>CM053515.1:47743394-47847157 GCA_028627145.1 Eidolon dupreanum | reverse complement strand
TAAGTCTTCTTTTCCTTTGAATTCCTCCTACTTTTTCGGCTTAAGTGAATATCGTTTCAATCCCAGCTGAAGGGAGTTGTTAGTGTTTCTCACCTCTAAACTAAATGGGCTGTCACTGCCATTCCAGCCAGGCCTTCTTTTGTTTTGTCAGTTCTGATGCCTGGCTGCTGAGTGTGATGTGCAGCTCCCAGCCACCCGGCTGCACAATGGGGCGGGGTGGGGGAGTCATGCAGTGAACCTCTGCTAATGAAGCAGAGTCTTTTTCATTGAACGATATCACACAAAAACAAAATTAAACATTTCTAACTTTTCTTTTTTAAATTAATAATAACAAATCAGTATAGATATTTTTATTTTCAGTTATTTTTATTAAAATACAAATTTTCAATGTGCTAGGTTATTTGAGTTTCTCCACCTTTATTATCTCCAGGGAATATTTTCTGGTAATGAGAAGCAAAAACTTGTAAAAGGATTTCGTGTTTTTAGTCTTTGCATCTCTTCCTCGAGTTACTTACTTTTGCTATAGTGACTAAGTGCCAAAAAAAAAAAAAAAAGTTTTCTGACTGTTATTTCCATTTGCTGTGTTTAAAAGATTCTTCCTCTAACAGTCAGCTCTTAAAATAGTATTGAACATATAACAAGTGTTCAATAAAAATGATTACTTTATGAATGAATAAATTATTAAATGAATTGTCCTAACTCTTTGAAGCAGTACTTGAAAGTTATGATTCTAAACCAAACTGTCCTTTATAAGCTTTTAAAATTCACAGGTTAAAAAGTAGTTAAATATTTAAACCTTTTCTCAAAGTTATTTTCCTACATTGCTAAGGAAAAAGTTTTGTGTTAATTATAGGCCTACCTCATTTTATTGTACTTTGCTTTATTGTGCTTCACAGTTATCGTGTTTTTTTTTTACAAAGTGAAGATTTGTGGCAACCCGGCATTGAGCAAGTCTATTAGCACCATTTTTTTCCCAAAAGTATTTACTCACTTTGTGTTTCTCTGTCACATTTTGGTCATTTTTATAATATTTCAGACATTTTCATTATTATTATATTTGTTACAGTGATCTGTGATCAGTGATATTTGATGTTGCTGTGCTGTGAAGACTTGAAATGACAACAAGGGATTTAGAATATTATGTAAATAAACTAAGTTAATCAAGCAGCAGCAGGGTTCGAGAGGACTGACTCCAGTTTTGAAAGTTCTACTGTGACTAAAGTGTTATCAGACAGCATCACACGTCCCAGAGAAATCTTGTGAAAGGGGAAGTCGATCCATGCGTGTTTTAAGAAATTGTCACAACCACTGAACCTTCAGTGACCGCCACCCTGATCAGTCAGCAGCCGTCAACGTCAGGCCAAGACTCCACCAGCAAGAAGATTACAATTCACTGAAGGCTCAGAGGATGGTTGGCATTTTATTTTTTAGCAATAATGTATATTTAAATTAAGGTATATACATTATTTTTTTAGACATATGCTAGTGCACACTTAATGGACTACAGTAAACATAACATTTATATGCACTAGGAAACCAAAAAATTCATGTGACTTGCTTTATTGCAACATGTGTTTTAATGCGGTGGTCTGAAACTGAACCCATGATGTCTCCAAGGTGTGTCTGCACCTGCCACTGGGGACCTTAAAGTATGGCAACCAAAAGTGGGACCTGAAACCTAGATCCTGATTGTAACAGAAAGTAGATCTACCAGGTAAGGCCCCATGAAACCAAACCATATCTTCCACTAACACATCTGATTATAATGGAAAGAAGCCAAACCTGCAACACCTCCAAGGTTTGCCTGTAATTGTGTAATTCGATCTCCATAAAAGCAAAGAGCAGTTGAGCTTTTCTTAAGTGAGCCCAGCGAACAGGGCAGTTTGGGTGGCCCTGTCCGAAATGCTGACTCTCATCTCTCATTCTCGCTCCTCATCCTCACATGTGTGAACAAAAGTCCCCGTCACCACCACCTGGCTTCTCCTTACATCTTAGAACTTCAGAGAAAATAGAGGAGGTCCACCATCCTCCAGGAGACTACTCTCATTACTAATGCCTGATGGGAGGCCTTCACAATATAAATTTTCTTTTTGAACCATCCACCTGTACCATGTGATGTAATTAACTCCTTCACATGCAAACACTTTCTTTGTTTCAGTCTTGTTGGCTCTGTATCACTTCACTGGCAACAGAGCAAGAGTCCATTAACATCCGTTGGGAGTTATAGTTAATTAGTTAAAGGGGAGCTTCTGTGTATGGATGTCATAAACCAGGGCTTCCTGGTCTGCGTTAGGACTTTATGCTAGAGCCTAACGCGATGTAGCTCATTGATGCTACCTAATGAACGCTGCAAAGGGCAACCCTAGAGCCGTATCTGGGCTTCTTGTGAAATACCCAAGCTTGGGTGTCTTTCATAACTGCAAATGACATCTTCATGTTCTAAAAGGTCTCCTGTCAATGGTGGCATTAAAATATACAAGGCAAGAACACGTGTTCTTTTGACTATGCAGATGGCGCGGGAGATAAAACAAAGGAGGCTAATTAGTTCGCAAGGTCTCAGTTTCGTTTCACTGCTCACATCCTGGAAGGCCTGTCCTCAAAGGTATCGAGATGTCACTGTTTGCCCCAGATCTCAGCATCGATCTCAAAGTGATCCCAAAGCATCACTTACATTGGCAGTCGGGGGTCAGAACACCATTTAAGGAAAAGAGCAATGTGGGAGCTGGATGCTCCGGACCCTTCGGGTTGGGCACTTGTTCACACAGAAACCCGTGCCTCCCCTGTGTCCTCTCTTGCACTGGAAAACCAAGAAAAGAGCAAGTGGTTTTCCTTTCCTTTCTTTCCACTTCCCATTTCTAACTCCAAAGTTTTGGTCTACATTACATAATTTTGCAGAAAATAAATAAGTAAACAAACAAACGATCAAATAAATAATATAAATAAACATGTGAACCTGCCAGGAGACAGAGAGACAAATAGAATGTTCAGCAAGGGAGAACACTTTGAGTTGAGTTGGCAAAAGCCACTGTGCTTGCTGCAGGGGAGCAGATTAAAGCCGCCTAAACACTTCATTTCCCTATGGGGCCTGACTATATGAGAACAATTCAAGGTTCACTGCACAGAGCGATGGAACTTCTCTTCTTCACCAGCCTACCCCCTGTGGTCTTTATCAAATTTAAATGACCTGAGCCCACCAGGACAGATAGATACAATTGTGCACATTGTCTAGATATGCCAGGTCTTAGATTCTGGTAGACTTTTTATGCATGAAACTGGATTGGTAGCTCAGGATATGAATTATATTTTCATAATATCAGCAAGGTTTTAAGTAGACTCCCCAGGTTCCCCAGCTTTGGGGCTTCGACGTGCTTTTGAGCTCAGAATCCTGAGTACTTTTAAAATTCACCTTCCAGTTACAACTCTGATGGAATGACCCACCTAATGAACCAACTTGTCAGGGAGGCAGTGGGCTGCAGTGTAATATTCAGCACATCAGAACAGTCCGCTCTGGGCCTGATGACAAGAAAAGTGATAATGAACCCAGTCTAAAGAGAAAGTTCCAGCTGCCCACACACCCAGGATTGAAACCCTTTCTGAGATCACCTATTCATAGTGGGGGTCTCAACCCTTCGGGGTGCCATGTTTATGAATCTCTAGACATCTGAAGAATTCATTATCAGTAGTACAGTTCTTTTTTTCCTGCATTTTTTTTCTCCCTCCTTTTGTGTTCCTCTCTAGTCCATGAGGAAGGATGCCAGTAGCAAGAGAGCTGCGTCCTGGTTGGAAAGGGTGTTTAAAACCCATGTGGAGTTTGGGTGAAGGTGAAACTTGTCAGGCTGTGAAAAATGGCATCAGTGTCGGCTGACCTGAAATAGGCTGTAAAGTTCTATCCCTCACAAAGGCAAGATATATTATTGCTGTAACGCCATTATTCCGCTCCATCACTTTTAAACCTTGTTCCCATTATCTGCAAGTTAAATATAACCCTATGTAAAAACAGGAAGGACAGCACTGAGTTGTCCAGCTTAACAGCACACACTTAAAACATAATAGAGCACTTGTTACTGTATTTTATGGAACGGAAACTCCAAATGTAAAGATGTATTAAGGAAATATCTCAAAGTTATTAGGGAAGGATATTTACAATTACAGATTGCTTTATATTATGCTTTTATGAACATCTCAGGAAATGAAATAGCCCTCAGCTGTAGAGAGTGAAGAGGGAGGTAATTTTCCTTAATACGGGTGATAAAATTAATCTGATTGAAATCGCAGGCGATTATTTCTCAGAATACTGAGTGGCAGTACAATCACTTACACTCTTTTATATTTTTTTAGTCAAAGCTCGTGTAGATGAAAGCTAATTACAAAGTAGTGATGTGAAGCGCTAAGGAAATAGTTTGTATGGCGTAGAACAGGCACGGCTAATTGGGGTTTGTGATTACACAGATTGTTGTTAAGGAGAATTAACTACCAGCAGTCTCTCCTGCAAAGCTTCTCATCAAGGCAAAGTAAAAATAGACACTGGATCTGTTATTTATCTAATTATGCCTTGAATATTTTCACAAGCACGTTACACACTCTCAAATCGTTTGTTGTTCAAAATCTTTTGGTCCCACGCTGCTTGTGATCAAACTGTCGATATGGATTTTTGACACCAGGCTCACATCAGATCACTTTCCCTAAGTCCTGCTCACGAGCTGTGTGCGTTAAAAGCTTTGGAGATGGGAGGCTTGTTGGGGACTACGAAGTGTGCCGGGTAGAGAGGGTATTATGGTCGGGAGTGGTCCTGTTTAATAGAGCTTTATGAATTCCTAAATGCCACTGATTTAACTTGCTTACATCAGAGTTAACCTCATAGCAGACAACCCAGAAACTTTAGAAGAGCTTGGAATCCTCGGTCAGTAAAAAATGAATTGAGTAAAAGGGTCCCAGGTCCCATTGACCTATGGCAATAATTTATTTGCATCTTTCCATGGCCATGCTTTGAATTCTTATGTGTTCCTGAAAGCTCTCATTTATAGGATATGTTGAGGCTTAGAGTCTACGAAAGAGTTAATTAGTTATAATGTGTGTGTGTTATGTGCCGTTAAGTTATCTCTGACTACTGATGACCCTGTGAATGAGAGATGCCTACAGTGTCTTGTCCTCAACAGCCCTGCTCAGCCCCTGTAGACTCAGGCATATGGCTCCTTTTGTGGAGTCAATCCATCTCAGATTTGGTCTTCCTCTTTTCTGATGCCTCCTCTTTTTCCCAACATTATTGCCTTTTCCAAAGAGCCCTACCTTCTCATGATGTGCCCAAAGTTGGATGACTTTGTTTTGTCATTTTTGCCTCCATTTTTGTCTCAAGCTTGCTTTGCTCCAGAACCCCCTTCTTCATCTTTCTGGTGGTCCAGGGACTCTGTAGAGCTCTCCTCCAACATCATATCTTGAATAAATTATCCTTTTTTCTGATCAGCCTTCTTCACTATCCCACTTCTGCATCCGTATATATTAATTGTAATGACGAGGGCGTGGATGGTCTTAGCATTGGTCTCTAATGATACATCTTTGCTCTTGATGGTCCCTCCTGATTCTCCCATTGCTGCCCCTCCGAGTTTTGGGCTTCTCTTGATTTCTTGGCTGCAGTCTCCATTATGATGAATGACTGAACCAAGGTAAGCAAAGTCTCTAACAATTTCAGTGTCTCCATTGTCTAGGTTAAAGTTGTATATTTTTCTTCTGTGGTCATAACTTTTGTCTTCTTTATATTCAAACGGAGTCCTGCTTTTTCACTTTCTTCCCCTTCATCAGAAGCAATTTCAAATCATTGCTACTTTTTGCCCGTAAGTTTGTGTCATCCACATATCTTAAGTTATTGAGTTTTCTTCCACCAATTTTTACTCCTCTTTCCTTTGAGTCTATCCTAGATTTTTGTATGATACATTCTGCATACAGATTAACCAAATAGGGAGATAAAATGCACTCTTTTCTGGAACTTTGCCTATAGGAAACCATTCTGTGTCTTCATGTTCTGTCCTGACAATGGTTTTTTGTCCACAATACAGGTTACACGTGAGGAAAATCAATGACTACCTATTTAATCAGTATTTTTTGAGTTAATCAGGGAACTAGGAATTACTGGCAGAAACTCAGGCAGAAGTTCCATCGTATCCTCCTTATCATGCTTTTGTCTGTTTTCCTATCTCTGTGAATCTTAGTCCTCTCTTTCATCACCAATTCATTTTTCACTGCCCTTCTGTGTCAACTCTCTTTCAGTCATGGATTCTTTCATTTAACATTAATTGAGTGCCTCTTATTTGGGCAGGCCCAAAGCTCTTCTCCAAGAGAGGAAAAATCATCATTATGTGCCTTTCTGAGACCATGGGAATCTCATCTGTCTTCTTCCAACCTTGGTGGTGGCAGCACTTGGAGAATAATGTGAACTTGAGCTCATGGGAAATATGTAGAGGGAGCTTGAGAAAAAGCCTTGAAGGCAAAGCTGTATGAATCTCAGATAGGTGGAAGTCATCACCTCAAGAACGCCATTCTAAAAGGCATTGCCTAGAATAATTCTGCAACCTATAAAATGCAAATTTGTTAACAAGATGATATTTTCTAAAGACAAGGCATCTTCTGGAAACCTCATCGGAATAGTGACAAATAGCATCTCCCAGGACATGAGCAGGCACAAGTGTAAGCCCTAGTATGGGAATCTCTGCTGTCTAGCTTCCGAGATGCTCCCCACTTGCACACACCAAACCTAATAGCCCCACAAATTGCTGTAATAGACCTAAGATCAACCAGTAGCATAAATCAGTGAAACAACTCAGAGATTTCAACTCTTGCTTATTTGCTTACAGTTTTTTTTTTTTCTTACAGATCAGTCTGCTTTGGGTTTAATCTTCATCATTAAAATGACCACTTGCTGTAGGAAATTATGCACTAGATTTAACTTTGGTCAACAGTAAAGAAACAGAAGAGCAGGAGAAAATACACAGTCTCCCCTTCGTTTGCTCGAGTTAGCATCTGAGGAAATTCTTGTGGGGATAAATATAGCCAGTTCCTAAAACTGAATTTCCTGCATTATTATTATTATTAACAGTTTGCTACGACCAATATGCCATGCAGCAGTCTGTGGATGATATCTGCAATTTCACTGCCTCCCTATGTGGAAAGAAGATAAAAATTATATTCTATGGGTGTATGCAAATTACGGAGGGCCTGGCCTTGTGCTCCAGTAATTCTTAAATGTGCCTCTTCGTTGTCCACTTCGAATGACAGGTACTGAAAATTAAATGGTTTTCCATAAAAATCCTGTAACCTGAAACGAATCCCTACTGAATAATTAGAATATCTCACCCATAAAAGGTAATCATGTGTCTTCCATTTTTGAAGAAGTCTCTTTGCCGGATCAGCACCAATGGCGCTGTGGTCAGATTAGATCTTTAATTCTTATGAAAGAGACATAATACTCATCCTTTACGAGGACGCCTTCTGTTGGGGCTGACAGCCTTAAGCTGCCATAGTTCCCAAGGATCAGAACTGCACTCAGCATTTAATAAGACAGAGAAAAAATAAAAGGAGGTCTCTGTGTTATTTTAGACACAGAAGGAAGATATATTTTCTTCCCCAGATGCATATAGGCAGCTGCAACTTCTGCCCACTAAGATGGACACCCTTGAGTTTGTAATGCCTTGATACCACTGTGGGGCCTCACTGGTCCTGAACTTCCTATTGTTACTGCCTTTCCTGCTGATTGAATCAAATGGTGACTTTGGGGAATGAAATCTTAACACCACTCTACTTGCTATTAATGCACTATCTCCCTCACTATGGCAGAGACAAGGGCAAGGGTTTGAGGATGAGAAGCTGGGATTCAGATCCTTGCTGGCCCCTTGCTACCTGGGACCCTTTTGGCAGGTAATTATTGTCTCTGGCTCCCATTTTCCCACCCATAAAAGGTTGATTGATGGCAAAGGACCTTTACATGGATTAAATAAGTTAGTTATCTGCAAAATGTAGGTCCTCTTTGTTCTGCTTTTCTCAGAGCTTGGAGGGATGGGGAAGGGGCTTTACATCAGTAGATGAAGGCCCCTCAAAGCGTTACTATTCTTTAAATGCAAGCAGGTCAGGGCAGTGGTAACGAATACCACAGGGAAAGGCATCAGAAGAGGAATCTCTGTTAAAAATGTTGGAAAAACAGAAATTTTTAACAGAGAGGAGGCACTAAAAATTTAAGTTAGCCAA
Source organism: Eidolon dupreanum (assembly GCA_028627145.1). NCBI lineage: Eukaryota > Metazoa > Chordata > Mammalia > Chiroptera > Pteropodidae > Eidolon > Eidolon dupreanum. The sequence goes on along the minus strand of CM053515.1, from coordinate 47,838,925 downwards.
GCTCATGAGCCATGAACCCTCTAAATTGTCAGAATAACAATGACTAACAGTAGTTTGGTTCTAATTTTCTGTAATTTATTTATAATATGAAGAGCCCCATGTCCCTTGTCAAAAAAAAATCTACAAATCATTCCTAAAACACAAATAATAGTCACATTAAGAGGAACAAATTATAACACTGAAATATGTCCTTGGGCTGGAAACAAGAAACAACGTAGGAGTAGAACTGCCCACTACACAAAATATGGCCTAATGATACATATTAAAATAATTACACGTACTTAGCAATTCTCCTCTGGTAATGTATTGAACTTGGTCCCATGACTGTCTAGTTCGTCTGCTCTCTGGATATTTCTATTTCAGAGGATTTTGACGTTGATGTCACTTTTTTCTCCCCTCAAAATGGGGGAATATGGAAAAGTCAAGATTGACTCGTAGAATTATATAAACTAGAAACTCAGCCTATACATGCAAATGAGCACAAATTTTTGTAAATGTGAAATAAAAACAAATATTTAATATCTGGATTAAATGTTATTTATTGAACCTTTGGCTAAATGTTATACAACATATTGTAATCTAGAAATATTTTAAATTCAGTGATGCCAGATTCACTGCAATAATTATTATAAGGAGAAGTCTAAATAATCACATGATGTCTAAATATTCATATGATGTCCCAAGGTTAATAATTTATGTTACAATCTTTTTCACTTTTATGCATATTCCAATTTAAGATCTCCTTCCCTGGCTACTCAGCAATTGTAAAACTTGGAATTTAAGATTGAGAGTAGGTGAATTGCAAATAGATGGTTACATGGACCTTTAACCGAGAGAATAAAAGTAACTAGGAAGAACTTTTTTTTTTTATTATGATCACATATTTCCTGACCACACTCATGCATAAGACTCTACTATCATGATGATGGAATTATATAATAAAAATTTTAATTCAATTTCTTGCTTTGATTATGTACAAAGACCTACAGAAATTATATCTAGAGAGTAAACATGCTGGATTTAAAGTTCTCTATTATATCTTAGATTTTAAAAGTAAGGCTGTATCCACTGAATATATTTTTATCTATCAATTTCTGTAGAAAGGAGTATTTTAAAATAAGGGATTAGACCAAACACATGCATCTCACGTAACCTATGATATTAACTATAGTAAAATATGCAGCTAATATTTATATTTCTCCTAAAGGTTGAATTTATTCAATAGTATAGAAGTATCTTAAAAACCTTTGTGAGTAATGTGACTGAGAATCATTATAAAATATTCTGTCTAAATATTTTACACAGATGTTAACAAAATGTTTGTGCATGTATTACATAAATCCTGTGTTTTGAGGGTGGTATACACATGAGTGTTATATATAGATAACTTAGTAATAATAACTCATATAGTAGTGGGTAATATAGAGTTTAATTTAAAATTCTTTAATAGTTACTTTACCTTTTCTGGCTTCAAAATGTTTGATTGTACTGAATGTTTAAAAAATATATTGTCCAAAATTACTGGCAAGTGACAATATTCTCAAAGACATTTAACACTGAGATAAATGTGATGGGTTAGAATTATTTTTAGTGAGCCCATTAAAATCCTTATTTTAAAAATAAATTACATTAAGAAATTTAAACTTTCAATTGTCCATGACCTGTAGAGTATCTTTAAAAGTACCCCAATGTCTAGGTTGTAATGATATGATCCTGAAAATAGTGATACAATTTTGGTATGGCTTTTGTCTATTTTTTTTTTTTTTTAATGGAGTGATAGTGTAAGACAAGGGCTTTGAATTACATTTTCAGATCATGTAAAAACATTAAACTGACAGCAATCTAAACGTTACCTTATATGGTATACCTCCCTTCCCCACAGTTTGAAAGCAAGCAAGAACAATTATTCTGCAGGTCCCAAGTTAGCAAGCTTTCCCAAATTCAATACTGATGGTCCAGAACATGGCTTGAGATTCAGCCCTTGGTGGACCCTGATTCGTTGGGTACTCAGGGGGGTCGAGGATTATGTGTCCTAATCCTGATAAGCAGATGCACATGAACTTCAAAACCTAAGAAGGAAAAGAATAAAGCCTCCTAACTTGTACCTAGGTTCAATTATTTAATGAACATATATTGAAACGTCTGTTCAATGCCAGGTGCTATGATAGGTGATAGGAAAGAAATCCAACTAAATGTGATCCCAGGGCAAAGAGGGAGCCGCTCTTAGTGGGTTTTTATCCAATGGGAAAGAGAGATGTGCAAACCAGAACAATACCTGGAGACATGGTCAACACTAACAGCATCACAGGGGCACAGGTAAGCACTGCGAAAATGGAGGAATAGGAAAAATGTTTTTTTATTGGAAATCCTCCTAGAGGAGAAGACTTTCATTCCACATCCTGAAAAATGGGCCAGTGTTGGTTAGGGGCATAGGGAAGAAGTGGCATTTCAGATAGAGGGTACAGACTGGTCATAAGTTCAGAAGCATGACAAAAGACACATGGTTGTTTAAGGAATGAGACAAAGTTTCACATAAGTTTATTGTAAACTACATGTACACAAGCGATGGACTATGTGACCCCAGAAAGAAAGATAAGGAAAACAACCTGAAGGGCAAGCCAAAAGATATAGTTTTCCTAAGAGGAATGGTAACCAGGAGAGATTCTTCTAGAACACTGAGCATGGTTGGGCATTTTGGCTGCTCTTGCTTTTGGTAATTGATCCATCCATTCAGATAGTCAATAGCTATATATTTAACAATAACCACCGAGCACCTACTACTTGCCAGGCAGTGATCTGATTGCTGCGATTATAAAGGTAAATCTTAGATTGGATATCTCAAGTAGACTTTGAATTATACCAGATTCTGTGAGCAGAAAAATGTCAGAGACACATTGTTACCCTTAGGGAACTGCTGCAATAACCTCCAGCATTCTTCCGGTCTCGTTTCTCAATAAGAAAATATACATGTGTTCTTAAAGTAATGCATGTTATAAAGTAATGCATGTTAACCACAGAAAATGTGAACAGATCAGAATAGCCCAAAGAGAATGTAGTGGTTAGGCAATGCTAGAAGCTATAATGAATAAATCTAATAAGTATAGTGTTTTTTTAAATAATAGAAATTTATTTCTTGCTCAGTCCAGTGTGGGTGTTTGGCCAAGTGCCTTCTATGTAGAAATTCAGGGACTCAGTCTCCTGTCTGGTGGCACTGCCGTCTCCCAGTGCCTGAGAGTCATAGTTGAAAAATAGTAGAGAAGTGTAGAAGAAACAAGGTGTCATTTATCAGTTTCCATTTCTTATTTCTTATTCCTGGAAGGTTATACTTTTGTGTCCTTTATCTTTATGTGGTGTTGATATGATCAGCTCTGGCCATTGAAATGTGAACAGAAATAATGTGTGTCACTTCCACGTGATGATGAAAAGCCCACATACCTTCAAATTCTCCCATCTCTCTTCCATGATGAGTAGGAATTTCTCATGTTGAGCTGGCAGAGGATTGAAGCAGATCAGATCCCTGAGTCAACAGATGGAAACCAGCTCTGGAGAAATATCTGGATGCACAGTGGACATTCCGTTAGCAGGAAATACATTTTTACTGGGTGAAATCACTGGGATTTTGGAATTGTTTCTTGTGTCAGCATTATCTTTCCTGACCAATGCAGAAAGGCACATCTACTTCTTAACCACTTTCTCAAAAGTGGCAAGCATCACTTCCATACACATTTTATTGGTGAGAACAGTCTCATGGTCCTTCTAGAGGTTATTTCTGTCAGGGTGGCCTCTTCCTGAGTCTTCTCTACACCACTGCAGAGAAGATACCCTTTCTCAGACTGCTGAGAACATCGGTTGCAGGAGGCTCACAGCTACTTCTTTCCTTGGTCACTGCCTGTGGGTAATGACTGTGGATGCAGGATTCTTAAACTTGGGACCCTGGGATTAAGTTGGGACAATTCCGAAGGAATAACCCAGATCTCGAGGGTGCTGTAGGATCAACTGAGAACTCGGCTGCAACTGTACTGTGTGTCATTTTCTCCTTCTACTGAATCCTGCCTCTCATTTCTTTACAGGTGTGTGTCTCAAATTTCTGTGTCTGATTCTCTCTCTCTGAGTCTGTTTCCAGGGAACCTAATCTATGACAACTATGAAAGTAGAGGTAAATCTTTGTTGGATAGCTATCTCTACTACAGAAGAAATTAAAATGTTTATAGGACTGAATATATATGTGTGTGTGTGTGTGTGTGTGTGTGTGTGTGTGTGTGTGTGTGTGTATAACAATATTCTCCCCTTATATACCGTTTTGCTTTCTGAAGTTTCATTTGTCCATGGTCAACCATAGTCTGAAAACATTAAATTAAGAATTCCAGAAATAAATAATTCATAGATTTTAAATTATGCATCATTCCAAATAGTGCGATGACGTCTTGTGAGTCCTCCCTTTGTCCAGCTTCCCCACGCTGCATATGCCCATTAGTCACTTAATATCATTTCAGTTACCAAAGCGACTATCGTGGCATCACAGTGCTTGTGTTCATGTCACCCTTATTTTACTAAATAATGGCTGCAAACACAAGAGTAGTGACATTGGCAATTCTGATATGCCAAAAAGAAGCTGTGACATGCTTCCTTTAAGTGAAAAGGTGAAAGTTCTAGCCCTAAAGAAAGAAAAAAAATCATATGCTGAGGGCACTAAGATCTGTGGTGAGAACAAGTCTTTTATCCAGGAAATTGTGAAGTGAGAACAAGAAATTTGAGCTGGTTTTGCTGTTACACCTCAGACTGTAAAAGTTACTGCCACAGTGAGTAGTTAAGTGCTTAGTTAAGATGGAAATGGCATTAAATTTGTGGCAGAAGACAGTAGCAGAAAGAAACGTGTTCCAATTGACGACAATGAGTATCCCAGAAAGCATCGAGATGATAGGGAGACATCAGCAAGGGACCTACTGAAACGAGTGACAGCAAGCCATTTACTGCAAGTGAGGGATGGTTACACAGATTCAGGAATAGGTTTAGATTGAAAAATATAAAAACTATGAGGAAGGGAGGAAGGGGGAGGGAGAGAGAGAGAGAGAGAGAGAGAGAGAGAGAGAGAGAGAGAGACCACAGTCACATAAATTTTGTTACAGTATATTATATTATATTACAGTATATTCTGTTTCATTAGTTATTGTTAATTTCTTACTGTGTTTAATTATAAATTAAACTTTATCATAGGTATGTCTGTAGAGGAAAAGGCATAGTGTGTCTAGGATTCATTATTATCCATGGTTTCAGGCATCCACTGGGGGTCTTGGGCTGTAACCCCGTGGATAAGTGGGGGACAGCTGTATATGTATACATATTTATATATATATACACACATATATACGCATTTATTTACTAGAAACATTTAGCTAGTTAGTTTGCTTGCTTATTTATTTAAAACATTATTTGCAAATCTCTGCTGTCTTCGTTTGAGGACTTGCAGTTTCCTGGGAATGCTACAGCTGTTGAGTAGGCAAGCTTGGATGGAGAAGCTGGGGCATATCTGAACTGCTGTACACCTGTGCAGGGAAGAGGGACATGAAAGGTCAGTGTGAAAATTCTGGAGGCAGGCATCCGGAGCCAGCAAAGGGTCCTGGGTAAAGCTAGGGGAGAAAAAGGGACCCCAGCGACTACATGGTGAAGATGGTATTGGGGAAAAGATAAGTGCTTAGAAGGCTTCCAAGTTGATTTCTATATAACATGTGCTGTAAAATGTCTCAATCACCTCCCAAAACGCCTATAGTAGATTCTTTGGGGTCAACTAGGAGTGGATGACAGTAGGACATGGCATTCTCCTGTGCCTGCACACATTCATATAAAAGCAATCGATTATACTACAAATATTCCAAGTACTGATTTAGCATAACTAGCCAGATTATTCAGTTTTTAAAAATCATTCTAAACAATGTCATGATGAATGTTGTAATGAATAAAACTTTGAATATATATATGATTAATTTCTTGGAAAATTCCTAGAAGAGGAATTAATGGTAAAGTCTTAGGAAGAGTTTTTTAAGGCTTTTGATGCTTTTGTATAATTATACTCCCTGATGTTTATGCCAGTTTATTGTGAAAATAATTAATCATTTGAAATCTAATATTGCAAATATTTTTCCTTCTTTTATCATTTACCCTTTTAATGACATGCACACATAAATATACATGTTTGCACAAACATTTTGAATTTCATGTAGTAGCATAATGATAATTTATTGTAAATTCAGCTTTGCTGTTTGCTTGAAAAGGCATTCCTTATTCCAATGCATTAAATTTTAGACTGTATAAGAGTTATATATTTTTTATTTACTGAATCCACTTATAGTTTTCTTAAAATAGGTCTTGAACTTTTAAACTTGTGATCCTTGGATTTTTTTTGTATTACTTTTGTGAATGGAAACATTTTTATAAAAGGTAATCTTATCTGCTTAGCGATCTGTCATAACATCCTTTTAAAATTTTTCTACTCTCTCTATTCATTTGAAATGACATTATTGCCATATACTAACTGCTTTTATATACCACGTCTTATTTTAAGGCTATGTTGGTTTATCAGCCTGTCAATTATATTCACAATTATATTTTTATATTACAAATTTTGAATTATAGTGATAAAATATGTTACATTATATTATTGGAAAAATTATAAATATTTATAAACTATAAATATAATTATAATTACCTGGAGATAATTGACAGCTTTTAAAATCATGCTTTTCCATCAAAAAGAATGACATATCAACCCTTTATTAAAGTCTTATATCATTCTTTATTGTATAATATTACAGTTTTCTTGATACAGATCATATACTTTTTAAATTTTGATCCTGGATATTTTTTGTATTATCTTTGTGAATGGAAATATTTTCAATTATTCTCTCCATTTAGTTATTTCTGATATATGAAAATGCTCGTGTGTGTGTGTGTGTGTGTGTGTGTGTGTGTGTGTGTGTGTGTGTGTTTGGAGCTGGCCACTTTACTAAATTTTTATGTTCATCTTATTTGTTTTTCAGCCGAATTTATAATTTTCTAGGTAAGAAATCTTATCATTAACAAATAATCATAATTTTATCTTATTACCACTATTTACACCTCATTTTTTTCCTATGGTTTTATTAAACTGGCTAGAACAATCAGAAAATATTTTGCCATGATAGTTAATGTATACAAGCATTTATGTATTTGTATTCTTGACTATAGTATCAAAACTTTCTACATTTTTTTTGCCATTAGATGCAATGTTAAGGAAGTGTTCTTCTATCAGTAAATCAGAAAGGTTGTTATTATATTAAAAATCAAGAATGGATAATGAATTCTATTAACTTTCACAGGCCTTGCAAGAAAGTCTTGACATTGTGCACCTTATTCTGTGCCCATGTGTGTATGTGTGTGTTTCTGGGCGGAGGGTTGTGGGTGCTGCTCTCAGCAAGGTCTCTTACTCCCACACTATTTCACTGCTTAAATTGCGCAGTTTTCTTACTATTAATGCAGTTTGTCACATATTTTGATTTTTTAATATGAACGTCTTTTGTGTTCCTATGCAAAGTTGGCCATTGAATATTGCCCTGGTAATATATCGATGAAATTAGTTTGCTAGTATGTATTTTATTAGGCATTTTGTGTCTTTGTAATAAATGAGGTTTATCTGAATTTTTATTTGGATCACTACTTTTGTCAGATATTGATGGCAATATTACTTGGGAAAATAGCCATTATTTCCTATGTGTTGTGTACATTTGGGAAAAAAGGAAAGAATTTTCTTTACTTTGAAGTTCTGAAGCAATTGGATTATATAAGCTATGTGAATGTCAACCTTTAAATTCCTTTTATTTTATAATAATTAATATATTTAATCAGTGTTGATACATATATGTGTGTCAATTTTAGTTATTTCTCATAAGCCATATTTAAAATTTTAGTTATTATTTCTCTAAGCCATATTAAAGATTATTAGCATAAAGTTGTAGTATGTCCTAATACCTAAAAAAGACATTGGAATCTGAGATTATATTTCTATTTTTGTTACTGGTAATGCATATGTGTGTGTGTGTGTGTGTGTGTGTGTGTGTATTATATACTTTTATTTTTTTACTAATCATTTTTTTCCAGATACATTATAACTGTATGAAGTTCATTATCATTTTAGAATAACCAGTTCTTGGAATTATCTATGCAATTATTTTCTAATTTATCAATTTGCTCTTTTATATTTCTTAATTCTTTCATTGTACTTTCTTAGTAATGTCATCTAATACATTTGTTTATTTGCTCATTTCTCCTAATGTTATAGAAAAGGTAGTTTAGAATTAATATGTTTTAATAGAAATGTATGTGATGTCTATAAGCTTGTAGGAATCATGTATCTCCTTTGAGAACTGTTCCTTTCATTGAAAGCATCCTTTACTTCTTTCAATTTTTTTTATTTTGAATTCAGTTTTCTTTGATGTTACTATTGCAATTCCTGACTTCCTTTTATTGCACTTATTAAAGCTATCTTTTCCCATCCTGTTGCTTCCTCCTGCTTTTTACATCTGTCTCTATTTGGCATATTTTTCCTAAAAAATATATTGTTGGAATTTGGTTTTTGCCTAATAAAGATATTTTATCCTTAATAGATGAGTGAATTGATTTATGTTTATTATTATAATATGATATTCAATGTCATTTTCAACATCTTTGTGCTTTCTATTTTGTGTATGTTTGTTCATGTGCTTAATTGTTATATCCTATTGTTTCTTTTGTTTTTCTCTCCTTCACTATTCTGAAGTCATATATGATTTTAGAGTCTACTACACTTTCTGTCTAGTTTTAAAACTATTCTTCAGGATAGAAAGCCATAGTTGTAGTATTTGGCTTTGTATGTCATTTGTGATGCTTGCTATTTATGTGATCTTTGTCAAGTTACTTGTCTTTTCTGTGACTTTCCCTTATCTCTGAAACAGAAATAAGAATAGATAATTAAATAAATGAATACACATGAAGTGTCAAGAAGAATTACTAGCACGATAAATATATTGATAAATGTAATGCTTTTCATTTATTAATATCATCTTAATATTGTCTTATTGTCCTAATTTTCAGAGTAAAAGTAAAATGCCATATTTTTAATTCTCTTTGTTCAAGGAATACCACCTGTGGAAATATTTTTAATTAATTTTGCCTGCAATAGGTGAGCAACTGTAAATCTGTCTAGCTAGGTAAGCCTCTTTCATCTCTTTGATTATTGCTTCTGATCTATCTGCTTTCATCTCTTCTTTAAGAATAGAAACGATGTCTGCACTAATCAGACTTTCTTTAAACTTTTCTTGTGCTTTGGAAGAGCTCAAATTTGTCCTATCACTGATTAGATTCCTACCTTATCCGTTCTGTTCTTTATTGTATTCCATTTGGATTTTATTTTCACTTTTATTTTTAGTTTCCTTGATGGTCCTTTCTCTATACTCCCTTTTCCTTTCCTTTTTGCTCTATTTTATCAATTATTGTTGCTTCTTTACCTTTACCTGTTCCCTCCTGACTGTTAGTGCTGCTGGTTAATTAGAGGCCTATCTCTTTGCTCTGTTTTGAGGATTTGTCTTGAAATTTTCTTTTAGTTTTTGCCATGTGCCATTTTTAGTGAATGTTCTTTCTCTGGACACTATTCTCTTTCCTTGTTCTTCAGGTAGATTTTTGCTTTTTTTCTTTCTCTGTCTCACTCATGTTCTTTCCCTGTTTTCTTATTTAATTATGCTGACAGTGGGGTAATCCACCTAGACATGTTTGTTCCAGGTGAACTTTTCTTGGTTTCTCTCTCCATCCCCGGTGTGATGATCAACTCTCCTTCTCAGGTGGGCTCTAGAAGGCTGGTTGATAGCTGAGCCCCCCCTCAACTGTGACTTCCTGTTTCAGCTGGTGTTCTTGTGACTCAGCTCTGCACTGCTGTCAGGATGCGGCCTCCTACCTTTTGACTGATTTCCTATAAAATCTGTGTTGTCAGAGATCAAAATAGCACAAACTTTTTCTAAAGATTCTGTACTGTTGGCATCTGCCTACCTTACACGACTTTCAGGAACTCTACTTTCTAAACTTGCAGCCTGCAACCACACCTTTACTCTCACCAGTCACGTTTCTTCCCTTCGTATTTATTTCTTGAAACTCACTGTCCCTGAGTAGAGCAAGACAAACGGTCAGGGGGAAGCAGGAAATCAGTATTCCATTGTCCTCAGAAAGGACCAGGAGGTAAAGCCTGACTATTAGAGTTCCCTTAACCTTGATAACTGGTATCACTATAAATTCTTGGTCTGCAGCCAACTGGACCCCCATCACTGTAAGGGAATGTAGATGCACAAAGGGTAGTAAAAAGTAGCATCTGGAGGACATAGGAGGTTATTTTTGTGATTCCCACAAGTTGCTCTGGGTTGAAAGTTATATTAGACTCACATTCCTATACACCAATAATCCAAATCTTGTTGATTCCAGTGCATTCAGCTTCGTCCTGATTTTCCTTTTCCTGTATTACCTTAATAGTTTTCTATCTTGACTTATTGTTCGATATTCACCTTAGACTCAACTTTCTTTCACTCATTGCTAAAGAAATCATTCTAAAATGCACATCAGATAACCTAAAGCACTCACAGAATTCTACAATAGCTAGCTAATGGCTTAGAACAACGATCCCCAACTTTTTGGCTCCAGGGACCAGTGTGCCTATGAGAACCTAATGCCTGAGGATCTGAGGTGGAGCTGAGGTGGTGATGCTAGCACCTCAGAGTGGCTGCAAAAACAGATGAAGCTTCACTTGCTTGTCCACCACTCATCTACTGCTGTGAGGCCTGGTTCCTGACCGGCCACAAAGCACTACCAGCCTGTGGGCCCGGGGACTCCTGGCTTAGAATACAGACAAGGTCTAGCATCATGTGGCTTCTGCTTAACCTTTTTGTTTTCATCTCTCATGAATCTTTCATAATCATTCAGAGTTTCGAAGGAGATGACTTACCGGTAAATTCACTGATAAAAAATATATATAAGGAATATTTTCAATCAACTTTTTAAATTTTATTTATGGGCTATTTTTAAGAGTCAAAGGAAAATTTTCCAAAATTTTAACCATTTTTAAGCTTTTACCTGTTGGAGTTTTTATCAACTTTTTGGAGCATTTTCTATGAATGTATCCTGGTTCAGTTTTTATTATGTTGAATTTTATTTGTTTTCAGGCTTTTGTAAATATTTTTTAACTCATATTAAAGCAATCATACTGATTCTGATTCTTGTTCAAGGATTTAACTATATTTTAAATGTTTCCTCTAACTTAATGTGAAACATCTGAAACCAAATAGGCCTAAAGTAAATATTTTAAATCAGTTCATATATTGATAACTATTATATTGGACTAAGTTTTTAAAATATTTTTTGCAGGATATGAGCAATCGTATTTGCTTTCTAAATTATGTTGCCTTGATATTTGAATTACTTCCTAGCAAATGATACCTAATTTTCCTCTTTGGTCATATTTTCACCTTACAAAATATTCTGTAGCATTGATAGAGCACTCTACATGAAGAATATATAAACTTACCATCCAGATGAAAGAATAGTTAATATTTTCTGTTTGCTATTGTTTGAAAAATATTTTGGAAATTTTTATAACATTGGAAAATTGAAAAAGAGAAAATTTATCAAAGTGATTTTACATTAAATTATTCTTCTGAATTTTTACTTTTCTCCATGAACACAATTAAGCAATAATCTCTAAGTTTGTCCAACAATTATTTATAAAGAGAAAATAGTAATCAATTGATAAAATATGAAGTTAATACGTAAAAATAGACAAATAATTCAGTAATTTTATCTTTCTCTCCAAAAAAATGTTAATAAAACACCTATAAGAGTTTTTACTAACATGAGTTACCAACATGTGAGACTTCAAAAAGTGAAAGAAAAGAAAAATGTCAACATATGCAATTCTAAAAATAGACATAGATAATTAAGTGTACATTTTTTCATATTAATATTTGTTATATTATATGATCGAGATGTGAAAAGGAAGTTTTTAGAAATATTTAGTTTTGATTCATATGTTGAGTTTGTTTTCTACTGAATACTTTGAGCTGTCATCATTCATGTAGGTCTGTGCACATCGCCATCCGCCACCTGCTGCTGCACTCTGCCCCTGCTGTCTAGGCTTTCTCTCCAGGGACAACCATTGAAAATGTTTTTTCATGCCCCCTCCATGACTTTACATATATAAATTTGCCCAGATGTATAATTTTTTACAATCAGAATATTATATGTAGTATTATTTATTCAACTCTTTTCAACTTCCAAACATTTCAGAGCATAGTCTTATTTTTTATTCTCTCCATAGTATTACATATTATAAATGTACCAAAATTTATCTCCCTAATTGTTACCATTAAGAAATTCTCCATTTTCTTCTACTGTATATAATGTAATACATACATCTTCTAACATATACTTTTGTGTATTTATACATTTCAAAGGGTATTTTACTAGAAATGTTATTACTCATTTGAAGAATATGTCCAGTTCAAATCATAATGAAGTAATTAAGAAAATGCATTAAATAAACTCACTCTAATATTTTTTTTTAAATTGCATCTCTTTAAAAGTGAATTTCAGGAATAGAATTCACTAGAGAAATTAAAAATAGGGTAGACGGGTATCTTTCTTTATGGTAAATGAAATATCAAACTGTGATGTTGATATTGCAGTAGTTTGCTTAGAGGCTTTGGGGTGTGTGTACTCATGTGTGTTCACAATTGTATTTTGCATATACACGTATTTATTACTTATAAGAAACAAATGGCACTCTCAATCTGGGTCATTTGAGGAGAGTTTAATGAACTCTTTTGAGAGTTCTGGTCAGGGTTTAGAGCATTAGAAGAGATGGTGCAATATGCTGACACAAGGCCTGAAGAGACCAGGAAAGGGGGCAGGTAGTAGACTTGGAGAGGACAATTCTATACAGCAGGCCACTTGAGGGACATAGCTATCCCCTGGGACTCTACAGGGAGGGAGGAGAAATAAACATCTGATTTTCACCTCTCCTGCTCCGAGGGCTCCTGTGTGGCCTCCTCTGGCTAAGAATGTGTAGAAGTCAGGGGCTATATGCGGGGCAGCTCACGATTTGTCCCTAAATATTAGACTCCTCAGCACAGCATAGGGTGGAGATGGAAGAAGAGGGCATCTGGAGGAGCAAATGGGATGTAAAATCAACACAGATGCATGTGGATGGTGTGTGCTGCTTGTGTGTGTGTGCAGTGAGCGAGTGTGTACATGCAGGTGTGTGTGTACTTGCAATACTAGATTTGTTTTATTATTTGACTTTAGTACCAGAAGCACTTCTCTGAAATGAACTCTTGTAAGGAATGTCAATAGATGAAGCAAAAACCAAGCTGTTAGGGGTGAGGCAAAAGCAGGACCGGTGACCCACCCCACCACTCTGCAGCTGGGGTGGTAATGGTCCCATTTTTCCCTTTTGGGTTCTTTAGTTGGTCTAATAACTAACTTGCATGAGACAGGATCACAGGGGAAAAACAAAACAAAACAAATTTAATTTCATGTGTACTGGAGCCTCAAAGATATGAGGCTCTGAGGTAGTCAGGTAATCAAGGTTTCTGTGCTCACCTGAGCTAAGGAGAAGCTGGTAGGGGGTCTGGACTTCAAAAGAGAGCAAAACAATCCACTGGAAGGTGGGGAGAGCACATGTGTGGTAAACAAATATTTGCCAGGTCACACAGGTACAGGCTCTCTCTCTAAATTCTTTCCTGTAGTTAAGGGAGAGGTTTAAAAAAATACCTTTGCTGAGTTGAATAGGTTCTAGTTGCCTTAGGCCAAAACAACCCACATGCCAAAGTGGCATACTTTGGGGTGACATACTCTGCTCCCCCTCAATAATATACCCTATGAAAACGATTGAGCTAGTGGGATATATTGCAATAAGAGCACAGTGTGAATTAAACCCATCGTACCTTTACATCATTACTATGAAGAGTGTAGAAACCAATCTAACAGGCATTTCCTGGAAACAAAAAACGATCTAATAAGCAACATGTGGCATTCTCCTTCATTGACTATTATAGACTCATAGAATGCTGAAATTGGAAAGGGCATTATACTGCAATACTGTATCGTGATAAAGCCTTAATCATATATGAGATGAAACCGCGTACATCTGGGATGCGCTTGGTAATTATTTTGTTATTATGGTTACATATAACAGTATGCTGCCAAAATATGACAGTTTTTGAAAGCTGTTTGCTGATCAGAAGCAATAAATACAGAAGTAATCAACTTGTGTACAAATATACCCATGGTATAAATAAAATGCTACCACGTACACAGACCTAATAGTCTGCACCTTTATAAAATCCATTGAGATAAAAAAATATATATATATGTATATATATATATATATATGCGTGTGTGTGTGTATATATATATATATATATATGTGTGTGTGTGTGTATATATATATATATATATATATCCTGAACATTTCCCATTATGCACATTATTTTTAAAAAAATTTTTATCACACACAGAGTGTTTGCATTTTCAAATACAATACAGGACCACATTCTATTTACTTCTTAGAAAGTAGCTACAGTTAAAAAAAGGAAAAGCATACTTTCAGTGGATAGTAAACTGCTTCATTATATATAATCTCAGGGAAATGTTGGAAATTTGGAAGCAGTGGAAGAGAGGCAAGATATACTCATATTCTGTTATTAGCAGCTGTAACCTAAAACACTTCTTGCACCAAATAAGTCTGTCCCTTTATGAGTTATTACCGCAGTTATGAAGAGTTCTCTGAATTTTATTCTATATGTCAACACTGCAAAATGGACCACTCAGGGCTCACATATCAAATCATGTGCCTTTAATGAATGGCATTGTAGCTAGTTACCTAAAGGAAGGGGGATAGTCTCACTCCAAGAAACGTTGTTCCTGACATTTTAGTATCTGCTTGCTTTTACAAAGTCTAAATTCCTTCCTTCCTCACATGATCTGAGTGGCATGTTTGGCTGTCAATATGTGGTGTGAATGGAATGGCACACACAAAGAAAGAGACTGTAAATAGTAAGTACCGAAGGGTACTGAGAAGAATGAATGTGTCACATTATTTTTTGAAGTATTTTTTTTGTTCTTATCCTAGTCTTCCGCCATGTAATTTTACATTTTTTTCCTTATATGACATGCTCCTTATGTGACTGTCTGTGCCCCATATTAAGCTCTCTTTTGTCCCTGCTTACCCTTTCCTGCTAATAGTATTTTTGATGCTATTAACTCTTCTTGATCTGCACTGGCCAATATAGTAGCCATTAGCCACACAGGACTTTTTAATTTTAAACTCACATTAATTGAAACAAAATAAAATTAGAAGTTTAGCCCCCTCGATTACACTAGCTTCATTTCAGGGGCTCAGTAGCCACATGTCCTCATAGCTACCATGTTGGACAGTGCAGATACAGAACACATCTAACATTATGATGGCACTTATGATGCTTCATTTTATGTGTCAACTTGGCTGGGTAAGGGATACCCAGATAGCTGGTAAAACCTTCTTTAGGAATGTGTATTTGAGAGTAGTTTTTGAAGAGATTAACATTTGAATTAGTGAACTGAATAAAGTCCTAGGAGGGCCTGACTAGAACAAAAGGTCCAGGAGGGATTAGTTCATTCTCCCTCTGCTGGAGAAGAGACACCCACCTTCTCTGCCCTAGGATATCAGCACTCCTGAATCTCCGGCTTGCAGATCCAGCTCCAGACTTAAATCATCAACTTCCCCAGTTCTCAGGCCTTTGGACGAGCACCAAATTACACACCAGCTTTCCTGGCTCTCTAGCTTGCAGATGGCAGATCATGGGACTTCCTGGCCTTTGTAACCATGTGTGTCAGTTCTATGTCTGTCTGTCTATGTATGTATGTATGTATGTATGTATGTACGTAAGTATGTATGTATTATCTATCTATCATCTATCATCATCATTTATCTATCATCTATCTATATGTGTGTGTCATATTAATATTTTTTCTCTGGAAAACACTAATACAGAAAGAAAATTGGTACTGAGGAGTAGAGGTGCTGTTGTAACATGTACTTAAAAACGTAGAAGCAACTTTGGTATTGGGTAATAGGAAAAGGTTGGAAGAGTGTGGAGGTGCCTGCTAGAAAAAGCTACAGGTCTTTTAGAGAACACCTAAGTGATTGTGAAGGGGATGTTGGTAGAAACATGGACAGTAATAAAAAGCAAAACTCAGCTGAGTAGATTTTAAGATCTACTTGGCTTTATTTGACGATTCATGAATCGGGCAGCATCCCATCCGGCAATGAGAAAGAGCTGTGAAGAGCTGTATAGAATAACTTTACTGGCAGCAGGGGGCAGAGAAAAGGAAGTTTCTAGCAAAGAGAGAATTATTTCAGGCAAGGTTCCCTTTCTTTGAGGAAGGCAGAGGTCTCTAAGGCAGATGACCTCACTGGTATTGACAGGGTGATTCCAGATTGATTGATTAAAGGCCCCATTCCTGGGAGAGTTTGAAACTACAAGTAAATCTTGGTGTGCTGATGTGGGACTTAGCGTAAGTGACTCCATTTTGGGCCTGTTTTTTTTTTTTTTTTTTTTTTTTTTTTTCATTTTAATAATGGTAAAGGCCATTCTGATGAGATCTGAGACAGAAATGAGGAACATGTTTTGCAAACTGAAGGAAAGGTGATCCTGGTTATAACGTGGCAATGAACTTGGCCAAACTGTTCTTGTCAAGTGTTTGGTGGACGGCAGACCTTGTGAGTGATAAAATTGAATATTTAGCAGAGGAAATATCGAAGCAAATCATTGAAGGGGAAGCTTGGCTTCTCT
The DNA here is from genome assembly GCA_028627145.1 of Eidolon dupreanum. Taxonomy (NCBI): domain Eukaryota; kingdom Metazoa; phylum Chordata; class Mammalia; order Chiroptera; family Pteropodidae; genus Eidolon; species Eidolon dupreanum. The sequence continues at coordinate 47,822,048 of CM053515.1, read as the reverse complement.
TGAATGCTTATAGTAAAATGTGAGAAGACAGAAATGATTTAAAGATGGGATTGTGTTAATCCAAAAGGAAGCAGAATTTAGGAATTTGGGAAATTCTTAGCCTATCCCTATTGAAAAAGTTTGTTTGGGGGAGAACAGAAAGGGTGCGGCCAAATTGGTAAGGGTATTAGCATGGACTGGCCATCTCAACAGAAGCTAGGAGTTATTCATCAAAACAATGGCAAGATTAGTCTACCATCTAAACATCAACTAGGACTAATTATCCAAGACAGTGGAAAAATGTCCACAAAGGGAACTTGGAGATCGTAGAGAGGTGGAGGTGAGGGGGCTGACGCTCCCATCATAGGCTCACAGTGCAAGAAGGCCCTGGGAGGCAGAACAATTTCAAAAGAGGCTGTCACTATAAGAAATGAGAAGCTTTCCTCCACTCTCAAAGTTCCTTTGCCTGGTTAATAATCAAATAGACCTGAGACAGATTAGCAAAAGAAAATTTAATACATATGTGCGTATAAGAACCTCACATACATGAGAATCAGAGACACCACATACAGAAGAGGTTCAGAGACAGAAAAAGAACATGGATATACAAGACATCCTGAGCTGGGGACGAGGTAAGGTGCTTTGGGGGCTTCAAAAGGTCATTGCAGAATAAGAAGAACAGATGTTTAGTAGATACAAGTTTGTCCTGGCATCAAGGTGAGTCAAAAAGAGATTATCCTTGATAATCTTTCATTACGGACAAGGCCTCTAATTCAAGTTCCTCCAGGTAGGAGAGGCCGTAGTTTCTTCTGAGCCTGCTGCTAAAGTTGCCCTTAACTCAAAGCAATCTGCATACCACCGTGGCACATCTTCGGAGCGACTAACTCTGAACTGCACACCACTTCAGAGAAGCTCCTCACATTTTGGGTGCTACACCCTGAATTCTAGTGCCATGCTTCTCAGCTACTACGAGCCCCTAGCGTGGCACAAACTAAGTCCAGCAAAGCACAAGGCACAGCTACCTACCTGCACCTAGATTTTGAAGGATTGAGTAGATTGGGGCCAACAAGGGTTGCCCTACCTGGCATGCAGCCCATGCCAAGGGCTGCTGCAGGGGTAGGGCCACTACAGAGAGCCTCCACTAGGACAGTGCCCAGCAGAGCTTTGGAGGCAGAGACAGCTCCCACCAGGAGAGCCACTGACATGGGCTTCTAGCCTGGCAGAGCCTCAAGAATGGAACTGCAACCCCCAAGAGATTCTGTGTAGGTCACACCCAGTAGAGTCAGGACTGCCCTGAGCCTTGGAGGCCCAGCTCCACCCTGTGCATCTGAAAGGCCAGGAACCTAGAAGAATTGTTCTTGAGCCCTGTGGGTTAGTGTTTGCCCGGTTAGGTTTTGGATTTACCTTGGACCTATTACTTTTTTTTTATTTTGCCATTTCTCCCCTTGGGAATGAGAATGTCCCTCCCATGCCTGTCCCACCATTATATTTTGGAAGCATACGACATGTTTGATTCTGCAGATTCAGAGTTGGAGTCTCACCGTACTGTATTTGGATCATATTTAGATGATACTTTAGATGTAGATTTGTGTTGATGACATGCAAGAAGGACACAAAATTGGGGGGTGGGGCAGGAGCAGAATGCTATGGTCTGAATGTTTGTGTTCCCTATAATTTGTATGTTGAAATCTAGATAGTGTTAGGAGGCGGGGCCTCTGGAAGTGATGAGCTCATGAGGGCAGAGCCCTAATGAAAGGGATTAGTGCCCTTATAAAAATTAGGCCCTACAGAGCTAGTTCTCTGGCTCCACTGCCATGTGAGGACACAGTACGAAGGCCCTGTTTATATACCAGGGAGCCCTCACTAAACCCCACATCTATTGCTGCCATAATCCTGGATGTCTCAGTCTCCAGAACTGTGAGAAATCAATGTTCTTTGTTTATAAACCGCCCAGTCAATGGCATTTTGTATAGCAGCCTGAATGGACTAAGACAGTGTTGTTTCTGTGTCTTCATCCTGGCAGTTTCTGATAGCAAAAGGACCATTTTCTCTTTTGGTCATTAGTTTCAAGACCTGACTATTCTTTAATAACATTTCCTCTTCTCCTTCATTCTTTCCATTTTCCTATCACCATTAAATACCAGGCTCTTATTACTTGTTTGTACAAACCCTTGTATTAGTCCTATGTGATTTGTTCACTATCATCTTCTCTTGACTCAAAGCCAGCCCATCCATTGCACCTAGATTAAAATTTCAAAAATATTAAATTGGTGCAAGTTCTCACCCATATTTAACTCTGTTTTCGAAAGAAGCCTGTCCTTAACTTGGAATTCATACTGAAATAGAGCAGGAAAAGATTCTTTGAAGTTTTTTCATCTTATTTTGAATTAATGAAAATCAAGTAACTTAAACTGCATTTTGTCTTCTTTCACTTTTATTACTACTTAAATTTTAAAATATATCTCAATTCCATAACATATGCTGTACAATAAGTGAATTCATGACTAAGTTCTCAAATTTTACATTTATTGCTGTGTATATAAAATAACCTTTGAAGTATTAATATAGCACTAATTATGTTTTCATTTGATGTAAAGTGCTTATAAACTACCTCACGTAACTACAAATTAAACTACATAGTAATATGTTATGTGGTGTATTCTTCTTTCTGAAAGCTCAGGGACCTTTACAGAAATTGTTTTATTAATCTTTACACATCTCTGAAATGAGATGGTTGGTTTTAATTATCCTCCTTCTGAGTTTGGGACAGCTGTACATATACCATATATCACTGAAGTATACAGGCACCGCACCAAGTGTGCTATGATCATATGGAGCAACATAAAGGCTGAAAAATCATGTCTTTCCTCAAATGTACATCATTGTTGAAAACTTCAGAAATTCTCTGCCAGTAGGAAATGAGCTTCCTTCTGTTCTGTTTAGGTGTACCAACTACCTTACATTGTCTGTTCAATACTGGGATACAGTGATCAGAGCTACAGGGACGTAAGTCTGAGAATTTAGTAGTGAACTTTTTAAAAAATCTCCACTCTGTGTCTCTTCTCTGGAGTCCTTAGAGCTGTCTTATTTTTTCATATTCAAATTAATATTATAGCCATCTCTTTGCCCTAATTATAAATTACAATACAAATTCCATAACTATCCTTTCCATTATTTTTCCATGAGCCCTGGCTCAGGGGTGAAAAGAGCAAAAATGCATATAAAGCTTAATTAGCTCAATTAATAAAGGGATAACATACAGAAAAGACATCGTGTATACAAAATAAGCACAAATTTTCATATTTTCATTCCTTGTGTTGCTTTACTGTGACCAGTGTAAAAAAATGAAGGCAATGTCACAGGTAGAAAATCCCCTGGTGGAGAAAGTGAGCTGACTGGGAACAGGTTGTTGAACACAGGCAGAAACTCCAGGAAAATTTCAGTTTTCCATATGATTCACTACAATCATGCACATAATTAGGGATTTATAGCATTTATGAAGACACTGGGCATACATGTATGTAAAATACAGACTAATCCGTAGGTTTCCTTGAGCAGCTGAGGAGCGGAGACAAAAAACACAGCCTGGGATAAACTCGCTCCCAAGTATAAATAAAGCTCACATAAAGGCATTCACCTTTCACACAGAGATGTGCTTAAAGCAGACCAAGAAAAGTCAAATAAGTTGAACTATAATTTACAGAAATGAATGTGCTTAGGTACCTATATCAATAAACATTGTTATTACTAAGGATAGTAAAAAGGAGAAAATAAACCACAGATATTCTCTCTCCTATATGAAACTTCCCTCCATTAATAGTATTCACCAAATTACATAGGAATTCACTTTTAAAGAGATTCTTTAATATTCAAATATGAAATAGTTTAATGTTCCACTTTTTTTTCAGTTTTCTCTTTTCGCTTTTTATAATTTGTAATGGAGGACTCTAAGACAGTGACAAACAATAAGAATTCTGAATTAATGTCTGAAAATTCAGTCTCTAACCAACTTTTCTCTGAGACTTGTGTCTTCCTCAAAGATAGGTTGCTTTCACAGAGCCAGTAGACATACTTCTGTCCTACGACTCTCCAGGAAGAAGTAGGGTAGGCTAGAGGAAGATATCACTGGAAGAGATGAAAACAGGAGGTGGCTAACCCCCAAGTGGAGAAAAATCAGTCAAAATGTCAGAAGTCATCAGCATGTTGAGGAAGGGTGGTGAGACCTGAGCCTGGCATTTGAGCAAATAACCCTAAAAATTAGTGTCTGGAAACAATAAACATTTATCATCCCTTAGTGGGTCAGGCATAAAGGAGCAGATTGGCTGCAATCACATGTGTTGGCTGGTGCTGCAGTGGGCTCAAGGCTCAAATGGCAAAGGCCTCACTGCCATGGTTGGTGGAAGGCCACAGAGTCACTCACGTGGATGTCTCCTCAAGGCTACTTCACCCGGGAGCTGTTTTAACCCAGAATGAGTAATCCAAGAGAGAGTGCTCAATGCAGAAGCCATTGCCTTCTTATGACCAAATTTAAAAAGTGATATCCCATCTCTTCTGTCAGGTTCTATTTATTAGATAGATTTATTGTGTCCAGCTCACACTTAAGGGGATCGGATTACACAGGAACATTGGGGCCACCTTAGATGCTGTCTACCACCAACCATACTGTTTTCACTTTTACATATTTTGTGTCAGGTAGCTCACTGCTTTCAAAGAATGTAGGTACATTTTTATATTTGAACTTTACAGCAGCTTTTTGAGGTTATCAAGGTGGTTCTTGGAGCTGAGTTATTTTATATCCAAGCAAAATGGGATGAAGTGAGATTAACTAACCTATTTCATAATAAATGGAAAGAAATTAAACTTAATTCCATTCTTTCAATTCCTAGTTTTTCCATATTTTGAAATAAAGGTTGATGTCCTCCCATCAGGTATTTCCAACCTAATGGTCAAAGGAACTTGAAGATGAAATACCTGGATTGCAGCCCAGAATGGGAGCGGGGGAGATGGATAAAAGAACTTATGAGAGGAAAGTGGAAGTTGGTTATTTAGTTTGACTAAACTGGGAAGGAAAATTATTTTAAATCTATTCTTAGAAATTTCACAAGATAAGATAAATTTTGTCAGGATAAATATGCTGAATACAATCAGATCATTTGGGGATATATAATGGAGAATGACTTATCTCAGGTAGCTAATCAGATGTGTGGCAAAGTGGATGATGATTTTGGTGTTTTGTTTCCCAGTTACGCTGTGTGATATTGTGTTGATGTTATAGATTTGAATTTGAGTGAAGTTCAAATTGTACTTCAGGACTCACAAGTATCCTCTTCATTCCATTTTTAATTGATTGTTGCTCATATGTTACACATCCCATGGTATTCTTGTGCAGCAACAAAGAACAGTGGCTGCTTTGGGTAGGGAAAGCTGCCATAATGCTTTGAGATACAAGATGAGATTAGGGTTTCTCAACTTTGGCACTTGTGACGCTTTGGTCTAGATCATTCTTCATCCTGAGGAGCTGTCCTGCCCATCGTAGACTTTTTAGCAACATCCCTGGTGTTCGCTCTTTAAATGCTAGTAACATCCCCTCACCCACAAAATCAAGAAAATACTTTTAGTCATTGCCAAATGTCAAAGGGAGGAGAGGAAGGCAAACATCACTTCCAGTTGAGAACCAGTAGATCGAGTTAACATAAAGCCAGATAAAAACTGTACATAATGTCCCATACTCAAAAAGCAATTAGATAAAATGATACTGCCATGTTAAAACTATATTTCTGAAAGATGCACTTATAATTTTTTCTTTTACACTGTTTTTTATTTTCTAAATTTCTTACAATATGTACTTGTTTTAGAAAAAATTTTAAAGCAAGTTATTTTCATTATAATTTAAATAATAATGAACTATAATAAAATTTTATTAATTTGAAGTGCTAATTCTTAAGTATTTATGATACTGCTAATTGTAACATATGCTTTTACCTTTTTTAGCTTATCTGATCTTCACAATAGGCTAGATATTTTCTTCATCTTAATATTAATTAAATGTCTTAAAGAAGGGAACAATTTCTATAAGATTCCTCAGATGAAAGGGACGAGCCGAGAATGCGGGCTTTCTCCTCTAAGATTTCCTATTGAATTTTAAAATAATTAGTGGTGTGGCTCTGTCACCCATTGACAGTACCAGATAACTCAAACCTTAATGTATGTCATCATCATAGCGATTTTGCCAAACATTATCCTATTTTGACGACACTGTGTTTTTTACTTAATTTCTTTCACTGTTCTAACAATAAAAAGTTAGATGTCAGGAAGTACTACAAAAGCTGGAACCGTTTATAACTTCAGATGACTGTAGGTATGTCCTTTGGGTTCAGACCTGGGGTTTGGAGAAAGGAGAGAGGTACCAGCAGATCCCTAATTATATGTGCATGTTTTGGATTTGGTACCCTTTTACAAGAGGGGGGTCTCATGGGGCATATAATTAGGTTTCCTTTCTTGTTACAAAGCTGATTTTGAAGAACGTAACTTAGATGTGCAGCTAAGTGGGCTCTCCACCATTCCACTCTGGCAGTCACAGGCATTGTGGGTCCCTGCTGGGAGTCTGTTCCTGGAGAGAACCAAGGAGAATGATGGCTTTCGGTGGGGACTTAGCTCCAGGAAGGGAGAGGGAGGGCCAGTTGTACCCAGTTGCATGCCTCCAATCTTGAATCAGGTAACTCATTCCACCTCCAAGAGGAGGGGCCATGGGTGGGGTCAAAGGCCAAAAGTGTTCAGCTGAAGTGCCCTCTCATGGAAACTAGAGGGGTGGGTAAGAAGAATTTCCTTTCATGCTTATCAACATTCTTATTCTTTCTCCTTCATGGATATTTAGCCAATCAACATTATTTCCAAAATAAATTATATATTCTTTTCGAATAGTCTTAAAATCAATCTCATAGGGTTCTTCTAAATAATATAAAGACAGTAGTAGCCTGGGGTAGTTCTGTGAGATACATCAGGGTCCTGGAGTACTTCAATGAGAAGTAAAGTAAATGGATTATTAAACATGCCTTTAACCTAAATAGGATTAATAGCCCAGTACAATTGTATTAGATGATTTTAAGTGAAATATGCACTCCTAAGAAATGCTCGTAAGGACATTAGACCCAATAATGTTAAAACACTGGGAAATACAATTTTTAAGATAAAATAATATACTGCTATTTCTATCCAGGAAAAAAAAAATGACGAGGAGGTCCTTATAAATAAAAATATGGCAGCCCCTTAGTGGAGTTGGAAGGACACAGTTACAGAAGGAACCTGTGATTTGGGTCACAGAAAATCCCTTTGAACAAAAGAGAATCTTGATGAACACACATGCCCTAAATTCAGAACAAACTGAATTATTAAAACCACAGGCAGATGTAGACCAGATAAACCACACCAGGCTCTAGTATCGAAGCAACATGAACTCTACTGTATAGCAGATGATACATCAAACTCAGAGCCACTTTTTCAACCCACTATGTCTCAACTGTTTAAAAGAGGGAATGATTAGGAATGGAATTTGCACATTAACATATGTGGTCCTCATAAATTTTGGTCAATTTAAGGGAGCAAATCTTTTTCCAAATCCAGTGAGTTAGAATCTAGGTAGCAAAATTTCCTCCTTTTATTTTCATGATTTCTTCCTTTTCCCTCCCTACAATTTTATGTGAGTTGTAGTGAAATGACAGAATATGAATGAGCCAAACAGAAACTAACATTCTACATAGAAAATGACATTTCCTGAATGCGATTAAATTGTACAATGTCCTAAATGCTATAATGACAGTCTCCTGAAGTAGATCAGAGGACACAGTATCACTGCCGTCCTGTGCTGCTTCTTTTAATGGTGAAATGCAAGGAAGAGTATAGAAAAATGCAATCTCCTCTAAGTATTCTGAAAACTGAATAAAAATGAATCTAAAAGGGGAGAAGAGAAGAAGGAAGTACAAGGCCAGCTATAGCATAAAGAATTGAAAAGGACTGAAAATTCTAAAATTGATCCAAGGAATTTCTATTACTAACTAAAAGGTGGTGGTAATCAAGATAAGAAGAGGGACCCGGAAGTGTAACAATGTAGTTAGCAGCTCATCACGCTGGATTTCTGACCAACGCCAGCCAGCCCCCAATGCTTTGGCAGAACTCAAAATCTGGCTGCTGAATAGGAAACCTGAGGATGAAGGGTGAGGTGACAAAGATGGAACTTCTCTGTTAGCCTGGACTCCTGCAGGTGGGAGGTTCTATAGAATAATTATAACTCCATTTTTAGCTTAAAGATGATAAATTGCTGTATCCACCCAATCTATGGAAAAATTCTATGGAAACAAAATGAATCCCTTTCATTTCCACAGCATGGAACTCGCAGTTTGTGGAATATCAGATTTGCTTTCTGGCAAACAGAAGTAAGCAGTTGTTTTGAAATAAAGTAAAGACCCATCTCTCTGTGCTAGGACAGACCACCCTACCTTCTGGATTGAGTTTTTCACATGAATTGGAACTGAGTTCTTCTACCCCTTCTCTCAACTTCTTTCTTCCTTGGGAAGTTGGCTGTACTAGTACAGTTTATAGGAATTGCTGGCCTCCCTCAATGATACACATCAATTTCTGAACACCAGTTGTGTGCCAACCCTCCGGGCTAAGGGTGATCCTTGGACATTATCTCATGAAGTCTACACAATGACCTGATGAAGTGTGTGTTTTATCCTCAGTTTACAGAGGGAGAAATTGAGGACCATAGGGAATGGGTGACCTGGCTGGCCATTAACAGTTAATTCATGTTCAAGCCAGACCTATCTGGCTACCAAGTTCAGCCTTCTGTCATTCCACATAGTTGCTACCTCAAAGAAAGCCCATTATCTTGGGGGTGTTAGCAATTAGTAGTTAACCCACAGAGGTCAAAGTGCAGGTATGTTAGAATATGAGTGCGCACGTATGTGTATGTGGATACGATAGATTTTATTCAAATAGTCTCTTACCACGGAGAGATTCACAGAATTATTTCCTCTTTAAATTTCTCTTTATGTGTCTATTATACTCATTTTGGACTTAGCACTTGAAAATATTTTATATGCCAGAGATGTACTTTTTTGAAACCAGAGCCACTAAATCCTGCTCCCAATTAGTCTCCTATAAGAAAGCTGTTAAAGGTCATGGAGAAACAAGACATATTGAGTTGTGATGATTTCAGACCATTGTGGAGACTCTGAATTCAGACTGGGTTGAACATTAGCCAATGAGTTATTCGAGCATTGCTATGGAACATTTCTTTCTTATTCACCAAGCTAATAGGAATTTTCCCCCTTGTTGCTATATACAGTCCAGCTACAAATAACTAGATGGCAATATCATCCACAGAAGGCATTGCAAAAAATTCTGGTTCTGCTCCAAAATCAACCCTAATGATGTATAGTGAGATCTGATGCCTAAAGTTGTTAGTAATCTGAGTTTGCTAAAGCATTCTGATTAAATTAAAATTACTTGAAAAAAATTTAAAAAAGAATTTTTATTCCCGTACTTCTGAGTTTTATTAAATGTCAATGTGAATCACTCTGGCCCTATAGTAAACAGGTGGCATCTGGGTTAAGGTGAGGTCATCTGGGCAGATCAAGAACTTCTAAGGTAAATAATAGGAATACATACCTTTCTATATGTTCTCAGGCACTGAAACTCTGTTGACTTAATACTTTAGTGCAGAACTTAAAAAAATCCTAGAAGATGGTAGAGAGAACAATAAGAACTTTTTCAATATAGATTGAAATCTTCTACAAGAAAGTTTGGCTTGGGTTGATATTTGTCTGAACTGGATTTTTAGGACCAAAACAGAGGAGATCAGTGGACACTCATTTTGCTACTTTTCATCATGATGATGATGATAACCTGTGACATAAAGTATACCCTATTATCTGTTTATTCACGACTTGTCATCTGCATTATAAGTCACTGCTGAACGAGAATTAGCAGTAGGCTGTCTAAAATGACACCCCATGAATTGCAAGACTCTTATGAGCAGTTACACAATACCTATAGCTAAGTTTTCTTTTTCTTTCTTTCTTTCTTTCTTTCTTTCTTTCTTTCTTTCTTTCTTTCTTTCTTTCTTTCTTTCTTTCTTTCTTTCTTTCTTTCTTTCTTTCTTTCTTTCTCTCTCTCTCTCTCTCTCTCTCTCTCTCTCTCTCTCTCTCTCTCTCTCTCTCTTTCTTTTTCTTCTTCAGAAAATGCGTGAAATCGCAACTGCAGCTTCCTCACACACAGTAAGACTGAGGACAGAATTTGCTAACCAAAATCACACCGGAAACCTGGATTGTATTACTACAGAATGCCCATAACCCCATTATTCTCTTTCTCACTTGGAAAGAATTCCTGTGAAAGATGATCGGGAGGTATTTTCACATATGCTGCATTTGACATACGAAGATGGGATGATCTCCATTTAGCAACAGCAAAAGGACTGAAGAAAACCTGAAATTCTATGTAGAATTTCCTTCCCCGTCCAGCAACAAAAGCCGGGATCTTTCCGTCTGCGTGTTGCATTTCTAAACGCACTGGATTTCCAGCATCATGGGCAAGTCTGATAACCTGTTACGTTTAGAAATTGTTTCGTTTTTTACAAGCTCTTCGCATACACTTTCTTGTTTATTTAGCAACACAAAAAATACTGTGGGGTTTGTTTTCATGTTTTTTTTCATCTTGGAGGCGAGGACACAGACTCCGATTGGTGAAGGAGCTTGTCGGAGGTGTAACAGGTGAGGGCGCTGTCGAGCTCAGAGGCAGACCTGACACTGGGTGCTTCTATAACCACAAAACCTCCCTCACTCTCTTCTAATACCTCGCATATCATTTTTGCCTGGACTAGTGCCGGTCCTTCCCTGGACACGGGGGAAATTCCTAGACAAAACATAATATTGAAAAACAAGACTTAATTCTGAAATTCATGAGCTAGGACAGTGCTTAAGTTTTGAATCACTGAACTTCCTTCTGGGCTTTACGTCTTTTAAGAGTTCTCAGGAAATACTTGTTTACAATTATGCAATTAATGTTGACCTCTCTACTAAAAAGCAAATGGTACCCACTGCAAAATCACACTTACAATGATTATATCAAGGAAATGTGTGAGGATGCCTGGAGTTTGAATTCACTCTTTGCCTAAAATACACTGAGTGTGTCAAGTCTAAGTTTAAAATACATAGGGTATAAACACTGCAAATAGCAATCCATTGGACATGACCCCTAATGAACTTTGGAGACTTTAGAAGCGTTGAAAGAAACATAAGGGCCATTGAGGTCTCCTTTTATTAAAGCATTGGGTAGTCCGTATGTTTTCATTTCTCTATTTTGTTTTCTGTACAATGCAGCATAAGTTATTGCATTTCTCATGGGAAAAAAGTCACCGTATTAATCATTTTTTTAATAAAGCCCATGAACAGTAATCAAAGCAATACTCAAAGAAAGGAAAAATTGGATTATTTTTGTCATACAGCCAATGAAAATTGACAAATAGGGTGATATTGGATGAAGACTTTCGTTGAAGAGAACTATTAATTTTCATAGCTCTTCTAAGTTCTATAAGCTGGAAAAATTTGGATTTAGGAAAAAAAACAGTAGAATTTAATATAACCAAGTACTTAATATATGAAGTCTTTTCAAAAGCACTACTCACACGAACTGAGGACTATTAAGCCAATTAATAGTTGCAGAATATGTAGGTAAATTTTGTGAACTTTTTAAAAAGTGGAACTTGAAATGGACATGAAGTAGAATTTTTCCAGAACATTCTTAGAAGGATTTTTAAGTGTTTAAAAAGTCTTTGAGTTCTAAGTGCTTGAGACTTGGGGGTTAAGGTGTATCTTTGGCAGGCTGCTGTGGACCTGCCCTCCCCCAGCACAGCACCAAAGTGGCACCAAGTTACCACCTCTTGACATAGCTCGGGAAACTTCTCCACTTGCTTGATTACAAGCTGAGGCAAGAGTGTGCCACTTCCAGGGATATGTTACTGATGTTTATGAATGAGCACCTGTATTCACTGGTGCCCCAGAGCTGAGCAATGCCTGGGGCATCCTCATGGCACACCCAGGGGCATCATGCCAAGATTTCATCCTGGAGCAACAGTCCTTCTGGAAATTTCCATCCTCACTGGGGCAGGAGAAGGAAGCCTGGGGCATCTGGCTCTTGATAGACTAGGGGATATTAAGAGAAAAATGGGGACCTTCTTTGTTTATCTACCTGCGGAACACATGAATATACCCCTATCTCCTCTACAGTTTGACTTTGCCCCATCATCCCTATTCCCCTAGCTCGAGGCTCTAAAGTGGGGTGCCTGGTCCAGCAGCACCAATAGCACCTAGGAACTTCCTAGAAATGCAGATTCTCAGGCCCCACCCCAGATAATTGAGATTTTTATTCTGTATTTTAATAGCCATCCAGGTGATTCTGATGTATGCCAAAGTCAGAACCTCCCATCAAAGAATACCATCTTGTGGGCGACACAGCCCACCCTTCCACACTGTCCTGTGCCTCCGCCAACTCGCTCCACGCACTCTGCTGCCAGACCACCCTTCCTTCTCTTATTTGCCCTGATTGTGCTCATGCACCTTCAAAGTCGTGGCTTACAAGCCATCCCTGTAGAACGGAGTAGGGCTTGAGGGCCCTTCTCTGTGCTTTAGTGTTACTCTGCAAGTACTTGGCAATCAGTATCTTACATAAGAATTATCTGGGTATGTTGTTTGTCTGCCTGCTGACACCAGCTTCATTTGGACACACGTGGGTTCAGATGCTCATATTGCTATTCACTAGCTGTGCGATCTGTGATCAGGTGCTGGTACTCTCCATACCGTTTCCTCATCTGTCCCTTCAGAGTCTGGCACAGGTGCCAGGTTGTCTGACATCAGCAGAGGGTTGTTCAACTGAACTCAAATGAAGTGAACCAAACAGAAAAGCTTTTCAACTAGTAGACATTAAAGCAAGAATAAAATGGAACCCCAAGCTGCCAAATGCCATGTGGACAGAAGGAGACAGAAGATGTGCAGAATGGGCTAAATGCCACATGCCAAGCCCGAAGCAGGTGAGGGGAAGCAGTGCATAGTTTGGGGAAAGGAGCACTAACCAGAGACCCATGAGACCAGGACGCCATACAGGGTTGAGATCTGAATGCAAAAGAGCTGTAGAAGTAAGAATTGAAATATGTAAACATATAACAGCCAGTGATTACTGAGTATCACACACATGTGTCAGACACTTTATAAATGTGATGGCACTTAATTTGGAGAACTTGAGAGGCTGGGGTTATCATTCTTCCCATGCTATAGAGTAACTAACAGGGGCTTCCAAATAGTACCTGAAGGTCCCCTACTTTGTAATGTGCAACAGCGGAATTTGAACCCAGAGCTGTTCCCCACAAGAGCAGAGCTTTTGACCAACACACTTGGCTGCTGCCTTGCACATGGAAACTATTATATTGGTTTCTCCATATGTCGACAGTGCATGAAGGGCTGAGGCACTGAGTAGAGTAAGATGAGGCGATGACACTAGGACCTACAGTTCAGCTATTTGGTGATCAGTGAGGGGACTGTGATATACACGGAGGGGCTCACGCCTTCACACCTGCACATTGCACAGGGAGCCAGGTGTGTCCCAGCATCAGGAGAGCCCCCTCTAGCTGGGTGTACACATTGTGTCAGCCCAGCTGGAGGAATGAGGCCTCTTAACACCCCAGGTGGGCAGGTTAATCAAATGTGCCATGAAAACAGCACGCCGCATCGCAATGATGAGATCAAGTGATGGAAAGGAAAGAAGAATTAGGATGGAGTTTCTGTTTTGAAATTGAATCCAAGACCAAGAGTCATCCTGCTGTTATAGCTGAGGCACCTATAGGTTAAGTGATTTGCCCAAGGTCACATGGAAAACAGTGGCAAGAATAGGCTCAGCCCAGAATCCTGAAAGCCATTCTTCTTCAAATGCAGCCCACAGAGGCTCTATTCCCTGAACAATTCCTGTCTGTGAATTCAGCTGGGAAGGCAAGTCCTCCTTTAATGGACACCCATGAACTCAGCCTACATTCATAGTTGCCCGGTGGCTGTGTGACATTTTTGAACTGCTTCAGTTAAAATTTTTCTCCAAACTCCATATCTGTGAGATGATCAGATCATGGAAATATGCTGCTTTCTCATTTCTCCAGATTTGCTCTCACTGGGGCCATATGTTAAGGAAGCAACAGTTTAAAAAGAAGAGCCACACTTCCCCACCGGGACTCAGCTGGATAAAGGACAGCGTACCACTTACATGGCCACTTCAGTTTACAAGCAGCCCCTTGCAAGCTCTCAGGGCTGAGCTGGTTGGGAAGGTTGAAGGTGGTCAGGCACAAACCCAGGAATGGGGCTGTTGCCTTCCGGAAACTGGGAAGAGCCATGAGTGAGCCCTGCCAAGGAGCGGTGCTGTCATGCCCCACATGTTCAGCAGGCAGGTCTCCCTGCGGCCGTTTGATAAAACAATTACTTAAACTGCCCTAATTTCTTGGGTCCAAGTTCTATGTCGCTACAAACTGTCATGGATGAATTTCAAAAGGAAAGCGACACTTTATACTTCATTCAAGATGGTTCTTTCAGCTGCTTCCGCCGGTGGCCACCCTTCCATAAATTATTATTACAGTGACATTTTGCCTAACCTGAACCCCTCCGTCTTGGCTCTGTACATGTGTATAAATTTAACAAATGTCTGTACAGCTTTAATTGTCCTCTCCTAGTACTTACAGAGCCTAGCGTTTCTAAGTGGCTTGATTTTTACATGAGCCTTAATGTTTTGTCAAAGAAGCAAGAGAGTCAAGCAGCCTATGTGGATTGGGGACCTATGTGCTCTCTGTGGTCCAGCTTCTATTTCTGAATTGACTGGGTCATTGTGGTTAGGCGGACTTGACCTTTGAATATAATTGTGTGAGTTTGTTTGTTTGTTTGTTTGTTTTTTTGATATCTGTAATAGGACTGTAATCGGAGAAAGCATATTACTCGGGCAATTATTTCAGTAGATTTACATCAGAATATATTTCTCATGTTTGTAGCCTGCTTAGTATTTGGAGTGATATGAACTATAAAATTATTTAAATCTAATGATTAGTTGTTTCCAGAAGCCAGTGTTATTTGGCCGATAATGTCTCCTGAAACAAATAATGCTCCCAAATGAAGCAGATCTGTTTCTTTTCCCTCCCCCCACTGTTTAAGGCTAAGTTTTGTTCTAGGCTTGTGAGGATTTTCTAAATAGATTTCAAATTCTGTTGCTTCTTCCCCACCAACAGCATGAATTACAAATCTGTCATCCTAACCCATAGTGGACACATTTGTTAATGGACTGTTTTCAGCTCTCAAACCCTCCTAAAAAACCTGCCTTGACAGCCATTATCACCTAAACTATATACAAAAGTATAGTTAGCATTTCTGAGTTAGCAAATATTACAGAAACACATTACAGGTGAAATTAACATGACAAGTCTGCTTTCTGAATGAGAAAGAAAAACACTTTAACGCGTGTATGCAGGCCTGAAGATCCTCTCCCATCATGCGAATAAACGCTGTTCAGACCCTTGCACAGCCATTTTATTGCTGTGTTTTTAAAATACAGGAGAAGCACATCGCCGCATAATGATAGATGCTGAATTCAACCTCAGAGGAAAGTCAGCCTCTTCCTGGAGGGTTGAAGTAGGCTCCCTCGCTCTCTCTTTTCGTTTGCATTATTCAGTGGAAAAATACAAAGTGGCATAATGATGGGAATAAGTTATCTTTTATCAAATCTGACTTTAAAATTCAGGTTATGTAAAACATAGAAACGCATAGGAAATTTAATCAGAACCTCCAGTCCCATTTTCTACTTTGTTCTCAGGCAACTGAATACTCCGTTGAGCCTTCCCGTGGAGCCTTCCCGTGGAGCAAGTCCCAGATTCACCCTTCTCAGCTGGAACACCTTTTGCCAGCAACTTCCACCAGGGGAAGCTCTGAGCACATCAGTGCTTCCTTCCCAGGCAAACCGTGAGATTCAGGCAAGACAGGGCAAAGAAGACGGTGGGGGAAGCCAGCAAAACGTCCTGCAATCACTTTCGCAGAGATTAATGAGATGAGTTTCTTTAGGATCATTACACCATAATTTAGCTACTAGCAGAGAATGCAGGCCTGAGTAAATATGTAAACAATGTTTGGAACCAGAACCTAACTTCTCTGAGGGAGAAAACCCACTTGCTGTTTGAAAACTTCAGTCTCCGTTTTTACTTCCTCATCCCTCATTTGTACGTTATTGAAAACTATTCTCATTCATTTTCTAGTTCACCTTGGTTTTAAACACACACACACACACACACACACACACACACACACACACACACACTCCCATAAATGATAAATTCGATGTCTGTAAAGACAGTCACCTAATTGCACAGTGAAGCAGAAGAAAGCCTTGCAAATGGTATACAATTTTCAAAGTGTTCCAAGCCTTAGGCAAAAGCCTTTCAACTGTGTCTAAAACTGAATGATAAAATATGTTGTACAAATTATCTGTGAACAGGAAACATGTGGTAGTGGCAGGGGACTGAAATGTAACACTTGTAAAAAAATAGGAACTGCCAGTCATTTAGACTCTTTTCTTCCTTTCCTTCTCTCTCTCTCTCTCTCTCTCTCTCTCTCTCTCTCTCTCTCTCTCTCTTTCTCTCTTTTTCTTTTTCAGTTGCAAGTTTCATTATTTTTTTCCTACCACTTGTTCATGTTCAAGTTTATAATAAGACACTTATCAGATCACACATGTCAATTGTAGCTTTATGTAAAAAACAACAACAACAAAGAAATGGATGAGGCTAAAGGTTTGATTTTGCCCACCCTCTCCTCCTTGGTAAGATGCCTTAAAATCTCTCTGCTTTGTTGTTTGGAGCCCTGGTGGTTTGTGTGTGGAATTTTGAAAAGCACTGAAAATCTTCTGCAGTAAGGAAGATGCAAAGCTCAGGTAGTCATGAGTTGAATAAATGTTTCTCTACCCTTCATTTTCACAAAGGCAAAGGTGCTGTGCAATCTTTGCTACACAAGAGGCAGAAGGGAAGTGATTTTTCTTTCCTTGTTTACCATGTTGCTCTTGGAATGACTCGTTGAAATTTTTCTCGTTCAAAGATGCACCCATTGCTCCTCACAGAAACCATTCACGGTTGCCTGTGATCCTTGCTGATGGAGCTCTAATTAACCCCTACTATTTACTGCATAGTCTCTTCAACTCTTGATGAGTTCACAGCCACTATTTGTATATATTTCCAGCCTTATGCAAAGTTGAAGTGTTAGTAAATTTCATATTTACAGAAAGAGGAAAAGAGAGCAAAGTCTGTTCTGCTACATTTGTTTTCTATTATGAACTTACTCAGCTTTCGTCCCATTGCTCAGCGGCACTCTCATTTTTGTCTGTGTTTTAGCACATAACTGTTTGATGACATTAAAAATAGCATACTTAATATTCTGCCTGGTGCATAGACCTGCCTCCTTAAGACTGGGGATGATCTTCCAAAATGAAAGAGGAGCAAATAGCTTACCTGGCAACCAAAACTCAGTCGGCAGTAAGATTAGTGAGTATAGTCTGTCCAGTCAGATGTATGCCCTCCATTTCTGGAGCTAGGCATTTTTCTGACCTGCTCTGATTATGAAAATTGTCCTTCTCTTTCCTCCCTCCCCTCTGTTTCTTCCTTCTTTTCTCCTCTCTTTCCCTCCATTTATTTTAGTTCTACACATGATCGAACACTTCCTTTGTGTCAGTCACAGTATGGAGCTGTCGTTTCGATGGAGAATAAAGTATGGTCTGCTTCAGGAGCTCATGGAGTAAGTTCAGAGGAGGAATCACAGTACCAGACTTCCCCTTCCCAACATGCCAAAGTATGTGTCTTGCACTCACCAAGACGTCGTTGTCACACTTCGGTGTTCTTGCAGTTTTGCTTTGGAATGCCGGTCTCTCCATCCAATTTCCCTGAATTACAGCCTGTTGCCTGGAACGCATATGTTTCTCCTTCTTTCCCTCTTCCTTGTACAGTCGTTCCTATCTTTATGCCTTCCTGGTCTATTTTTTAAAAATCCTTTTCTGCTATGTCCCTTTTTATCCTTTTTTCTCAGCTCAGCCTTCCATTTCTTATAAGTTCATGTCACATAGCCATTTTATATGAAACATCGGCTAGTACCGATGGTTTCTCATTCAGATTATTTACACATTTCAGTATATGTTGTACCTGTTTTTTTTTTTTTCACTTACCTTGCATCATTCTCTTGTCACCCCAAACAAGACTGAGAGCAAGAATTATGTCATATACTACACTTTTTAAAAAAACTCGATAACACTAATGATAATAGCAAGCACTGGTTGAGCACTTATTGTCACTGGACCACGTGCTCTTTGCATCTATGAAATCATTTTAAACTCACAACAAGCTTATGTTGTGTTCCCTACATTTTTCTGGTAAGGAAACTGAAGAAATGATTTTTAAAGTTAATTTGTCACACTGGCAAAATTGAACTTTAAACCCACAATCTTGATTCCAGAAACCATTCTTTTTTCCTCCGAAGACCTTGGAAGTTTTCAATAAACATCTGCTCAAGCAAATTGAATGAGAGACAATTTGCAAATCTGAGAACCATTGAAAAGCCTGTTACAGGAGTGCCTTGGGTGAGTGAACGGGAGGGTAGTAAATACATTTTTTTTTTAAACATATAAATGGACTTGGAGGTTTGGATGTATTTAAGCCTCATGTTTCACAGGCATATTTTGGGTGTGTGGAGGGGCCCAGGAGAGGTGGGGTAAAGGAGGTAGGCAAATAGGCTTGGCTGTAACTCTCTGGTTCTAAAAAGCATAAAGGAATATTATGAAATAACCCATTTTTTTTGCAATGCACTTCGAATGTATTTGACAAATTTCAGGTTCTTCATAAATTCTAATTTGTTGCTTAGATATTTCCCTCTGATGGTCTTTCTTCCTTCCTTCTTTCTCTTCCTCATCCTTTCTCACTGTGGCCACAGGAATGAAGGGAAGTTGTGTAGCCTGAGGATTGTACCAAAATCAGAAACAGGATGAGGCCCCACCATCATGATAACTTCACACACACAGAATCATCTGTTGGTGCAAACACTAAAGCACTGCCATTGGTTTCCATAGTCAGATACAGAAGATGCTGTTATTTACAAATGTAGGATGTCAGGGGCTTGGTAAATTGGGCAGGGCATTACATAGCCTTGTACATACTTTCCTGAAGCTGCAGACTGGTCCGGGGGCAGGGGAGATCTAAAAATTAAAACTATGCTCTTTGTGAGACAATAATTTCAGAGAAAAGATTGGTATTTGAACTTTGCCCAGTGGTCATTCTGTAGCAAGACATGTGAAATTTCCATCCACAATGAATCTGGTATGATCAGTTTCTAAGTTATGTGACATGATCGTACTGCAGCAAGCCACTATGAAAGGCCAATGTCCCTGTACCAGCCAATAACGAATCCTCTGTCCTTCTTTTCTTTTCATACCTCTTTTTTCTACAAAGAGTCAAGGAAAAAGTACTCTCTATTTTTTCCATCTTTTTTTCTCCTTTCATATCTTTCTCCATCAATTAGCTCCTCTCTTTTAAAGATTTTTAACTTCCTTTTTTCTGCAATCGAATTCCCATCAGTATACAACCATGCTTAAGTATCTCCCATCATTAAAAATGTCTTGAGTCTTTTGTAGCTATGAATTTGATTTGTCCCCCTCCTTCTCTTTCTAGTCAGACCTCCTCCAAGTGTAGGATGGGGGTGTTTCACTAGTGGTCACTCTTGTCTCATGTCTAATTCACTGAAATCTGCCTTCTGGCCCTGTGCTCCTCTGGGGCCGCTATTGTTAAAACCGATAATTTCCAGATGCAGGATCCTGCTGACACTTTTCCATCCTCACCCTGAACTGATTGCTTAGCTATGTTAGGCATCATTAGCTACTCTCTTCTTCAACTTCACTGCTCTTTTTGATTCTAAGACACTGAGGTCTCACGGTTTTCCTCTTTCCTGTCTGGTCCTCCTAAGTCTTTATTAGGTACAATTCCTCATATCAACGCTAAATACGGGGGACCACAAATAGTTTCCATTAAATTTCTCTTCATGCCACACACTCTCTGTAAACCGCTTTATATACTTTCTACCACTTAAACCCTAGGGTCTTCCATTTTTTTTGTCTCCAGGCCAGATCATTCTTCCAATATTAAGAACATGTTGTTAACTACTTACTCTACATTTTCACCTAGGTAAACAAAGTTACCTCAAACACAATATATCCAAATATGATTTATTTTCTTCCCACACAAACATGGCAACCCTTTTCTATTCCTTTCTTTATTGTGTGGTACTGCCTCCCACTCAGTTGTCTGGTCTGGAAACAAAAGAAATATCCTGGATTCTGACTTTTCCTCACATCCCAGAACTATTTTGTTGTCAAATCTTAGGTCTTCTGGTTCCTGCTTCCTTGGAGACTTCTTCTCCACTCCCCTGCCATTGTCTTCATTTAAGTGATCTATTCTCACCTGGTGAGAGTGAGAGAGGGCCTGCTATGCCACGAGCTTGCTAGTCTTCTTTTCTCTCTGCTGCTTGGATCCTCCCTTGCATCTCGTCCCCTCTTTCCTTCCCATTGCAATCCTGTTCAAGCACTACCTTCTTTGTAATGCGTGCCCCAACTGACTCACCCTGTCATTACCTTGTCTGTGTTTCTGTAATGTTTCTCCCTCTTCCAGTGGAGCACTTTTATCATCTTGTATTATCAATACCTATCTATTTTCTCTAAAATTAAACTCATGAGCTCTCCAAAGGCAACGTTTTTGTGGTTTGTTGTTATTCTGTTTTAGCCAGTATTTTTTGTATGTGGCACGATGCTGGGTGCATGTTTTCTGAATGAATACAAGAAAGCATAAATAGCTTAACATTTCCAAGGAGAGTAAATCCTCCTTCATATCTATCTGCCATTGTTGTATTATGCTTACTTAGTTGGTAAACAGAAAGAGAATGAGTTACTGAATAGTACATTGTGAAGAGCACTGATTAACCTTGAGGAGAACCAGGCTAGTCCTGATAATTAGGTGTGTGACCTTGGGTAAGAAGTAGCCTCTCTGGGTTTCTGTTTTTCTTACCATTATCAGTAGAGAATAGAAATAGGTGGTTAAAGTCCCAGGATGGGTGCTTAGGGTTTCTATAAACTGTGTAAAGTTGCATTCAAATGTTTGCTGTTGTTGTTATTTGCTGTAGATGAGATTACTAATTGATAACTGATATGTATTTGCTTCTATTCTTTATTAATAGAATATATAGAGTTTTATTTGGTCACATGACCACTCAGATGAGTATATTTCTCAGTCTCCTTCGCAGCTGGATGTGACAAAGTGACTAGGTTCTGTGTGATCAAGCAACTAAAAGTATGAGCAAAAGCTATATGGGCAACTTCTTTGTCACCCTGTGCCTGTCCTCCACTCTCCCCTGTCTTTCCTTGGGATGGAACATAAATATGATGATGTTGTACCAGTTTTGGCCAAAAAGGCCAATACCTCAGCAGATGGCAGAACATAAAATCAAAAGGAATCTGGGTCCCCAAATGACCATGTGAGGCTGAAGCTGTACCTTTATTATCCCAGAATTCTCTGTAAGAGAGATTTAAATCTTCTACTTTGTTTAAGCCACTGTTATATTTAGTATTTTATAAAACATTGAGCCAATATCCTGCCTTGTACATTTGCACATGTTCATTTCTGGAAAGAGAACCTATAGATTTCATTATATTTAGAAAGGTTCTGTGACCCCATAGAGTGGTGAATTAAAGATGGCCACACATCCTTTAATAGCCTCCCATGGAGAAGGGGGTTTATGCCCTTTTTTCTTGAATCTGAGTCATTTCTGTGACCATTTTGCCAAATGGAATATTGCATAAGTAAAGATAAAGTTTCCAGGCTAACACCCTATGAGAATGTCACCTTCTTCTTCTCATCTCTTGGAAGACTGGCTTTTGGAGCCTCTGTGCCATGTTGTCAGGAAACCCAAACAGCCCAAGAACAGGTCTGGGTGGAGAGGCTCTACGTCTCCTCCTTCATTTCCGTTAAAACTCACAAAAACACAATGAAGAATATGTTATTGTCCTGTATTAGAGATGAAAAAAATGAAGAATGAGGTGTTTAAGTAACTTGTTCGAGGCTACTGTTGGGAAGTGGTAGAATTTCAACTTTGAACTCTGGTAGTCAGATTGTAAATCGGTGTATTTTATCACTAGACCATGCTGTTCAGTAAGGCAACTGTTTCATAAAAGGTGTGTTATTTAATAGTCTTTATGCCAATGGACCTTTTAAGTATTACTATGGTAAGCTAGTCTTTACACATTTTATTTCTATTTCATAAGTATACATTGAGGCTCACAATAAAACTTAAAAATATTATATTGTGATCTAGCTAGCTGTTTATTGTACACAGGGAAGCAATGAGAAATGTAACTTTGCAGCCTTGCTAACAATTACCAAGTCTAGATTTTTTTTTTGTCTTTCTTTTCCTAAACATGTGCACTTTAAAGTATCTTGATATTTGAATTATGTTCTAAAGTGTGCATCTCATGTTCTAGAGGTATATGCTTGGTATTCCCATCCCTAAGTTACCAGTGGGTAACTGCATGAGAATCCATCTGTTCAGTCACTGCTCACATGCCTCCTGAAGATTCTGTTGGAACACGCTCAATTAATGCCTGAACATGACCCCTTTAGATGGACTCGTGAGCAGTTCTGTGCATAGCCAATCTGCCATTCCATACCGACAGTCTCACACCAAAGCCATTGCTCGGCAGGAATCCAGCAAACCAAATGTCAAATGCACACTTCCTGGGTGTTTTATGGAATCCACAGAAAGGCCCTCACACTATGGCTCAGGCCTCAGATTAGTGCGACTTGTCAAAATGAATTGTTTCGTTTCAATACCACAAATGCCAGGTCGAGACATATTTTTTAGAAAGAAATCTGCATAGAAGTTGATTTAGGTTTTCATGCACTTAATGAAAATTCCATGGAATACAGTTAACATCTTGGACTTAGGGTAACATCTAGGGCTGGGGCAGGGAGTGTGGGAGATTCTGCTTCTTAAACAAGGCAGAAAGTGGGACAGTGTCCTCTAGCTCAGTCTAAACAACTCTAAGGGAGATGCGATAAGAACTCCCTTCGTGAGTTCCATGACATCTCCAGCGGTGGCTGGGCAGACTCATGATATTAGGGCACAAGGCAGTGTCAAGGAAGAGTTCTCCTTCCATCATCTGGAGAATTACAAACATTAGCAATAGGTCATTAGACTAAATCCCATTTGCTCTCTGGGGTTTTCCAAGCTGGCATTCCTCATCATACCACTAGTGATAGTTTGCTTATTTTAGAAGTGCACAGTGGAATTATTACTGAAGTCTTTGGTACGTATAAATTAATTTTTCATAAAAACAATGCTTTTATTGCACAATGATTAAGAACTCGGTCCCTGCATCAGAGAGAATGGGGTAAGAACAGTGGTTCTGGAACGCTTGGTGAAGAGTCTCTGGGTAAGTCAAAGGACTCGATTTTCACGCGTGTAGGATGGAGATGGATACCGTGCATTTGGTTGTATTGCTACTGAACTGAGATAATGTGTGTATGTTCTATTATGCATTGCAAATAATACTATTGATATTGCAATAAAGATAGTTATTGTTGTTATTAATATCATTGATTCTGATACATTATAGCTCTTTCATCAACTCTCTTATAAAATAGAGAATGTATTTTGTGTTACATGTAAATGCTGTATTTGTCACCATGACTATTTGTTGTCCCTAATTTTCTCAGTTATCTGTCAGTCATCCACAACCACACTCAGCCGTTGACAGTGAGTGACATTCCATCTAACCTGTATTTTTGAGCCAAGCTTGAGTAAGTATACTATTTCAGGAAGTTCAGAGCCAGCAGCTATTGACAGGGTATGAATCAAGTGTAGATGGGGCATTTGGGCTTGGATTATTTTAGATGTCTGCAAGATCACCATCTTTCCTTAACCCCAGCAGGACAGTGCTTTGGCATTTTCAGTTTAGGTCCTTGTGAATGCTGCTATTACCGTAGCCTCATCTTGAACCTTAGTTTGTGTATCTGTGGCACTTACTTATCAGTCTCCATATGGGTCCCAATCCCCACTGTTCTATGGACCGATGTGCGACTATATAAAATTGTAAGGGTTCACTTGCCACCTCTTCTATATTTATTCACTCTATTCTCTCTGAAGCTTTTTGGCAAATTCTTTATCGAGTCCAAACTATTCTTTTCAGTCTTCCCTAACTATGCAATTCTCATTGATCTCTTGCTTCTCACTATTTCACTTAATTATGGATTATATTATCCTTAGTGTGTAACTTGTCTCTTTGGTAGGTAAAGACTACCTCTGAGCTTTCTTTGAATTCTTTACTTGTTGATCCTATGTACAACATGTGTTAATGGGTAGATTGATTCAATTATAGAATAAAGAAAGGATTTTCTATATTCCCACAACTGAATGTCTTACATATTGTCAAAAAGTCAGTACTTTAGAGAATATATATATTTTAGCTGAAAGAATGCTAACCTTAGAATTCTAGGACCTTGGTTCAAATCTTAGATCCTCCACATACTTGTCTGCTGTTGAAATTTAAACTTTCTCATTTTCAGTTTGCTCATTTTTAAAATAAATATATTGTATCTCACTAATATTTATTTCTTGAGGATTAAATTCAATAATTTATGTGAAAATACTTTGTAAAGCAAAAGTTATTATTACTGGGAATGCTACGTTTTCTAAGAAATAATGTCAAGATAAATTACTTTTAACTTTATTATGATTCTATTACCAACATGCTTATATCATAACCAGGTAATATTTAGTGTTGAACGAATTGTTTTGCTTCCAACATTTGTGGACCTTTTTGGTCCTCATTTGCAGATGTATTAACCAACTGATGGCCTGTCAACTGAGAGGATGATCAAGTTTGCCTTACTCATATGGCCAGATTTACATCCCGTAGAGGAAAAGAAGATACATAGAAATTTTTAACCTCAAACACTGGGATGAAAGAATGGAAAAGTCATTTTTTTTTTAGGGGAAAAAAAAGACAATTAAGTATAATTCATTGGTTCTAATCAGGCCAAAACTTCACTGTCTTTGGTGTTTGAGTTGAGTTCACAGTCCCTGTGTCCGGTGGGTGGGCTCTGGCACACAGAGAACTCTGACGATTTAGAAGCCCCTCAATGGTGTTGTAAACAAAAATGAAAGAGGTTGGATTTGACTTTGACTTTTCTCTTGAATCTGTTGCTCTTTAAAAAACAATTACTTCTAGTGAATATTTGTATTTCCTGTTCCATAAATTATTTATTTAAATAGTTCTTAAGAAATAGCTCTTTGGAATCCTGTTAAGGAGGATGCTTTGAACATCTAAGGTATATGATTCCTTTATTAGTCTTACGCAGCACATCGCTGATTAGACCCCTTTACCCAGAGTCCTGCAGGCTCTCTGCTCAGGCAGTTCTTATAAAGACTGCTCTCTTGGCAGCATGGCAGGGTCAGAAGAAGCATTGGATGGCACTTAACTGGCTTCTTTCAAACACTTGGGCAAAGCCTTTAGTTAACATTGTTTTGCTCAAGTAAAGATGTTATTACACTCTTCAGACTTCACGAAGAGGTGTTAGGTTGGTGACAGAGCTGGTGGAATTTACCTATCCATATAAATGGTGAGCCATCTGAAGACACAGCAATGTCATCTGCATCATATGACAAAGTCTGATAGAAGGTACACAGTAAATGCTCGCTAAATAAATGATTACATGAACAGAGTCCAGCTCTGTGTGTGATACTTAAATCCACTTTATGGTATTCCTGCCCGCCAAGTGCTTGTTCAGTCTATTCTAGAATACTTCTACCGATAAGGAATACCCCAACGCTGGACATAGCAATCAGGACTGAGCTGACTCATAATTAAAGTGCCAATTTTAACCTTCCTATTCAGTCTCTTCCCTGCATGACTTCAAGTACCTTTTCCCACCTTCTTAAACCAACATGGCATAAATACTGTCTCCTCGGCACTTCTCCCACCCTATCGAAGTTTTCTACTGAGAAAGGTTTTGATAAACTCTTCACTCTGAGACATAAACAAGCAATAGTAGAAGCTCAGAGCATAGATCTCTGAATTAAAATAATAATAATAATAATAATCTCAAGAGTAAAATTTGAGTCTTCTATCAATGGCTGGCAGAGAATTCCTCCACTCTTCACTTGCCAGCTGCAAAACCTTCCAAGACTCTGAAATCATATGTTGCAGGCAGCTGTCTTAGAGCCCTGTGCAGAGTCTAAGAAGAAGCATCAGCAAACATTATAAAGTGTCCCAACCTCAAGATTAGCAAATTCCCCCTTATTTCTTCCCAGCTATTTTCCATTATCTTTTCTATTTTTAACCAATGACAAAATATTCTCCAATTTCAGCACAGCGACATATTTTATTATTTTCCAAGTAAGTCATTTTCTGTGATTGGAGAAAGAAAAAAGAGGTTGGACTGTCCCATTGTTAAAATACTCCATCTAATTTTCGATGCTTTCATTCTCCCAAGAAAATAGAAACATTTTGCATGAAGGAGACTATTTTATGGATACTGTAATTAATCCTAAAGGAGACCCCTTAGTTTGAGGGGTCATCCAGCACAGGTCTTAAAGTCAACCCCAGACTCAGGGCTGGCAATTAGCAGAAGCTCTGAGCATAAGCCTGGGTAAATGAAGAATATGCCAACAGAGCAAGAAAAAGTTAGAATTAAAGAAAGAACATGCCTATTGCCCTTGTTACCAGATTGGTCTGAGTAGATGTATCTTTCCCTTTGAAACCCACTTGAGGCCTTTTTAAATGGAAGTCTTGCATGAGACTGGAGGGGTTCCTGCTATTGTTTCCATGGGGAAAAAGGTGGAATGACTATATTCTATTTCTAGTCAGTTGCTCGATTCCTCAGTCAAATAAACAGGTAGCAAAGTAACAGTGCGAACAGCAAACAAAAGTGTGAAGTTGGCAATTGGGTATAAAGAACAGAGGTTGTCCCCAAGAAGAAAAGACAGGCTGTAGATCACCAGCACACTTGTGTAGATGTGGGCAACAGCAAGAGAAGAGCCACAAGTGTGAAGAGAAAAGAGAATAAAGATGGCCATGCTTCATCTGAGCAGAGCATCCCAGGCCTGAATGGCTTCTTCAACTTGCTACAGTGAATATTTCAGGAACGGGAGGAGGCAGGCAACATATTTCCCTCCCTTGAGTAGTGAGAGTCTAGGATCATTAGGACTCAAAGTAGAAAAATGGAAATAATTTGACAAAATGCCCAGAGGCACCGCATGATATAAAGCATGACATTTTTCACATATGTGGAGGCTTGTTTCAAAATGGGCATTGCTTCTAAAAAGGAGAGGTTTTAAAATGTAGATACAGAGTCAGCTTTTAGCTGTCTGAGCTGATGCAGTTGTACAGGATATGCAAGAAAAGTACTCTTTGTTGTTGTTGTTGTTGTTCAGGCAGATAATCATAAGCATGTATGGACAGTTCTAGAAAACAGTGCATGTATGTGGTGTATGAATGTGCACATATGTGCACAGATTTGGGATTCCGTGCATTGCTTACTGAGAAAATGTATTTGTCTTATATGAATACACTATAGGAGGACTGGAGAAACACATTGCACCTGATTTCTAGCTTCCATACTGTGCTGCCTTGCTGTGTAACCCTGGAGAAGTCAGGTAACCTCTCTGCTGTCGCTGACAACGTGGAGGAATTGGTCTTGCTACACCTTTGAGGTACATCTCAGCTATAAAGTATAATGGTTTTATTTGTTTGAGTGTATATTCCAAGGATACTCCATGAGAAGGAAGTTTTACATATGTACAGGAGCTGGTGGACAGATGAAAATGACTCAGTAAGGAAAAGGACAATGAGTGGGAACAAAAATGTAGATCATTTGAACTCAGAAGCAGACACTAAGGGTGGGTTTTAAGGTCCCTGCTGTGGGTGTTCATTTTGCTGGGCACATCACTTTATCTTTTTCAACCCTCATGACAGCTTTGTGAAATAGTTTATCATGTCCCCATGTTAAATGACACCCAGGATTTAAGTAAGTGCCAAGCACATAGTGTAGTTATGTCTTCAATAGAATGGAGCCAATTGTTTTTTTTTTTCCTCTTCAGAGGAAGGAACAGGCTCAGATCCATTTAGCAACTTTCCAAGGTCACAGAGTTAAAAAAAAATGGCAAAAACAGAATTTGAATTAGGTATTCCGACTCAAAAAACTATGCAGTTTCTGCTCTAATACATGGCCTTCCAGAATAGATAAGAAAAGGGGGATTTGATTGCTGAGGTTTGATACTACTTTCTTCCTCTCTCTCATTTTTTTTAGAATCTTTTTTAGCATTTTATTATTAGTTTCAAATATACAGTACATTCATTAAACATTTATATAGTTTATGAAATGATTCCCCCCCCCCCCCCAATTACTCTATCACCCCTCTGGCTCTACACATAGCCATTACATTACTGCTGACTACATTCCCTATGCTGTGCTCCCCATCCCCATGACCATTTTAAATTGGGAAATAGATGAAAATAAAAAAATTGAAATAATCATAACTTCATATTAATGTATTATCATACAGCAAACACTTTGAAACTACCATCACAACCCCAGGTTGACCCAAGAGAAGAGTCATCGCTCCATTCTATGTACTCTTCCTTGGTTTTCTTTATAGTTCTTAGATATCTTTAACCACATTAATTTAATTTTTCTTGCTTTAAGAACATTATATTAATGGATTATATAGAATGTACTGTTTCATGTCTCACTTCTTTCAGTCAGTAATATGCTTATGAGATTCATCCGTACTATTATACTCATTCATTTTTTATAATTACTGTAGGAGGAAAAATTACCTCACTTTTCCCAGAACAATCTTTTGCTTTTTTATTTAAATTAATAAACTTTATTTTCGGAGCAGTTTTAGGTTCACAGAAAAATTGAGTGGAAAGTACAGAGTTCCCACATATACCACACATAAATACACACACCCCACACCTTCCTCCACTATCAACATACTGTACCACAGTGTTAAATATGTTACAATGGCTAGGCCTACACTGGCACATCATTATCACCCAAAGTCCACAATTTACATTAGGGTTCACTCTTGATGTTGTACATTCAATGGATTCAAACAAATCCATATAATAACATGTATCATCAGGAGTATTTTAACTGGCCTAAAAATCCTCTGTGCTCTACCTACTCATTTCTTCCTCCCAAACCATGGCAAGCACAGGTATTTTATTGTCTCCATAGTATTGCCTTTTCCAGAATGTCATATGGTTAGAATCATACAACATGTAGCCTTTTCAGATTGGATTCTTTCACTTAGTAATGTGCATTTAAGTTCCCTCCATATTTTTACATTTCTTTTCAGCACTGAATGATATTTCATTGTCCTTACATACTGCAGATGACCAATTATTCTCTCACTGGAGGACAGCTAGGTTGCTTTCAACTTTTGGCAATTACAAATAGAGCTGCTATAAAGATTGCATGCAGGTTTTTGCATGGATGTAAGTTTTCAAGTCCTTTGGGTAAATACCAAAGTGTGTGGTTGCTCAGTCATACAGTAAGAATATGCTTAGTTTTCTAAGAAACTTCTAAACTGTCTTGCAAAGTGGCTATTCCAGCTTTTATTTCCACCAGCCATGAATGAGAGATCCTGTTGTTCTACATCCTCTCTAGCATTTGGTGTTGTCAGAGTTACGAATTTCGGCCATACTAATAGGTGAATAGTGACATTTCATTGTTTTAATTTGCAATTCAGTAATTACGTAAGATGTTGAATGCCTTTTCATATGCTTACTTGCCATCTGTGTGTCTTCTTTAATGAAATGTCTATTCAGATCTTTTGCTTATTTTTAATTGAGTTGTTCATTTTCTTATGGTTGAATTTGAAGAGTTTTAACTGTAGTTTTAATGAGTCCTTTATTAGATGTGTCTTATGCAAATATTTTCTCCTAGTCTGTGGTTTGTCTTCTTATTCTCTTAATATTGATTTTTACAGAGCAGAAGTTTTTAAATTTAATGAAGTCCAGCTTATCAAATTTTTCTTTCATGTATTTGTACTTTTGGTTTTGTATTTAAAAATTATCATCATATCCAAGGTCACCTAAATTTTCTTCTATGTAATCTAGAAATTTTATAATTTTGCATTTTACATGAAGTTTTATGATAAATTTTTATTTTTTTTGTGAGAGATGTAAAGTTTGTATCTAGATCTATTTTTTTACATGTGGATGTCCAGTTGTTCTGGCATCATTTGTTGAAAATACTATGTTCTATTGTACTGCCTTTGCTACTTTGTTTAATATCAATTCATTATATTTATGTGACTTGATTTCTGGGCTCTCTATTCTGTTCTATTGATCTATTATCTATTATTTCTCCAGTACCACACTGTCATGATTAGTGTAGTTTATAGTAGTGTAGTAAGATATTAGTGTAGATTATAGTAAGTCCTGAAGTCAGGTAGTGGCAGTCCTTTAATATTCTCCTTGAGTATTGTGTTGGCTGTTCTTGACCTTTCACCTCTCCATATAAACTTCAGAATCACTTTGTCAATATCCACAAAATAACTTGCTGAGGTTTTGATTGGGTGTGTATGAATCTATAGGTCAAATTAGGAAGAACCCACATATTGACAATATTGTCTTCCTATTTAGGAACATGGAATATCTCTCCACTTATTTAGTTCTTTTTTGATATCTTTCATAATAATTTTGTAGTTTTCTTAATATAAATCGAACATATTTTTAAAATATTTGTACCTAATTAATTTTTGGTGCTTATGTAAATGATAATATGCATTTATTTCAAATTTTACTTTTTCATTGCTAGTATATAGTAAAGCTATTAGCTTTTGTATATTAACCTTGTATTCTGCAACATTGCTATAATCACTAATTAGTTCCAGGAGTTCTTTTCTCGATTCTTTCAGATTTTCCATATAGATGATCATGCTGTCTGTGATCAAAGACAGTTTGATTTCTTCCTTCCAAATTTATAGACCTGATATTTCCTTTTCAAGTTTTACTGCATTAGCTAAGACTTCCAATATGATGTTGAAAAACAATGGTAAGAAGGGACATCCTTCAGTTTTTCTTAATCTTAGTGGAAAAAAAATTCCTCGTCTGATAGTTTCCACTTTCCTGCCCTATCTGACTATGGTTTGGTACTTGTTCAGTCTCTTCAAACTGTATGTTTTGCCTTTCAATATGCCTTGTAATTTTTTTCTTGAATAGTGGACATGATCTACAGAGTAAAAGGAACCATAGTAAACAGGCCTAATTAATGTAGTGGTTAGGGTAGGGTAAGGGGAAGTGTTTTCCAGTCCTATGGTTAGGAATCAGTCTTTCAATGAGTCTATACTTCTGAACTGTGACTTTTACCAGAGCTTCTCATTCACTGCCCATACACACATCTCTGTTAGATGGGAATTTATAGCTTGAAGAAACTGGAGTTGGGTATCCTGCCTCTCCCAGGTCACTTAGGTTCTTATAAAGCCCCAGCAGGTAAAGTTTCTCCTGAGGCCAAGCCAGTTTCCTTTGTTCCTCCTCCTGTAGGAAGCACAAGGGGAGTTTTTTTTTTTTTTTTTCATATTCATTGTAAGGATCTTGTAGACCTCCTAGAGATGAAAATCACAAAAACATGGGGGCTTACTATGGCTGGGTCTCCCTAGACTTTTTAACTGTCAGACCTGCCCACACTGGGACTCCATGGACCCCTCCTCTTGGGACACTAGGAAGAGACCTCCTGGACACCAAGAGTTGTAGAGACAGAGCCCTGACAAGGCATTTGGCCAGTGACTTCTTGTGGCATGACATCTTCTGCAGAAGCCCTAATAAAAATATTTAATATTTAGAATGAAGTAAAGGCAGTGGCTGTCAGAGCTGCCCATTCAAGATCTCTGAGTATTCTTTGCCTCCTAGGGTGCTCAGATGACTTTCCCAGGACTGTAGAGTGGATTTTTTCCACTCTTTTTTGACTTTTACTTACTTTACCTGAGCAGACTGACTTGTTTTACTCTTTGTTTATTTGTTTTTGCCCTTTATGACTGTGTCCTGGGCTTCCACTTAGCCATGTCTGCTTTCCTCGGATCTTCACCTTGATTCCAGGCTGGCAAGGTCTCAAGCTTCAATGACTCTTATTGCTTAATAATTTGGCGTGTTCTTTGTGACTACTTGCCAAATATCGAACCCTGCCCTGCTGGTGCAGGAAAGAATAACGCCTCTCATCCTTCCCAGAAGATAAAAAAATGTGGACAAAGGCAGATGTTCAGAGAGCCTTACTGAGGAATTGAATTGTTTTCAGATCCGCAAGGCTTATTAATACTCTGTATAGGTCAGTGCTGATGTACATTCACAAACTGTGTTCTTAGAAGAACTAGAGGGTGAGCAAAAACCCGGGACTTGAAGGGGAAGAAACGACTTCATCCTCTGTTTATGATTTTGTGATTTGTATGTACAATCACACAACAGAAAAGTGCCAGAAAGGGCTTCCGGCTAAGAAAGATACCCCAAAAGTGAAGTATTTGTTTGAAAAGCTTCAGGCTCTTTCTCCCAAAATCCTTTCTTATGTTTAATATCCCGAAAGTTGAAAGAAAAATACATTTTTTATCAATTTTTCAAGAGCTTTGGCTATCATGCTACAGTCACCTTCCACGGCCTCAGCCTGAGACAGTGACTTGAATACATGAACGGCTTTTCCTATCATGGGCGTTTTTGCTCACTGCTCTGAAGATGCAGCTTCAGGGTCATCTCAGGCCACTCTAGCTTGGAGCGCAGGTCTACACACAGTGGAATTGGCTGTCTCACTGTAGCACCAGCTGGTTGTCTCTGGTAGGGAAGAATTGAAAGAGTATTTTACACCATGGAAATTGTCTTCCTGGCCCAGATGGACTGTCGCTGTTCAAGCTTTGACAGGCCAGGATAGATATATTCAGAAAGCCTTCCAGCTATTTAGTAACTCTTCCAAAACACTGTCAGCACCCAGGCTAGGATGCAGGGAGTGGGAAGGAAGTCTAAGTAAGGAACTAAGCCTAGTTAGTATATATTTGCATAATTATCTTGCAGTGAATGGATGTGTGACTGGCAGAAGGGTGGAAGTGGTCCGTGGACCCTGAAAGCCAGGAAGGGATTGAGCCTCCTGGGTCAGCACCTCAAGCCCCTTTGCGCAAACTGTGCATTTTAAGTGTCAGGTGAAAAAAGCAGGACTCCACCAAATCAGCTCACCTGGGAGCAAAAGAGCTGTGTTAGGGCCCCAGGCCCTTGAGTATCCTGCCTATTCTCTCAAGAGCAGGAGTGGGAATGTGACCACCCCTGCCTACAGTTTGTCCTGGAGGGTGAGGAAGAAGGAAGGGGGCTGGCAGCAAGAGCCCCCTGGTCACCGGGGAGCAAAGATACTGTGCAAAAGCCAGGATTTTAAAAACGGGATTATAAAGATATATAGAATTCATGGCAGCAGCACTCTGAATTTAAATATAGCTCTGTGACTGTTAGCAAAATGATGCAGTTATGAGCTGACTATTAATATAGCTGTTTGCCTGAGACAGACAGAAAAGGGGGGCGGGAGAGAAAGAGGAAGAGAGAGAGAGACCTTCACCTGAGTTATGAACGCTCATCTATTTTGGGGCTGAAGCTGCCCCTTTTAGGACTCATCTTCACTTTTTTTTTGCTTTGAAACTTCTTAAATTAGAGCTTCCAACATTTTTTGAAATGGGGAGCATAGGAAAGTAAAAGAAAATGGTGTGGCCCCAGGCTGTCTTGTTTACCGAGAAACTTCATCTCTCACAAAATAGTTTCTTACGTTGAGGAAATTTCTAAAATGTCAAATATTTTTCTCATTCATGAAATTATAATTTTTAAATAAATTTTTTTCAAGCTCCTTAGACTCACGTATTTGAAAGAAAGAAAGTGCAATTCTTGGTATGGAATTTAGTCATACAGCTTTTCACATAAAAAAAAAAAAACAAAAAAAAAACCTTGAGGTTCTTTTGAAGGAAAATATAATTTTTTCAAAGGAAAAACTTAAAGTATCTTTTTGTTTTGTTTTGCAACATTATCTAAAAACATAGAATTAACTCTGTTTCGTGACAATCTATATTTGAAAAATGACTTGTATTTTCACTGTTTTAACATTTTTCATTCAGCACACGAAACAAGTCATTGCTTTTTTAAGTGTGGATTACTAATTATGTTTTGATGGACCAGTAATTAATTACTGGGCTGTTCCTCGCCTTACATAACTCTATTAATGACCCTGTGATGGCTGATTGTAAGCTTGAAATAAGCTTCCTTAAAGGAACAGTCTGGAAGGGAACAAGTTGTCTCAGGTAAGGCAGTTGACTTATGCTCTATGCAATAAATGACTCTGTGTTTTAAGTGAAACACCAGACTGTTTGGCTATTAGCCAGTTTTCTGTAAATAGGGAAAAAATAGCTCTTCTGTGGCAATATTTCTATAACTTCTCTCATTTAATGGTCCTACATGCTCTAGAATTTGCCCAAGATATTCATTAAAGGGAAAAAACTATATGAATATTATATTTTCCATTGAAACCAAAATTAGACAACTTAATTGGACTGGCTTTGAGGAACCACAACTGCTTAAAATTTCCTTTTTTCTTTTCTTTTCTTTCTTTTTTTTTTTTTTTTTAGGTTAGCGTTGTTCTGACTAATACAGATAAAGTCAGAGTGTTCTTAAAGAAAAATAGACATTTCCCCTAAATAATCAATCCAAAACGAAGCCTTCCCTTGTTATGACAGTTATTAATCACAGGGATAAATTTTCAACTAGCCGTTTGAGTCAATTGAAAGCATTTCCTCTCATCCTAATCAGCGTACATATGTCTGGCACTCACTGTCCTGGTGGGTGGGGGACAGAGAGCATGGAAAGATGCCTGTCTCTGATCATTGTCCCAAAGGCCATGTAAGCACTCAAGTATTGAACATGACCTCTATCGAATAGCCACTCCTAGCAAGATTTTATGTTTCTTGATACTTCCCTGTGGTTAAATTCATTCTCCTCATATCATTCCCTTAAAATAAAACATACTGGCTGGAATAAAATTTCGAATGTATGAATTTCTGAAAGCCATCAATTCCCTGAAATTCCTGAATATATACATTTCCAGGAGACCATCTACCTATTATGGCATTGAAATTCCTTGAGCTAAATGCCCTATGGATTTTCACTATCCATTATACTAAATACTATAGTGAGAAAGGCCCAAACAGACTCTGAGAATTCTTAATAATTTTCCATAAAATACACATGCAACATATATACATTTACATGTAAGATATAGGGAGTTATGTTTCTGTTAGGTCTTGTTGGTCATTTGTCAGAATTCTCCACAGAAAACACCATAATTCATATTTTAAAAGTACTGCCCTTTGGAAAATCCTACTCAATATTTGAAGATGTAGCTCTCTTCTCTAGCACAGGGATGTGTAATTTTATTTTTGCATTTTAAGCCTTTACATATTTCTTTCTTTACATATTCATGGCTATTTGACTTTAAGTTCATCCAAATTATTGGATGTGTTCTTCATAAGCCATACTTCCTAGACACTAGTTTGCAGATAAAAATGTCAAAAATATATGATTGACCAAAGCCCTCCCTGTATTTGGTTTTGACTTAATTTCCAGTTGCACTAATTAATGAAGCAGGACTGAGATTTCCTTTTCTCATTATTAAAACATACAACTCTGGCCATAATAGACTACATTCTCCTGCCACAATGACACTGATTATCTGTTGCTTGATGCCTTGGTCAGAGCTGATTAGTCTGTGAGTGGTTCCTGGGTGGAGGCTGCACAGAGGGAGAGGTTGTGGAACTGCTAGCCAGAGGGCTTGACCTGCATCCCCAAAAGAGAGAATGAATGAGTCATTCCTAGTGTTTTTTTTTTTTTTTTTTAAAAAGAACGAAAAGAAGAATCAAGTTATTATCTCAATACTCCCAAATAGCAGAGTCTCGTTATGATAATGCAGTTTTTCTAAATCTACATTTAAAATTTCACCTGAAAAACCCTTTATACTTTCTTCCATTTCAAGTTTATGTTAAAACAGAATCTGGCCAATGTCCATCAACCAGAAAGAGGCAAACTGGGAAAATGAACATTCTCCCCAAGAAAGAGATGCTGCCACCTTGCATATTAACGGGAAAAGAGAGGCAGCAGTATTCCAGCAATTTTCAGAAGCCTGGTCCTCGTGACTCCTGGAAGGCAGTTCCACCAATATTAATTGAGCAGCCAGTATGTGTCAGTCTCGGCACTAGACATTGGGGATATCACCAGAGAATTTGTAAAACAGATGGAGTCCCTGATCTCAGGAGTGCGCTGGACCGACTTGCTCAGGTTACTGTGCATCTCTTCCCAACTCTGCATCCAGTCACACGGGGAGCTGGAAACCAGCCCTTGTGGGTGGGTTTACAGCACAGAAATCAGCAAATGTTCCAATTCAGAGAGCTGGTTGGTAAGCATTTTCCAACACACCGCTATTTATGTTCTGCTGGAAGAAAGAGGGGGTGCAAATAATAAACAATGAATATGTGAGAGGTAAGATAGTGATTATGCTATGAAGATGAATAAGACACGGCAGAGCCATAGTTGGATTGATGAAGATGGAAATGCCAGAAACATTGCACTTTTGGGGTTTTGTTTTTTGTTTGTTTTAGTAGATAATATTGAAGACACTCGTGTTTACTGCAGAGATCCTGGAGTCGGGAGACAGGAGGCCTGAGTGCCAGGCCCTGCACCCTGTGATTTTTTTTTTTTTTAAGCAAGTGGCTTAACCTTTCTGAGCTTTGGTTTTCTCATTTCTGATATAACTGGATTGAACCAGCTACTCCCTAAGGTTGCTCCCTACTCCGGGATTCTCTCCTGATTTTTAAAACTAAAGGATTAAGTGGAATTTCTCTAGGCCCAAAAAGTTATATAATAGCAGAAACAAATGTTTAGAAAAAAACAATAATCATTACCAGATTCATCTTGAGCCTCATACATCTAAAGATATTTATGAAAGAACAGGTCTTGGGATGAAGAGGAGTCATGTGGACTTGCTTTAGGAAAGAAAATTATAGAAAAAAAATGGCGTGAAGAAATGGTGGAAGTGTTGCCTAGAATGCTTTTACAGAAGAAAGGCTTGTATGTGTGTTTACAGCAGAAAAATGAATTTACTCGAAAAGTATTTTTGGACATAATTGGTGCCTAATGATGGATAAAGCAAGACCCCAACATTCTCCTAAGTTTTCATGTGATCGATGTGTCCTGTGACCCCTGCTCTCCTTCCTGCCCTCACACTGGCTTCCCTGCTACCCCTACCAGCCAGGGAAGGGAGATGACAGTGACAACCAAACTCTTCCTCCTTACCAACCAACAGTTCCCATAGCACCTGAAATGCATCTCCCCACTGAGTCTTTTTCCAATGACATGCCCCCCTAATTAGAAGAATATTCTTTCTTTATAGGAGTTTCCCATTCCGGCGACAAATATGTTTGATACCATTTCGATCAAGCTCTTAAAAGGAAACTGTATTGTTAGTTTTGTATGAGAGAGGCATTCTATCCTGGTCTTCATATAAGGATTCACAGAGAGTGGAAGTGAAATCAGATTAGCCAGCCTCAACCTAATACTGACAGGGTATTGCAAAGCTTGGAATAATTATAGTTGAGATGCTGAACCACAAAACAAACACATTTCCAATGATGAAAATAAGCCCTGTGGATGTCTGGATGCACTAATGCTTTTCTTTACTACTTCGGAGAACTCTGCTCACTGAAAAAAATGAAAGGGCAATAAAAGGAAACATGAATATGAAACCACCTTTATTTCATCTTGATTTTTTTTTTTTTTTTTTTTGTCCAGCAGCTTATTGTGGCTGCATACTGTCCTCTCCAACATCACTAAAGCTTTTATATGACTTTAAATTTCAAAGCTACAGGTGGCCCACAAGTGCCACACTTCAAAGACAGTTTTGATTAAATGGAACAATATTTGTGTAATACGGCCCTTGGATCTTTAAACTTTTCCTGTTCGATTCATCCTACAAAGGTTCAATTAGGGGAGATCAGAAGACACGGTGCCCTGAGCCATTTCCAATCTGTCACTCAAATTTGTCTTTTCAAATATCTTTTATATCAACCCAGGAACAACAATTTATTTTGAGGATGTAATAATCATAATTCAAAAGCCACTTTCAAAGAGCCAAGGTCCTTTGCGAGAGAGTGTGGTGTAGGCCCACGTAAGTACTATTTGAAGTAAAATCTTAAGCCGTGGCAGCCTTGTGATTCTTCCGTCATGTTACAACTTGTCTTACTATTGATAACTTGCACTTACTGCCAACAAAAAAAATCTAACCCAAGAGGCCCAGCGTTTGGTGAGCCTTTGTATCAGTGACTGGGGCATATTTCACTTCTGAATCTTGTGGTTTTGCGTTCAGTGAAAGAAAAACTGATCCTAACAGTTTTAAACTTGTTAATTCAAGCCATATGTCAGAAACCCAGCCTCCATATGGTGCCATACCACCTTATATTTACAGGG
This sequence comes from Eidolon dupreanum, assembly GCA_028627145.1. Lineage (NCBI taxonomy): Eukaryota > Metazoa > Chordata > Mammalia > Chiroptera > Pteropodidae > Eidolon > Eidolon dupreanum. Next base: position 47,783,396 of record CM053515.1, on the reverse strand, counting down.
GGCTGCTTTTCAAAATGTTATTTGCCCCCAAAGTTAATATGTGGCAGCCTGTGCTATTGAGTGCTGTTTTTAAATATCGCAGGCTTTGAAATCACATGCTGATATAGCAAAAATATACTGATTATTAAAATCTAATTACTGCCTGTTTTATTGGCAAAAAATGTGCTAATCAAGTCCTTGAGTAGAGAAGTATAGTGAAAAGAATGCCTTGCCAATCCTCTCTTGCCAAGTATGGCAAAAAGAAAAGAGGAAGAGGAAACAGAGAGAATCATAACCCTGTTGATTATAAATAAGACTCGAATGTTTCAATGCAAAGTGTCCACAACAGAAGTACAGTTACAACTAAGAGACGCGATCTCTTTGTGATCTCAGTTTTGAGAAAACAGAAACGAAACAAGGACTCAAATGTCAGAAAAATCCAGAGACTAGCAAGGACCTCACTCTGTCTCTTGCCCGATGCTTTTAATTGGCATCTCTAGCCGACAATTCTATTGACCCAAAAAATTAGGGAAAATTCTTCTATTGAATATTGAGTTCACTTCCCCAAACACCTACAAGGAAACTACAGATGGATTGAAGCATAATTATCTTCAAACAGCTTTGTTTGTTCTGCAGAGTCCAAGCAAGCATGGTTTTGATTTGAGAGATGAGCTTTTGAACGCAGTTGGCTCTGTATAGATGGTCGGTGCAAGTTAAACATATCATTTCTTTCTTTTTCTGGATTGAGAAAAAAAAGTGTTTTCCTTGTGTCTGGTTTCTTTCTGGTGGGCATTTATATATCCGTTCTTACTTTAGAGACTTGCAAAGTTCATTGGCAAGATTCGTAAACACGAGGACGGCCTGTTCTGCTAGTGGCTCTTGCAGCTTGCTTTAAATTCAACTTATTCTTCACTGATTCGATTCTCGTCTTTTTTGTTTGTATTTCACACATTTGTTCCCTGTTCCTCTATGTCTTTTCTCTCATATAACTCTTTACATTCCTAGATTCTTCTCCTCCTTCTCCTCTTCTATTTATTTTTCCCGGACAAATCAAAAAAATGGCATGAGGTTTTTCTTCGAAACATATGAAATGATTCCAAGGGATTTTCTAAATCATAAACAAAATATCAGTTATAAATATTGCATTGCATTTTAAACTTTCTCCATGATGATAAAAATGTTATTTCACACGTAGTTTCCAACTCATGAGCAATTAAATCAAGAAAGACATGATTTGAGGGTCTGCCTTTTCCCCTAAGCCTCAACAAATATGCAGATTAATATCTCTACTTAAAAGCAGGACAGATCTGTGGTGGGAAACAAAATGATGGATGTATTGGAGGGAATGACAAGTTTCTTAACTTGGTAACTGCTTACAGTTTCTCTCTCTTTTAAGAACAAAACTTAGCAGTTTTTTGAAATTAAAAACATGTACGTGTAAATGATCTGGCTCAGAGATTGAGAAAAAAATTCATTTGGGATCTTCCCAGTTAGCTTAATCCCAGCCAACCAAGCCATCAGAATACACGGTCCCCTTGACTAGTGCAGTGTAGACAATGCTGGGTGAGAAAGATCCATTGCCTCATCCTGCGTATATGCCAGAGAAAAGGAAGTCAGCCCAACCACTCAGTTCAGGACTGAAGGCAAGGATTAAGGCAAGGATGCTTTCTTTAAACTAGTAGGTAAAACCCAACCCAAGTAACCCACTACATGAAATGGTGCCCTGTTATTTGCAGAGGACATTTAGTTAAGATTGAAAAATAGTAATAAGTTATGATTTCTGATGGCAGATTAGCCTGATCATTATCTGAATCTATGAAAGATGTCTTTTCTGATAATAGCTCACTCAAATTTCTTCTTCCGTCATGAAATAAAAGTAACATGCTTCCAATATTGGCCAGTTTCCTTAGTAGTAAAATGCTTAATTGTTAACTCATTATCAAAGTAGAAAATAAATGTCTTAAAAATGGGCTTTTTTTTTTTTTTTTCGAGGATCTCAAACACTTTTCATTGTTTTTTGCTTTGTTTTGTTTTGATTTTCCCTCCTGCTCGTGTCTCTCGCTAATACTGATGCTCTGTCAAAGGCTACGAGTGACGTTTGTAGCAACTCCCACACTTCTGATTCGGTATTATAAGAAAACTCTGGTTCTGATATACAACCATATTCTAAATCATAAGAGACACTTTCTGATTGATGCCCAGAATAAATATCACATGAAATGCTGTGAAGCTGAGGGCTCTCGAGTTATAAAAGCAAGTCAGCTTCGGTCTTGAAAGAATGAGATGTTTTTGCATAAAGAATAAAAACAAATCAGCCTAATAGAGCCCTATAATTGTGCATTCTTGGTATGCTGCTATCAGGAAACATCTGGCATTGCCACACGTGTTTATGTAAGAGCTACCTGAGTATGATCTAGTATTTAATCTAAGGCGTCGGCGTCTCTGACATGATTCCTATGGAACTTTATGGGGAGGATGGCAGATGATGGAATTTCTAATGCAGCCAACTGCTGGACAGTTACTAAATTATGTCCTAACAAGCTGAGTCACTCAGGACATATTAGGTTAACTGACCATCAGCAGTGATTCCACAAGATAAATTACACATATTGGACTGCCCCCCAGGCTGCAGCTCCTGATAAATTATTAATGTCACATAATCGAAATGATTAAGTTATAAATAGGATTTTTTTTTTTTAAACCCAGGCTATTTGAAATATTCTCTTCTTTTTAAACATTTATCTTAGGTGTTACATTTTCATTGTTTATAACAAGGAAAAGAAAACATTAATTAAATCTTTAAAACAGTCAATAAGTAACGGTGTCTTATGGAGGTAAATACCAGACAAATGCACTTTTAAACAGTAGAGTTTCCTCCTCCTCTATTTAATCACAGTTGCCTTTTAGGAATTTAACATTTTATTAAATAAATGAGCACATTTACACATTGTCATTGCCATCTAAGATTTTATTTTCAAAAATATACTATTACAGTTCATGACCTTTTGAAATAATGGTGCAACACTGATAACATTGAAGAAAACTGATGTTTTACTCAAAATAGGAAGCAGTATGTATAGTGGTTATATTAATCATCCCATTTTCTTAGTATGAGAAGCACTTTGCATATTTCAAAACTGCAGATTAAAATGTGTTGGTCTGAAATATGCATAATTTAATTTTGAAGGAAATAGAATCATGGTTTCTAAATTACATTTTTATATCAAGTGCTTTTTGATGTGTGGTCTTGGTCTTTGTTTAATTTATAAAGGTAAATATAGGTGTTTTAAAATGAATTGTTCTATTTTCTCTGAATAACAAAACTTACACTAATTTCAGTCAAACCACTGTACCTTGTTTGAAAATCCTGTGATTGGATACAAACATTTAGGGGTTACTCAGCAGCCATCTACCCTACCCCACCTCCCCAGGCAACCCTGTAAATGGAACTTCAATTTTTCTGATACCTGGTTGAGATCACCTTCCAGGCCAGCCCAGAGATAAATGTTGATGGTTGTCAATCAATTAGCCTTTTCTCCTTCCCATTGACCAGGAACTGTTTAAAGAGTGAGCATGTGTCCGTATACCCAGTGCACTCAATGAGGCCTAACCTACTAGGTGGTGTGGGGATGGGGAAGGAGATGATAGGAGACAAGTGCAGGAAAGGAGGTTTCTTTCCTGAATAAAAGGACAAAATCTCCGTAGTCAACAGCCCCTTATCTTCCTGTCTACTCTTTTTGACTTTGAACATGGATATGATCATAGACATGTAGCATCCTCTATGCTTTTGTCTCCTGATGGCATCATGAAGACACCCAATTCTATGACAGCATCTGTCTTTCACTGGGCTTCTTGTCATGGAGAGAAATAAGCTCCTGGCCATTTAGCTCACTAGACTTGGGTGTCTTGTTACTTGCTGCCAAATGTAGCATAATTGATACAATTAGTAGATAGTAGTCTGCAGAAATGAGACCAGGAGATACATTAACGTCCAAAATTAACTCATGCAATGATATTATAACTGCTTTTTCAGGAAAATGACTATTTTAAAAGGTACATTTTCTCTTCTATACCCAAAATATGTGTTATTCTGAAATGTGGGATGATGCTTCCTGAGTTAATACCAATTAAACTTATTAGTAGAAAATGATTAATATGTCGAAGAATACAGAACCGTCATTATTACAATGTCTTTGAGAAACAGAAGAGCCTGTGTCAAACTTTTGTCAACTTCTATTAACTCTGTGTCTTTTTTATTTTTGACCCAGATGTCTGGATGTTCCCAAGGTCTTCATGCCTGCTGGAGTATTCATGTCCTTTCAGCATCAAATTAAAATGCTCACTTATCCTTTATATGGTAGAAATAGTATTCTGCCTGCTGTGGTAGGAAATGTTAAATTTATCCCAGTGGCTTCTGGTATCAGCTCTGGCTTCTGCCTTTTGTTGCTATTTCTGTCTCTTTTCCCAGAATTGGCCCAGGCATAATATGCAGTCGTTTTCCTGTGACAACATTTATTTTTTCAACATGTACTTTTAAACTTGCAACCATGCGGAGAAAGATTAACATCGTGTAGATGAAACGGAAGACTGTATGTAAAAGTGCCCAGCACAAGTGTGCATGTGAATAGCTTGTCTTTCATAATAGAATCCTGAGTACTCGTGCAAGGTCTGAGTTTCAATCTGCACTCCACTCTCGTCTGACCTCTGATGATATAACCAGTCTCCAAGAACCTTAATAAAATGGGGGCCATAGTAATGCCTAACACGGAAGGTAGTCAAAAGGACCAAATGAGATACTGCAGAAAAGTATCTGGCAAATACATTCTGTGTTAGTATTGTGGTTTCGATGTTTTGGGGTTTTTCCCAGCCTTCATTTAGCAGGTGGGCACGTGGTACCACTCTATTTATTTTTGTTGTTATTCATTAGCTTATGGATATCAAAGAATGTGTAATCCATAGTGTTTATGTGATTTATTTCATTAAAACAGAACCTCACTCAGTATTGAAGATTGTATTTATTTTTGTTTGGTTTTGATAAGTGGACCACTCATTGCTTTTGATATACTTGGTGCTTTTAGGGGATAGTTTGATTGAGAGTTTGTATCTGAGGCTTTTACTTTTCTTAATCTCAGATGCGTTCACACAGAAATATTTATGCTTCTTACTAATCCTTTCTCGAAACAACAGAATTCAGTGAGATGCACCAAAATGGATTCTGTTTTGAGTTAAGAATTGGCTTATCTTCTCAGTCCTTTTGGAAACTAGAAGATTTTATGGCCTTCAGTAAATTCCAGTTTTAGTCCCTAACCTAAATTGAGAAAGTTCTAAATATAATGAGTTCCTTATGGGAGGGTTTTGTTCATCCTGCTATACTCAAGTTAAAAACAACTGCCCAATGGGTTTTGATGATCCAACATATTTCTGTTCATTTGGGTAAAGCCAACGAACCTATTTGAAAATCAATTCGTTTCCTAGGTAACTTTGTGGAGAATATTTTAATACGAATGCTTTATTTGTGTGTGTGTGTGTGTGTGTGTGTGTGTGTGTGTGTGTTTAAAGAAAACAAAATACCGTTCTCTACATAGAAAAGGTGACATTTTTGAAAATCATTGACATTTTTCTGTATCTTGGGCTATTTTGCGCAGTAGCTTTATTAAGTTAATTCATTAGAAGTAGGAAAATTATTCACAGCCACATAGGAAGTCCAAATGTGTAAATATGATCAACTGCCGAAGAATCCACATATTCAGAATCACCCTTAATTATGTGGCCTTGAGTCTGCTCTTATCAAGTTGATGAGACCAAGCTATGAAGACTGAATTTTAATTTCTACAACATGTTTTAATTCCCTTATTTCTGTTTATATGAACAAAATTTTTGTATATAAAAGTAACAACAAATATGTTCAGAACAGCTATATTCCTAAAAAGTTATCCGTAAAATGGAATTTTATATATGAAACACTATACTCATAACTTTGAATTTAAAGTGTTCCATTTGTGGATTATAAGATCACAGAAGACTTCTTTTCTGTAATTGTGAAGAAACCATAGATACTGTTAAGTCCAGAGGTCATAAAGTAGGCTTCAGGGAGAGAATATGATAACTAATTCTTATCTGTTGATTTTTACTTAAAAAATAATTTGAACTTAACTGATATTTAATGTAACCTAAGTCTCACATGTGCACCCAGTTTAAACATCAGAGGCCCAGGGCTGTATCCCAAAATGTGAATCGAGATGGGATAGAGCAATCAGGATGAACACCAGCCGCAGGGTTGCTGATGTTAACTCTTTAGTTGCTGTATCCTGGGGAGGCGTGAAGATGGGGGGAGAGATTGATAGGCATTTCGGGAGGCTCTGGATAGTGGTTGTTTACATCTGGAATGAAAGTGATTCCATTCTGTATTTTAACAACCAGTATGTCAACAATATTGCATTCCACCCAAGTGTCAGTCCTGCGAGTACCATATGGTACCCAGGGCCGACTGAAGAAGCAAAGATCCACCATGTGGACTTACAGACAGGGCATTTTCACATCCTCAGTTGTCCAATACATCATTGAATTGCATAGACAGATTTAGGAACCGAATTATGTTGTTGCAAGTAGACTAACCAGTACAAAATGGACAAATGATTTAAAGTATCCTTGTAAAGAAACCATTACTGATTTAAGATGCGACTGGTAAGACAAGCCCGTGTTAACCAGTCGGTGGAGGAGATGATACATCCTACTCCTAGCACAAGCTCTTCTTCAGACACATTGTGACATTTTAAAAAACTAAATGGCAAGATGCTGACAAAAAAGTTAATACATAAATGCTAGAGTATTTTTTAAAATATGATTTATATCCATTATCAGTAATGCTAAACTGAGTGCAGTGGATACTGTATTTTAGATAATATAGAATGACATAATCACAATTAGGAAGACATTTACAAATATTGTTTAATATTATCATCATCTTAAGCTTTTAAAAATCTAAGTTTTAGAAACTCTAGTTCAGAGAACTGGATCAGTTTCATTTTTTAATTAATTATTTCCCATCGACCTTGATCCATGCAAAGCCCCCTTTCATTGAAATCATATTTTTTGTCATACTAAGAAACATACATGATTCACGAGTATACATGAATTCCTTACCCACGGCAAAAACTAAAATGTTACCAATAATTTACATATACGTATATCTCGTTTAAAATTGTTTCTATTTTGTATGTGAATATGTGGTTTATAATGTACATAATATAGCAATACGATAATACTTTCCTTTTTTATTCCCCTAGGCCCCATTTTTATTTTCAGTAATGTCAAACCATCCATTTACAGTAGTCTCTTTTATCTGTGGTTTTACTCTCCACAGTTTCATTCTGAAAATATGAAATGAAAAATTCCAGAAAGAAACAATTTTAAGTTTTAAATTGTGCACTGTGATGAAATCTCAAGTCTACCTGCTCTATCCAACACAGGATGTGGATCATCCCTTTGTCCAGCGTCTCCACACTGTATATGCTACCTGTTAATAGTCACTTAGCAGCCATCTCGGTTATCTGATCAATGGTGCTTGTGTTCAAATCACCCTTATTATAATTAATAATGGCCCCAAAGTGCAAAGTAGTGATACTAGTACTTTGGATAAGCCAAAGAGAAGCCATAAAGTGCTTCCTTTAAGTGTACTTCTTATGTATGAACTAGCCTAATTTATAAATGAAACTTTATCACAGGTATGCATGTATGTACAGTACATATCAGGTTCAATATTCCCATGGTTTCAGACATTCACAGGGAGGCTTGGAACCTACCTTCGTGAATAAGGGGAAACCACTGTTCAAATTGTGATGGTCTTCTATCAGCTGGAATTAACTAGGCGTGCCTTTGAGATCACGTAATTGTGTCCACTTTAGTGGATACAAGAAGAGAACAAGTCAATTGCTAGGACAGAGGGAGTCACACTGCCTCAGCTGGGACCCAGGGGGAATACCTGAGTGTGCCACACCTAACCAGTTGAGGGAGAAAAGGAGAGCTGCTCTTCACTTGTTTTCAAAGCAAAATCATTGGAAAAATAGTGAAGAAACGGTCATCATAAGTCAAATGTATTAATCATGTAGACCTTCAACATAGGAAACAGTTTTTTTTTTCTGATACTCAATCCTAAAATAAATTACACAGATTTAGTACAAATAGTACAATTGATATATGTTTTTCCTTTTCCAAAAATTTGTCAATGTTTTCTTCAATCTTCATGGGGAACCCTACTAACTCCTTTAGTAATTTGAGGGTTCACTGCCTATAATAATTAGCTCTAGGTCTAAACATTTAAAGCAAATGCACTTTTTTTTTTTCAAATTTTAGGACACATGGGCTGTTATAGAATTTTCATTAAAAAACTGCCATATATATAGTTTTAGTGCATATGTAAAGGGATGTGTGTGTGTGTGTGTGTGTGTGTGTGTGTTCATGTTTATACCATAAGATGCAGTCCATACTTTATAAATATAATGTAATATATTAAAGAGGATAGGAACCATGTCTGTTTTGCTTATTTTACTCTCAGTATTTCGCAGAATAAATGGCACATTCCAGGCACTCAATATACATTTATTGAATTAATGAATAAAACCAGAAACTCTTGCTTTGTTGACAAAATCATCTTGGGACACATGTATCTGGCATGCACTCTGAGCTCCCAAAAGCTTGCCTCAAAGTCCCTTCTCTATTCTCAGCAACTCAGTCTCCTGAGTTTTTCTATCATCTGCAACGACATCTCACAAGGGCCACGCTACCACAGCTGGGAGGTTGACTCTGTAATGAAGACATCAGAGTCACTCTCGGCGCCCATGACAGTATCTTTTCCCTCTAGGCCAATTTTGGTTTTATTTTCTTTCTTTGAAAGGAAGAAATGAGGAAGAATTATCCAATTTGGTGAATAATTAATATTTCCCATCAGCACATAAACATATCTACCACAATATCCACTCTTTAAAAGAGAAAACAAAGCCTCTTTCTTGAATCCAGATTTCTCTCCACAGCTATATTCTCATTTTCCTGATACTTTTCAAGTTAAAAAAAAAATACCAAAAATGAAACAATGCAAAAAAAAAAAAAGAAAGAAAAAAGGAAAATCACAAAAATTGTCTGTATTTGTTATCTTTGTTTTCTTACCTCATATTCTGTCTTTAATCCACTTCAGTCCTGTTTCTGTTCCTTGTACTCCACTTAAACTGCTCTCGTCATGGCCATCAGTGAGTCCCTGATGCCATACCATGATATGATATGACAGTCCTTGGTCTTCTCCTCTCGTCTAGGCCAGTGTGTCCAGCTTCTTCCACTGCTGTCTTTCTCTCTGATTGGTCCCAATTTTTCGAGCAGTCACACTTTGTGTCCTAGGTCTTTTCAAGCAGTTCCACGAGTGTACAATTCTAAATATTGATAACTTCCAAGCTTAAAATTCCACACCTAAATTGTTGAACTCTCCAGAGTCACGTATCTAGTTACCTACTTCAAATATTGATCCAGATATCTAATCTGCACCTCTCGATTTCTCACTCCCCACCATGGTCCTCTCTCAGACTCCCCCTTTAGCAATTAACTGCACCACCTCACAAGTAAGTTCTTCAGCCAAAACCTCCAAATCATGCATCATCCTCTCCTCTCCCCACCACTTCTCTATATTCTACTCACCAGTAAGTCTTTTTGAAAGTATATTCAGGATATACTCTAACTTTACCTATGTCTTATCACTGCCATTTCTATCACCCACATCCAAGACACCATTATTCTTTGCCTTAATAATAAGCAGTAAACTTGTAACTACTTGTTTTTGCCCCTCTATGATTCATTTTCCCCAATAAAAACAAAATGATTTTTAAATTCATGACTCATTCTCCTACACAGGACTTCCTGTAGCTCGTTGTCACATGTAGAAATTATGCCCAAACGCTGCTGTAGAGCTTACAAGTCTAACTTCTAGACTCTGATTCACACTTTGTTTTTTCATTTTCTACATTTCCCCTCCAAGGACAGTCTTGACTCTGCATGGTTTTCTTGCTGCCTTGAACATATCAACATTTTTATTTTTTTTGTCTTCGAGTCTTTGTACCAGCTATTCCCTTTTCTTAGAAAGCCTTTGTCAGAGAGTCCAGTGGCTTATTCATTTTTGTTATTTAAGACTGAGCTTAAATGTCATCTCTTCCATCACCTTGTTCAAAGGTCAGCCATACAATTGGAGCTCATATACCCCTATTAGAAAAACAAATATGCACATATACTTTATATCATATATTTAACTTTGTAAATAATGTTTTTTAATATCTGATATTATCTTCTTCATTTTTTGCTCATTTGTTGTTTCCATCTTGAATGTTTTGTGCCTGGAATATGGTAAGTGCTCAATAAATGTTTGTTAAATGAATGGCTGAAGTAAGAGAAGAGAGTCTAAATTCCATCCAAACATTTTTCGGAATATACAATTAAAAAAAAACTGGAAGTAGTTTTGAGGCACAATAGATACCCAGTGTCAAGGCTGCTTCTTTAACATGGATATAATTCCATGATATTTTAAAAAGGAGTCTAGCTAGCTTCCAGTAGTTGCCTTAAGACAGCTCTCTGTCGACTAGTCTCAGGCCCAATCTAGAAGCATAAATCCCTAGAATCAACAAATCTGTGTAAAATTTCACTGCCTTGTATATGTATGGAACCCCCTATTCAGGAATCAGCTGCAACTTTTTGCATCACTCTGTTCCCAATTTTAATTTTTTTCACCATCTAGTTAAGGGATTTTGCAAGAGTAAACAAGCATGAAATGAATTTTCCATAGTAATTTAGTCGTTTCAGAAAGATTCAAGGTCTGGGAATACTTTGAAAATTGGTGTCAAGTTCTTGACTTCCTTTTTTTCTTTTTTTAATATTGATCTGAGTTGAATGGAAGTTCCAAAGGACTAATGTGTTACTAAAAACAATTATAATATAATCTTGGTTCTTTGCTGGTAACTCTAGGTAGTTTGACATGGTTCGTAGGTGCTGAGAATCCTAATACTAAATTATCACAGCTTAGTGAATGATGGTGACTCATCCACTGAACCAGATGCAGCTTCAATACTAGCTCTGACCCAATTGGCTTCTAAGTTAAAAAAAAAAAAAAAAACTTGGAAATTAGAAACTTAGAACTTGGAAATTGTACAGGCAATACAAAGAATTATTTATATTAAGTCATCTGTGAACAACTAGAGGATAGGTCTTGTCAATCAAAATTAGAATTCAAATGCTATTTAAAAGCAGCAATCTTAGATTATTTGGGTCTGTCACTAACCTGCCTCCATACGTACCCTAGGACTAACATCTGGACCATGTATCTTATATGTTTCTCTATGAAACATTGGTGTTTAGTACTATTCCCCTCCTCAAATTCTTCTAAATTTCTTCTCATATTGTTTTCTAGCTAAATAGAAAAAGGGTCCGACTTTCACTGTCCTCAAGTGCTTCAACTCTAATGGAAAATTAAAAGGTGAGAGAAAGTCTGATGAACCAAACACATCTCTTTTATATGCAGAAAGAAGAAATAGACAAGTCAAAACCTGAATAGTATTAATAAATTATTTAAAAATGTATGTATTAGAAGAGAGATAATTAATTATATAAATATAAAAAGGGACAAGCGTTGCCAGCAGGTTAATAATGAATATTTCAGAAATGAGTGCTTAAAAAATATGTTTCTTAATGATGTTCATTTACAGATTTCTGAAAGAAAAGGTGTTAATGGGATAAAAGAATTTCAATACATAATATGAAGATGAATCCAAATGAATTGCAAACAAAAAATGAGAGCAGATGACATATAAATAGGTTGTAAACAGTACAGTCTCGTTTTCTCGCATATACACACTGATATAAAATATTCCCTTTGTTACTTCAGAATTTAACAGTTAATGTTTGAGTCTTTGACAAGGAAAGCTAAATGCCAATGGTTTTCTTTGTTTTGTTTTGTTTTTTCTTTTTTTTTTTCTTTTTCTTTTTTTTGTATAATTATGTCTAAAACCTAGATTTCTTACCAGGGAATACTTTGTAGCCAAGAGTAAAGTCAGAACTTGTATAAAGCAAACAATAAACAAACTTTTTTACATCTGAGAAAAGAAGGGTCTGAGAAATACATTCTAGGCTGGAATCTATCAGAGCCATGTGTACTTTACTGAAACAGACTTCTATCCATATCTGCATAGAAACTATAGTCAAAATATTAATATCAGTGATTATTTATGACTTTGAGTTTTGTTGGGCACTGTGATTTGCTTCTCTTTGACCTTTTGGAAGACTCAACTTATTTCAATCAAATGAGGATCACAGAATCATATTTCTGAACTGGAGTTTAGAAGTCACTGAAGACCTTATGCACCTACACCAACACTGTGGATAAGAACTCAGGGTTCCTGATAGTGAAAATTGTTGTAAATCACTGCAAATCAGAGTGAGCTTGCGCAGGTGTTAAAGATTTCAAATCCCAGGCTCCTTTTATTGCCCTTGGTGAGAGAGGCTGGACTCAACATTTTGCATATGTTAAAAAAAAAGTTCAGAATTCTGTTCATGGAGCGACCATGCTAACTTCCCAGTCAAAATAGACAAGGAGGATCATGTCTTAAGCCACATGGGAGGCCTCGTACCTGGTCTGCTGAAAGAAACCCCAGTTTTAAATGCCTACATGCTTTTCTTCTTACTTTTTCATCTTTATTCATATTTCATATATATTCAAAAAGCATTACATTCTGTAAATAGAAGAATTACAGATTATGGGTTAATGATTTTAAAAACACTCCCAGAGCCATTTAGTGATGAAGGAGAAAACGAATCCCACATATTTTTTTTATTTTCTGTAAAATGTACTCTAAGAAGTAGGCATTATAGTCCTGGAAAGGTCAGTTTCAACAAATACCCATGGCTGAATGGTTACAGATTTCTGATGGTCTTTGGGGATAATTCCATTTATTTACTTCATGTACAAAAATTTAAACATTAGGTTTTTGGGGAGGTGGTCTGGCCAAGTCAATTTTCTAAATATGAAGAAATGTAAAGTGTAGCAAATCTTGTTGGTCTCAAGGTTCTCCATTCAGCTTCTGCCTCTTTCTTCTTTTCTGGGAAAGAATCAGTTTGATTCAGGGTCTTTTTCCTACAGCCACAAGCCTCACTGGGCCAGTCACAGAAATCCAATTTCTCTTGCACATGCTCAGTTTTGGGACTTGCATGTGACATAACTCAGAATGAGTTGAGAGGGAGGATTTGTTGAATTAGTTCCAGGAAAGGATTTCTTCTCATAAAAGAGGTAGTTAGGAAGAAATTATTGATCAGTTTTCATTGGACACTGTCACATGCAGATGTCACATCCAGGCTGATATAGTCGTTTTGGAGCTATGAAGACATCTAGATGGAGAATGGAGTTGACAGGCCAGGGAGGACAGAGAAGATGCTAGTTCTCAGTGACATCACTGAGCCTCTGACTTACCCCAATCTTTCACTATGATGTTTGAGGCTCCTTTTGTTATATGAGATAATACCATTTTCCTCACTGTTTAAGCCAGCTAAGTGACGGTTTTCTAGTACTTTCTGCAGAAAGAGTCCTAACGGATGTACAAAGAATATAGAAATAAACTTTCTCCTGAATATTTTTTAAATGTGGTGAGCCCTATCCAGGACTTCTACCTCAGCAATTTGCTTCCATCACTAAGGATGCCACTAAGAATATATAGTTGGCTAGATGACTATCCTCAGTGATGGAATATTCAAAACCTAATCAGTTTTCAGTTCAAGGAAATAACCGCTAATAAAAAAAATGCTTTTGGATCATTTCATGAGTCAGAGTACTTTATTCCATATGTCATTCTGAACGTCCATATGGCTTCAGGAATTAGAGAGGTATATTTGTCAAAATATTCAATCAATTGCAGCCCTTAAAGTTGATAATGTTATGTGTTTGGAGCATACACCATCTCTTGAATGAGGGGGAAAGTCAAAGGAGCAAATGCCAGCCAAAGGAAAATCATGGTGGGTTTATATTCAGGAGAGGCAGAAAAGAGAGAAAAGAGACCTGCTCAGCTGTAATTTAATCTAAATCATGTGAACGATATTGACTCTATGCGGCAATAACCTAGTCACGGGTAAAAGCAATGTGTAATAAGGTTTATTCGAATAAGAATGGGACAGGAAATTCTGATTATTTTACATTTCAATTGGCATAATTTCAGAATTTCAACTATATATAAAGCAGTTACCTTGAAGAAAAAGACTTATAATAGCAAACTTGAATACCTTCAAAATTTTTCTTTTCTTTTCTTTTCTTTTTTAATACCACCTACCTAGCCAACCCCACATCAAAGCTTGTTCTTAACCCCTTCGGCTCTGGCTGCCTGTAAACTGTTTTAGTTGTCACTGATTTGAGGATTCTGAAAATTAAGTTTCCCACATAACTGGCTTAAATAGAATAGCTGCCCATGTGGAATACAGCACACTGCAGACACCTTCCATCTGTATGTCCTGTAATCGGTCTGAGGCCAGTGCCTCTCAGAGTGAGTAGGGATGGCTACTCAGACGGGCAGGCAAAGCTGCTTGGACAACAGGTATTGCGCAGGGTGTAAAAAAGAAAAAGAAAGAGAAGCTGAGCTGGAGCAATATTTTAGTGAAATTCTTCCAAGGGAATGAAGGCAAAATATGTAAGATTCTAAGGCTATGAGTTAACTACCAGAGAAATAAAGTTGGTTCCCCTGAAAAAAAAAAAAAAGAATCAAATACATCAGTCAAGAGATAGATAGAAAGGTCTGCAAGGGCCACAATGCACAAAACAACTAGTTTTCTGCAATGCATTTTATTTTAAATTAACTACTCTCATCAGAAAGCAGAATATACTCAGTACACTCTAGGTGAGTACAATGCAATGTGTGTGTGTTAATGTTTATACAAAGGAATTTATAAATGAATAAATTCAAAATATATTTCACTTCATCAAAGAATTATCTTCCAGATATTGTAGTAAATCTGGAATGACATCAATGTTAGCTAATTTCCTTTATTTCTGCTAATATCCAGTCCTTCCTAGTCATCAGAACCCTTGCAGTGCCCATCTCTGGAGTTCACTTACACAATTGTCAAAATAGTGCCTTCCCAACAATACAATGAAGCAACTAAGACTCGAACTATCATAGGCATGGAGTTATTAAAAAACAAACAACAAATGGTGGCACAATGTGAATTTTAAAGAACTTGTTCTAAAGTACCTAGTTTGATAGTACTCTTTCCAAATTTTTATCTAATTATTTTGATATGCACATATCACATCCCAACATAAAGTTGGCCTGTGACAAGCTCATGCCATGTTTCTGAGTGCTCTGAGAGAAAGGTAGTGCCTCCTTGTACACAGCAAGTGCCTGGCATTTGGATGTGAGTGCAGGGAGGAACTGAAAGCCACCAGGATTCCGCCCCACTGTTGAGTTCGTCCAAATCCTTCCCTCTCTGTGCAGACTTTCCTGATACCCCCAGAGCCCACTGGTGCTTCCTTCTAGGAACCTCTATCCCTGTATGAGTTAGTGTTTTATTATATTCTTCAAGTTTCTTCCTCTCTTGCCTCTGCAAATTGTTGTAAACCTCTTGAACAAAGAGGCCATGCCTTGTTTTTCTCTTAGTCACTCATTAATAGGGCTTGGCCTGGTGCTAGAGATTTGTGAAGTTGGTAGATTTGGGGGTAGTAGAAGAGGAGATTTCAAAAGCACTGGAAAAGGCTTGTCTCTCTGTTTGTGCTGACCTCTTGCTTGGTGTGAGCATATGCTGAACGTAAGACAAAATCACCTTAAATTAGCCACAATTATATTACTCTGAATTTCCTTAGAAGGCAGCTTTAGTAGAGTAGACTCAGCAAGAGTTTGGAAACAGAAAAACTTGGGTTCGAAGCTCACCTCCATTATTCACTAGCTTGTAACATTGAGTAAATAGTCTCTCCCTCTTTCTTCATTAGTAAAATTGGAATAATACAACTTTCTTGCATGTTTTGAGAAGTATTAAATGAGGTGGTGCACTGGGTAGGACTGGGAATAGGAGGCAGAATCTTCTTTCTATTGATTCCCTCTCTGTTCTAGTCACCAGTGATTTTTTTCCAGACTTCCTGTTTCTCTCTGGAATGAATTTCTGTTTCCTTTGATGTTATCATTTTGAGAATATTCATGAAAGGAGTTTC
The DNA here is from genome assembly GCA_028627145.1 of Eidolon dupreanum. Classification (NCBI taxonomy): domain Eukaryota; kingdom Metazoa; phylum Chordata; class Mammalia; order Chiroptera; family Pteropodidae; genus Eidolon; species Eidolon dupreanum. The sequence goes on along the minus strand of CM053515.1, from coordinate 47,767,210 downwards.
TATGAATTAAGTCAGGGGATTCAGATGCCCAGAGGAAACTGGGGTGCTGTGGGTAACTATTCCAAGGCCTCCCACTTAACGTATTAATGGCTAGGCAGTTAGCATTCCTACTCATTTATAAACACACACACACACAATTGCAATATGAATTTATATTTATATAAGTAACCAAAAACTATCATGTTAGGTTTTTATTGCTGCCACAACAAATTACCACAAACTTAAAACAATATGGCAAAACAGATTTATCATCTTAAAGTTCTGTGCACGTGGGTCTCATGGGGTCTCATCAAGGTGTTGGCAGGGCCATATTCCTTCCTGGAGCATCTAGGGGAAAATCCAGTCCTTGCCTTTTCCAGACTCTAGAGATCACCTACATTCTTCAAAGCCAGCAATGGTGGCTTTTCATGCTGTTCTCTCTCTGATTCTCTGAATACAGGAAGGAAAGTTTCTGGGCTTTTAAGGATCCATGTGATTAGATTGTGTCATCTGGATAATCCAGGATAATCTTCATATCTCAAAGTGTGTGATTGTGTGTGTGTGTGTATGTGTGTGTGTTTAGTGCTAATGAGTCAGCTCTAAATCCTGACAACCCTATGAATGAGTGATGCTCAGTGTCCTGTCCCTAATAGCCCTGCTATGCCCCTGTATATTCATGCTTATCGCTCCTTTTATGGAGTCAGTCCATCTCATATTTGGTTTTCCTCTTTTCCTACTGCTTTCTGTTTTTCCCAGTATTACTGTCTTTTCCAAAGAACCCTGTGTTCTCATGATGTGCCCGAAGTAGGACCACTTCTGTTTTGTCAGTTTTGTCTTCAGTGATGTCTCAGGCTTATTTTGCTCCACGACCCCCATCTTCATCTTCTCGGTGGTCCATGGTCTTTGTAGAATCCCAACATCAGTTTTTTCCTATTAGCCTCTTCGCTGCCCCAATTCCACATCCGTACATAATAATTGGGATGACAAGGGTGTGGATGGTCTTAGCCTTGGTCTCTAATGACACATCTTTGCTCTTGATGATCTCTCCTGATTCTCCCATTGCTGCCCTTCTGTCCAAATCTTGGGCTTCTCTTGATTTCTTGGCTGCAGTCTCAATTATGATGGATGACTGAGCCAAGGTAAGCAAAGTCTTTAACAATTTCACTGTCTTCATTGTCTTTGCTAAAGTTGTGTATTTCTTCCGTAGTCATGACTTTTGTCTTTTTAATGTTTAACTAATACACAGAACACATCATATGAAAAACTAGGCTAGACTCAGAAGGAGATGTGAAAATTGGTGGAAGAAATGCTAATAACTTAAGATATGCAGATGGCACCATCTTATTGGCAGAAAGTAGCAATGACTTGAAACAATTTCTGATGAAAGTGAAAGAAGTGTCAAACAGGACTTCATTTGAAAGTCAATAAGACAAAAATCATGACTATATCTCAAAATTCTTAATCTTAATCACCTCTACAGAGTTTCTTTTGTCATATAAAGCAACACATTCACAGGTCCCAGCAGTTAAAGTATGGACATTATTTTTGATGGTGGGGTAATATTCTGCCCCACCATATGAAGGATGCATTTCAAGCCTCAGGTGTTCAGAATGCATATACACACTGAGCATTCCTGTGTCACGTCGCTCTATAAAACTATGAAATTAACGCATCCCTCCTGCAAACTTCTGATACTTTGAAACTTTTCTCAGACTAGTATATCTTTCCACCAGCTTTCTTTAGCCTCCACTGCACATACAGCTTTTTGGAGGTAGCTAAGCAGTAACGACAACAGCAACAGCAACAACAACCACTAACTTGCTCAGTCTCCTATTTCTGGCTCAACCACTGTCTTCTCTGCCAAACCTAGCCTTGCCGCTGGTTGTTCAGAATGGGATCTTATCAATTCTTACTTTTTGAAAGGTTCAGGATGTGCAGAACTGTTATGGGCCTGGCCTACTCACTATATACTTCCTACCCAGGCCACTCATATTCCCAAAGTCACTCTGATGTCTCCAGGGCAGAAGGAGCTCAAGAAGAATGTAATTCTTTGTTCAGGAAGTTGCCATCCTGTTTCTCATTATAGGGTTATTCTTGCACTGACCCCTCCCCTGTTCCTAGCACCTTCACCTGCCTCCTGATCACTGTACCCTAGTGCTCTGCCAGAGGACCATTTTCTCTCCAACTCTTAATTCATCTATACCTCCAGCTTCAACATGTATCCTGTGCATTGCAAAATTCTCTTAATCTTCATATTGGTACAGAAATAGGCCCTCAAGCTAATTTGGTCCAATTGCATGGAATCCTGGACATCAAAGATAGTGGTAGGAAAGAGATGCTTGAATTTCTGGTTCGTATTCTAATAATAAAGATGGTGTGAGACTGGTGCTATCAGTAGCCAACTGCATGCAACCTGGGATGCAGCCAACATAGCAATATCAGAGAAGAGATGAAGAGAAGCTAGGTCTTGTTGCCTTTGATTGACATTCAAATTTCACCCATCGCTGAAGTTGAATATCTATGAACTTATCAATGAAATACTACATTTAAAAAAATTATCTTAGCTTTAACTGGATTACTCCTTACTTACTTTTTTTCTCTCCCGAAAAAGTAGGTAATGCCTTTTCTCATTGGGCCTCATGTCTTCCTAAATAATATGACTGGATTATTATCTTGTATAATATAATTTGGACTGGCACAGTCATTTTATTTATTTAAAAAATAGTAATAAACTGGTAGAACTGAAAAAGAGCGGGTGATTAGACCACCTTCCTCTAAACAAAAACATACTGGCAAAACCTGCAAGTAATTTTTTTCCTTACTTTTAAACTACTATTCGTCTGATTCTAAATGTCTAAATATTATAGATATTCATATTTCACAGTAAACGATTTCTTTCTGAAAAAAATAAGTGAAAAATTTTTCTTAATATTTGTATTTGATATCTTTGTATTTTAAGTTAAATAATTTTTCTGAGATATAATTTTATCTTGTCTCTTCTTAAAATAATGTGTTTTTTTTTTTTTTTCAGTACCAAGTGAATATTTTTTCTCAGGTTTGGTCAAGATAAGCATCAGTGTGTTGAAACAATTAGTATGTTATTTTTTTGTCCAACCTTTTTGTCAGAAATGAAGGTGATGGTATTAAAGGGCATATTATGTGTGTTTTTTTTTTTTTAATCTATCTGAAGATTCATATGCCCAATTGAAACTAATTTTTTATTTCGAATTGCCCAGCTTATTATTCAACCAGAAACTCTGACTTTTTCTATTGAGGTAAAATTCAGATAACATAAAATTAATCATTTTGAAGGGTACACCTTAAAAAAAAAGACCCCTAAATGCATTAAGCAGTCACTCCCAATTCCCCTCTAATCTTAGGCCCTGGAAAACAACAACATGCTTTCAGTTTTTATGGATCTGTCTATTCCTGGTATTTCATATAAATGAAATCAAGCACATATAATTTATGTCTGTCTTCTTATACTTAGCATAATGTTTCATTTTGAAATTCATCCACATTGTAGCATGCGTCAGTATATCCACTTTATTGTGGCTGCATAATATTTCATTGTATGATAATTTGTTTATTCATCTACCCACTGATGGACATTTGGGTTATTTCAACCTTTTGGCTATTTTGAATAGTGCTGTTCCATTTTTTTGCTTGGACATCTGTTTTAAAATCTCTTGAGTATATATCTAGGAAGGGAATCACTAGGTAATCTGTTAATTTTGTGTTTTACATTTTGAGGAATCATGAAACTATTTCCACAATGGCTGTACCATTTTACATTCTCACCAGTAATGTACAAGTGTTCCAATTTCTCTACACATTTGCTGACACTTGTTATGTTCCATTAAAAGTTATTATTATAAGCCATCTTACTGAGTTGAAAGAAGTATCTCATTGGAGCTTTGATTTGCATTTCCCTAATGATTAATTATATTTAGCATCTTTTCATGTTCTTCTTGGACATTTGTATATCTTTGAAGAAATGTCTATTCAAATCCTTTACCCACTTTTAAATCAGGTTGTTTGTCTTTTTGTAACTGATTTGTGAGAGCTTTTAAAATACATTCTGGATTATAGATCCTTGCTAGATATAGATTTGTAATTATATTTTCCTGTTCTGTAGGCTGTCATTTCACTTTCTTGAAAAATGTCTTATGATGCACATTTTTATTTTTTATGAAGATCAATTGTCTATATTTTTCTTTTGTTACTAACAACTTTGGCATAGTATCTAAGAATCCATGGCCAAATCCACATTCATGAAGATTTATTCCTATATTTTCAGGTAAGAGTTTTATAGTTTTATCTCTTTAGCACAATTGAATTATCTTGGCATCCTTCTTACAAATCAGTTGGTCATAGATGTATGGGTTTATTTCTAGGCTCTGATTTCTATTCCATTATTTTATACATCTATCCTTATGCTAGTACCATGTGGTACTGTAGTTTTGCAGTAAGTTTTGAAATTGAAAATTGTGAATCCTCCAACTTTGTTTTTTTTCAAGTTTGGGGCCATTTGCAATTCCATATAAATTTTAGGATCAGCTTTTCCATATTTGGTAAAAAGGGCCCACTAGAATTTTGGTGAGCATTGCATTTAATCTGTAGATCTCTTTGGGTTCTATTGCCATCTTAACTATTGCATTTTTCAATCCCTGACTATGGGATGTCTTTCCATTTATTTCAGTTTTTCTTAATTACACTGAGCAATTTTTAAAAATTTTCTGCATACAAATCTTTTATTTCCTTGATAAAATTTATCTTGACTATATGATTCTTTTGGATACTCATAAAAATTGAATTGTTTTCTTACACTATTCTTTCTTAATTGTTCATTGCAGGTATACATAAACAAAACAGAATCTTTTTTGTGTTGATAATGTAAACTGCAACTTTGTTGAATTTGTTTATTATGTTTTACCAAGTTTTTTTTAAATTCCTTGAGATTTCCTATGTATGTCATGTCATCTACAAAAGGAAACAGTTACATTCTTTCTTTCAAATTTCAATGCCTTTTACCTATTTTTTGTCTAGTTTTTATTTTATTTATAATTGAATTTCTTTTTGTCTAACTTTTCTAGATAGAACTTTCAGTTCAATGTTAAGTAGCTATGGCAAAAGCAGACATCCTCATCTCATTCCTGAAGTTAGCAGGGAAGCATTCAGTCTTTCGCCATTAAGTATGATGTTAGCTTAAGGCTTTTTATAAATATTCTTTATCATTCTGAGTAGATTTTCTTCTATTCCTAGTTTCTTAAGTATTTTTATCATGAACAGATGTTAAATTTTATCAAATGCTCTTTCCAGATCAATTTAGATGACCATCTGTTTTGTTGTTGTTGATATTATATTACTGTGGTGTATAACATCCATTGATTTTTCTGTGTTGAACAGTCCTTTCCTTACTGGGATAAATTCCATTTGAACATGGTAAGTAATGCTTTTAACAGTTTATTTATGTTTTGTGGGGGAAATTTGCATTTCTATTAATAAGAGATATAGTTATTTTCCATGTGGTATTTTTGTCTAGCTTTGGTACGAGGGTAATGCTAGCCTCACAGAATAAATTAGGAAATACTTCCTCTTATATTTTTGGAAGATTTTGAGGATTTGTGATAATCCGTCTTTAAATGTTTAGTAGAAGTCATCGGTGAGGCCATTGGGTCCTGGGCCTTTCTCTGTTTGAAGGTTTTTGGTTACCCATTCAATCTCTTTATTGTTATAAGTCTGTTTAGATTTTCTACCTCTTCTTGAGTCAGTTTTGATGATTTCTAGGAATTTTCCCATTTTTTCTAGGTTGTCTGTTTTTGGTCTCCAATTGTTCTTAGTATTCTCTTACATTGCTTTTTATTTCTATAAGATTAGTAGTAATGCCATCTCTTTAATTTCTGTGTTAGTTATTTACATCTTTTTTCTTTTTAATCTAGCTATAGGTTTACCAATTTTTCTAAATATTCTCAAAGAAACACCTTTTGGTTTAACTGGTTCTCTATATAATTTTTCTATATTTTATTTCTTTTCACTGTAATCTTATTATTTTCTTCCTTCTAGCTTTGCTTAAGTTTGCTTTTATTTTTCTAGATCTGTAAGATATCATGTTCTGTTACTGTTTTAAGATTTTTCTTTTTATTTAATGCAAGAATATGTAGCTATTAATTTCCCTTGAATGCTGAAGTTGCCACATCCTGTAAATTTCCATTCATCTCAAAGTATTTTCTAATTTCTTTTGTGATTACCTTTTAAACTTATTGGTTGATTGAGAATGTGCTGTTAAATTTCATATTTATGAATTTTTTAGTTTTTCTCTTGTTATTGATTTCTGACTTATTCTATTGCAATCAAAAGATATTTTATATAATTTCAATTTCTTAAATTTTTTGAGACTTATTTTATGGACTAACATATGATCTATCTTGGAAAAAACTCCATGTACATTTAAAAATAATGCGTATTCTACTGCTGTTGTGTGGAGTGCCTGTTAGGTCTGCTAGGTTTATTGAGTTGTTCAAGTCCTCTATTTCCTTAGTGAACTTCTGCCTGGATTTGCTAACCAATATTGAAAGTGGTGTATTGACATCCCCCGCTATTATTGTACACATAATTCTGTCAATGTTTGTTTCACGTATTTTGTGGCTCTGCTTTTTGGTGCTTATATGTATATAATTGTTGTATCTTCTTGATAGATTGAGACTTTTATCAATATAGTATGTCCTTCTTGACTACTTTTAGTGGTATTGGATTTAAAGTCTACTTTATCTGTTAATAGTGTAGCCACACTAGATCTCTTTTCATTAATGTTTGCATGGAATATCTTTTCCCATTCTTTTACTTTCAATTTACTTGTATTTTTGGCTCTAAGTTGTTTCTTGTAGACAGTAAAGAAAATGAGGAAGGGAAAACACATTAAAAAAAGAAAAAAAATGAAAATCAAACTCAAAACAAGGAAGGCAGTATTGGAGGAACAAAAAAGATATGATATAACAAAACAAATAGCAAAGTGTCAGAAGTAAGTTCTTCCCTATCAATCATAATTTTAAATATAAATGAATTGAACACATCAATTAAAATACAGCTGTCTACAGTAATTCTTTTTTTGTGAGTCTCTGAAACTTCTGTTTCATTATCTCAGTAATAGATCAGTGCCCTAAAGAGATTTTCTTCAGTGACTATAGCCAAAAGAAGACAACAAATGCTCTCCTGGTTTTTATAGATTGCCTCTGAACTGGGGCATTTTTTTTTCAGTACTTAGCTTGGCCAATTACAACTCTGCCTTAGATTTTACCTATTTGCACAGATTCTAAAGATCAGCCAGAGGTGCAAGCCTAGCATCTTTGCTAGGCTTTCGTGAGCATTCATCCAGCTCTAAGATCATGCAATGGACTGCAGTTTTCCTGGTGTTTGCAGTCACCTTTCAAAACCCTTAATCCCTTGGAATTATTCTTCCCCAGCTTCCTCTTTCCTTGGCTTTTGGTATATTTGCTTCTCATCCTGTCTGCTATCCCTTGTCACAAATGGCTATGGATAGTATGTGTCTTTAAATGCTTTCAACAGATACCACCTTGGAGCATCAGAGGGGGAAGAAAAAGCTAAACTTTTGTGTTGGTCCTTCAGGGAACCACCAAACAGGTCAAAATATAAAACCTCAATTTTTAGAGAACAAGGTCTATAACCCCTTCACCTTCATCACAGCAAGCTATATTAGGAATGCAGGTTAATGTCCCTATGGACATTGCTAAGACATAGAATGCAGGATGGTAGGCCAATAAGCAAAACACTTCCCTACTGAAATTTAGCAGTCTCTTGTACTCTCTGGCTATAAACGTCTTTATAATTAAGGAGTTCTATTGGTTTTTGCTCATTTAAACATTGCTTGAGTAGGACCAATTCTTGAAACCTTCTATTCTGCCATTTACCAAGACATAACTCCTGAGTCTATTCTTTCTTATTTTGCTCTCTGTGAATTATATTGCATGAACCAACATATGCGTTATTAATTCCCATGGTAAATTGTAATAAGTGCCATGATAGAGGCATGCCAGGTGCTGTGGAAGTCTCAGGGAAAGGATATGATTTGGTCAGGAGGTGATATGTCAATGAAGACTTCTGAAGCATCTGTCACAGTTACTCATTCTTGCAAGACAAGCAGGTAGTCAATAGGCTTAGAGGGTTCCAGGCAGAAGAAATAGATGGGGCAGATGTGTAAAACAGTTTGAAATGATGAGTGTGACACATAGTTTGGTACAGCTTTAGGACTTGTAAAGCAGGGTGCGACATTTATTTGGAGCCATAGCATGGTGAGCGGGTATACATTTTTAAAAAACTGGTATCTGATCCTAAAGGCACTGAATAACTATTGAAAGATGTTAAAAAGTTGAATGACTTGACTCAATTATTTTTTCTGTCAAAAAAGTTAGCTGGTAGCACTGTGGACATAGAAGAGAACTGTTAGGCTATAGGCAGATAAAAGAATCAGGAGGACACTAAACACAAAAATGATAAAAGTTTTAGCTAAGGAAATGGCATGTGGTGAAGAGAGGCATGAATTTTATACATAATTTAGGAGGTTTAATCCACATGACTTGGAGATCAATTGGATGTGGCAAATGAAAGTGAGATAACAAAATAACTCCAAAATTTATGGCTTGTGTGGCTAATAATAAGGAACACAGAAGCCTTATATTTGATAAAGGAAAATGATAAGTCTTTTTTGGATCTACTATTTCTGAATCCCCAAGGGACATTCAAGTGAACTTGACTAACTGATTTTTCATTTATTTTACAAATTTTTGTCTGAGTATCTGTGACACAGAAGAAAGGTCCAGACTGTTGACATACGTGTAGGGACAAAAAATTTGTTTTCTAAACTGTTAGCTGATAATGTTTTAAAAAGAATACAAAGAACATTTTTAAGTTTATTTTTTTCTGGTCCCAAACCAAACCAAAAAACTAATTTTTGAAAAAAAATTTGCAAAACATATATATATGTATAAAAGGACTTATACTGAGAATGCATAAGAGACTTATACATAAATGATAAGAAGAAAAACAAACCAATAAATGGGCCAAAGATTTGAGCAGTTTACAGAAGAATATATGAAAAGGGTCATAAATACATAAAATGAGTTCACCATCTCTGGTCATCAAGAAAATACAAATCAAACCCAAATATGATACCACTATGTGTCCACAAGGTAGATTAAATTTCAAAAGACTGACAAGGCAATGTATTGATAAAGATGCAACACAACTGAAATATACATTTATTGTCAGTATAATACAAAATGGTACTACTGCTTTAGAAATCAGTTTAACAGAATTGCAGAAAGTTAAACATTTTTCTACCCTATGACCTAGCAATCCCACTTCTAGGCATCTTACCAAGATGAATGAAAGCACATGGCCACACAAGTATGTTTACACAAATGTTTGTAATAGCAATATTCATAATAGCCCCTAGCAACTCAAAATGTTCAGCAAATGGTGCTTTACCACTCAACAGTAAAAAAAGTAGCAAACTATTAATGCATGCAACATGAATGGATCTCAAAAAATAACATGTAAAGTGAAAACTGTCAAACTAAGACCGAATAATGATCTTAGTCTGTTAGGGCTGCAATAACAAAATACAATAGACTGTGTGGCTTACAAACAACAGAAATTGACTTCTTACAGTTCTGGAGGGTGGAAGTCTAAGATCGGGGTGCCAGCATGCTGGGTTTCTGGTGAACCTCAACTCTTCTGAGTTGCAGAGTGCCAGCTTCTCTCTGTGCCCTCCCTCACCTGGTGGAAGGAACCAGTTCAGTGCGACCTCTTTTATAAGTTCAGTGATTTCATTCGTGAGGGCTTTTCCGTGTTACACACATGTATCCTAAAGGCCCCAACTCCTAATGTAGTTCATCTTTGGGGTTAGGACTGGCCAGACCATGACAATACTATATAATTCAATTTATATAAACTTCTAGAAAAGGAAACCTATAGCAACAGAAAGCAGATGAGTGATGGCCTGGGGCTGGTGGTCAGGGCAGAGAATTGATGAAAAAGGATCATGAACAAATTTCAATGGCAATGAGACCACTTTATGCCTTGATTGTAGTGCTGGTTATGTGACTGCGAGGAGCTTTCAAAATTCATCACAATGTACACATAACATGGATAGATTTTATCACGTGTGATTTACACTTCAGTAAGGCTGAAAATAAAGAAGTAGTCTCAATAATAGAATTAAGTGAATATGAATGTATTTAATAAAGATCTTTATAAATAAGCACTTGTAGAAAACAATAATTTGTCATTATATTGACACTATTTTTGTCCTGAAAGCTCGCTTTGACTTAATTTGGTCTTTTGGTAGAAAATATTTACCAATAAAAGTTATACTGTCTTAGAGAATGTGATGCGACTCCATAGCAAACCTTACTTTACTTAATTTTTTGAGATAATATTGCCAAGAACCCTTATTTTTTACACCTTCTGTAATGACTAAGGACATGAAAACTCTTGGCACAGAGCTATTTCAAACCACATTAAAATAGCAGTGTGGACAGCACAAACATTTCTTTCCTATCACCCACAAATGGTTGGTGCCACATCATGAAAAGAACTGTCTCACTTTCGGTTTTAATTTTAACATAGCCCTTTTTACAGTGGCTCAAATGAATCATCTGAAATATGGCAGAGCTATAAATTTGTGCTGTGACCACTTTACCTCTGTGATACATTAAAAGTTGTAATCCAGCTGAAATTTAAATCTCTGTTCTTGAAAACAAATTACAAATAGTGATAACAGGGCTAAGGAGTAGTTTTCAGCTTCAGAGGGCCCACCCAAGACCTATTTCTTTCAGGTCTAAATTGCAGCCACACTGTTATCAAGGGTACTAGGGTGTTGCTGAGGCAAGCTGATTACAAGGTGAAGGCAAACAATGTTTTTAAAATCAGTGCCTGAACAGAAGAAGGGCAACATTAATCACCTGAGTTCAGAAAGACTCACAGGAGGAAAGAGGGATTTCCCAATGTACCATAGCTCTCGCCAGCCCCTAGGGATGATCCACGCAGGATCCTTTGTTAGAATACTATTTCTCATTCTTTAATAACCATTACCAACTTATGTCAAATAGTAATTGTTAGTCCATTGTGAAAACAAAAAAATGATGAATTTCGTTTTGTTTATGGCCATGATGAGCTGTTGTTATTGTTATTTTTGTTGTTGTTGTTATTATTATTATTATTATTATTATTATTGCTACAGTAGTGCAATCTGTGAATGCCTTAAACTGCAAATAGTACCAAACTTTATATATATTATGTTTTTTCTTATACATACTTATAATAAAGTTTAATTTATAAGTTAAGCACAGTCAGAGAATAATGATGACTAATAATAAAATAGAAGAATTATAGCAATACACTTTAATAAAAATTATATGAATGTGATATCTCTCTCTCTGTCTCTCTCTCTCCAGTATTTTTTATATTTTTCAGTCCACAGCAGTTCCTGAATCTGTGTAATCATCCCTTGTTTGCAATAAATGGCTGGGTATCACTCATTTTAGGGGGTCTCTTGTTGAAGTCTTCCTATTGGCTTGGTGTTTTCTGGCATAACTCAGTGCTATCATCAGAACGTTTCTGTTCTGTCTTCCATCCACAAATTTAAAACTTTTTCCCATCTTAACTAAGCACTTATCATGCACTGTAGCTATAACTTTTGCAGTTTGAGGTGCAACAGCAAAACTGAAATGAATTTCTTCTTTCTTCTTCAAAATTTCATGGATAGAAGATTCGTTTTTACCATAGATCTTTGCAAATTCAGCATAAGACTTTTTTATTCTTTTCTTAAGTCGAGAACTTTCATCTTTTCACTTCAAGGAAGCACTTTATGGTATCTCTTTGGCATCTTGGATTTGCTAGCATCACTACTCTTGCACTTTGGGGACATTATTAAGTAAAATAAGGGTGACTTGAACAAAAGCACTGTGACACCATGACAGTCAATCTGAGAACCCACACGGTTACTAAGTGACTAATGGGTCCAGGGAGCCTCTTTGATATGGAGATGCTGTAGAAAGGGATGATTCACTTCTCAGGCAGGATGGAGTGGAATGGCATAAGATTTCATCATGCTACTCAGAATGGCCACAATTTAAAACTTATAAATTGTTTGTTTCTGGAATTTTCCATTTAATTATTTTGTATCACAGTTCATTGTGTGATCTAGCTCATGGTTTGACATGAACAAGAAACCACAGATAAGTAAAACCACAGAAAAGGAGGACTACTTTTATTATTGTTATTATTATTATTATTATTATTATTATTTCTATTATAATAAGTGAAGTTTGAGGTTTTCAGGAGTTAAAGAGGACAGAGGCATTATGCACATGTCTCTTACTTTGACTTCTCTTTTTCTTTAGTAGAAGGTGGTAAGGGCTGGTACATGACCTTATAGGTCCATTCTTGGGATGCAAGGTGCCTGAATACTTTCTGGATCTTGGGATGCCATGCTGTGAAATTCCAAACTTAGAATGCCAGGTCTGAGCTTACCACAAACTAGTTTTTAGATCTGATTGAGACAAGTCAAAAGTCTTCTGTTTGGTTGGCTGAGACTAACATTTTGTGGAATTGCTTATATAATATTTATACTTCTAGAGAATAACATTTACAGTTTATTTCTTCCACATTTAAATAGACCCTGAGACAAAGATTATTCTATTTCCACTTACTTTATCAACTACTTAAAGATATGATCAAATTTCTTTCCTTATTAAGAACGTTAAGCAGGTTGCTCTGTTACATTAAAAAAAAATCTCAGTTCCTTAGTTCAGCAGTCAACGTCTTTAGTGATATGGTTTCATTGCCCTCAGCATCATTTCCTACAGGCTTATCCCAAATTACAGTAGTTTCCAGTAATTCTCTGAGATTTTCTACAATTTTAAATCCATTATTCCTAAAATGCTCTTTATAAAATTGTCTGTTGTAGTCTCATTGAATATTCTGTGCATCTGTTTGTCCATCCATCCATCCATCCATCCATCCAACCATTAGATAACCATTTATTAAAGAGTACATGTCTGATGCTGTAGGTGAAAATTGACATAAATAAAATGACCTAATTCTCAAAGTGCTCATAGTCTAGTTAAAGAGGGCAGGGTAGGGAACAAACACAATCTTTGTCCACTGCAACAAGTATTGTCATAAAAAAATGTATTTAGAAGGATGAAAGCATATGAAATTATCTCAACCTAGTGTCTGATTTTTCTTGCAGTTACTTCACAAGGTCATTGCTCACTCCACTGAGCAATTATCCTCACAATACTATTTCATTTCTGCTTGAGGATCTCATGACCCTTGAAGTTAGGAATGTGGATGGATCAATGGCCTTCATCTATAGTAAACACTTACCAGCTATGAAGGTATTAGAAAAATCTCTAAATTCACCAAAAATGGAATGAACAACTTTGACATGAACTAGATCACTCTCTGCCCATAAAAATGAGGAATAGCTGTGCACCTTGAACTCTCTGGGAGCAGCAGCATGGGTTATGGTGCCAAGGTGCCTAATGAAATACTGCAAAAATAGGAGGAAAGGAAGAAGGAAGGAAGGAAGGAAAGAAGGAAGGAAAGAAGGAAGGAAGGAAGGAAGGAAGGAAGGAAGGAAGGAAGGAAGGAAGGAAGGAAGGAAAGAAGGAAGGAAATAAAGGAGGGAGGAAGGGAGGAGGAAGGAAGGAAGGATGAAAGGAGGGAAGGAAAAAAGGAAGAGAGGAAAAGAGGGAAGGAAGACATAGAACCTTAACTCTAAATTATCCTTCTCTATGACCTTGGGTAAATTAATCTATCTTCCTGAATCTAAGTTTCTAAGGTTCATTAAAAGAGACTGAGCCATATTAATTTTTCACATTCTATCTATTCCAGTACACTATTAGCTATGAAGTTTCTGGAAGCTTCTAGCAATTCAGCAATATTGTTTTTATGAGGAGAATTAAAAAAATATATATATATACATATCTTATATGTAGATACATACCTATATCTTATATATTTCCACCAATCTATCCATCTAGATATAAATGTATATAATAAGATTTTAAATAGATGACACTGCTGCCAGATGGGCACTTTTACCTACCTGTATATGACTGACTTCTTACTGAACAACATCAATGTCTTATGTTTTTAAAAATTCAAATGCGTAAGCATTTTCTTTCCTCGTGTTATAAACTTTGTTGATTCCACTCTTCATGCTAGAAATGATTAGAGTAGCTTTGATTCTGTAGTTTGAATCCTGCTGTCTGCAACCTGTAGGAGAGAAATGGCATGAGATAAGGTATAATTAGATTTCCTCTGGATGTATTTTATTCTTTGTTATAGAATAAGATATGGCATAGTACTGTATGCGGTGATTGGCGATAATTAAATGGCAGTTCTGTGTAACTATTTTTAAAAGACTAAACCTGCTGAACATTGACACATAAGAATTATATCATGCCTAGTATCTCTGAAGCCACATCCTACACAGCTGAGGGTGCCCTGGCTGTCCGATAGGAAAAAGAAATCACTTATTTCTAACTGTGGCTTATTTGAATGAGTGTCTTTAATTACATTTTTATAACTGCGATGTTATTTTGCTTAAATAACATGTAACTAACTTTTACAATGTTATTTTGTTAGACTTACAAGATAGATGTCAGGATGATTAGTTTTTCAGACCCATTTGTAAGAATAAAGGGTTCTATTTAAAAATGTGAATGGGCGACAGATATGAGACACAGGCCATCCCAGACACACTGGCATATGAGGCCATCTCGCTTATAAGAAACTCAGATGTTTGAGATAGAGAATTGCAAATGCTTTAGTAGACAAAATCTCTCTACTCACACTCTCTGTTATAATCTCATTTGGAGATTTATGTCACTTAGGAATAGAGACTCTGACTAGCTCTTGAGAATTCCATTAAGTGGTAATTTCAATAATATTAATAATATCAGTTTATTTCATAAGGACAATTTCTAACTTCCAAGGTATACCATGGGACAGAAATTTTCACCTTTCATTATATAAGCTACCACATGTTCCCAAATGGGGACATCAGTGAAAGTCATGTCTATAAAGTTCTACTGAGTACTTCAATTGTAATCAAACCCAATAATAAAACTATACTTGAGGCTTTATAATTTCTACATACCATCAAATATAATGGCATATGATTATAAGTTTAGCCCAACTGCCTATTATTTATTTTTTGCACAAGCATTTTGCAGAAGAAATGCAAAAAAAATGTTTTTGAGTGCTTTATCCAATAGCTGCTTTTATTCTCAGAAGTGACCACTTTCCCCTTTCCATGATCTAAGATCTTTTAAAAGTATCGAGTTTGTCTTATAATAATCAAAGTATTCAATAATGTACATAAATGAAAGGTAGCTTCTATTTCATTTTAAAATCAATTCAATCACAAAGACAGATGACAGTACAAATTTGTAACAAATTGAGCAATTCAAGAAGATATAGTAATGAATGCTATGAAACACAGGGATCGTTTGTATAAATAGAGTTGAAAAATACACCTGCTGTTTCCAGTCAGCGATAATAATCGTATAGCTAGGCCATAGGATAAGGCCTGCTTTCTTGGTCCGTGCCCATTAGGAAACAACCCTTCATTGTTACCCTGCCTGTGGAGAGGCCTTGCAAATGGCAGGGTGACAGGAAACGAAGCTGTGGGAATCACCGGGTGCAACCCTATACTTGGACAGGTGCCACTTTTAGACATTTTAATTGATCTCATTTGTTAGTTATACCTGTAAATCACACTGTTATCATCCTTGAACAAGGAATAGAAACCAGAAATTGTCACAGACTAAAGATAGCAGACCAAATCCCCAAATGGATCAGCTATATAGATTTACTGGCTTAGTTTCACGATAGTACATTAGATTGAAATTAGACACCTAGAAAACTACAAATTACATGAGTCCTCTTGTTTCTTTATATCACACTGACAGAAAACATGGTTTAATATTCTACTGCAGCCAAGGATATATATCATATACTAAGATGTGTGTGTGTGTGTGTGTGTGTGTGTGTACGAGAAAGGAAGTTTTGAAGTTATAAAAGAGTCCTCTGTTTTGATACAGTGAATAGTAGTGTGGAACAGTAAATATAATGCTTATCCAAAGTCTTGTTAGAAAGTTCCACTGTGCATCCAATTACAGTACTCTCCAATATCTGAATGATAGAAAGATATAGGCCAAGAACATCAATGGATGGAGAATAAAGAGGCATTCAAACGTGGTGGATTTCAAGTGTGTCCCAGCCTGGGTGGTGGTGGGGTGGGGGGAGGTTCTGCTTTTCTACGTTTCTTTAATGAATCTCCCAGGAATAGATAACCCTCATAAGATCCCTAAATGAGGATACTGCTGAGAATGCTTT
This sequence comes from Eidolon dupreanum, assembly GCA_028627145.1. Lineage (NCBI taxonomy): Eukaryota > Metazoa > Chordata > Mammalia > Chiroptera > Pteropodidae > Eidolon > Eidolon dupreanum. The sequence continues at coordinate 47,750,800 of CM053515.1, read as the reverse complement.
GGAATTAAGTGTAAATTCAAGAGAAAGTCCATTACTAAAAATCCACACAACATTTACTAGTATAAATACAAACCTATTCTGTCTATTCAAGCTCAGCAACTACTCTAGGTTTACTGTGCTTGTCAGCAAGAGTGTTGACTGACTCTGAAGTGGTCATTCCTGCTAACACCATCCCACAGCTTTTAGCCTCAGTGCCTCTGCTGCTTGGAACTTTGGCTAACTGGAGGCCAAACTAAATTCCATTTTAGCTTCAACTTCGTAAATTGCTATGTGAAACAGTCAACTTTTCATTTGCATCAGTAAGAATTGTAGTTAACAAAATAAAATCTGTGTTAAATTATTAAATGTTCTGATGTATTATGTGGTAATCAAACGTAATGATGACTATTATCTAGAAAAAAATATCAATGTAACTGGAATATGAGAAATGCCTAAATTTGTGCCAAAGAAAAGACACACAAAAGATGTTCTTGGATTAAATCTGAATGTTCAAATATTACTTTATCATTTGTCTCTTTAATGCTTAATTTAATTAGTAAATATTTCTTTTCGACTTTTGAAGTTTTCCCTTATTTAAGATAAGTTAACTGTTTTTATAAATTAAATAACATTTAGACTTTATAACATTTGTATTTATAAATGTAAACATTTAGGAGATATAATTGAAAAATAATAAAAGACTGTTAAGTGAGAAGCAGTGGCTGATGCTGTTGCTAAAAATGTATGAAAAATCTACTAATAGATATTCTTCAGATCAATGAGTCTTAACTTTTTGGAGGAACAGGGCTCTTTAAGAATCTTATTAGACACTCTCTCCAATGGTGAAATTAACATACTTTATTGCACAATATTTTTATGTCTGTGAATTGATTCCCTTTTCTTTCAGAATATTAAAACAATCTCTATTCATGTCTCCAATGAACATTTCATTGGCCTTTTCTAAAAGAATTTAAAATTAGCCCACAGTATGTAAATGAAGCAAAATTAAATTTTATTCTGCTCCAATGTAAATTTCAGTGAGAAGGTGGTTATCGTTGAGTGGTAAACTGTATTTGAAAATTGGGGAATTATCTTTGATAAGAAAGTGATCTTTAGCATTCAATCAATTCATTGGTTTCATATTTTGGTCTGACAACAGCAAGTGCTAAATCACCTCAGCTGTGAAGGTCCTAGAGCAGCAAGTGAATCAAATCTCCCCTAAACTAAGTTGCCAAAAGAGAGCAAGGTTTGTGGAAAGAATCATCTGAAATCTCCAAATCTATTCAAACTGAACTCGTGCAGTTTCATTTCTCTTGTCTGCCACTTCATGAGTTTACAATGCCAGTGTTGCTGATCTGAGTGCTGTGTGGAGACTTAAGTAAGAGTAATTGGCCTCCTTCCAAGAAATAGTTCTTGATTTGTTTCTATGTCCTGGTGGAAAATGACTACGGGACACCAGGTAGCGATGCCAACTTGCTGTCCATAGAGAACTTGAAGTTAACATGATTTATGTTGGCGTGAGATCTGGCATGTCCAGGAGCACAGAGTCATCAAGTAGATAAAATTCTATACAGGGGACAAGTCTGGGGCCAGTCGTAAAAGCACATGGAAAATGCATGAGCCATTGTATCATATTCCTACTGGGCCCACTCTTGACTCCTTGCCACCTCCTTTAATGCATACCTATAGATTCATCAGAAGTCCCCTATGACAATTTGAGGAGGAAAAAATATCTTGCCCGAGTTACAGGTGACTTATATCACTGAGAAGAGAGTTTAAGGGTGTTAGGACCCCATTCATATGTGAAAAACAGTGCAGAATAGAAATCTTCCCTATGGGCAGAAATTCAAATTGTTTATGTTATACTGTAATGAGAGTGTTGAAATATGGATCCACACTAAGTCACAAAGTTGTTTGGCTGAATGATCAGAGGTTTGGAATGAGCAAAATTAGTGGATTGACAATAAAGAGATTTACATATTTATGTGTGGATAGAAAGCTAGAAACATACTGCAAATGTGAGAATATTTGAGCCTGATGCCAGTGCTCATCAAAAGCCTCCCCCTACAAAAAAGGCACTTAAGATTCAGAGGACATGGCAGCCCAGCTGTGGTTATCAAGCAGCCTCCTTACACAGTTGGTGCAGTATTTGCCCAACTGACCATGATGGCAGAATTGGTGGCTCTGGAGACCTGGGCTTCTACACTGCAGTGGTGTAGGATGTCCAGGGAATGAAGCGCCATTGAGCTCCCGAGATTTCTCATGTGCTAATATTATTCAGAGAGGAAGTCAACAGAAGATGCTGGTGATTCTATAGCAGAAACACCACCAAGGAATCACATACTTCAGAAATGAAACTATGGATCACCCCAACCAGATGAAGTACCAAGATAGAGACTTACCCAATAATTATATCCTAATAGATAAGAACAATCTCAGGCAATTTGGAAATTAGTGCTCAGTAAAAAGTTTCAAACAGAAAAGATTTCCTTTAAGGAAAATTATAACAGTATGGAAAAAAAAGTGTACTGAAGCAAGAAAAACCAAAGAGATGGGGGGCAGGAAAATGAAAGTAGCTAAATATGTAATTTCCAAGAAAGTAATTATTCTTTAAAATTTTCTTATTAGAGAGAAGAGTTCAGACAGAGAGACAATGCATCTTCATTGGAGAGTAGTGTATCTTTTCAACTCCTCATCTAGGATTTAAGTAGAAAACATCTATGTCAATTATGAGAGCTGGAACAGGAAAGATAATAAATGAGGCTGAAAAGTACATAAAATTCTGAAGCAAACAAAGGAACAACAATTTATTCAAATAAGTAAATATAAGAAAAAAGATATGGAGAGAGGGGAACCAAAAAGGGCCAAATTTTGATTTTTTTTAAAAAAAATTCCAGCTGTATACTAAATATAAAACACATTCAAAAGCAAATGACATTTATGATTGAAAATAAAGGTATAGGCATAGGGAGATGCAGATGAAAATTAAAAAATGCAGAATAGCACTATTAATATCAAACAAGGTAAATTTAAAGTTAATGCTCTAAAACCATTAAAAGGAGATATCAAGGCCCCTGCTTCATATCATCTTGAGTTGTGAACTGCTCATCCATATCTGGCTACTCTAGCATTAAATAATGGTAAAGAGAAAAATACATGTAGAAAATGCATTCGTTTATTCTACCAATTTCCATTCAGCAAATATTTATACAACATTATCTACATGCTAAAAAATTGCTCCTGGAATTGAAATACATAAAGGCCTTTTTTTTTTTACAAGGACCTACAATTTGAATGAAAAAAAGAAAGAAGATAGAAAAATCACACACTGTTATGCCACAATAATATATTTCATGAAAAAGAAAAATTAATGAAAATGTATGGAGAAACTGATGAATATAATAACATTGAGGAGCTTCAAAATATCACTTTGAAACTGGACAGATTAAATGAACCAATATGTATGTGGGCAAAAAGAAATAAAATAACACAATTATTAATGTATTGATTATTATTAGATTTTTTCCTAAATCCAGCTATCTATCTATCTATATCTATATCTAATCTATATCTAATCTATATCTAATCTATATCTATATCTATATCTATATCTATATCTATATCTATATCTATATCTATATCTATATCTATCTATCTATATATATATATAACAGATTCGAAAGCAAGTGACATTTATAGTTGAAAATAAAAGTGTAAGCATAGACATATGCAGCTATATACATACATAAAAGTTTTACAAAATCAATCATTCACAAACATGTCCACGATGTAATCCTTATAGTGGATGCATTAAAAAGAAAATAATTGGTAAAATATTAGAAACATAAATTGCATTTATTTATTTATATTATGATATACACACATATTATTTAAAATCAGAACACACACACACACACACACATATGTTTAAAGTCAAAAGTAATAAGACTTTGGATATGTGGCTGGATATAAGCTAAAAATACAAAAGAAAAATACACAACTTTTTCCACACTAACAATAAACTCCTATGAAGAGAAATTGGGAAAAACCCATTGACAGTAACTCAAAATTCTAGCATTCCAAGTAATATATTTTATGAGAAAAGCAAATAAACAAATTGAGATTTGAAGAAATTTATATATTCAAGAAATATTTCGGTGCCCACACTGTTATATTTTAAAAAAGATAAGTGGGTCAGCTTTTACTTTAAATAGGGTGGTCTTTGAAAATGTTTTGAGAAAAGACTTGAATGAACCAAGGTGATATTCAGACAGGATACAGTTAAAGTTTTATGGCTGGGGCATACCTGACAATATCAGGAACAGCAAAATGACCAGTGTTGCCAGAGTAAGGAGAGTAAAAATGAGGAAATTAATGGAAAGAGGTTTATGAAAGATGGGATTAGGAGGCTTCATATATTTTGTGTTGTTAAAATGGATGCAAAAAGAATATCTTAAAATCATCAATAATCTAATATTAATATACGTATTTAATGTGATAATTTCAATTCAAGTGTTTTCAGTATGTATGAATTATCATTAAAATTAATAGAGAAGAGCAGGAAAAAAGTTGCAAAGATGATAGAGGCTCTATACATCCCTCTGGCAACCAAATCAAAGTTGTGACAGAAACAAGGAGCAAATAGCAAGGAAAAATTGCCTGGGATCTAGATGAACAAGCCGTGCAACTAGGGAGAAATCTAAGAAATCACCCTGCAACAGCAGAAGGTAGGACAAGGCAAGGACGCAAGGCTGCTGGGTCCCCAGAGGCTGAGGGGGACAGAGGCTGCAGCTGGGACAAATGCCTCTTAAAGGGGCTACATCTGCAAGCGGATTTTCGCCGTGACATACCTGCTTGCTCTGAGCACCAGTGCTGATTCCACTGTGCTCAGGGAATACCAGGGACTTACAGGGAGGGACACATTGTTGAAATGAGGGCCAAGGTGAGACTTGCTCTGTACAGAAGTGCTGGTGGTATCCATTGTTTCTTGTTGAGCCCCCCCCCACCCCGCTCCCAGTGTGTGGACACATCGCTGCCATAGCCCAGACGCCATCAAACTGGATAACAGAGGTCGCTCTGCCCAGAGAATTCCCTGAAACTTTGCCTCCACCAACTCGGAGCTCCACCCAAGCCACATCCAAGTATACCCTCAGTGAGTCAGGTGCTCCTGGCTGAGCGGTGCCTAGACTCATAGTGGAGGCACCTGGCCTTGGTCTCTGGTGTGGCCTTTTGAGGCAACTATAAGTATAGCATCTGTGGATTGCTTGCTGAATCTTAACAGGTGGCCCCAGGCGGGTAGAGGCTTGAGCTAAGTTTGGCCTGAAGCTGAACCCCTTTCAGGATTATGCCACTGGACACCTACACAAATCCGCACTAATAAGACTGAGAGACTTAGAAGCTTTGCTTAGTACATAGAAACACACAAAAGGCAGCCAAAAATGTAAAGACAAGGAAGTCAAACCATATGAGAGAACAGGACAGAGATCCAGAAATAATGGAGTCAAGCAATCTAACAGATGCAGAGTTCAAAACACTGGTTATATAAAGATACTCAATGAACTTATGGAAAGTGTAGATAAATTCAATGAGAACTTCAACATAGAGATAAAAAACAGAATAATGGAAATGGAAATTATAAAAGAGAACCAGTCTGAAATGAACAGCATATTATTTGAGATGAGAAGAATATTAAGTGGAATAAACAAAGGAATAAACAAGTGAATAAAGAAGAGGATCAAATGCTTATCTAGAGGACAGGAAAGCCAAGGACACTCAATCAAAATGGCAAGAAAAAAGCCAAGACTATAAAAATAATTTAAAGAGCCAATGAGATACTAGTAAAGGTCAAAATGTCTGTCTCATCGGCATACTGGAATGAAAACGAAATGTTGAACAGCTATTTGAAGAAATAATGATGGAAAGCTTTCTTGACCTGCTAAAAGAAATAGACACACAACTCGAGGAAGCTCAGAGAATTCCCCAAACCAAGAATCCAAAGAGGCCCACACCAAGACACATCATAATTTAAATGCTAAAGGTCAAATACAAAGAGAAAAATCTTAAAAGCAGCAAGAGAAAAGCAGATAGTTACCTACAAGGGAGCACCCATAAGACAGGCAGCTAATTTCTCAAAAGAAACTATGCAGGATGGAAAGGCTTGGCATACAATATTTGATGTGATGAAGACCCAGAATCTATAATCAAGAATACTTTATCCAGCAAAGCTATCATTTAGAGTTGAAGGACAGATAAACAGCTTCCCAGACAAAAATAAGCTAAAGGAATTTATCATTACCAAGCCAATATTACAGGGAATATTAGAGGGACTTCTTTAAGAAGAAAAAAACATGTATCAAAAACAGGCATAAGAATGGTAACAACTACATTCCTATCAATAAGTACCTTAAATGGAAAAAAATTAAGTACCATAACTAAAAGATAGAGTAGATGAATGGATAAGAAAACAAGACTCCTACATACTGCCTATAAGAGACTCACTTCAGATGAAAAGACACACACAAACTAAAAAGAAGGTGATGGAAAAAGATATTGCCTTGATGGACCTAGAAGGTATTTAAGTCAGACAGAGAAAGATAAATACCATATGATTTCACTTATATGCGGAATCTAAGGAAAAAAAGAACAAACTAATCAAAAACAGACTCACAAATATAGTGGACAATTTGGTGATGGACAGAAGGGAGTTGGGGTTGAGGGGCTAGGAGAATGGGATGAAGGATTAAAGAAATACCCATTAGTAGCTGATGGATAGTCACAGTGATGGGGAGCAAGGCATAGGGAATGTAATTAGCATTAATATGTTGGCTAGGTGGAGGGTCAGGGGAGGGAGGGAAAAATTGAGAGGATCATTTTCTGAACTATATAGATATCTAACCAATGTACTACATACTTAAAACTAATTAAATTAAATAAACTAATTTAAAAAGTTAATAGAGAAGAGTAAATGCCTGACAATCAAAAAACAAAAGGGACAATGAGGGGTGACTTGAATCAAAATATACTAAAATGTATTGTAATCAAGTCACTATGGTATTTGTGTAATACTAGATAAATATCTTAGTTGAATAACATTTGAAAAAAAATAAGAACTATATGCCATCATATATGAAATTCGATCTACAGTTAAGTTAGTAGTTTAATTCAGTGCACAAAAAAATAAATGTTTAATAAATAGTAGGGGTGATCTTGTTTCATGTTGTCCTGTAAGACTTTTCTACTTGCAGTATTTATATTTAGGTTTTTAAACATTTTGAATTAATGTTTGCATATGGTGTGACATAAAGTCCATCTTTTTTCTTTTGCATATTGATATCCTGTTGTATTGAGCACTATTTGATGAGAAGACTATTTGGTCCCATTGAATTGTTTTGATCGCTTTATCAAAAATAAATTGACTGTACATAAGA
>CM053515.1:47535101-47742894 GCA_028627145.1 Eidolon dupreanum | reverse complement strand
TTTTTTTTTTTTTCCTGGAGAACTCTGACAAATATAATAAATGCAATTTATTGTTTCATTAGCATTTTTCAATTGTTCATTTCTAGTACATATAAATATATTTATTTTAATATCTTGAACTTGTATCTTGCCATCTTTGTTAAATTCAATTACTAGTTTTTATAACTTGTGTATGTATGAGTATGTATTTGTTAGTATTTTGTATATACAAATTATGTCATCTACAAATAAAGTCACTTTTCCTTCTTTTCAATGTGGATGCCTTTTTTTCCTTCCCTGAAGGGCTAGAACCTTTAGTAAAATATTAAATAAAAGTGATGAGAGCTGATATCCTTATAATTCTGATCTCGTGAGAAGTCTTTTAATATTTAAACTCTGAGTTTGATATTGCTATGGGATTTTCATACATGCTCTTTATCAGGTTAAAAAAGTTCTATTCTATTTCTCGATTGTTGAATATATGTATCACAAAAAGGTGTTGAATTTTGACAAATTGTTTTTCTACTTCTATTGATACGATTGCATGCTTTTTTCCCTTTATTTTATTAGTATGGTATATTTCTTTGATTGATTTTTAAAAATTTTGAACCAACTTTAAACCAATTCCACTTAGTCATGATTTATGCTCCTCTTTATATGTTGCTTTTTTCAGTTTGCTAGTATTTTGATGATGAATTTTGATTCCATATTTGAAATGGATATTGGTCTTACTTTCTTTTTTCTTTTGATGTCCTTGTTTGGTTTAGATATCAGAATTATTATATTTGCTTCATAAAATGAAGTCAATATATTAGAAAGAATTTTTTTTTTGTTGGGGGAGAATTTGTGGAAACATTGCTCTTAATTTTTCTTTAAATGTTTGTTATAATCAAATTGCTGAATCAATTTGGCTATGGGCTTTTCTTTGTTGGGAGGTTTTTGATTCCTAATTCAATATCTTTACTTGTTATAGGTAAATTCAGATTTTCTAATTTTTCTCGAGTTAGTTTCAGTATTTTTTGTCTTCATCTAGTCACAAACATCTAGTTTATTTCATCTACAGTATCTAATTTATTGGCATACAATTATTTATGACTTTCTTTTATATGATAATTTTAATGTCTGCAAAGTAATTAATAATGTCCTTTCTATCATTTGAGCTTTCCCTTTCTATCTTGTTCAGTCTAGTGAAAGTTTTGTCAATTTTTGTTGATTTTTCCAAAGAACCACCTTTTGATTTTGTTCATTGTATCTATTGTTTTTCTATTTTCTATTTCTTTTATTTTCACTCTAATCTTTTTTGTTTTCTTCTTTCTGCTTAACTTGGGTTTAGTTTGTTCTTCTTTTTTCACTGTCTTAAGGTGAAAAGTTAGGTTATTAATTTTTAATATAAGCATTCACAGCTATAAATTTTCAGATATGCAATTACTTTAATTATGTTGTGTGTTATATATAGTTTGTTTGCTTGTTTTGTTTTTATTTATCCCAAAGTATTTTCTAATTTCCCTTATGTTTCCTCTTTGATCAATCAGTTATTTATGTGTGTGTCGTTTAATTTCTACATATTTGTGAATTTCTCAATTTCATTCTGTCGTTGATGTCTAATTCTATTCCATTATGGTCAGAGACATATTTTGTATGATTTAGTCTTTTACATTATTAAGGCTTGTTTTATAGACTCTAAATATGTCATATTCTGGAAAATGTTTCATGTACACTTGAGAAGAATGTATATTCTGCTTCTGTGTGAGAGTGTCCTCTACATCAGTTTAAGGTCTAGTTGTTCTATAGTGTTATTTGAGTCTTCCATTAACTAATTGGTCTTCTGTCTAGTTGCTTTCTCTATTATTCAAAGTTGAGTATTGAAGTTTTCAACTATTCTTATTGAATTGTGTAATTCTGTTTTCAATTCTGTTAATTTTTGCTTCATGTATTTTGGTATTCTATTGTTAAGTAGAACCAGTCTTATAATTGTTATATCTTCTTGACTGATTAAACACACTGTCATAAGATTTCCTTTGTATCTAGTAACGATTTTTTCATAAATTCTATTTTACCTTAGTATAGCACTAAAACTATCTTGGATTACTGGTTTCATCATGCATTTTTCTTTTAAATTATTTGTGTTTTTGATTCTAAAGCATACCTCCGATAGATTGTATGCAATTTAATCATGCTTTCTAATTTTTTTATCCATTCTGCTCATCTCTGCCTTTAAATTGAAGTGTTTTAATCCATAGGTATCTAATATAGTTATCAAGAGGTAGAATTTATGTCTCCTATTTTGCTTTTATTTATTTATTTATTTATGGATTGCTGCAAGTTCTATGTGAAAATGCTTTTCAAGGCTGTTTGCTTTATGTTTTCTAATAGCATATTACCAAAGTAAGTCACATAGTCAACTCCAGATTTAAGGGGTGGAGAAATAGGCTTCACCTTTTTTTGGAAATGTGGCAAGATCAAATTGCAATGGGGTATGTATGCGGGGAAAGGGGATTTGGAGCTACTTTGGGAACTACTACATTTATATTGTAGACATAGTACTTTATAGGCATTTGATTTATATAAGATACTCAATAGATGTTTGCTGTCTAAATGACAGCCTGAATGAATGAATGAGTGAATGAATGAATGAATGAATGTTGTGGAAGTTAATATTTATATCTCAAATTGAAGAATAACTTTCTATGTAATTAATTTTCTTCCTCTTTTAAGACTTTCTGCCTTGAAATGGTAACATGCTTACTGTTATTTTAAATTGTGGCTGTTCATTCTTATTTTAGATTAAGAAATGCAATAAAATGCTTTTATATTTAATCATGGCAGAGTGTTAAAAATAGACTACTTAGCAGACTTTTACAGGTTAGAGGTTTTAAACATCCAAATGATGAGGAAGAAACAACTTCAGCATTTTTGTTAGTAAGGGTAAAAATGGAATATATAGTAACAACAGGAAAATTTTTTTCCCCTGGAAGAGGAACAGATAGGATGGCATATGCTTTTCTAAATGTGGAGCTGCTCAGTGCTAAGTACAACTAACACAATAGTAGCAATTAGATGACTCAGCTTTGAAAATGTTCCTTAACTGCACTATGCAAAGTCAAGTGGTCTAGAATGCAATACAGTGAAAACTATAGTTAAGACATTGAGATTTTTTTTTTACCAGATGTCTGGATTGGTTTGATTTACTAAAAAAGCTTTTTTTCTTGAAAAGTCATGATGTTATTTTTTCACACGTTCTTGATGTGGTCTAGAAATTATAGTGGACTGTAGGTCCTGTCACCTCTGACAGGATGCAACAGTTGGTTAACAAACAAGTTTCAACATTGCTCCTCAGAAAATGTTGTTTAAAGATATGAACTCAAATAATATTTGTAGAACTGTATTGTCAGAAGAGTTCAGTTGTAATCTTCACATATAGAGGATTAATATCTTTAGACATACTTATGAAAGCTGCCATGGGCATCATGTTTCTTGGTTCTGTGATTAGATTTCACAGATTGGGATATGAATAGCTAGTTTCCTACTTAACCCTACTGTTTTAATTGCCTCACTCTTTTCTGTCATTCATCAACTCATCTGCCTGGAGGTCAAAATGAGACCAATTACTAATCGAGGCCAATGGCAATGGTGACTGCATCGAGGCGCCATGTTTCATCTGTCAAGGGGCATCTATCACTCCTCTTTGTGTCAAAAAGAAAATTAAATTAGACTAATGCAGATCTCTGGTTTTACCCTGATTAAAGGCCTATGTCCACCCTAGGCATTGCCTGGCATGATTTGGACTTGTGAGAGACTCAATCTTCTTATAACATCATTTCGGGGGAGCATGACTGTTTCCCTGGGTCATTATTCTTCAGATTCACTTGTTTTTCATGGACTATAGGCTAGATAATCTAGATCTCCTTTGGGGTGTTAATTAAGAAGAGTATCCAAAATTAATCATCAGACTCACTAGGGCGAAGGGGAACTGTCAGAGGACCTTGAGATAAAACATGCTTCTGGTGCAGAGAAATGAGCCTTCAGCTATTGACAAAAAGCAAATAAGTGTACAGACGGCAATGTGACATAAAAATTCATATATATATACAAGTATACACTCATTTTTCTTGTCAGCTTGTCAACCTTAATTATGAAGGTTGATTTGCTATTGGGAAGATCTCAACATTGTAGATGTTGGCCATTCGAAAAACATCATGTGGTCAAGTCCTAGAACAATGGCGTAGGAAGGCCCTGAATGCATGATGTGCTTAAAGCACATGCTAGACACAAAAATCTTGCATTTTAGCTGAATTGTAAAATTTTTGTCATCCCTTTAAGATCGAATATCTTTTATCTACAACTGAATATTGATAATGAATGAAAACTTTGATTTAGAAGGTGCATTTTTTCCATCATATATTGCAGTTTTCTCTTTTTGAGTTTACTACTTTATCCTAATATAGTTGGATCTGGTATTAAGGGTTTTCTTAGAACTTTAGGCTAAAAATAACTTTTTTTTTCTTTTAGAAAATCTTAGTGTTTGAACATACTCAAAAATGAGTAACTTCAACTCTTTAACAAACATTGTTGTTTACTCATAACTTAGAGACTCATATGTCACTCTTATAGTGCTTAGTTAGTTAATAAAACTTTGGTATATCTCAACTATCTGTTGTTAACTCCTACCTGAACAGTAATCTTCACTGCCGAATCAGAGGCGATGAGTTCTCATCCAATAATTCAGATTTTTAAAATCTTCTCCAAGGGTAGGAGAATAGAGACACCAGCTTTAAGTCTTTACCATTCTAAATACTATTGCCAGATAGTGGAATCAGAGTCCTTATATCCTCTAAAGACAGGTGCAGCTTCAAAGCTTAGTCTTGCCTATAATAGGCAAGAGATGAAGAAGCTGTTCATTGTCCCCCATGGGTAATGTTTGAATCTTGAGCTATCCATATAGATCCTGAGGTTTGGACTGAATCTAGTATTGGCAGAACTTGCAAGGAACTATCAGTACAACTTGTAAATTGGTGAGATTGTTTTATTCCAAAAAAATTCCTTACCCCAAAGCAACACCTTGACTTAGGTTTGCCAAAAAATGAAAAGGAAGTAATTCAGGTGAATTGTCCTTTGTACTTTCTCAGGGCAATCAAAAATGTATTCCAAGAACTACATTGCATATCTTTACACTCTAATTTAATACTACCTATCTAACAACATGATTATATTGTTTCTAATAGACACTATCTACTTAAAGCCTGTAAAACATTCCCACTTGATTGTGTATATCAAGAACATTCTACCAAATTATATTTCTTAACTCATTTCTTATTTAATTTACTCACGTTCATAAAAGAATTTTATGTATCATGATTTAGTATCAATAAACTTGTTATTAACAAGAGAGAAATTTATGTAAAAGAAAAAAAAGAATTTCAACGATCAGTATAAAGTACATGATATAATTTTGTTTTGTGTTGATTTTTAACTAGAGACATACAGATAAAGATTTTAAAATTCAGGAGTGGTTTTCAAAACTTTATAAAATATTTTTTCTTAAATTCAATATTCTAAATGTTGACAACTAATTTATTAACGATATTAATACTTGTTTTGACTATTTTTTGGGATAATTGATAATTTAATTGTCTTAAATATTTTCTCTAAAGACTATGCTCAAATTTCTAGTTATTTTTATCTTCAATTTGAAAAAGAGTTCAGTCTGAGTAAGCACATTATCTGCTAAGTTAGAACTTTCCATCTGTCTATTTGAATGCATAATCTTATATCCAGGCCAACACACCCAGAATTATTTTAGCTCACTTTTGCCTTCATTCAACAAGTATTTAATGACTTCTAATGTGCATGTTCTTATAGAAATTACATTCTTTTGGACACATTATTTTCCTATAACAATATACATGATCATTTAAAAAATATTCTTTAGTAGCAAATGGACAGTCATAAGGAAGTAGATAAGTTTTTAAGTCACTTAGTAGATATGTTTTTGGGATTCACTTACCCTAACATTGTTCGTTAGGTCAAACTTGTAATTCCTACAGTTTCTAGTTCATTTAGTCTCCATCTGAGGCCACTCTTCCAGCAATGGAAAAGAGCAGACAATAACTTTCATTTGCAAAGGGAGGAGGGACATATTCACAACCTTGAATATGCCCTTAATAACTCTGAAGTAAGTTAATTTTTTTTGAAACTATAAACTATGACCATGAAAAAGAAAGTATCATGACCAGTTGTTTGCACCATATCATAATTCATACATCCAATCAGAGGTGGATAAAGAGCATGCACACCAGAGACCAATACATAAGAAATAATGAAACACCATGGAATATACAACAGAATGGAGAATATTGTGTTTACCAGAAGTTCTCATTGTATATTACCACATGGACTGCCAGAGTTGTCAAAAGTAAGCCCCCTGGGTTGAGGGAGAATGTTGAAATGTCACAGAACCTATGGTTTGGTCCAACAGGTGGTCACCAACTGTCATTTGACAAGGGCTGATTCTACTTTTATAGAACTTTCTTGGGTTGAATGGACATACCATCCTAAGACAAGGAGAGGGGGCTTTCTTTCATGAAGTGTTAAGTACCTCCTCCATTTCTGTTCGGTTTGGCATCTCAAGACTTTATTATGCTTTTTCACATCTTGTGCCATTGCTCAAACAAATATTGGAACTTTTCTTTGAGGATTTCTCCGAGACTTAATCATACTTTTAAAAAAAATCACTGAAAAAAATATTTTTGAATGTGAGTTAAATTTTGTTTTAAATGATAAAGTGGTGTTTTATCTTGGTAAATTAATTTCATGACCAGGCTAACCACTTTTCTTCTGGGTCAAAATATAGTTCAACTGTGTAATATCAATGCTCACAAATGAAGTACAAAGCCTTATTATTTTTTTTTTAATAAGGGTTTCAAAATTTTCTAAGCAAAAACATCATTAGAGTAAGAGTATGGTCTACCAAAGGTTTTCACTTAGGTCAGTATTTACTTGCAAGGTCTGTTAGATTGATTTCAAATGTCCTCATATTTTATGATATTTTATACTTAACATGAATAGAGAATTTATTTCCAATAAAATAGATCTAATGGGTGATTGTTTACATTCCATAAAATATTCACTCCAGATTTTTCCTGAAGGTTTTTGATCTCTTAAAATTAATAAAATAATTCTGAAGAAGCAATTTTAGAGCAGCTATTTTATACAGAGGAAGTAAATTTAAGGAATATACTACTCTGAGAAATAGTATAATCTGAAAATACAAATGGGATTAAAAAAAGGTTAGATATACTCATTAATACAAGGTGCTTATTATGCTTTAATTTATGGCATTTTTAGAGTATTTTATAGAACAAAATCTCCCTAACATACCTTTTCTACTTTGATTCTCACAGTAGTCTGGGAGGATATTATTAACATTTTATACAGCTGAAGTAATAAAAGCTTAACTAAATTCTCTTTCTCTCACTCTCAGAGAAGATAGACTGGACACCAAAAAAGTTCTCTCCCCTCCCTTCTTCTCAAACTCAAAATGGTGAATTTCTAAGGATAATCTGAAGCACTAAGTTGCTTTAACAGTACATTTGCCAAAGGCTGTAAACAAGATATTACATCTTGGTGCATAAAACCCACATATATTGGAATATAAGCACATAGGCACACATACACAGAAATATAAGTAAAATATATACTGTATGCAACATAGGCATGATGATTCTCATCCCAAAGCCTGAAGGGGTATTAACACTTATTTCTTGCTGCCATTCAAGTTCTAGCTTGAGTTTGGACACTTCAAACTCATGCCAAATTAGAAACTCCTAGTATATATTTCTTAGAGTATATTTAAAATTTTAGATTTAAAAATCAGCTATTTATTTACCGATGTGGCTTAGATCTTAGATACTTTTGCCCCAATATTTAAAGTTATAGCAGGATAATCTAATGATTTTGGAAGAATATTTAGGTCAAAAAATTCTCAACTTGTATTAATTTCTATGACCATTGAATAATGAAGAAATATTTCAATGCTACATAATAAATTGCCAAGTCATCAATGAAAGGATGAACTAGTCAGCCCACAAGAAGTTCATAATTAATACCTAAATTAATATTAATACAAGCACATGCATCTTCATTATCATTTTATTTTCTCTAATGACATGTTATTGCATCTTCATGTAACAAAATTCTGCAAGTTATTTTTAAAGTGGTAACATTCTTTATGTACAAATGCTGTGTTAATGTTTACAAATTAGGGAATAGATCTACTGGAATATGACAGAAATTAGTAAATTCATGAAAACTTTAACAAAGGTATAATTCATATTTATTTTAAAACTAAATTTTGAACATTTATATTAACTAGTGAAAATAACAACAATATTTTAGAACTGTTAGTACTTCAGATTATGTATGTTTTTAAAGCTGATTAAATTAGATGCCATGAATACTTAAATCTGTCCTTTCAAACTATATTTCCTAGGCTATTTCTTTGATGCTATTATGGAATTTTGTTACAATGTAACAAAATTTATAATGCACCAGTTAGTCTTGAAGGTTTACCTTTTATTTTGGAGCACAAGTGACTACATATAATTGAATAGACATAAAATATATATTTATTATAAATAATATTTATTATCTATATATATAATGTGGTACATAATGTTATATAGCATATATATTATAAAACATAACACTTCGGTTATTATCAGGAATAACAGAGATAAAGGTGACAAATGTTCCCAAATGTAAACTCATAAACCAAAGGTATTGGGAAAATTTGAATAAAATGAGAAAAAAATTATCAAAATGCTTAAGATAAGTTCTAAATGTTCTTTTAGCTAGTAATTCCTATTAAACTAAATATATAAGGAAATGTTTCTAGTATAAATCAAATTATCAATCTTACATGACCCAAATGGCTTTAAATTCTCCAAATAAAAATTGTGACTGTGTGGCTTGACATGGGGCTGACACAGGAATACAATTGTGAAATCTAAGCAATCGTGAAGATTCCAGAGTATTTGGTTACCACGAATGAAGCATGTGGGTTGTCAAATACAGAATGAAAGTTTTGAAAGAGTTAATGTTTCAATGATGGCAAATTCCTCTTAAAGTAGAATAAAATTACTTTTAAAAACTGACTCAGAAGTTTCTTAAGTGTCTATCTCGTTAATTTGATTAATAAAAAAGAATAGCATAAAATGGAGTGAGAAATGCATATACATAATTACCAGATTGTTTAGAAATGTTATTAAGTGGGCATGAATTCAGTGTAATCTGAGCTACATGGAGAGTTTCCCTACAAACGCACGAATGTGCATATATTTATAAGCTACGTTCTCACACCAGCCTGCATTCATAACCATAAATGATTTAAATTAGTTTCACTAAATGAGAAATGTGTCTTAAAGACCTATAAAGATTGAATGTAGACTATTTGTAATTTCTCTCTAAAATATACATTTATTTTTAAATCTATTGCTTAAAATATGTAATTTATGCATCCCAGGAACTAGATTCATGAATTTTGCACCTTTGCATTAAATCATGAGCACTTGATAATGAAACTGCCTTTTAAAAAGAATTCCACAAAGTTCAATGTTTAAATGTATTCCTGGATATTTGCCAAATATTTAGATTTTCAGTGAGAGTGAAACCATTGTGATTCTAATGATTATTTTAAGTACAAACACAAGGGACTTTGGCAGATTCTCCCCAAACAAGATAACAAACTGAAACTTAGAATCACCTACTTAGGTAAACAAGTAACTTGAATCTTATTATATAATTATTCCCTCTATTTGCCTTTTTTTTGGAGATAAAGCTAATGTCAAATTTCACCTTTCACTGAGCAACACTCTACTTTGTCATGTCTAACTAGAAAAAGACCAAAGGAGCAAGCCATTTCTCCCCTGCAATTAATCCTGGCCCAATCATTTCAAATAAAAATTCCTTGTTCCTTCAAATACATTTGTAATGAAGAAATGCATTTTTTTAGGAGGGATGAGAATATGAATATGGAATTTGACTCTTTTTTTGAATGAAAATTTGATTAGAGGTAACTATCAGAAAAATCATATTTATGTTTTTGTTTACCTTTTAACATAAACTGTGCACTTGTGGAAAGCTTAACACTGAAGTCTTACACATTGCATTGACTTACCAATTTTTCTTCTGACTGATCTTTCTGCTAAAAAACAGGCTAAATGATATAACTACACTAACATTTATGCTTTGTTTCTACAAAGACAGGTGAGAAAAATGAAAGCAAATTTAAAATTAGTGGGATTTTTATATAAAAAAAAACCAAAATTCTCTTATCTAATTTCTTCCAAAAAGATTGTTATAGGCATTTACTATTAAAATACCATCATCTTTCACCCAGATATATTTTTTTAAATGGCATTTTGAAAAATGGTTTTGAATCAATCTATTAGATTTAAGTCATAAGAATTCAAAAAACAATATTCATAAATGTCATGGCTTCTTTTAATAGTTATCTTTCACCTATAATACGTGAGGATAACAAGTTTGTACTCATACAAAGGTGTTAATTAATGAACGGCAAACTTTCACCAATTATTGACACATTCTTATCTAATCCTGTTATGTGAAACGTTCTAATAAAGTCATAGTTTATTACTAATGATATACTTTTGATTTTTTTTTTAACTGTGAGAGAGGGGTTGAAATAATTTATTTAGTTTCAGCTACAAGACTTTTAAAATCACAGCAGGTAAGAAAGTTGCATTTTTGTCTGCCAAGCTGTAGACTCAAAGAACGGTCATAATCTCTGGGCAAAATCAGGGCGTGGCCCTTCACATCTTCAGGAGCCAGACTTTGAACTTGCACTTCAGTTCATTACTCACTGGCCACAAAGCTGTTGGCTAATTATCTCTGAATAAGAATTTTATTGACCTTAATTTTCAGTAACAGGGTCTGACAGTTTGTGGAAAAGGACAAAAGAACAACTCTTTTGTCTTCCCCAGAGCGTTTCTGTCTAGAGCAAAGGAATGGCAAAACTCATTCAACATGTACAGTGAATGGACACGTTATCACTTAATTTGTCTCCATCCTCTGTAATAGTAACTCCTCCATCAAGAAGATTCAACTAAGGTGGGACACTATCCTGGGTCTCTTAACCCAAGCAGGGCAAAGTTTTCACAACATTGTGGGAATATCAGTAGTCCCACAATAATAAATCCTCTTTTAGAAAGTAGATTTGTAATTGCCGTTCTAGAAAACATGATATGCTTATCTCATTTCAAATGAAGTCATAGAATTTTATAGAGGTCATGACGATACAGGTCCAATATATCCTTTGGAAAATAATATATCTGTGTCTCCTAAAATGTGAGCAATGACCTGAACAATTTTCAGAATCAAGCCTGTTAAGGAGCAACAAAACCCACCATAGACTTTCACATTTCTCTAACCTATTGGAGTGGCTTTATAGTATGTGGTGTCAGTTGCTTTAAGTTTTCAGATAATCATCTTATAAGTTCACCCTGTGGTAGTTTCGAGAAAGGACAATGTTGATAACAGTTGTGTTTGCTTATGAAGTAATTAGCATTCACACACAGTTGAAAGGCTTTTTCTGTCAGTGTTTGTTTAAAAGTGTTGGGTGGACGTCCAGTCTCATATCTCCAGGGTTACTCGTCTCCTGTCCCTGCCTCCCCAGTTTGTCCTACAATGCTACAGTGACACCTTGCCAGCTCCTTTTCCTTCTGAACTATTAGAGAAGAACTCTACATGTTTGCAGCAATTATTGATGAAGATGCTGACAACCTCCCCTCTCTGCCCTCATTCTTATTCCATTTTATGTCCGTTATGGGGAAAAATGCATGTAGCTGTGAGAAGGTCCAGTTCCAGAGGGTAAGCTGGAGGCTAAAAGCAAGAAGTTCATGGCGCCACTGCCATGAGTAAACTTGCCACCGAAAGTGAGCATCAAAATAGAGACTGGAGCGAGTCTAGAAATGAAGGCTACTCCCTTAAGGAGCCTCAGTGACAACAAAATGTCACTGGTTTTTCTAATGTCGGCTCCACTCTGTGGGAAAAGGACAACTGTTCTGAGTCCCGTATTATTCCAGAGGGTGTGTGTGTGTGTGTGTGTGTGTGTGTGTGGGGCAGAGGTGGGGGGGGGCAGGCTTGGGTAGAAGGAAGAAAGTTGCTGTCCTTTTCCAAGCTGGTGGCATATTTTCAGTATGTCCCAGAGGTAACAATGCCAGAAGAGAGCAAATGGATGGTAAGGAGATGCCCCTTCACTCCCCATTACCTGCATTCAGACTATTATTCTGTCATTTCATCCCAGAATCACATTCACATGGTTCCACACCCTACCTTGAGGGTCATCCACACCCACAGATTAGTGTCCAGCACAGTGCCCGGTACACAGGATCTGCTCCATGCAGCAGCACAGCCACCATCCGTCAAGCAGGCTGATGGCATGGGGCGGCTATTCTCTTCTGGCATCCTCACAATAGGCCCAGGAATGAGGCACTACGATGTTGTCTGTTTCACTACTGAGTAACTGAGGTTTGGTAACTTGCCAAAGGCCACTAGCCAGCAAAAACACAGCTGGGAAGAGAATCCTGTGACAGCCCCAATCCCAGGCTCCTCAGCCCCCAGGAAATAGCGGTGGGAAGAAAGTTTACACCTATAGTGACGGTGATGATATGAAAAGTGATTCCACACTCACTTTGAAGTAAATACTAACTTGCTCCATCGCACAGCAGAAGGCTTATTTGTACATGTGGCTTGTTCACGATGGGGCCCCAAGTCAGCGGGGGTGTCTTCCATCAGACAGGTGCCCTGCCCTCACCTTGCCCTGACTGTGGCTCTGTGTGTGGGCACAGGCAGCTTCGGAGGGCGTCATTTTGCTGAAGCTGGCTCCTCTTCTCTGCATGGAGAGTCTGGGCCTGTGCCAAGGTTCCCTCCTGCACAGCACTTCTGTCACCTGGCAACTTTCATCACTAGCAGCACCTCTTCTGGTTCAATTCGTGCCTCCATCCCAGTTTCCCAGACACCTAAATGCTGATCCTTGACTTTGCTCTTTGGTGGGTAGGAGGGGGACATTTCCAGTGTTCCTTTTTGGGGCAGATATGCAATTTATATAACTGGTGTCTCAGGTTCCAGAGAAGTGCTTCCTTCCTTCCTTCCTTCCCTCCCTCCCTCCCTCCCTCCCTCCCTCCCTCCCTCCCTCCCTCCCTCCCTCCCTCCCTCCTTCCTTCCTTCCTTCCTTCCTTCCTTCCTTCCTTCCTTCCTTCCTTCCTTCCTTCCTTCCTTCCTTCCTTTCTTCTTTCCTTCTCAGCAAGTACGTCTGAAATCTCTACCAGGCACCATACACCTCACCAGAGAGCGGCCCACAATGACTGGGAAAACCACCACGCTCATAGAGACAGTGTTTCCTTTCCTCTGATATCGAAATGGAATAGCAAACATCTGTGTGAAGGTTTAATTGCCACTTTTACCTTGACATGGCTAAGTAAATCTTTTGTGTTCTAAGTATCCCTCCTGGGCAACACTATCTCTACCTCCTCTGTGGAAAAGACTCTGCTGTGACATTCTGGACAGCTGGGCTAGGGGAACCCAGATCAAGGGAGGCAGAGCTCAGTGCTCAGAGCTGGGTGTTTTATGTGGTACCTGCAGCACGCTGGGCACACTCTTGTGACTTATTCCTAAGCTATGATTCAGAAGTTTCCCTAAAGAATTTATTTAAAGGTGACATGAGATAACCCTTTGAAAAGATTTAGCACGGAATTAGGCACTAGTACGTGCCTAAGAAATGCTAGTATCATTCTTTCCTGTGGTTTGAAGATAAGATATAATAACACATGTTAAAAAAAAGTCAATACAATATTAGTGTTATTATCAAGTTATAGACAAAATGAGCCTTTAAGGTACAAAAATGTCAAAATCTCTAAAAAACATCAAGATATAGTAATCAAAATTCTTGCTGCACTCACTTTGCTGAAGATCTAATACCTGTGGACGTTTCATAAAACAAGTGATTTTGCATGCTGCTGCTGTCTTATTTACTTAAGGACAGATTAAGGAAGTATTAAAGCTAAGTAGCAAGCAGCTCTATTATTTTCATAATACTCATTTTTAAAACCTCATGTAGGTTCTTTTCCGTGGGATCAAAGCAAAGAAGGGCTGCTATTCTAGAAACCTAAAAATGATCTATCACAGCAAAAGAAAACAGTTGCTTCTTTTAGAATTACAGGGCTAGATGACAAGTAGAAAAAAAAAGTACTCATTTTTCTTAATTTCTCTATGCCTGAACAAGTTCTTGGCAAGAAAGTATCTAATCATTTAAAATGGAATTTAAAAGTTTCCATCATCTTTCCTGAATGACCTCTCTACTTTGAAAAATGTGAAAACAGTATGACCTTGGGAAGACATGCTAACATTAAAGTTAATTTACTTCAAATTCATTTAAATCAGAGGATTTTATGGAATTCTGGTGATGAGGATAAGAAACAGGGGACCCTGGGAGTCAAAGGGAAACCCCTGGGTGCCGAGTAGACAGGAGGGAGCACCCTCCCCCCTACTGTAGTTATTTTCACAACGCTGTGTTGCGACACACATAAGAGTTATTTTCCCCGAAGTGGGTGCATACTTTTATGCATTTCTCATCAGTTATATTCATGAATGGCATGAAAAGATGGAATTTCACAAGATGAAAGAAAATAAAAGCATCAAAAAACAACTCTCCTCTTATTGTAGACTTATTGTATTTTAAATACTCTGCATTTAAGTTCAAGAATACATCTTTTCTTGGATACTTTGTTTGACTTCATGTGCTGAAGTCAGGGGTATTCTTGTTGGATGAAGAAAACCTACTTGAAGCCTTTCCATTATATCCTTTAATATAATAATGGCAAAAAAAAAAAAGAACAAAATTCTAACGTTTTTAGAGATATTTTGTAATCAAGAAATAAAATAATATCAATTTCTGCTTTTAAAATTAGTTTGCATCTTTTAGGTTTTTGTCTATACCAATACCAGAAAATAATTTATTCATAATATAAGACCCCCCAGTACCTTTTTACAAATTATTTCAATAACAAGTTTATTTGATTTTTTTGTTGATATGTTAATTTGCCTCTGACTCACTGAACTAATTAATTTGGTGTCTCAGAAACACAACCATGGATTATGAGGGAGACATTCAAACAAGAGTGTTAATGTTCTAATTATTTTGTTCTTATACCTTGCCTGAAACTGATTACAGTATGCAATTTTTTGAAAGATATTTTTGAAATCAAATGCTGGAGATAATTCTCACCCTCAATTTTATAGACATCCAAAATGGAGCTTATCTTTAGAAACCAATAGTGATGGTTTAAAAAAGAGTTTTCTCTTTGTTTTCATTGTACCATTACTTGTTTAAATTTTGACTTCTAATATTTAATCATTCAGACTAACTCTTAAGTGACAATTGATGACAATATTTAACCATATGTATCATTTCCAAGTTCCTCTGGCAGATATCAACAACTTGCTTACACTTAAGATTTCTCTCTACCTCTAAGAGAAGGTGTCTTCGCTTGCCGCAACATGTGAAATACTATAATTGGAACCTATTCGACATTCAAATAGATAAATTATTAATACTCTGCTGCTGTTAAACAAGCATCACATTTACAGCATTGAAATTCTGATTTGTTGAGTATTGGGGGATGTAACTATATTAAACAATGCATCTATGTGAGGGGGGAAAATATTCTTTAGAAGGGGGATCTTAATCAGTTTCATGCTGAGCAAAAGAAAATTGTAAACGATGCATTAAAAGAAGATTTACTGCAAGTTACTTTTGCTAGATCCACTGCATTCTAATTCACAGCTTCCCTTTTGCTTTCAGCTGTAGTACAGGAAATCTGCCAATCACATTCATGAGCAAAGTTGGATGAGGATTTACACTTGTGGAGCTACATTACAATGGGTAGATTTAAGTATTATAAAATGAGTTTTTGGATTTGTTATAGAGGTATGGAGCCTCTCAGATGCAGACAGATAGGTTTTCCAACATATGGCAGCGACCTTATTATAAAACAAAACAGTGTTAAATCAAAGTACCTGATTACGATTCGTGAGCACCATGCAGCTCCAATAGCCAGGCTTATATTTAATACCTCAGAAACAATATCATTTATTTTTCTGTCTTCTCTTATCCCTAAGTTATTGGGTTTGTAGGCTTTAAAACCTTAAGCAAAAGGATAAAATAGAAATTATAGAAAACATTGGAGTATGGAGAAATCAAATTACATTTTCCACAGTCCTGGAAAAGATGGTTCACATACCTCTTGTGAAGTCTGGGCAAATCCCTATTACCAAGAAGCTTTCGAGGTGATAATGAGTGGTCGTTGGGGCCCAAGGAAACCATCCATGTTGACTAGGAATAGTCAATTATACTGAAGGGTTAATTTCCAGGTTTGAAAGAACCATAGCCCAAATTTTGAAAAATAAAACCTAGTATGGACAGGATTCAAATGATAAAAAAAAAAGTCAGCGTTATTTGTATACAATGAGTACTATTAGAGGTCTAAGGATAGGTCTATTTTATTTTGGAATAGTAGGTGGTTTGTCCTTGATTTCGTCTCCCTCTTTCCATTTCAAATTTATTACAAAGTTGTGAAATTTTGGAAGCTGTTCAGGACCCAGACTTGAAGAAAATATCATCACCGTCAATATCAGAAAGCAAATTCCTTTAAGGCATCTGTTTCTAAAAAATAAGACCTTTGTGGAAACTGTAGTGAAGGACAAAACGCTGTCAGTGGGTAAATACATTCAGCTGGGTGTAATAACTAGTTAATTTGTAACCAAGCAGAGTTAAAGCTGCATGGGTTTTCCTGGGCTCTTGTTCCTGTACCTTGCTCTCTTATTAACAAGGCTTTAACTCCAGAACTGACAGACAAAAACATCCCACTCTAATGAACTGTCTGGTCTGAAGACAAAGCTGTGGTAATGTAGAGCGTTAGTTACAATAATGATAATCTTTAGTATTTTTAGCTTGTCAGAACTTGCACAGCTAACAACAACCAGTCTTTTACTAAAACTCTACCTCATCAAACTAACTTAATTAGCAATTCAACTCCTTATTTTTGTTTTGGATTCCCCTCTGGCTACTAATTAAAGCTTAATCGAAACCGCTGAACTGAGGTTGTAAAGAATTCATTAATATTAAAATTAGCCCCAACAATTTTTTTGGGGGCTGGTGCAATTTCTATTTGTTACTGTCAGGGGTTGGAAACTCAGTTGAATTGTTAAAAAAAAAAAAAAAAAAAGCTTTACTAGAAATTCTCAGTCTGCCATACATATGAGCTGAGCACATATGACGAATGCCAATAGTTATACAAACATATTATTTCTGACCATGCAAAGTCGGTCCATTTGGATCATTTAAAAACATATTTAGCCAAAACATAACTTAGGATATTTTTCTGAAGTCATTCACATTGCTTTACCTTCCTAAGTGGTTTCATATTTTGGATAAAAGAGAAGAGAATAGGTTCTGGAAAAAATTTCAAGAATTGATCTGTATGTATTATCTTGACAAGATTAATATGTTTGAAAAACGAACAGATTTAGCTCTTCACTTTGATTTTTCCACTTTTTGAAACATCAAAGATTATTCTAACAGCAGTACTGGTCATTGTGAAGAGTAAAATCAAATCAGCACCAAACCCAACTGCTCTGTATAGAACACTTTTTTTTTTAACTGAAATCTGATCTTTTATCAAGAATGCTTGAAAAGGAAATGTAATACACTTTTTTCTCTAATAAAATGATTATGTTGGTGTATGCCTTCAATTATTTTCCAGATTTCTTTTGATGGTTTAAATAGTAAATTTAAACTATTAGGTTTTTTTTTTTTTTTTTGCTCACATTAAAAAATCATTTATTTAGTATTTGGATATTTGCAAATATTCTCAATTTCAGTGAGATTGCATTTTGTTTTCTTTTGTGACATGCAAATGCAAATTGGAAATGCTTTTCTTCTTGGTGAACAGGAAATGATTCTCATAAATCAAATCCCTTTTTCATTTTTAATATTTGATATTTTAATAATTTTTTGAAAACATGTATATTTATTTTACCCTTTAGGAAAATTCCAAGTGTGTAGGAAACAAACTTGTTGGCACTAAAATATACAGCAACTAATACTATTTAGCATATTTTATTAAACCTAAAAATTAAAATATATTTATAAAATGCAAAACTTTATCAAAATATACATGAAAATTACAGTTGCATCTAGGTTTCATTTAGATAACATTTGTGACAAAATAATCACACACGCTTAAAAATAAATATATGTCCATTTTTAAGCCCCTGGATTAAAGCAACAATAGCATTAAGGCACACAATTTTATATCTTGGTGGCACCTTCCATGAAGTTTTTCAAATACATTTTGACTTCTGACAAGATGTAATTCATAAACCAGAACATGCCTATAAGTGGAACTTAAATTAGCATAATTAGGATACTTTTATTTCTGCAAGCACAGTTTCTGACATGCCAATGATTTCTTTACAAGAAATCAGAAAAAAAAAGTTAATAAGCATAAGTAGAAAATTATAAATAAAACACTTGGAATCTTTATCTGATTTGAGTAAACAAAAAAATTATTTTCAAACAATCCTTTTGCAAACTGATAAAAATGTTTCTCAGATGTAGACAAGTCAAACAGAACCTTCAAGAGCAGCCATCCTTGAGAACTAAGGGAGGCATTTGGGGTTATCGTCATCACATGATGAGAAACATTGTTTGACATTGATGTTATGCAATTTTTTATCACTGTTTCGAGTTAATTTCCTATTGTGTTTCATATAAACACACTGCAATCATAAGTATAACCTTTTAAAAATTGTTTTACAAATATCTGTTTTGAGCGAAATGAGGCTGATTGTTAGCTGAGCAATTTGGGTTATTGGAGAAGCATACATTAAATTGTTAAGGGAAAATAGATACCTTTTCAGCTTAAGCCATGCCAAACTGAATTAACCAGAGAATATCTTATTTTTAACATTAAATCTGAACCTGACCTGAGAAATAATGAAAGAAGCCACAGTTTTTTTTGTACCATTTTTGAAAAAAAAAAAAAAAGGAACAGTTAAATCAGCAAAATCAGCAATTATATTTAAAGCTTAAGTTATAAATATTATTTTTTAATAAAACTTTGAACTCAAGAAAAGAGTGATAGTTTCCAAACATATCTCCAAAATATTACTGATGTTTTTTGCATGCGTTTGAATTTGATGTCCTTAATAAGCCAAGAAATATGGGTCTCCACGTAGTCACATGACAGCTTTCCTCATTTTTCTATCGAACCTGGTAAATGCTGGTAAAGACCAGTAAACGCTGCCTCTCAACCAAAATGTCCATCTACAAAGGGAAATTCCTGGGAATCTCCTAAAAGGATATGGGAGGATGTGTATTTACCCAAAGAATGAACATATTATATTTCAGAGTCTATGGTGATGTCACTTTGACTGTCAAGAATGTGGCAGTTTATATGAATGTGGTATAAAAATGATGTGATTCTAAAGTAGAACACAGACAGTGGCTGACAGATAAAGGTATCTTAACTTTATTGTTTAACTATACCATTATCTGTAGCCCTTTTAATGATCTTACATTTTTTAATATTTATTTATGATCTTAAATGTGGGTATTGCCTCCTGGACAATTAAATACATCATTATTGGGATTATATAAAACCTATAAGTTACACACAGATTCCAAGTAAATATTTTGATATTTCTCAACATACATGCCTAGTTTTCTCAGTACTTCATACTGGTTTCTTTCCCCAGTATAAGCACTGTTATGTAAGAGGTACAATATATATATATATGTATATATATATATATATATATATATATATATATATATATATAATTTTATTTATCATTTAAATGTAGCATTGATCTTAACTAGCATTAACAGTCTTGTTACAATGTTTTAGACTATCATAGAATAATAAAAGGCAAAGGCATGTATACCTAGCATTGACATAGATATTCATTTTCTTATCTTCAATTATTTCTTCTCCTTTTACCTACATATGCTTAATCCAGAAAGCATTATTATTTCTCAAATATTAATAAAAAAGGATACCATATTTAATTTTTATGTATGCAAAATATTACTTAATATTTATTTCTATAAACTGAATTGATGCTAAGGGTATTATAAAATCATTAAAAAACCCTATTTTTATGAAATTAATAAAAATGTTGTTATCTGTAAAATAATGACTTTTAATAGATAGAATATAATTTTGCAGTAAAGTAATACCACAGGAATAAAAATGTGACTTATGTATATAAATCCTACTTTCTTTTTGTATTGTATTTTTCCTATGTAAGGACAGAAGAGAAGAGTGGAGATAATGATCTGAGGTCAGGAAAAAGAACAGAATGACATCTAGGAAACAGGAAGGACCTAAACTTGCCTCGGTGTCCGCCATCCAAGGCTGCATGGTGATTCAGTGCCATGTGAATAAGTTCATTGGATCTTGTCTTTACTGTCGTCCTCTGAGTCAAACCCATAAGTGTGACTACTTTATAAGAAAATTTTTAGAAAGATTCCCTTTACAATGTCCTTTACGGTACCTTGTTGGAAAGTTAGCAATAGAAAATCCTTACATAAGGGGAAGAGTAGACTGGTAGCTGCCAGGGACTGGGGAGTAAGAAGTTTAATGGGTTGAGTCTCAATTTTTCAAAATGAAAAGAGTCCTGTGGATGGATGATGGTGTTGGTAGTACAGCAATGTGAGCGTACTTAATGCCCCTGAGCTGTACACTTAAAAATGGTCAAGGTGGTCAATTTTATGTTATGCATATTTTGCCACAATTAAAACAATAATATAAAAAACTGAGGAACTTTATTTGAAAGGCAACACATTGCTGAACATGTGAAGCCAGGGGAGAATCCTCTGTTTGTGTTTCAGGAACAATTAACAGGGTCTATGACCTGGGAGGACAGAAAGTGTATATCCAGAAGGAAATGGAGTCTGAGAGGCCAAGCAAAGGGGCAGGGTGGTGCTGGGCAGCATGTGTGCGGTATGCCATTCTCTATCTAATTGACAGTAGGCAACTCACAGGTACAATTTTAAGGTACTATACAGGATTATTCACCTCTGAAAAACAATTAATAAAAACCAAGATCTTTAGATATGATAGAAATGAGTTAACAACAACAACAAAAAAATGTAAGTTTTGAAATTTGAGCAAATGCTGTCAGTGAGAATAAAAATTGACTTAAAAATGTTTTCTTTGAAATACAGGTAATTATTTCAGTTTGGAAGCAGAGAATATGATAGTGTGGCTGTGGGCTTCTGAGGAGGGAAGAAAACAGAAAACAAATGACAAGACAGCAGGACAGAGTTAGTCAGCTATAGGTAGAACCAATACCTTGGTGAAGCTATATCATAATCTGACAATGGCAGAAATAAAGCCTGTTGTTTGTAGGATAAAATATTGCTCAAGTTAACTTATTGGTATATTTCTTATCATTTTCTTTTCCATTCTACAAAGCCTGAATTAAAGATCTTTCTCAAATATATTAAAAATAAGTATGTAAATGTTGTCTGATCAAAATGACATAGCTCGGGTGGGTAAAATACACCCCTTTATGATGGTTTTAACAAGCCTTAGCCCTGGCTTGGTGTTGTACACTTTATAGAAACATGCAAGAAAATTTAATGATTTGTTGTCAAAGATTAGGAGTAAATGAGTTATAGCCAGAATGCCTAACAATTAGGAGTTAACTTAACTGTATAATTAAGCAAATTGATTCTAAATTTTTCAAATGATTTGGGAATGGATGTTTAAATGAACATTTTAACTTATATGCATTTTGCCCTTGTAATTATAAAACATGCACAAAAGTGTTAAAACTGAGCCTAACACCCCTTACACACTCTTTATTCATGGATATATAACTCTGCTCAGAGCGTTCATTGGTCTTTCAGCTGGAGGATTACAAATAACACTCCTTGTAATTAAAATACCTAAACAGTATTGTACTATATGTTTAAAATTCATTCTTTAAGTAAACAATCAAAGCCTTGCTTTATTATTCTACCATGACTTTAATATTCCTTTTATTTATGCACTTAAATATATTCTTTTCACGTTTAAAAAGCAAAAAAAAAAAAAAAATTGAGTGTTTTTCTTTGACACATATTGCATTTTGATGTGTGTAAAAATCTGGATTTACTCTTTGAAAATTTGTAAAATATTCTAAATTAATTTTAATAAAACTTTCCTTATAATGCAATGAAATATAATAACATTAAAAAGATTTTTCTCCTTTGACTTTAGGAAGTTATGAATTTTAAATCTAGTTTAATAGCACATGTACAGGTATGCACAAATTACATTAAATTAAAAAAATACTTTGGCGATTTTGATATATTTTTTTAAATCTTTAAATTAACAAAGAATGAACATCCTCTTTTTCACTGGTTCACATACATTGAGGATAAAAAAATCTAAATAGTTTAAAGAACTTAACAAAAACCTGAAAGTGTATTTCTAAGTATACAAAGAAATATCCACTAGTCACATAATTTTCCCATAAACTTAGTTTGCAATGAACAAAGCAGATCAATCACATTTTGGTAAAGATTAATGACTTAAATTATTGATCATAATTATGCTCTTTGCAAAATGTTTCTGTTCCTGTCTGAATTCATAACGTTTATTACTTCTACTGATTGGTTTATGGTTTATTCTTCAATGACAGCTAATTATTCTCAGCATATTATTAGTTATAAAATATAATCCAGCATCTTTTAGTCTTTTTACTTTTACTACATTCATAGGACAAATGCTGGTGATTTCTCAAATTCTATCAGATGATTTAAGCCTTTGTTTTAAACCTGATTTATTAAATTGTTTTAGGTATATCATAATGTTTATTGCAATAAACATAGGCATAAAAAAACAACATTCACACAGCTCAAAAGCAAAGTAAAATATTATTTAGCTATCCTTTCCCCAAAAAAACTGAGGAAGGATCTACATAGAACTCAAGAAACTGCAGATTCAAAATAGAATTTTAAATTCAATTATTTGAGAAAACCAGTTGAAAGCAGATGGACTTGCTCTCAACCAGCCACACTGTTTCAGTTGAATAGTTATGACATGTTCTGCTAATACCTCGCTGCAACTTTCTTTGGAAAGTTCTGCACAATTTTTATTAGGAACACTTATGCAGACAATTTCAACCCAAATCCGACTTTATCTGAATATACATGAATTGAGTCCTTCGAAGCATTTATGTGTTGGCAGTTTTAAGGATAGAATTTTCTTTACCTAATGTGGGCTTTTAAATAACATAATAGTAACAAAAATAAAAGAATAGGAGAAAAGGTCGATAACATAGAGATAGAGATAAGAAAGAGATAAGAGATAAGGAGAGAAAGAATGAGAGAGAGAGCGAGAGAAAGAGAGAGTCATCTTCGGAGAAGAGAATCCACTAGTTTCTTTGAGTGCAGGTCATGTGTGAATTGAAGGCTGAAGGTGCAGTGGAAATTGTGGTACAGGGAGCACAGAAGGAGACCACTTGTGCAATTGCGTGCTGTGGTAAGTACTCCACAGTTCCACCGCCTGATTTTCACGTTTTATTTCTCATCAGAGTGCATCATGTAGGAGAACCATTTATTTTCTTTAACTTTTTAAAATGAAGAGTTACCAATGGTCATAACATAGCTTGTGAAGTCAACATCTCCAAGAGAAAGAAGGAAAAGTGAAAATTGGTTTACAACCTTTTACAATACCATTAATTATGCATCGGTAACTTTAACCTCAGATTTATCACACAAATGTTTCTTGGTGGCTAGTTGCATAATCAGAAAAGTGTGTGGAAGAGAGTGTTGAACAAGAGTTAAATAGTATGTATTGGAGATAGGATGAAAAAAGAAGGGAACAGTTAATTTTTTCAGCATCCGTTAATATTCATCTCACAGATGGGGACAGCATGTGCTGATGAGTACACCTGGGCTGGGGAGCAGGCTGCTTGGATTTCATGAGGACCCTAATTATAAACAGACAAGTGGAGAGATGCCACAGGTCAGCCAGCAGGGCAAAGGGTGAAAAGGAAAGTGCCAAATTCTCAGTTTCCCAGAGAATAATAATATCCACAACTTTCTTAGCACCTTTCATCTGAAAAAGAACCGGAAACTGATCTGTCATCAAAGAAAAAAGGCACTAGCCAGGCTCCATACTCACCACTCCTTGCTCTGATTTACATTTACCCACTGTCATGTAGTTTCTTTTCAGAAGAGAAGTCTCCTAGCCTTCCATAGAAGTCTCTGTCACACTTTGTAGAGTCACGCAGTGAGACATGTAGGAGAGAAATCGAATCACGGACACTGGCCTTCCTCAAGGCTGGTGTTTCATTGGAACTCCAGTTTGCCTACAGGGTAAGACTTCTCTGTTTTTATCCCTTCTTTGCTCACTGGAGTCTTTCCAATAGTGATGCCACATGTGACCCTCAAACCCTCAATTCTGGAGTCCTGTGGCACTCAAGACTTTGCATAACCTTACCACGATGTCCCTTTCCTCAACTTTTATCACGAGGAGGCTGATTTCTAAGAAGTATTTTATATTGCTAGTATCTCAATTTGTTTTCCTCCTTTCAATGTCCGTAGGTTCTGTCTTTTTGAATCCCATCACTTTCTCTTCTGCACTTATATCACTTAAGCCTTTGATTCCTCTTCAGTGCTGCCAAACTTTCCCGTGGCAGCACCTTCCGTGAGGAACTTAGCTCCACCTGAGAGATAAAGGGAGGAGCGTTTTAAGGTAGTCCTTGAAGGCAGAGATGAAGGAATTGTGTGCACTTAGTTCACTTAAAAGTAAATGCAAACACTTTTTTTCATACATTCACCTAGGAATGAACAATTACATTTAAACAAATAAATAAAGGTGCATGGTTGAGGGAGAGGTGACATTATATTTGGTTTTCAAGCTTTGAGTTTTAAAGTCAAGCACAAAAAAATCCAGGGTATCGATTAGGTTGTTATAGGCTTTGAGTTTTAGAAAACCCAACTAACAGTGGTTCACAAAAAGTTTCTTTATTATTTACTTAATAAGAAGATTCAGTGAGTGTAGGTAGCTCACTATCCTGAAGGCTGAGGATTCCTTCTATGTATCTGCTTGGACTACTTCAGCAGGATGGTAACGGCTTTTTTTCTGGAAGCTTCCTTCCTCATTATGAGATGATACAGGCCAAAATTATAGGCATCCTGTCCTAAAAGAGATAAGGGGAGGGTGTTGACCCCGGCTGAGCGGTGCTTTCCATTGTGACTCTCTCCCTCTATTAAAGAGAGATTTTTCTCATGATTGCTCTAGATGACAGCTCCCTTTTACCTCACTGGCAGGAGCCGGGTCCCATGGCTCCTCTCAAGCTGTGTGAAAGTAACATTGTGTCTTTTAGCTTTTCTGATTGGAATCTAGGAAGGAAGAGAGGCCTGAAGGTGGCCATTGAGAGACCAGCCTGGTGGGCTTTGCTTCTAAGTGTACGTATTTGGAAAGATGGTAATGACTTTTGTTAAGGATATTTATTTTAACAAGAGGGTAGTTGTGGGTACTAATACAAAGACATCAGCACCAACAAAAAGCTGCAACAAGTTAAAAGTAAAGCTTAGATCTTAAAGCCAGAAAGAAGTGATGGGTAGCAGAAGGCCAAGGTCTCTGTATAATCTACCTAATAAACAGACTGGTTTCTCAGTCACATTTACTAACTGACCTTTATGAATCTGACTTGCTCACCCTTTGCATTTATTCTCAATAAAATAACATATATTGAATCATTACAGATAATCTGGACAAACATTTATCTATGCAAGGAAAAAAAACTGGTGTGCTATTTGAAATAAAAGAAAGCAAAACTTGTTTGACTAAATGAATTTCTTTTTCACTTAACCTACAGGGTAAAGGGTGGGCAGGTGCTTTTTTAGAGTAAGAAATGTAACACAGTGGACAAGGAGTCAGACTACAAGGGACTGCTTACAACAGCTGGCAGCAACAATCAGTGGGTCCCCTGTCACAACCAAGCACTAGCTGCACCACAGCTATTGACTCAACTAAACCATGTCACTCAGCATGGCGGGAACTGAGGACAACCAACACCAATAAAGACCCAGATTTGAGTTAGTTAATTCTCCTCATGTGATTTCTCCTGTAATTCAATCAGTATTTGAGTTTAGTTTCGAAAACTGGATCTTAGGGGTTTAGAAGTCAAATTGAGAAGATAGGAGGCACCTTAATATAGCTGCGACTTTTGCCAGAGCCTCTCGAAGGATGCCTGAGCTGCAAAAGCTTTCTAGCCCCTCAGCTTTTAGCTTTCCCTTTTCTTCTGATCCATATTTTGCCAGCTCACTTAATCCTTGGTAGGGCAGTGTCCACTTCTTCCATTACAACATTCAAGCATTCATGTTTTCTCTCTCACTGTTGGAGGATGCAAGGACTACTTTCACATCTATCTTGGTGCTTGTGCAGGGAGCAGGCTGGGATCACTGGGAAAGTCCTAGCCCTAGCCCTGTCACCATGATCTCAGCTTTATGTGCTCCCAGAGTCTCTTGAGAGAGACCATTTCATCTCTGAGCTCTATTTCTTCACCTCTATCTGAGAAGTTAAAACACAAACAGCCACAACATGCCACACCTGACTCCTCCTAGCATGGACAGGTTGAAACCGCCCCTTCATCTGGGAGCAAGCAAGAACCAAATGGTGTTTCTCCCCTTCTAGATTTCCTTGGATTTTAATTTGAAGGAAGAGAGAGAGCTGCGGGGGACCAAGTCATCTTTCCCGGGTTCCATCAGCAGCCCTTGCCTCCCGCGGCTGCTCTGATTAATGGCTGTGCTTCCCACAGAGTCCCTGTAATAGGTGTCAGGAAGGTGTTTACTCAAAGTTTTACACCCAATTGTCATGAAGGTCAAAACAATAGGGCGTCTCCCATGCAGGTTAAACATCTTTTTATGAGTACACACTCTATTAGAGAAGATTCTGCGTTTGCAGTTCACTGAACTCTGTAGGGTCTTGCTACTTTCTTCCAGGCTGACTGAGCAGGTCCCAAGGGAGAAGCATGGGCATCTCGGCCCTGAACTGGGCTTCAGGTCTTGGGAAGAAAACCAGCTTTGGAGCACATGTTGGGTTTGCATTTAAAATCCTGAAATATTTTTAAACCAAAACAATGACATCAAAAGTCCTTTCCCAAGGAGGAGTCATTCATACAAAACTCAGGTGACATAATTCCTGAAAATTAAAATGTCTCTTTTTGTCACATTCAACAACAACCTTGGACCCCCTCCCTCAATACGTTTTTCCCTTCCTTTATGATTTTTCTCCATTTTCTTCCCCTCAGCCTCTCCACCACCTATACAAAGAAACCCTAAGAAATAGAGCGCAAAGTGCCTCAAATTGGAAATGTTGTCTCTGATCTGATTCCCACAGGTGTGTATTATGGGGGGAGATAGGGGTTTCTGATCCTGCTCCTGAGGAAGAGGAAGCCAAAGGTCAGAGTGAATTTCCTAAACATCAGATACATTCAAAGTGCTGACTTGTGTTAGTTCGTATCATTCCTTGAGCTGTCTTCAATCCTGTTTTTTTTTTTTTTTCTGTCACACACAGCAGCACTTTCTGCAGGACCTGCAGAGGAAGGCTGGACCACAGCCAAGACCAGAGGAGCCCACTGGATGGCACTAACAACTCTCTAGAGAGCAGACTCCTGTGGCTTCCATTGAGTTGATTTTAACATTTTCAAAAACCCTCCTGGACATAAAAAGTATATTTCTTTTAAAATGATGATAAGTGTTTAATTACCTTCATGAGTACCCATGCCACCCTCTATGTATGTGAACAGCCACTTCTATTTTTTCAAATACAGATATGAGTTTAATGCTTTTTCAAATGATTACATCAATTGGATTTGATTTGAGATAAACATAGCAACAAGGCACGTGTTCAGGAGGAAATTAAGTCTACAAGTGTTTGGTGAAATTTTACCATTTGCTGAAACCTTTGGGATTAAGAAAGGTGGATAACCCGCAATGGCAAAGAAGGAGGAGGAAGTAGTCCTAGAAGTGGAGCCGCCGGGGCTGGTCCGATACTGACTGGTGGAGATGAGAGGGAAGCAGAAGCACCAGGCAGGATGATAAACCCTTTATCTGTGTGATAATCTTATTACCATGACCTAAATTCTACTGCTTTTGGTTATAGAACAGAAAGAATTTGTCCACTCAGCATTAGTAGAGCCAAACATTAAACAGTAAGAATTGCAGTGGATAAAGATTGTCCATTTTATTATGAATGGTGCTGTGCTCAAAAGCTGGAACTCCCTGATCCAGAGTTCATTGAGTTTGTAAGGGGCTGGGGAACACGTATGAGGAAGTGCTGGCAGGACGAGCTTTAACTGGAGGAACTTGGAGCCTGGCCATTTATGGTAAAGGGGCGTCAACAGCAGATCAATCTGGACTATAGAGCTTTTGTTTTTGAAAGAGTTCCGGGGTTCAAGTTTCGGTTTTGCCTCAGTCCTTTAGTTCTGTAGGTGGGTGGATGAGTAGGGCAGGAGCTGGAGGTCAAAATTCAATCCTCTACACATGATTCAACCACAGGACTTAATGGTTTTGGTCTGTTATCTCTGAAAAAGCAACTCAGTATCTCCTTAAACAGGATAGGATCATTTTGAGGTGGTTTTACAGTTACATTTCCTCATATGTGGCTGTGGAAACTGGTACCTATTGAGTCAAGGTGCTCGCTGGAAGTCGTGCTGGCCAGAATTTACTGTCTCACTGCAGAGCTGGACCTGCTCCTCCCCTCTAGGCCAGACGACCTCTCGACTCAGCTTGTGAGATGACATTCCACAGTAAGGCATCTGTGAAATCAAGACTTGGTTTTAGGTAAGAAGGCCAGAGTTGTGTACAGAAGTGTATGAGATCCAGTTCCTTGAGATAATTCTAATGGTACTGGGAGCTCAAAGTGTGTATTGAGGCTGGCTGGAGAGTTAGTGTGGAAATGGTTGAAAGTCCAGGAAATAATTCTTATGTAGGAAGAATTCAGGGCACTCTGTTGAGAGACTGAGTATAAAAATGGACAGTTGTCAGGCCATATATAAAAACAGAGCTCTTGATTCATAATCTGCAACGACTAGCCCAGGAAACCAATCCATTCTTCTAGAAAGTTAGACTGCTGTCTCTAAATCAGACTTGAAGGAAGTCAGATTACCATCTCTAACAACATCCTCAAAAGCCGACTAATATCCCCAAAGACAATCAGCCCCAAATGGTCAGGACCTGACTAATAATTGGCAACCTCCTTCATTTTTGTTCTCA
This sequence comes from Eidolon dupreanum, assembly GCA_028627145.1. Lineage (NCBI taxonomy): Eukaryota > Metazoa > Chordata > Mammalia > Chiroptera > Pteropodidae > Eidolon > Eidolon dupreanum. Next base: position 47,713,556 of record CM053515.1, on the reverse strand, counting down.
CTTCCAACTTAGGGCCTACCAAAGAAAGCAAAATATGCATCCCTAACCAGTTATCTATGGGCCTCGCTAACCTGCCTCCAGAAATCTCATGCCAACAGCCTCCAATCAGGGCACATAAGAAATACCTGAAACGTTCCCTTTTACCACCATAAATCTGTCTCACTCTGCTGTTGGCTTTTAAGTCTCTCCAAAACACAGGTGATGGTGGCCAACTCTCCTGCTGTAGCCAGATCTGAATAGCCTTTGCTTCTTCTCACATGATAAATCTTTGTTCAATTCCACATTGTAAATGGCTATTGGTTGCGACAGAGGAGGCAGCAGGAAGAGGGTGTGGGTGAGGGTGAAGTTGCGGAGCAAAAGTGACTGCTAGGGATGGAGATGTCGCCACCTGACCCAGGGAACAAGAAGGGAAAGCAGGGCTTTGGGAAAAACTGGATCCAGATAAGAATTCAATTGTGAATTTCTTGAATTTCCAGGCTTGCTTATTTCTTTAAGCTTGACATATATAGAGTCTCTTTGTTTTTAAGGCTATTATTTAAACATTTTTTTATTATATATGGTGCCCAGTGTTAAGGACTTAACACATTTTATCTCATCGAATCCTCAAAACAAATACGTAAGTGTGGGTTATTTTTCCAATGTTTAAAATGCGGAAACCAAAGCTCAGAGAAACAAAAGATAATGAGTTCAAAGTCATAGAGCTGGTCAGAGTGAGGATTTAAATTTAAGTCAGACTGACACTCAGACTGCTGCTTTTGGAACTCCAACATCACTGTTGCTTCACCAGCTATGTGGTCATAAACTTCTGGAAAATGGAATAGAAGAAAAGAACTTCAGAATTAGTAATCTGACTTTGAGAATCATTCTGTATCCTTAACATTAGCGACCATTCTGTATCCTCACCCGTGTTAGCATCCAATACATTTTTTTTTTTTAGAGGTAGAATGACATTTGCATTACTAATAGGTTCTTTTCGAAATGACAAGAAAGATGAATTCCACCATACATGCTGTTGGGTTTATATCAGAAGGCCTGGTGGGAGTCAGTGTTTCTCCTCAGCTTAGAAAACCTGAGTGATCTACCCCAAATCTCCAGTTATGGATTTTTTCCTTATGCTAAAATTGGAATATAATGCCTGTCTTTTCTCTCTGATGATGAAGTTGTGAGGTTCAAATGATAGAATGCATAGGAATGCACTTTACAAATTGAAAGCTTCAATATAAATGAAAGGAATACAGAAAATAATTACTATTATATAGTTATATATAATTATAAATATATTGATTTTGAGTGATTGTAAAAGAAGCATCAAATTTTAAGAGAATGTTTTCAAGTACCTGCAGCTTATTTATCTTACCTGCAAACAGGCACATGTTTTACGTGGAATAAAAACTACGTGATCCTTTATTTCCCAAACAGAATGTGAAAACCACCAAGAGACCCAAGTAGAACCCAGGTCCCATATGTATAATGGTGTTGCCTAAGGCACGTGATCTTTCTGAACAGTAAGCTGACAAGAGCATCTTTGTTAAGCTGACTTCACAAGTCCCCTTGTGAGTTTCCCATGAGGGAACACGTGGGGAAGCACTCTGTTAACCACAAATGCCCACACAAATGCAAAGTATTATGATGTTGCATTTGGAAAGTGCTATTTAAGTGCCACTTACTATTATTGTGGTTTTATTATAGTTGGAGAGCATAATGGATTTCAGCAACTAACAATATAGAATCTTTTACCACCACACAAACTCCCTAGGTGTTTTACTTTAATAAGAATAGTTCCTTTCATTTGGAGCTATGTATTGGTATAATTAACCTTCACCATATTATGTGCTTTGCTTTTAATTTGGGGTACGTAACTCTGAATTATTTAATTGCATTTACCCCTATGAGTAGGTCCTACTTTATTTCTAAATTAAATAGCGTTAGGGAATCTATCATACAAAAACTAGGCTAGTCTCAGAGGAAGGAGGAGTAAAAAATGGTGGAAAAATATTCATAACTTCAGGTATGCAGATGACCCTATCTTGCTGGTAGAAAGTGGCTATAATCTTAAGCAACTTCTGATAAAAGTGAGAGAAGAAAGTGCCAGAGAAGGCCTTCATTTGAAACCTAGTACAACAAAAATCATGACTACAGAAGAAATACACAGCTTTAAAAAAGACAATGAATACCGTGAAATTGTTAAAGCCTTTGCTTACCTTGGCTCAGTCATCCATCATAATGGAGACTGCAGCCAAGAAATCAGGAGAAGCCTGAGACTTGGACAGAAGGGCAGCAATGGAAGAATTAAGAGAAACCATCAAGAACAAAGATGTGTCAATGGAGACCAATGTTAAGATTACCCACACCCTTGTATTCCCAATTACTAAGTACAGATATGAAATTTGGACAGTGAAAAAGAATGATAGGGAAAAAATTGATTCATTTAAAATATGGTGTTGTAGGAGAGCTCTACGAAGACCCTGGCCACAAAAAAGATGATCTGAGATGGTTTGACTCCATAAAAGGAGCCATAGGCCTGAGTCTATAGGGACTGAGCAGGGTTGTTGAGGACAGGACATTGTGAGCAACACTCGTTCACAGGGTCACCAGGAGTCAGAGACAACTCAATGGCACTTAACACACACATGAAACATGCTACCCCAGGCTCACTATACTTATCATTTTCCACAAATATATTATATATGACTTAATACCTTTCTATGTGCTTAGCTTTAGCTATGGCTTAGTGACTAGAATGCTTTTATTTTGGAAAAAAAAAAAGATTGTCAATAATTAAGATAGGGAAGGGGAATAAAAAGCAAATGCTCCTTGGGTTCACCTGTAAAATCAACCAATTTAATTTGAGACAGTAAGAATTTAATACTATTATATCTATCATCTGGTGTTTATTATTCACCTCAGGATATCATCTCAACACTATACCCTGGTGTTTCTCAAAATAAGTGTTTTAATCTCCTAGAAGCTTCATTTGATAATTTGGTTAAACATCAAGTGACCAAGTTACATGAACTATACTTTAGGGTATGTGCTGTCTTTATGTCCTAAAAGGCTGATCAATAGTCTTAATTTATTGATCAGTCAACCATGGATGATTCTCTAGGGGCCACAGTTTGTAGGAGACTTTGAGGTTCTCGTGGCTGCAAGTGACAGGCACTTAACCCTTCATAGCTTATCTCTGCCCCACAGCCTCATTGCCAGGTAGCTGGGTCTCAACCTCTTTAGCTCTTCAGTTTCACATTTTATTATTTTAGCCCCTGAGTGTAAAGACTTCAATTTTGTTCTCTCTAGTTCTATAAATTCGGGGAAAGTTTCTCATTGGCCCAGTTTCACTCATTTGCCCACCCTGCATCAATCCACTGAAACCAGGAAGTGAGGCCAATATATAATAACATAACAGTTTTAATTTAACTATGAGCATAGGTGGTGGGGAAAGGGGTCACCCTACAAAGACCTGATGTGAAGAGTAATGGCCAGTTGACCTTTCCCATCGCTATTGTTCACACAATGTCTTGCTTGGATAAAACTTGACTTTGTGAAATAATTGGAATGTATTTTATTAGGAAAATCCCCCAATTATCTAAAATGTGAAGTTACAGAAAATTCTGTGAAGGAATAATTCCAGCAATTTGTCAGTGCCTGGGAGTGAGTATGATCTCATTTAATTCTGACAACAGCCCTGTTCCCCTCATTTTGCAATGGATGAAGCTACAGCTCTGAGACAAGAGAGAGCTAGCTGGTCTTGGGGCAAGGACTAAAAAACCACAAATTACTCAGGAGGAAAACCTGTAGCATATTCACCATTAACATTTAAAAAATTTTTCTTTCCAGAACATTTGTGCTAAATTGAGATCCATCTTTCTTAATAATTTCAATATCTACAGGTTTCATTTCAGGGTTAATCTAACTTATTTGTCCAGCCCAACACTACCATTAGAAACAGATGAAATTTGCCTTGCTTTTTTCAGCACCGCTTTCTGAGACATTTCTTCATTTTCATATCTTCTATTGTGTTCACATCTTGGAACAAATGATAACCATCTGACATTTTTATCCTAAGATACTGCATAAGTCTCCTTAAAGTAGCTACATTGATGAGTTTCATTCAATGATTTTAAGTACTTAGCAAAAGAGGTAACATATAATGGGTTACTTTTTCTTTAAAAACATAAAATTTATGTTACTTTCTCCATAGAAATCTGATAATTGGGAGTAATTATTCAAAAACAATTGTTTTATGAAAGTTTTTTGACTTATAGTTCCAATATACATTTCTAGCTTTTGATCTATAATTTATACACATAAGAAAAGTTAGGACATTTATAATTTTGGTAATTAAATCAATTATTATTACTATAGAGATTGAATATGAAATCAGAGTATTCTCTGAACCAATGTAAATAAGGAACTTAACACAACACTTCACTCAGAGCTGGCGATTCCGTATAAGATAAACTCTGAAAACTTGTTTTTGGGTTAAAAGTGGAGCATGCTGTAGAGCTGCATCCATGTGTACCATAGGGCAATGAGCAACTTTGTTCCTCAGTGGGAAGGCACTTTGGGGTGACAGGACGGGTACTTCATAAAAAGAACCATATCTTTTCCTCTGCCTTAAAGAGAGGCTGTTACGGGTCCCTGCCTGTGTGTGGCTCTACCTCACTCATCCAGAGCGCAGACAATGACAGTGGCCTTGGGTACAAGGGGACCCAACAGAGTTTCCGCTTGTAAGCTCTATTTCTTGGGTGTGGAAAACTTTATTTATAAGTAAGTGTTGTATGTATTTCTCTTCTCCAGAGTCTTGAACCAGCTCTTCAATTTGAAAGTTATATTCTGCCGCAGTTTCACCTTGGAAAGTACCTACTGGCGTGCATTCTCCAGGACAGCCCTGCCCTGGAACCGGCCCCTTGGCACTGTGGTGGTGGAAGGCACGCAAGCTTGGGATCCAGAAAGACCGCTGTCCCGGTACCGAATTCATACTAACCTGCCCTGTGGTGTTGTCTGAGTCACTTGATTTTCTCAGACTTGGCTATTACCTTTACAAAATAATGGTAGCAACACCTACCAGACAGGGTTAAAGTTAGACTTTTGAGAGATTTTATTTTGAAAATCTCTATTAAAAGGGTTAAAAGGGTGTGAGTAAAGAATCTAGTCTTGTTTTTGGCTACTAGTAGGTGCCAAAATATAATATAATATATATATTATGTGCTAAACAATGTGCTGGACCCTGTGATCCAAGACTGAGCAAAACAGTTACAGTCCTGACTTCATGGAACCTATATTCTCTCAGGAGATTGTGTGATCATAATCACTGAAGTATACACAATTACCACCTTGGATAGTGTCCAAGAGGAACAATGCTGGGTGCTAGCAGAGCAAGTAACATCATAACCAGGTGTTAGCAACACAGAACAACCTTTAAACTCGAATGCAAAGACTGAGAGAATGGGAGCTGGGAGAATGGCAGATGAAGAGCATCCAGACAGGAGGAACAGCAAGTGTGAAGGCCTGAGACACAGGAGAATGGGTTTAGAAATTGAGATCAACATGACTAGGGGATGAGGGGATGCCAGTTTGGGGTTCAGGCTTGTAAACTTAGTTGAGAGCTTGGTCCACTCACTGGTCTAGGAATAATGGGGTATCATTAAAAGGTTTCTGCTGGGGTATGGTGGGCTCTGATTTGCATTTGAGAGGACCACATGGGTTCTGGTGTGGAGAGTGGGGACACAGCTTCTCAGGGTTGCCACTCTTGATTAGCTAGGCAACCAATGTGGATTGACCATGAGGAATGCTGGTTACCTGGACAGGAGTGCTAGTACTGGAGGTGGAAGGAGGATAATGGAGGTAAGGCCATCCTGACTTGGCGAAGGATCTGGTGATGAAGTAACAACATCCAGAGTGGTGATTAATGAATATATGCTCTGTGTCTGTCACACACGTGGGTGCTGGGTTTCCATCTCCTTACAGAAAGATGTGGCATGACTCTTCAGCCCGCAAAAATATAACGCGAATTCATTTGGCAGAAAAAGCTGGATTGAACTGACATGAGGCTACTTATAGTCTTTGTTTATTCTACTTGCTTTGAATATTTTGCTATAAAATTATGTCTGTGTTTTATTACTGCAGACCTTGCCAGGATAGTGTGTAATATGCAGTGTACATATCATATTCCCCTTGTAAATTCTGAATTATTCTGAATTCCAAAATACATCTGGCTCCAAGAGCTTATGAGCCTGTAACAATAATCTTAAAAAACAGCTCACTGACATTTGCAAAATTTCCTTGCCCCCAAACTCTCAGCTGCCCATATTTGATGTCAGGTTCGTCTAATGCTAGCACTCAGACCATTCACCATCACATTCTGCCCCATTGCTCCCTGACCATTATCTATTCCCTTTCTCTTTTATTTACAAGCAGTGTATCTACTGGTCAAGGTCCCTCTCCCTAATTATGAAATATGGACAATATGGAAGCAAAGGAGACTCACTCAGGCAGGGGAGGAGAAAAAAGCGCCCCCACCCCCATCTCCATATTTTTCTCTTCTGTTCAGAAGCCCATAGCAACCTCTCATGAATGTACAGAAAACCTGCTCCCCTTCTTTTTTCACAAATTTCCTTAAAAAACATCTGTTCTGCAATGCATTTCAGTTACAATAACCACTCACTTCTCGACATTGCTTGCATTATATCGTGTTTTATCAGTGTTCATTGTCTCATGTGTCCTTGTGTGCATTTATATTGTAATTCCCCAAAGGAAAAAGAAAAATTCTCGCTTTGTTCTGTCTGTTGCCTGGGCACACCCACTACAGAGCTGCACCTACACCTATGTCCTGTATAAATAATGGATAAGAATAAAATCACCACCATAGCCAATGTGTTTTATCTTTGAAGGTTAAGAAGAGGTACTTGTCATATCAAGGAGATATCATATGGAGATGGGGAGATTTTTTTAAAAAGTGATTATTTGTTTAGCTAGAATCCTTCATTAATTTTAAAGTAATTGTAATTATTTGGCAAGCCATTGGTATAGGTAAAGAGGTATCAATTTACCACTGAATGAATGGATTGCTGAAACAAAATCACCATGAATACATTATTAACTAAAAAATAACAGTCACTACCTTCCATATAATAAGGAAGAGGGACATCAACTTTTGGGGGAGAGAGCACAGAGTAGGAATGATTCATTTTTTATGCTTTACATATGAAGTTGAGTTTCCATGCTAGACTCAATACTGAATTTTTCTGGTTGCCCAGAAAAATAAAGAAAATATGGGAAGGTACCAAGATTCTCTTCTGTCAGAATGAATTGACCTAAAATGAAGAGATGTGTTTCAATTTTACAGATAAAATGGCCCATTTGTGACAATTTGCCTTCTTCTGCCCTTCGTAAATATTTTGCTATCTATGGTTTGTGAAGGCCAAGTTTGAAGTCTGATGAGTTCAGTTTGCCTAAGGACCATCTTCTTGCTCCACCCTGCCCTTTGTTTATAATCTAATGGGTTCAGTAATCTGATACCTTTTTTATGATTTTAAATATAAGAGATTATCATTACTCTTTTTAATCAAGAAAGTATAAAGGGGAATATATGGGATTCTGTTATACACAATTTGCTATGCACTGAATGTTTGTGTTCTCTAAAGCTGTATGATGAGATTCTAACCCCCACTGTGATGGTACTAGGAACAGGGCCTTTGAGAGGTGGTTAGAGCATGAGGGCAGAGCTCTTGTGGTTAGATTAGTGCCCATATAAAAGAGACCCCAGAGCAATCTTGTCTTCCTCCCGCCATCTGAGAATGCAATGAGAAGATGGCTTCTATGAACCAGGAAGCAGCTTCTCACCAGTTGCTGAATCTGCTGGTGCCTTGATCTTGAACTTCCCAGCCTCTAGAATTGTGAGAAATAAGTTTCTGTTGTTTATATAATACCAGTCTATGACATTCTGCTACAGCAAACCAAGATACATGATTTATTTCCAATATCAATTAACCTTTTTTCATACATGAATACTTACCATTTATGTCGCAAAAGGCAGACTTGTGGCTTTGGACAGGTATACTATTGCAACTGCACCTGGAGTTTACTCCAAAATTTTGTATCTGGCTCCAGATGTATTTCCCCTCAGCAAAAGACTTACTTTGCAGAATGGAAGCCCTTTAATATATAAGAAGCACCAAACCAGAAAATGCCAAGGACCAGATGAAAAGTAAGTTTTGAATTTTAAAAGTTACCAAGCATAATTTCTTGAGCAGGCACTACATTTATCTATTGGGAAGAAATGTTAGGGAAACTGAATATTTTGAAGTAGTAGTTGGTCCCACAGGAAACGATGGATTACTGATATAAAGGCCTTCATTCATACCTAGGAGATATTGTTACATGACCTTAAAGGAAAGTAAGATAAGAGGCTCACTTTGGGGAGGGTGCCCCCTCAGTTCGCCCTCATGTCTTTGCGATCAAAAACAACGGATAGAAATAGTTAATGTTTATTGAATGGATGTTATATACCAAATATTATTTTGCTATCTGTGGGTGATCTCATTTTACCCTCAATCTACTTGAACCAATGGTGTCCTTATCCACATTCAACAGATAAGTAACCTGAGTCATGGAAGAGGTAGCGAACTGCTAGCTAATGGTAGAGCCAGTGTCTGAAGTCTGGTGTCAGATTCTAAGGACATGCACTTGGGTGGTGTGGTTCCCACCCACCCACCCACCCCCATTATTTTAACTGCTTTTTTTTAATCTTTTATAGTGCATATTGGCACATATTTTGCCTTTACTCAAGTCTGTTTTTCTCTCTATGTGGCATGTTACAAGATTCACATTTATAAGATTCACACTTCCAGACACAAAGCTACCAACAAGTAGCCGAAAGTGGGCTTGCCACTGATTGGATGTGGGTTAACTCTCAAGCCTCAGTTATAGCTTCCAGAAAGACCTTCCTTCGTCTCTGCTGACTGTTAATAAACGAGTCTCTTTATAGAAGTGTGCCTCTGCCTGTGGAATTTCCTTAATTTGAAACAGCATCTACATTTACAGGTGCAGCTCTGTAAGGCTAAAAATGCACCAGAGTTATGTTTAAAAGCAATGTAGTTGGGCCAAAGGCAGGAACTAGAACTATGTATTTATTTCTGCCAAATTATCTTCCCTTTTTTTTCTTTTGAAAGCCACTTTCCTCTCTTTCCTAATGGATCCAAAATCTTTAAAAACTAGTGAATGAATATGTACAATTTAGTCACTTAATACAAGTGCTTAGAAAAAAACCGAAGTGGAGAAAGTACATAGTGAGTGATGGGAGATGGGACGGGTTGTTGCTGGTGGTTTCTCCGAAGAGGTGATGTTTGAGCAGACACTTAAATGAAGAGAGGCTGCTGGCCATGCAAGTCTCTTAAGTGAGGATGGGCCAGCAGAAGAGAACAGCAAGTTCAGATCTCTGAGCTGGAGTGCTCTCGACAGGTTCAGAGATCACTGTGGTAGTTGAATGATGCCCTGCAAGGCTGACCATGAGCTAACCCTTGGAACCTACAACTATGTTAGGTCACCTGGGAAGAGGGACTTCAAAGATATGATTACATTAATGATCTTGACATGAGAAATACCCCAGATTGTCCAGGTCAGCCCATTATAGTTACAAGTGTTCTCATAAGAGGGAGGAAAGAGGTTCAGAATTAATAGCAGGGGAAGTGAGCACTGAAGTAGAGGCCAGAATGATGCAAGGAAGGAGCCACAAGCCAATGAATGCAGGTGGCTTCTTGGAGGTGAAGAAGACAAGGAAATCAATTTCCCCCTCAGAGCTTCCAGAGGAACCAGCCTTGCTGACAAACTGACTTCAGCTCAGTGAGATTAATTTTGGACTTCTGAACTCCAAAATGGTAAAAAATAAATGTGTGTTGTTTAGAGACATTAGCTTCTGGTAATTTGTTGCATCAGCCATTGAAAGCTATAACAAACATCAATAAGGGAGGTAGAACAGGGGTTGAGGAAGAGGCAGAGGCCATTGGGTCAAAGACCATGCTGGTCAAAACCAGAACTTCAGATTTGAATTAACAGGTAACATAATGAATGAGTCAAATCTTCTTGGGCAAGCAATCAATCAAATAAGTAAAGGTAAAACAAGAACTAGTTGATGTTCCTTCCAATTCCAATAGTCTTTAATATTTGGAAATTTGAAAATGCCAAAGGAATTTAGAGTCATTCACAAGTATTATAACAGAATTTGTCCTGTGACCTGTATAAAAGTAAATTTAATTTATTTCGTCAGACACCTTTGAATATCTGCTATTATAGATACTATGTAGAAAAGTGTACATGCATAAAATTTGGATAAAATTTCATTTGCTTTATGGAACCATCTGAAGCCCATGCATGGATCTCAGCTTACATATCCTTGCTCTACACCCACAATTACTGGGAAAGCTTTAAAGAAATCAACTTTATGTCATTACTCCTTTTGGTTGAAGTTGGCTGTCTTAGCTTAGGCCCCCAAATAAAGGTTAAGACACAATTTTGGATGCAGGTGGCTTATTTTGGAAGTAAGCCCAGGGAGCAGGAGAGTAGGAGAGGCAAGGATTGTAGAGGAAGGAAAGAATTTTAATTCAAGAATATCTTTCTGAGTTGGTGCCTCATATTTCTAAGGGTCTTTTGAAATACGTCTCAGGATTGTCCCTCTGGTGGATGGAAGGAAGAATTGAGTTAACTGCCAGCTCCTGTCTCCCATGGGTACAGTGGCTCCCATCAGTACAGTCACAAATTCTCCTGTAATATCAATTGCACAACAGTAAATGCTGAGCAGCATGCTTGGGCCTTACGTGAGAAACCCCGAGCAGAAGCGGAGGTAGAGGTGCCGCCTTGCAGGGAGGGAGGAATGCTGAGCATTGCATTGTGCAGAGCTGGTAGACATCTGCTCAGAAGTTACCTCTGCAACAGCAGCTGGAACACAAGGAGGGGCCCAAGGGTTCACAGTGATGCCTGTAAGAGGTGCCCATCACATTGGATGCGTCCTCAAAAAAAAAAAAAAATCATTTTCCGATGATACTGATTTTCACATAAAATTACTTTAATCATCACATTTAATCGAAGATGCTTTGACATTTGTGAATATTCTGCTTGAAAACGATGCTCTTTAATTTCCTACAATCTATATCTAGATTATTGAATTAAACTATATTAATTTCATTATAAGCGTTACAGGTGTTGTGTAACTATTTGGTATTGTATTGCATGCCTATTTTGTGCCAGGCACTGTTATGAACAATTTATATGAATTTTCTCAGTGAATCCTTCCAACAACCCCGAGAGATAAGTAATATTATCCATTTTTCATAGATGAGGAATCAGTCTTTAAAAGGTTAAATCAGGCACTGAGGAACACACGTTAATTTCCTGACTCAGCAAGTCTGTGGTGGAGCCTGAGAATGTACACTTCTAACGGATTCTTTGAAGATGCTGAAACTGCAGGCACAAGGACCACACTCCGATGACTGGTCACCGCACAGTGCTAACCGACCTTTTCTCAATACAAAATCGCATCTCGAGGTCCTCCTACAGCATAGTCCCTGACACTTGTTCTCATGTTGACATCTTCCACTTCCATGGGAAGGGGATGGTATTGGAGTTCTTCTGAGGTGAACCCTTTCAGGAACACTTGGAGATCTTGTCCCCCGACATGCCAGCTCCTGACCAAGGCCTCTGTGCCCCTTAGCTGCAGACACGGGTTCAGCTTGTGAGACATTTTCCTGTTGAAAATCCAAAAAAGAACATCCATCTTACAAATGATGTTTCAACTCTGCCTAAAACATAAATATTTATGAGCATGAGGTTAGCTATTTGGCAGATGCGATATGTCTTTTATTTTTTGTTAAAGTTTTCCCATTAGAAGACAGTTGCTTGGGAAAGCCTCAGAAACTAATACTGCGTTTCATTTCATAAAGATTGTGGAAAACTACAGAGCAAGAGAATCAACATTCCAATCACTGATGAGAGGTGAGGACATGCTCCCACAACCTCTCAGTGCTAACGAGTTATAATCGCAACGTGTGGCATGGTTCAGAGTTGTGCTTCCAAATCATTATTTAAAAAAGGGGAATTATAGTGTTACAACTGAAGGAAACTTTATGAAAGGCAATGCAAGAGCAAGATGGTAGCAGGGGTTGGCCGACTTCAGAGAAGAAGCTATTCAAGGCAGGCACGGGGGACATCGGCCAAGTAGACTGAGCCTGAGTATTCTCTCCTAGGCAACACAGATGCCAGCCAGACATCAGAGTCCCTGTGGTAAAGGACAAGGTACGGTCAGCCACACTTGGCTTTTCCAGCTGGACTTGGTCAATGTGAGGTAAAAACATTGCACTTAGCTGATGTCAGGATGTCCAAGTCACATCACATCACTAGAATGTTGGTAGAATTAGGAAAGGAAATCTATACTCAGTTGCCTAGGACATTGTGTAGGTAGGATGTTTTTCTCAAGATAATAATTTTTTCTTCAAGATACATAATGGGGAAGGTATGGGTCTTGGAGTCAAATGGACCTGGTTTGACTCTTAGCTGTGTCTTGCATTGCCTTGGTGAGTTTGTATGAAACTTGACTGTTGATTCTGTGTCCTCTTTGTGGGCCAACATAGAGTTTGCAGGGGCATTGTGAAGAACATCTGAGGTGTGATGCCTGGTGCGTAGTGTCCTCTCATAATTTAGTCTCATACGTTCAAATGATCCTGCACCTGGAACAGTGCCTGACATGCTCTAATGATAGATATGTCATTTTAATATTGATAAAAACATGTGCTGCTTTCTAGCAAGGTGCTGTAGAAGGAACAATTCCCTTTAGGTGACTGGGATAAGTGCCTTTCCTCCATGATTTTGGGGGCTTTGTCTACTTATATTTAGGAATTTAGACAGTGAAAATGTTAGAAGTGGGTTTAAATCATTGCACAAACATGACCATGTTGTCTTTTTGTTGAAAATGTAAACATATGGTATTTTAATATGTGCCACTTAAGAAACTGAATCAGAAGTTGAGATAGAGGAAATAAGAAAGGTGAGGAAGACATGACATTAGGAGGGGTGTGGGAAGAGGAGGGGAGGGGAGAGAAAGGGAGGGAAAGGGAGAGAAGGGGAAGAAACAGAAAGGAACAGGAGGGAAGGGGAGGGAAGAGGAAGAGAGATGAGGGGAGAATGGAAATGAGAGGGAAGAGGAAGTCTAATATGTGAAATCGAGATGTCTTAAGTCATCCACGACCAAAGGATTAATGTCTTCTAAGCTAGCACTGCCAGCTTGGTGAGGCTGAACTGGGTGCTTGATATGCATCATTTCATTCAGTCTTCACAGCAGCTGAGGAGAAGTACAATTTTCATTTCTACTCTGAAGACAAGGAGTCTAGGAGACAAACTGATGAGCTACAACTGTGCCGTAAAGTACTCTTGCCTGCTGCCCCTCCCTTCAGTTCTCAGCCTGCCTTTACCAACATGGTGCTTCTTGGTGCCCCTTTTCTGCCCCATCCCCTGTGCTTTGCAATATATATCATGTATGATATAACAGCTTGCTTTTCTTTATTTTGATTTGAAATGTTGGGGGTTAAAAAGTGTATTAAGAAGATAATTGAAAGGGAAAGAGGACCATGACTCAGCACCGCTCGCTATGGCTTTATCTTTGTAAGTGTGCTGGGAAGATTATGTAAGATGGAAGAAATTTGGGATCTTGGAGAACAAAGCAGGGAATCTGGAAATAATATAAAAAAGTAAACAAGATAATAAAAGACAACTTCAAAGCCATTGTAATCTTATTATGATTTTTAACTTGGAAGAGAGCAGGAATATAAGAAACTATCTGAATGCTCTGAGAAGTGGATTCTGAGCTATTCTGTTCTCATGAGGACCTATGATTGTGTTAAACCTTGGGAGTCCTTAAAATGGTTTCTGAAGTTGATATTCTTTGAGTTATTGTTATGAAGAAGTATGAGCCGTAACGTTATGTCAAGCCATCAGATTTTTGTAATTCCAGTGCCGTTGATTCAAATAACTTTAGACTTGTTGAAATAATTGTATGTGAGAAGTGGTGGAATAATTCTTGGATTTTGAGAATTTTTTCAAATCTCTTAGCAATCAAGGCTCATTTAAATTATACTATTAAATTCTTAGAGGACCGACAAAAAAAGTCTTAAAATACTCAGCACTCATACACATCACACACATTCACACACACATACACATAAGAAATGACACAATAAAGTAGTACATTTCAAGAATTAATAAGAACCACTGCTGTTGTCATCTTATTTTCATTAAAGACAATTAATTTAACATATACTTACTAAACATCTACCCCAAACCACACATTGCAGTCACCATTGGGTATAAGTGGTGATTGTTGCTCTTAACTAAATCAAAATGTAGACTAGAAGACAGATAAATAGAGTATACACTGATACTTGCTCTAAGCAATAAGGCATTAATGAGGTTGGTTAAGAGCATGACTGCTGTCTTGAAATCCTGACACTGGAGTTTGGTTATTCTCTGGAAGAACTGGGAGCAGAAAACAACAGAATTTAGCTGAATTTATAGGTGTATGTTGAATATCTTCTCACGTCCCACTTCAAGACCCTTCCATTCAACCTGGGATAGTGACAGTATTTCCCACGGCCTAATAATATCCATCATTTAAGCACTGGAATTTCAAAATGATCACTACAGAACCACTTATGAAGTAATCTTGGCATCTCTGAGAGAGACACAGTAGCATTTCTGTGAGGGAGTTAGAGAAAGTGGCCAGAAATGTAAGCCAAGTGTTTGCTTATACAGTTTGCCTGAGATAGAGATCACAAAATTTGGACTTCTCTAGTTCTATCCTTCCAGTAATTCTAAACATTATAGTTTTATATTCCGTAGGGAGCTGAAGGACTACTTAGGGACTGAAGAGCAGGAAGTAACTATCTTATTTAATTTTTCTAAACCACTCCACTGAGCTCTAGTAGCTTCACGTGTAGTGAATGGAAAATTCACTCCTTTTAGGGCCCATCCTTACCGAAAGACACTTGACTTTAGAAAAAACTGGGCTTCCTTCCCACCACTGACATACTCAAATCAATGTGGGATTTTAGAACAAATCCCTGATTTTGTGAAGTGGGAAGTTTTTATACACTTTTGACAATAAGCATTTTTTGGTGTAGTATGCTTCTTAGAATGCCTTAGTACTGGAAATAAATTCACTCTCTTTCCTTTTATTTCCACAAAATCTCTCATTTATTCTTCGGGTATATTCTGTAGAGCTTCCAGTTGGGTTTCTTGCTGTCATGTGGGAAAGCTGTAACAGGCTATGGAATTCTGTCTGAGGCAGGGGTCTCTTTTTGTTAGGTACATGAGGAGGACTCACACCTTGCAAAATGAAAGGAGAACCCTCTTGGCTTGCTGAGGCCTTATCCTTTGTAAAAACCCTTGGTATATGGGCGTTCTGCAGAGGAGGAGTCCCCTGGGGTGGAGCAGCCCAGATCGGGGATTCATGTTCCCTGAAATGTAAAGGAAAAGGTTTTTACTGGTGACAGGAATCCAAGGCCTTGTGGTCAGGGACTGGGATGAGGGGCATTCCACCTGGTGTGTGGCTAAAGTTGGAAGCCCCTTTGCTCATTACTCATTACTTTCTTATGTTTGGAGACAGTGGTATCTTGTGGCAACAGAGGAGCCATGGTGACCATTGTCACAAGGACAAAAAGAGTGGGTAAATCAGAAAGATTTTTTTCTATGGAAATAATTAACTCTGGAGTCTAAGAAATTACTAACAAACCTCTATTTCTTCTCGCTGCTAATAGCGCTGTTGGTAAATGGGCTGGTTTGATTGTAGAAGGTTCACACACACACCCATCCTCCCATCGCACAGCAGTAGGGATTGGGGTGAGAGGAGTAATGAGAAGCCAGAAGTAACCTCACATGTCCAGTCCAAGCTGATAGATCACCTGTAGAGTGATATTTACAACTCTTTCTTAAGTACTTACCAATTTCAAAATACAAGATTCATATTAATTTGAGGAGTTGTTGAGCCGATGAACTGAAAGGGGGTAATGTGTGTGTGTGTGTGTGTGTGTGTGTGTGTGTGTACGTGCGTGCGTGCACGCGTGTGTGCGCACCAGCAATTGTAGGCACTACTGAGAACTTTCTTACGTCCCCACACTGTAGCGTGTCCTGGCTTGTCCTGTGGAGGCCTTCACATCCAGTTTGGCTCAGGAGAGACTGAATTTTGTGCAGTATCCATGTGGTAGTGTGGCCACCGGGCACCTCCAAAAAGCCTGTGATCAAGTGTAGCCATCAAAACCCAGAGACCTTCCTCACTCACAATGCCCCAAACCAGTCTCTCTTTGTGCAACAAAGTCTGAGAATCTGTCTAATTTTTTGCTCCTTCATTCTGGACTGGTCCTTTGGTCAAAGCTTGGAATATCCCAAGTTTACAGCTTCATGTTCTGGTCATTTTCCACTTCTGTTCAAAGTATGGGAAAATTTAAAGAACTTTCAAGGAATGAAGCTGTGATGATTATTTCCATGTAATTGCAGATAATTCTGGCAAAAACATGATAAATACAGTTCTTTCTTAAAGAGCATGATATTGAGAATGCATTAACAACCAAACCAAACCAAATTTCCCGTATCCATCAGTGCAGCTTTTTGGGAAATAACTGTAACACTATGAAGAAAATGGCACTGTGTCACTCACCTTTGGTGATGGTCACACAGATGATGATAAATTTAAGCATCTGAGCTGAAGAATTCTGTAGGTTTTGCTTCAAACACGGAGAAAGTTAAAAATGCTCTAAGAATTCCATTGTTCTAAACTTCTTACCATATCATTTCTCTACCTATGGAGCTTTCCTGCAATTTAAGGAATCGCCTGTGAGAACACCAAGTTTAAGGAAAAGACAGGCTGGAGCAGAAGCTAACTGACAATAGATTTCTTGCTTTTTGCCTTCTATATAAGTTAATGGGTGTTAATTAATAGGTACTAAAAAATTCAACATTGCAGGGTCAGATTATTAAAGATTTTTGGGTCCAATACAGTGGCAATAGCTTCAATCAGTGTAATATACCCTCCTACGAGTAGTGTTTAATTACAGGGATTAGCAAGCCGCAACTGTCTTTGTTAGCTTGAATTTGAGTAGACATATACCAGCCAAAAACTCTGGCTCTCTCTTACGTTTCAGTACAGTGTAGAGGATGCCAACCATAAATCCAGTGACAAGAAGAAATAACTATAGAATAATTTATATCATTGGCCAAAATAACATGTCTAAGGAGCAGGTGCTCCATGATCTTGCAAATCAAATTAAAAGCAAAACAAACTATTTTCTTTTAACTGCAACCAGATTCAATGCCTTTTTGGTCTTAAAGAAGCAAAACATTCTTAATTGTTTATTGATTATTCAAATCGTACAAACCCGAGATACATTAGTGTGGTTAAATTGTTTCTTTCTAAGTATGGGCGTAGGGGCTTAATGGGAAAGCCATGCGCTAAACTGCTGCGTGAAAACGGGGTTTGATACCCCTTCTCTGTTTGGAACGACCTGGGGTGGCGGGTGCGGAACTGGCACCTTCAGTAACCTGCAGGGTGAGGGGGCATAAGTAATTTTTCTAGCAGACTGGGAATAAGCTTTGAGACATCTATATAGAAACTTCTCTTTGGCCTCTCTAGCAGTGGAGATGCCTGCCAAATAGTGAGCTGGCAAAGAATAAGGAAGCAGAGAGGGGTGGGGGATTCTTGAAAGATGATCCTTTGCTACCCAAATGAGTTTTTGGTCAAAGCCTTTGAGCACAGTGTAAGAATAAAAAATAGAGTGGGAGGAATATTTTTCAGCTCTTTTGCAATCTAATAATGCCAGCGTTAAGGGATGAGGAGAAGAAAAATGTGGGGGATGGAAAAGAAGTAAAAATATTCTGAGATTAAAATGTTATCTTTAAATATTGTGCTTCAACGACACAGCGGCCAAGGGCTTTGGTGCCGGCTGCAAAGGACAACAAAATCTTGGTTTCCTTGCAGTTGAAGGTAGTTAATTGCTTTCTGCCACCACTAGGTGGAGATGTAGCTTTACCAAGAGCGCACTGCCCGGCTAAAAATGGCCTGTGATGGCTGTGACATCCCTAACAAAAATTTTAAATGTTCCAGATCGATCAATTGTAAATCATGTTGGTCACGAAGTCACACTAATCTTGGGGGAGGGGCCGCGGGAGAAGAAATTAAAAAAAAAAAAATAACACGTTACACAACATAGCAAATAACCCTCAATGTACAGTTGTAAAGTTGTTCATGCGAATTATTATTTTTTAAACCACAAGTTCTGACGTTTAAGACTCTGAGAGAATAATCACGCCGTGTTATAAATTGTCTGCTGCCAATACACACATATTTTCCTTTATTCTCACACCAGCTGCCAGCTCATGCTATCAGTGGTCAGGAACAAACAAACACAAACTACCCCTAAAAAAAAAGCTGAGCTTCCTTTCCAACTTAACCAATGGAAACGTGCCAGCAACTGGCAGGAGTTGGGAATTGTGTGTTCGAGTTTAAGGGGTTGTTTCTAAATGCAGTACTTTTTGAGAATCTCATTACCTCACATCTTGATGTGTGAAGTGCGATTCACAGCACAGTTTGCTAAAGGCTAGTTAGCTCTTGTCTTAACGGTCTTAGGTGTCTAATATCCCATTAATCAAACCTTAGTGAAATGAAGCATTTCAGTTTGTTTTGGCTAAGCCTCTTCTCTCTATTAGCTGACCCCTTTTCTTTTATGTAAACTTCTCTATGCCCATTGGTAGATGGCAGGGCTATCAGATGGCCTCCAGAATAGACAATGGACACCAATCATTTTCTAGAAAGGCAGGGAGTCATTTATTATTCTTCCATTCACACTTGTCTCCCAGATGAAAATGCTCCTGAAGTTCATTTAATCCTTCACTCAACGTTTTTTTTTTTTTTTTTTTTTTCCTCTCTCTCCCATTTTCTCGGTCTCTTTCATGGAAAGAATACCTCATAGATTTCATCTAAGTTGTCTGTGTAACCCTTCTTTTCAGAGAGTGTGTCTCTTCCACCTGCCAGGATTCCATTTAAAGACTCCACGAAGTGAAGGAGCTCTCCATTTATGGCTGGGGAAGTTCAAATAGCGACACAATTCTTGATATATTGCAACCAAGCAAGTGGAAACTTCCACGATGACTATCAGAGTTGTAAAGTAGTGAATCGTGGTAGCAGAGCAGTCCTCACACCAAAAGATTTAAAATTTTTCATTAAATATTTTCTTCTTAAAATTTAAAAATACTCAACAATTTGTATTACGATGCAAATTAATTCATGAGGAAAAGTTGGGAAATTTTTTAGTGGCCAGGAGAAAAAAGGAGGTACAAACAATTAAAATACAAAAACCGATTTACATTTAAAACTATTAATTTCCAACTGTTGTAACGTAATATTGACATAACCTTAAACTTATCTCTTAAACTTAATCTCACACTTAGGACCATCTGAAATCAGATAATTCATTCCCAATGGGTGCTACTTAAAGGGGCAGTCCTATTTTCTAATCTCAGTCATGTGCTTCTTTTCAAAGCATATTTCGTGGCAGCAAATGTCAGCATCACCTTTATTAGTGACTTTCTGATTCTGAGGGGGAGAGGGCTAGTTGTAGAAGGTCTAGGTCTCCACTGAAAAGACCTTGAGTGGACAGTATGGGCTAAGCATTGCTCTGGGGCGATGGGAATATAGGCTGACCACTTCCTGGTTTGAACCTTCATGGGTCTCCTCAGCTCCTCACAGGAGGTAGCCTTTGTCAAATTCCAATAGCAGCCCTGGGTGAATATTACCTGGAAGACGTTTCTTCTTTCTTTAGTCAGCAGAACGCCTCAGGAGTAGCCAGAGTTTTTGATAGAAACATAAAAAATAAAACTTTTATTAATAAGATACAACTTTCTTAAACACAGCCGATTGCTTTTTCGCGCTTACTATGTGCTAGGTACTGTTTAAGCATTTTACGTGGATGAACTGATTCAGTTCTACAAGAACCGGATGGTGTTGGGATTATGACAGTTCCGCTTTTATAAATGAGGAAAGACACAGCCTGTGAGTGATGAAGCTGGGATTACACCCAGGCAAGCAGACAGCAACACCCACTACCTACCTCATCCTCTTTGCTATAATACATAAGTAGGTATTTGTTTTCAATATCTCATAACATTTTTAAAATAGAGTTTTCCTAGCTAGTTTGAACTTATGTACCATTCTTAAAAAATACCTTATAAAAGTGCCAGTTTAACCAGTAGAGGTTAAATGCATTTTTCTAAATTCAAGTCCTCCCGATCTATAGAGCTATTTTAAAAATTTTAAATTAACATTTTTAACATGTTGTGAGTTCTCCTAAAGTAAATGAAATACATATATTTTAATTTTACTGTGATGTTATGAGAGCTAGAACTGTCAGTTTACATGAGAGATAATATTGGGATAAAGAGAAGTATTTTCTAATCAGTTCACATTATTCCTTGATATGGGTAGAAAGAAATAAAATAAAATATTTTTGGAATAAAACTATATGTTATTAATCGAAAGAACTTTTTTAAGCAACACTCATGAATATCACACACACACACATTCAACACATACATGACTCTGCTTCTGAGCAAAGCCATAAAATCAACCTAAACTTTCTTTGCTTAAGAGAGTCAGCCATAATTTAGAGTATTACTACTAATCCAGATTGGTCCAGTTTGAACATAAAAGTCAAGTTTTAGTCAGACCGAAACTTATAAAAATCCATACGGAGGGAAAAAAATTCAAATCAGTACTTATTGGGCACCAAGAAGAAACTAAATTTCTCCATCCACTCTCACAGAGAGACCCTGTCCCCCTTTCATCAAACCTGAGTCTAAATATCTCCTAATTAGTGACAGAGTGTGAGGAAAAACAGAGTGCTCAGCTAGTCTTCTCTATCCTCAAATTAAATATTAAATACTAAAAAAGGTCTCAGGAAAATCTGTCCTTGATATGACAATGTACTGATATATATATGTTCCTTACATGTACACAAACATGCCTTTTGAGAGGCAGTCACTGGGAAATGAAGAACCTGAAAAGAAACCTCACATTAACACAAAACAGAATGTCAATTGTAGTTGAAAAATAAAAAACAAAAAACAAAAACCCAGGACCGGATTGGTGGATGAGATGGAGAGGAAAATTAGTTACAAGCAATCTTCTTACTAACCAATTATTTTAGCTTATCTCATTATCTGTTATAACTTCAGTCCGTCCCCAAATGAAAGGTTTGCAGAAAGCCAATCACTACAGAAGAGATAGACTCAAATTGACCAAAGAAACAGGACTTAGTTTTTGGTTTTAATGCCCCTTTGCCATGATAGAATCTAGAAAAAGAGGCTCACAATCTGTCACATTTTGTTCTGCTCAATCCACATAAAAATCGTCAGGCCGGCACGTTTGATTGGTGCTACCTTTTGAGTTGAAATGCATTTGCTTTACATTTTCACTTTTAATAATTCTTAGAGTTCCTGGTCATCTCCACAGAAGTGTATTTCCTGGACATTTTAGTTGTTGATCAAATCAGAAGAAAAAAAAGAAAGAAAGGAAAGGAAGATGACATCTTGAAGTCTTTTGCATTGACAGAACATACGTTTGATCAGGGTGCAGTGTCGTCCATCTTTTGTGGCTCTTTGTCGATCACGTTTACTGGAAGGATAAGTGAAGTTCACAAAAAGACATTTATCTGAATTATCCTCATAAAGTACTGTCACTCTGTGTAAGAAGAAAAATGGAAGAGAAGACCGGTCTGTACATATATGTTTTACACTTGAATTAATTGAGGAAAAATATAAATATATATCATGTGACCAGTGTTTGTATGTGTATGTGTGTGTATATACTATATATGTACGTATATCTGTAAATATATATAAGTATACATGTATGTGTACATGTATGCAAACTAGGATCCGATATGCTAAAAGTTATCCTTGCAGTTAACTATTCAACTCTTACACTTTCAAAATTCTTATAATGCTCTAACCTCAATGAAAATGAAGACTCCTCACTGGCTCAGTGAATAGAAGCCTTTAACCAAATTGTAAACAATTATGGGTACTGTCTGAGCATGTGTGCCTACAAGTAGATAAGAAGATAAATGTAGAGTTTCTCTTAATTAGACTTTCTTAATTAAAAACAGCAGCAGTATTGTGATCAAAATGAACTCTGGTGGGACTGTGGTCACTTGGTCTTCTGGGTATCACTCGAGGAAAATGAGATTTTTTTTCTCCCTTCTAGGATAAATCGTGCACTAAAGAAGGAATAAATGGTTTCTGTGAGCAGTGTACCTTTGGTTTTTATCTGTGTGAGATGGATGTGTCTCTCGCCGTTTTCAGAATGGCGTGGGGGCAGACTTACCCATCATTAGCACCCCAGGATGGATCCAATTCACTAATTACTTATGCTGTCCTGGTTCACTGAGATTTAAGTACCAAGTCAATCCCATTATCTGCAGTCTCCCAAGCTTGCCAGAGCCATCCGTCTTTCATGGAAAAGAAGCACAGGGGTTATCAACTGGGCCCGCAAGACGTGGGATTTCCTGACTTTGGGAGAAGGCGAGATTAGAAGATTACTCCCGACTCAAGTCCAGGCCCCTCTAAGCTGCCACTTTGGGTTGCGATAAAGGCAAACAGTGACAAATATCCATAACTACATGAAGAAGCAGGAAAGAGAAAGCAGTGAGCAAAGGGAAGGGAGGGGAGAGAAGGAAGAAGAGAGGAGGGATAAAAATGCAAAGCAAAGGAGGCCTGCGCCTGCTGTGACACGTGGCCTGTGGCTTCAGTCAGCTTTATACACATCACCTCCGAGCTACAAATGACAATTCATCTGTTACAGACACAAGATAATATAGTCAGAAATCAGGAATTAGAATATTCTGAAGGCCTAAGTCCCCCTCTGAGAGGAGAGGTGGTGGAGAAGAGGCCGCAGGATGGAGAAGGGAATCAAGAAGCACCTGCCCCACGCAAGGCCTCCTGCAACCGCACTGGACACACTTCATGCCTGTCCGGCTCCCAGGCCCCGGCCAGTTGGGATGGGTGATTGGCACCTGCTCTGCTGAGGGGTTGGGCCCGACAGCTATTGGCAGCACTGTTGTGTTCACTTGCACACTTTCGGAAGCAGCAGTGAGGCTACTAATACAAAAGAAAAAGAAAAAAAAAGAATCTTCGAAGCAGCATGACATCTCTTGGAATGGAATATTTGTCTCTACAAATGATTGCTCTGCTGCCAGCACTTGACACGGTGCTCGCAAACATGTGTAATTGTTGGAAGTGTAATGATGATTATTTGCATATTTAATGTTCAAACAGTACTGAAGAAGCAACCTAGACTAAACCTTTTAGGGGCAAATTTGAATATGTTCTGCATGAGCTGGAGGAGTCCCAGAAAGGAGGGGGCGTCCGATGGTGAGCAAATGCAGCGATAATTGGCTTAACGTTCAACTGCACCACCGCCTTGGTGCTTTTATTCACGGACACAATAGCACTCTCTGGACCCATGTGAGGTGGAAGTTCACCAACACCAGAAAGACGCTCTCTGTTGGCTCGAGTTCAAACATAAACTGCCAGACGCCCTGTATCAGCCTGGTTTTACATTAACCAACTGCGAATCCAAGAACAGTGGCCAGGAAATTGGGATAAGAGTTTTGACGCTATGAGGAGGGACCGTACACGCGGAATTCATTACAATTTTTAGCCACTGACTGGTGGAAATTGCCCACTCATTGCTGTGCCCCAAAGAAATCATTCTTGGGGAACAATTTAGCTGAATTATTAAAAAGACATTATATCCAGACTTGCAGGGAGAACGTTTCATTCTCTTAGAAAGCAGATGCACTTCTAAGATTCTTTTCCAGTTTTCACTTGGATGGATCCTTGTTCGATTAACTGTTCTCTGGATATCAGCTAAACTTGCTGTGATGACCGTTTCCCAGTGTAGACATACATCAAATCATTATGTCATAAACCTAAAGCTAATACAGTGTGATATGTAAATCACAGCTCAATAAAGATGCTCTTTTTCTTATGATACTTCTTTAAAATAAAGAGCAGTTGGTAATCTAAGTGAAATCAGAAGTACCTCTCTTCCTCACTACTCACCTCCCTGGAATTTTAAGCCTAACACACTCTTGTGCGGCCCAGAAAATGTGAAGTTAAATGCTTTGTCCTTCTGCTTTCTAGCTGTGACTAGATAAGTTTGGGAGGCACACGATGGCTCATGGGGATGGTTTCTCCAAGTAGGATCCCTTGTAGAAAATGTACCAGAAAATTCAGAATGTAGAACATTCCCCATGAAAATGACACTCCCTGCACCAGATTTCTCACCAGTGACAAAGGTGCTGGCCCTGGGAGCCATGGCAGCCTGCCTGCCTTTCCGCACCAGTGCTAAGCAGACTCCCAGCAGGCTCACCCCCACACACGTACACATCTTGAATGACTTGGAGACGATGCTGCCTGCTCCAAATCAGCAGGAAAGGAGATTTTAGATGGTGGCAATTATCTCAGGAAAAACACACCTCACTGAAATCAATAGAATAATTTTTGATAATGTAGCCACTTGATCTGGTAATTTGGCCTTTCACCTGTAGTGAACGACTTTGCTGGAGACTTTCTTGAGCTATTAGATGCCTCTTACTTGGAGGCTATCCTGTTCTTGTCTTTCAAAGTGCGTTGAATAATTAGCTTTTGAGTTTAGTGCTTTCGCTCCTTCCTTTTTCCTCCCACATTTGTCTCCATCCCCCGCCCGCCCCAGCTTACTCTCTCTCAGACTACTCTCCAGTTGCAGCCCCATGCCCCCTGCCACAAGCCCCTTCGTCACAAGCCATAGTGTGAAGACCTTTGAGGGGCAGAACGAGCACTTATCATCCTCTAAATTGATTTGATTAAAAATCTGGTGGGTGACTAAAGATGGGCCATGGGCGTGCCCGATCCCATTACCCCAGGTCCTGCTCTTGGCAGGGCTGGAGCCTGACCGACAACGCTTCTCATGGGTGCTGTCTCTGGGCCATGGGGTAACATACTTGCAGCTGATGTGGTTTGGCAACTCACTTTTGCATACATACTTGTTAATCAGATGACTAACTTTTTAGAAATTTAAAAATTCATGAATTTACTTCTGAGCATCAGAGAGGTCAACTACTCTGTGGTAATAACGCAAAGGTCAAAATACCAAAACAAGAAATTACTGCTAGCGAACAATCCTATAGTTCCAGGCAAGTTTCCAAATTCATTTAACTTAATTCTCATGACGATCTGATGAGAGAGGTCCTATCTTCCCAAGACTCCATTTTACAGATGAAGAAACTGAGGTCTGGAGGGAATAAGGAATGAGATCAGTGTCTTACAACCCACAAAGGATGAGACTGGAATTCAAACCCAGGCACAGCAGCACCAGAGCATGGCCACTAGACCCACTGCCTCTTGGGGTAGTCAGCTCTACTTCCCATCTTGATGTCAACTTTAGACATTCTATATAGATGCTAAAGCAGTCATCTCTCCATGGACTTTTTATTGCAGTGTCACAAGACTCTGCTTGCCATTTTGCATGCCACTTTAGAAAGAAACTCTTCTGAAGTGGAAATGACCGCTACTGACCCCTGGGATCCATTCATGGCTTTCTTGCAACATTGAACACAGAAAGCAAAGGGATTTTTTTTTAAAATATAATATTAAAACAACCCTTGGGATACAAAGTTGGATTTTATTCCTTGTTAGATTCTTTGAAGAGCAAAATATTTAAAAAAACATATGACAATAATTAGCAGAATTTCTTCAGGGATTTGTTGGTTTGACCTTAGCCTTTTAATCCATCAAAGTATGCTAATCGGCCTGACAGACAGAAAGATAACATGCTGAGGCAGATGCTCTAGTAGGGGAAAGAGAAGAGAGGGTGAGGAGCCGAGGGGAAGGGAAGGGCACTATAGGCAATGGTCACTGCAGGGTCACTCTTTCAGGGTGGCCCCAAGAGGATAGAGCTAGACAGAGCCTCAGAAGCAAGCTACTAGTTTTATTCTAAGCCCAGCAAGGTGAGCCAGCTCATCTGTATACGTTCTGCAAATTTATTTTTACTGTCAGCTGAGCATGAAATACGTTTGTAGTTTAGAAAGTTGTGAATGGCTACCATATGACCCAGCAATCCCTCTTCTGTTGTCTACCTGAAAAAAAAAATTGAAAACATTTATTTGTAAGGATATATATGTGTGTGTGTGTGTGTGTGTGTATACATATATATATATGTCTATATATATATATATAGACATATATATATATATATATATATATATATATATATATATATATATACCCCTATGTTCATTACAGCATTATACTTGGTAGCCAAGTCTTAGAAACAATCTAAAAGTATTTCAATAGATAATTGGATAAAGAAGGTGTGGTATACATACAATGGAATATTAGTCATAAAAAGATGAAATACTGCCATTTGTGAAAATGTGGATAGATCTTGAGAATATCATGCTAAACGAAATAAGTCAGAGGGAAAAGGACAATAACCATATAATTTCACTCATATGTGTGTTATAAAACAGAAAGTGATACATGATCAAACAAAACAAACTCAGAGATACAGACAATAGTATGGTGGTTACTGAGGGGAAAAGGTGAGGATCAAGGGGATCAAATTCATGGTGACAGAAGAAACTAGACTTAGGGTGGTGACCACACAATGCAATATACAGATGATGTAGTATAGAACCGTACACTTAAAATTTATATAATCTTGTTAACCAATGTCACCCACCCCCATAAACTTAATAAATAAAAAAGTCAAGTAATTACCAAAAAAGTAATAATTTTGTAATATAACCTTAGAAAAATAAAAGAAAGGAGACTAACTCAACACACACACACACACACACACACACACACACACACACACACACAAAGATAAGTTGTAGATGGGATGAGAACACATAAAATGTTCAAATTTAAGGTTCAGATGTATGGTGTCTGCAGTTCCAACTGAATGCATCATGCCATTTAGTAATTCTGGCAGAGACATTTACTGCCCATCAAATGTTCATGGACTCCCCCATTTTACATAGACTCCCTGTAGTAAGGTGGGATTATGTGGCTGGGTGAGTAGAAATGATGTCTCATTTTTGAGTCAAAGCACTGAGGAAATGATGTGTGACTTTTCAGCTTTCTCTTCTGCTAAGGTGAATGCAAGACTGGGTAGTCAGATGGCCCAGCTGCCAGGTGAAGGTTTCCAGATTCCCTGGGATTTTTAGCAACTGGATACAGGAGACACAATAAAGCATATGTATGGTGAGCAAGAAATAAACTTTTGTTTAGTAAGTCATTGATTTCAGGGTTATTTTGTTACTGTAGCATAACCAGATCTTCTGCTGACTAAAGACTATAGAAACATATAAGTAACTATTTCTAGTAGCTGAATTGCATAGACTTTTAAATTCACATATCACCAACCAATCATTTAGTTCATCCTATACCTAGAATGGATAGGGAAGAATAAAGGGGAAACTACTGAATACACTCTCCATTGTAAACACCATGCCAAATACTTTACATCAGCCATTTCACTTTGGGCTCCCAGAAAAAAGCAGTTAAATGTTGACATTTCATCATTTGTTAACTAAAAAGGAAAATGAAGCCCAGAGAGTATAAAAAACCTGCCTAATAATATATAGTTACTTTTCTGGAATTTTATGTTTTTGGCTCTAAAATCTGTTTTCTGCTTTATATCACTGAGGCTTCCTGTAAAGGCAAATTAGAGACTATTTAGGTATCCTTGAAGTCAGGGAATGGATGAATGATCTGCTTACACTTTTGTAAGCCCTCAAATCCATGATTCTGGTTTTAGTCCAGCAAGGTGGTATTCAAATTGCCCCTCTGTGGGAGAATCTCACAGTTCTAAATTTTTAAAGTGAGATTCCTATCACCTGATTAGGGATAACAGAGGCATTTGAAGAAGGACCCCAAAGAACTCTGAAGTTCCTAGGAAAATGGCAGAAGCTGAGCCTATACATATTTACTTGCAAAACCCACATACTCTAGTCCATATGTTATTATCGCTGACTTTGGGTAAACCTTTAGACTTTCTTGAAGCTCCTTTCTTTGTATCTATTCCAAATATGTCATCATTGTCCCTTTTTGTGTATTGGACAATGTTTAATATGTAAATAAAATCAGGCATTAATCCCCCCATCTCAAAAATATGGAAATAATTCCATTTTTATATACGTAAAGCCCACCCACCGAACGCATGTACACCCATACACTCACAAACCTATCCCCTCCTCTCTCTCTCTCTCTCTCTCACACACACCCACACACACACACACACACACTAGGTGCTGGGATGGGTCTCATGAGTTAACACCTACACTAATTCAGGCATTGTATGTGGTTGATGATACAAAAACAACCATGACAGTCTTTGCCTTCATGGAGGATACACTTGAGTGGAAAACTATTATTCATTATCTTCCACTCAGTGGTTCTTGTGTCGAACCCCTACCACCTTTTCTCAAGGAGAACTTCTCTCCCTCTGTCCATCTTTGAGTATTGTTTCACTTCAGGGCTGTTTCTCTCCCCAGTTATCTCCCCTAATGGTGCACACGACCCATGGTGATTTAATTCCTTCCCATATATTCATAACTGTCCATGTGCCAAGTGCACTCAGAGCTCTCTTCTTATGGAATGCTTTGCTGGATGATGAGCTACCAATGGCCATCGCTGTAAACTATCACCATCACCCGTGCCTTAATTATGGTATTCTTTATACTCCAGGCCTCTCTTCATTATCTTTTACATGCCTGGAAAGTGCTGTAGCCAAAATAAAAATCCACATCTCCTTGACATGAAAGTCTGCCCCCTTCAAGAGCATGCTATCCTCCCTCTTCAGGAGGCCCCAAACTTAATGCCACCTGACACCCAATCCATTCTTCCAATATCATTCCATTCAGTAGAAGCACCATTAGCCACCCAATTTTCTTAACCAGAGAGCTGGGAGTCATTCACCTCCACGGCTCAGCAGGTCCAGCAGAATCAGACTCCTTAACTGCTCTAAGCATTGCCAGCTCCCCTCCAATCCCACAGGCATTGCCTCAGAGGATGTTCCCACCAAGCCTCCTAAGCTAAGCACTGCATTGCCTTTTGTGTCTCCCACATTTGTTGTTGACATTGTTACCTTAGAGATATTTCCTAAGGAAAGCCCTGAAATTGAAGTGAACTTCCTCAGTTTAAACTTTTCAGACATACCACATAGCTCATAGGATAAAGGCCTAACCCTGGTCTGGCAGACCCAGCTCTTCTACTCTGAGCTACCCTCTGGTCAAAGGCCTTTAACAGCTTTCTCCAGGCACCATCTCTGCTGACTCATTCAAGGGCCTTTGCACAGATAGGAACTCACCGCCTCTTCTTCCCCATTCATTTCTAATCACATTAGGACCCTTGGCTCAGGCATCACTTCTGTCTTTCACCACCTACTACTTCCTTGGGTCACTGTTAGGGTCCTTGACCAAGTCACCTCATAGCCTCACGACAACCCAGTAAAAGCAGGCAAGGCAGCTATTATTTTTATAGCCACATTACAAATGTGGAAACTGAGGCCTGGAACATTTAAGGGCCACACACAAGAAACTGATTTGATATAAGAGCTAAACCAATGGCCTTAGCTTCTAAATCCTGTGTTTTTCTAGGCACTTTCTTTCAGCTTAGAATTTAAAGGTGCTATAAACCTTCCCCCTTTTCTTTTCTTCAAGATGCTCTTTCTTCAAGATGTTTTCTTACCTGCATCTCTTTAACTGCTCTGATAGACAGTATAGCTCTTTTTAACTTAGCATCCTCCATTCTCTTTTGTCTCCTGTGCAGAAAAAGTGATGCAGTATAAGCAGAAAACCTTGTCCAGAATCTTCCAAACACTTGCTTGTAACTTTGAGAAAGTTACTTCATGTCTCTGAATTCAGTTCCCAAGTCTTCAGTGTGATTGAGCTAAGAGATACTGTAAGATGAGCTTAGAGGTCTTGTCTTGTCTTGTCTCAGCACTCTATACTGCCATTAAAAATAAACTAGCCCTAGAAGAAACATTCTGGCCAATCCATTGTTTCACATCATGAAAATGTTGCTGATTTAAAAAGCATTTAAATGCTCAGTTTTATAAGTAACCTGACTCTCTTTAATAACTTCAGTTGGGATGCTGAGAATAGTGGGCTTGAAGAGGACTCAACTTCCAGTTGCTTAAAAGGGTGCAAATATAGTGACTAAAGGAGATGTGTTGACTGGGGCAAGACTTGAAGTTAAATACTGTCTCTGCCTCAGATTATCAGTGAGTATTGAGCACATTATCCACACATGGAGGAAAACAGCAGCTTCTCACCCTACTTCACAGGTCTGTGTCTGAGACAGTGGATACCCATGCCTTTTGAAATGTTGTATTTTAATGTAAGGTGTCACTCTTATAACTGTTGATTTTGATAAGTCATTTCCCCTCTTGGACCACAGTTCTTTGAAATAAAATAATTTTGCTACTCGGCTCTTTAACTCTTCTTAGAATTAGAAATTGATGATGATGATGATGATGATGATGATGATCACATAACACCGAAAGATCACTATGCACCAAGATCCAGGCAGCACACTTTAAAAGGACCAGGGGCTGACCCTGTGATAGGATGACACCTGAATGTAGTTTTAATTCTTAGAACACAGAATTCAGTGTAGCAAACATGGGCAGTGATCAGAATAGAAGGCACACTTGTTATTGCATCCACTCTGAATTTTCATTATGACTTTGAAAACATCTCTACTCACACTAGAGTAGTCAATATACAAAACCAAACCAAACCAAACCAAAATGAAACAAAACACATTGTTCTCTTTGATCTCCGGATGCTTCTATCTTTTCTCTTTTTGAAAGTCCTAGCTTTCTTCCCCTGGAAATCTCTCAATGTTCAGGATTGTGACTTCCAGGTAACCTCTTCTCTTGAGCTCTATCTATCAAAGTTTCTTCAGCCAGAGGGAGTCTTGCTTTGTCAGTACTCTCAGGGCATTTGCAGATTCATGCAGTTATAGCACTGGGCTGCTACAACTTTGTTTTCATGTTTTTCTTTCCTTCTAAGACTGTGCTGTCCCCTAAGGGAGAGATTGTGCATTCCCTCAGCTAGGAAGGCCTCAGCACTTGTCACTTATTGGTATTATGTGAAGAGTTTTATGAAAGAATGACTCAGATGTATGGTGAATGCTTTTCACTAGGTTTGCTTTTTCTATTTTTCTCCAGTATACCCTTTATAGTTTGACTCTCCACTCCCAACGCATTGCCTATAGCTGGAATAATGACTATAAATGGTTAACAAAAATAAATGCAAACGTTCAAGTTTGACTTATTTCTTACACCTTGAATCCCAACTAACTATTTAAATATACATGTAGAAAATGCAAAAAAAAAA
This sequence comes from Eidolon dupreanum, assembly GCA_028627145.1. NCBI lineage: Eukaryota > Metazoa > Chordata > Mammalia > Chiroptera > Pteropodidae > Eidolon > Eidolon dupreanum. The sequence goes on along the minus strand of CM053515.1, from coordinate 47,682,078 downwards.
AAAGTATTAACTTGATTTCCTCTATTAAAGAAAAAGAAGATTAAAGTCACAGGATACTTGGAAGCAAATTGTCATGAGAGCCCAGCAAGAAAGGGTTGTGTTGTTTAGGCTACGGGGCCAATCTTCCTTGCCAACTATTAAACAGTGAATAAATTAAAAGAAATGGCAGTCAGCAAAGGGTACCTCAAGAGCACATAGTACTCACAAAGCCATGGGGGGAGGTCAGGCTACATGAGATCAGTAAGCCCTCGTGTTGGCAGAAGTAGAATGCACATGGGCACAAATCTAGACTATGGGACTGGAAGAAGAGAAAGAGACCAGTTACAATGAAGCTTGAATTGAGAGACACAGAGTTTATATTTCAATATGAAGTTTACTAAGCACTGATGGAGATTTTGGAGCTAGAAGTGGAATGTGGACGGACCACAGAAGCTGTACTTTAGGGTATTCACTCTGGCACAGCATACAGACATGTTTGGAGAAAGAAGAGTCAATTGTGGACAGAGAAGCTATTGTAATAGCTTAGTTATCTATATTGATTCTTCTAGAAATACCATTCAAGCAAATATATTATTAGCTTCTGATGAAAAATACCAGTCCAGCACAGAAGAGCATTTTTAATCTACCACTTTAAATGTGGTTATAATATTATGAATTGCAAAAGTGAACTTTGGGAGGAAGGGTCTATGAATGATGGCAACCAACATGGCAGCAATGTTATAACTATACTTGAGTTTCCTGAAACACAGAGCCTAAGACTTAAAAAGACCAGCTACCCAGTTTGATTATGGCTGACCATTTTACAACTTATTCTTTCTTTATGGACACCTTGTCAGGCTTCCATCTCATGACAAGGGCTCTCAGTGTGCTCACCCCGGCTTTCTGCATGTAACCCATCCTCTGCACGCACCCATTTTTATTATGGGGAGCAATCCAGAGCTCCCCATGCCATTTTCCTGTCTTTTCTCTCCAAGCCAAGATACTCTATAAAGTGTGTGAGACGACAGGGGGAAGTTCCTTTCTTCAAGAAGCAATATCTTAGAGGTGGGCTGTCAGAGACTCTGCAAGATCTGAAGTTTCAGAGACTGAATGAAAAACACTAGGCTAACAAAACGGAGCGCTGCAGAGGACGCTTCATCTGCTCCAGCCAAATCCCTTCTTTCTTTCCATCCTTTCTTTCCTAATAACAGCTGCCCTCTCATTCCCTGTTACTCTGCTGTGAAGAACAAAACCTCCCTCCGACTATCTGTTTTTCTTTTCTTCCCCAGAGTAGGTCTCATTACTGGTGATTAGCAGATGATTAAAACCAATTCAGCTTCCCCCAGTAGATATTTTCTCCCTGTTTGTGCCTAACGCGTCAGCCTTCAACGAACGTGCTCCTAAGCTTATTAACAGGCTCAGAGGATTAGCTGCTGCCAAGCTCAGTGGCTCCCATATTGTGATGCAGGGAGTGACATGGAACCATTTTCTGAGCGCAGACAGGACCTCTGGGACCAAACTATCTAAATCACAATTTTATTTTTCATGTAGAGCAAGATAAAAAAAATCCCAACAATAATTACAAAAATCAAACGTTTGGACAAGTCTGAAAATATCCTTAAACTCAGTGACAGAAAACAGGCTAAACAAGTCATGAGGGACATTGACGTGTGTGTGTGTGTGTGTGTGTGTGTGTGTGTGCGCGTGTGTGTGTGTGTGCATGTGTGTGTTCTTTTACATGAATGTAGAATCACCCAGTTTATCTATGTTTATACCTATGTATGAATACAGTGGTATACTCATGTATACCACTGTATTCACTTTGCTGTATACATAGTACGCCATGGATAGATCTTTCTTTTAAACTTAAGAATGATCAACTTAGACTATAACAGACCATATTCAAGTTAATACTTTAAAAAGCATCTAATTCTCCAAAATTGTGAAACTTGGATATTGGCAGATACATGCGAAGGAATTCTTAGTAATGGGTTTCGCTTCTGTTTCAAAACCACAACAATTTGTCGTGTGGTCTTTAAAGTTTAGAAAGGATGTTTCCCTACATGCAAGGAGTTTCTTATGGTTATTACTAACTACATATTAATTGTAATAATGATCACAATAAGAATAGGGGTATATTTGTTAGTTGAGATCACAATTACTAGGTTAAGAAGTATAAAGGTCTAGTTTCAGATACTTTTGAAGGGAGAAAAACCTCATAGTAAAAACTGTGGTAGATGATGCATTTAAAAGGGTGTTTTGAGGGAGCTGCCATTGTTTTATTACTACAAACAGTCCCTTATTCTCAGTTTTTAAGATTTTCCCATTTATTTCTTTTTCACCTTTTCAGTGCAGCTTAACTCTGAGCGTGCTGGAGCTTGAAATCTAGTTTCCGATTCATAATAGCAACAGGGTTTACAGAAAATGTCAACAAATCCCCCATCACCAGGGAAAGTAAGAAATGTGAAAGGTAAGTCAGGTCAGTCTCCTTGGACTGCATGATGGAGTACGTCTGTGAATGAGAAGAGGGAAAGAAAAATCCTAGCAAAACAGATACTACAACCAGTGAAAACTAGTAATGCTGACTAAACAAAGGAAAACCTGACAAAACAATAGGGAAGTAATGAAGAATGAGAGGAAGATATTGTCAATCACCTAAAATGGCACAATCATATTTTATTTAATTTCAATCACTTAATATCCAAGGGAAAATGACAGACGAGGAGTTCTTACTGGTTCGATTTTACCAGCATTAAAAAAATTCCAGCAATATCCCTGACCTTGGTTGGCCCCAATAAGTAGGTAATTGCTATAGGATCAATTCCCTCGTCATTAAACAATAGGCCCCAAACAAATGCAATATGTGCAATCAAGTGACAGTTAAGCACAGCTGAAGGTAACACAATACAAAGAAAGCATGAAGAATGATAGTCACACAAGTGCTGTGATAAATACCAGGAAAACATTTATAACCAAGGACATATAATCATGTAACTGGAATAAGCAGGAAAAATTATGGTTTATTAAGCTTCCAAACATTTTATGACATGCTTATGAGGCATAACATATAGCAAGAAAGTATTGCCATGATTAGACAAAGATAAATATTGTTTAATGAAATCCCTGTGCTTGGAAGTATTTCACTGGGTCTTGAGAGAATTTTCATGTTAGGAAAGAGACAAGTTCAGAAGTGGGGCATTGCCAGCCCCAAAGAACAAATAAAAGAAATTATCATGGGAAGAGAGAGCTCTTTCTGTGCCTTCCTCAGCCAGTTCTGTGCAGTCCAGGGCCAGTGTCATGTTTTGAACTGGGATCCTTTCATGTACTGAATTAAATGTCATAAAAAAAGGATTGCCTGTTTTTCTTCCACTATTCTTCAGACAACCTCCACATCATGGTGGGCCATAACGCAGTGGATATCCTGATACTTAAGGAATCTGATGATTACTTCTGACTCCTGGATATAGGGGTGATTTTTTCCTTCCTAATTTGCCCTGTTTTTTCAGTGTTACAGCAGAGAATTACATGATGCATGTGATAGCATCTGTCAGGAGAGAATGCATCCAACCTACTCCTTTTAGTATTATCATCAGAATAACAATGGTGATTAACAACTGTGGACTTGGGTTTGAAAATTACTAGGGGTATGACCTTGAACTTTACTTACAATATCTGTAATAAGGGAAACATATTACCCATCTCATAGAATTAACAAGGATTAATAACAGAATGAGAGTTAATCAGATAAAGTTCCCGAGGGTCTCAGCATGCATATAGCATGGAGTCAAAGCACTCCAAGTGTTGGTCATGGTATTAACAGTGTTAGCAAAAGGGACAAACTGTATCAAATACTTTCCGACGTGTGGACCCTACCTCAATGGGCAGGTGCAAACAGAACTATTTGAGTTAATTAAGACACTTATAGGAAGTTTGAGAGATAGTTGCTATCTCTGATAAACCTGCATCTGACAGGAGTAGAAGATGGGAACTACAGTAAAGCAGAAAGGTAAAAGTTTAAGGGACGGGAAACACATTAAAAGATCAATAACAATCCAGGGTAGCATTGTAAAGTGATAAGTGAGGGTCAGAGATGATAAATATCATCAGGGAGGAGAGGGATCATTAAGGACTTGGGCTGCCAGGGAAACCTGGTACTAGAAATTGGGCTTGAAGCAAGATGAGAGGTGGAAAGAATGGTTGAGAGCCTTCCACAGTAGGCCCATCCAGGCACTCCTAGTCTTGGTATCTAGAGGATTCTGTCCAGACAGCAATCCCCTGGGTACTTCCAGAGTAGGGGACTAGTATGCTATTATGTGTGAATGAATATTCGACTGGTGGGAGGGTTATTACTATTATTATTATTAATGATAATACTACTTGAAACCACAGCCAATTTAACCCAACCATTTGGAAGAGCTACATTGCTCTATTATCCAATTGATAATTTCAGGGTTTTATTCATAGGCACAATCATAAGAAAAACAAGGAGAAGACAGTCTCTCAGTTGTGTACATATGCATAGACATTGCCTTTTGAGAACATAATTGGGGATGGGAGTTACAAAGAAAAGATCATTAAGAGTTACAAAGAAAGAAAGAAAAAAATACCCCATTGCCTTCCTGTGCCATGTGCCAAGCCCTTGGAGGCCTGCTGGATTTCATCTGAGCTGGAGGCAGTGCCCAACCAACCAGGGCAGGAACAGGGAGGGAGGCCTCAGAGGCAGCAGGCAGCAGGGCAAGGAAATAAAAGGGACATAAGGACAAAGAAAAATGCTGGACTGGGAGAAAGCCACAAGGGAATTTTCTTCTGTTTAAAAATTAGGCAAAAATAGCAAACATAGCTGCTGGCAAAGACGCCCTCTATTCCTCTACCCATCCAATAAACAAAATGCCTTCAGCTAGCCAGGATCTCTGATAATCTACAAATTAGTAGTGAAGGCCTATAATGATGTGTGGGTTATCAACCTAGTCAATTCCTTCCACAAGTCTAAAACTGAGTAAGGGTGAAACTGGGAAAGGGGTGCAGTTTGGATGGACATGGTAGGCCCTTCACCACTCATTCTGGAAACAAACTGTGAGGGAAGGGAGGGTATTAGACTGTTTGCAAAAGCAAAAATATGTCTGTTCTGCATTGCTACTCAGAAATAGAGTATCAATTTAGCAAAGTATTTCCACTGAGAAACAAACAAGTTGGTGGGTTTAACTAAACATAAAAGACAATTAGAAATATCAAAGGTTAAAACTGATTAGTCATTTAAAAATATAAGTTGATATTCCTAAGAACTTTCTAAGAAGTAAGATAAGTAGTCATTCAAGTTTAAGTTGTGTTGATAGATAGATAGGTAAGTAGATAGATGGATAAAGAGCTGATCTGCAAATCTATCTATCTATCTATCTATCTATCTATCTATCTATCTATCATCTATCATCTATCATCTATCATCTCTCTACATATTTATGTTCTACTTTTCTTATAGCCATAAGCTTTAAAGGTAGTCTCTATTACACCTTAAATTTTCTTACAGAATCTACTTTAGTGCAGTGGAATGAGTATGTTTTGAATGAATTAAAAACAATTAAAAACATTCCTCCATAAAGGAATGATGACACAAATGATACAGTAGTGATGCCACATCCTCTCTTAACCATTTTCAGTAGCTTTTGGTTCTTATTCCATTTTGTCATTGGAGGCATGAATGTCAGGTAATGTAACTGGGGTCTCCAGGCTAAGGAAGCATTATAGTGTCAACTTCTGCTTAGAAATAATAATAGCTAATGCCTATATGCCAGTTTCTGTTCCAAGTGTTTTCTGAAGATTAACACATTTAAACCTCATACCAATCTCACAGAGTAGGTGCTGTTATAATTTTTGTTTTATGCACAAGGAATCTACACAGATAAGTAACTAGTCTCGGGTCCTCATGTAGTCAGTAAGATGCTGGAAGTCGAAAACAGGCGTTCCATCTTTAGAGTCTGTGCCCTTAGGTTTTTCTGTCTCTGAGCATCTCTTTCTTGTGTTTTATACAATTTCTTGGAAGTCTCTGTTGCTTAGCAATGTTAGGGAATAATCAATCCCATGTTTTAATAGTGGTGGAGGATTATAACAGAACACCTAAAACCTGTCCAAATACTTGTCCTACATCATCTTACCGCAAGATGCAGAATGTTTATTCTAACTGAGTAATCATTATATTTAAAAATATATTGCAAGTCTTGACAAACTCCCTTAAGTAAAGGGGTAGGCTTATCAGATAGTTTTATCCCTTGGTACCCCTCACGCCAATGCAAGGTATGAGCAATTTCATTCTGGCAAAGTCCAACTAGGTTTCTATAAAAATATAAGGTTGTTTGGTTAGGTAATTTAAAATTATCTTTATAATGATTACTACAAAATATTATAAGAAGATTATATACTAAAATAATGTTTTAAAGGAGTTTAAGATGTTTAAGAGTTTAAGAAAGATTTAAAATGCTTTGAGATGTTTAGGGAGTTTAAGAGTTGAAATAAAGAGAGAGTGGGGGTGGGTGGAAAGGAGGGAGAAACAAAGAAAGAAATTAAGAAAGTAAAAAGGAAGGAAAGAAGGAAGGAAGGAAGGAAGGAAGGAAGGAAGGAAGGAAGGAAGGAAGGAAGGAAGGAAGGAAAAGTATAAAATCTACTTTAAAAGGTACAGAAGATGTGGTTCTTTCAGGCACCCAAAACAAATTGATTGTTATATTTTTAAAGTAAATTTGGCTCTAGGTCTCTAAAACTTAAGGCAAAAGGGAAAATATATATTGAAATAATTGTATTATATTTAATTAATATTACACATTTTATTTTTGTATATCATATACATTATGTTTAGAAGTACTTGTTGTATCTTCAATTCATAATCTATTAACAGAGCTAAATATACCTGAACACAGATATTCACATTCCACTTGAGTAAGTCTCTGCTTTTGTATGACAAATACAATGTAAGTCAGTCTCTGGAGGTTTCTGAATTGAATTATCTCATTGCTGATACCTTGTTATTAAAGACATCTTAGATTAAGATAAAATACCACTTGATGCTGAAAGGTAAGCTGATCAACTAATTACCTGACAAGTTTCAAAAGAGATTCCTTGAAAACAAATAGAAGGAACACTTTTGAAACTGAAATATAATTATAAAGTAATGAAGATTATGTAGCACTTAGATCCTTGAGTATTGACATTGAGCAATCAAACACGTGCCTGAGGAATGGTATGACTTTCCCAGGCGAAATGCTTTCTCATGGTTTTTCAGTATGTCTTGTGTAGGTGGCAGTGCAGACAAGCTTGTGCTGTCTGTGGAACCCATGGCATTGGGCATGCTATGCTTGCACACCATGAACACCTGTCAGAGCAGCACTTGAAACGTACTCAGCTGGTGATTGTCCAATTGACTGATATCCATAAAGCAGAAGTTGGGAAGCCCTCCCATTCACCATGTGTGAGGGGCAATGTTCTTTCTCTGAGAAGCTAATCTTATGCGGGTCAATTAATCTCTCTACACTTCAGTTTCTACTTCAGTTTTTAATTTGAAAATAAGAAAGGCCATTTCTATTTCATTTATTCATTCATTGAACTAATATTGTCGTGGGAACTAACAGACACAAAGAAGTCCTTGCCCTTACTTTAGTACAGGAACGGATATTAAACAAGTAAGGACTTAATGTGTCCAATGATTGTTAGAGATCCAAATAGAGGAAGGTCATAGGGACCTCAAATGCAGGGACAATGGTTGCTATTATATGAAGAGTCCTTAGGGAAGACCTTACATAGAAGGGGTTATTTGAACGGAGATAAGGGCATATAGATATCTAGAGGAACATTGTTCCATTCAGATAAACAATAACTACAAAAGCCCTGAGGTAGGTGCTTCCTTAGCATGTTGGAGGAGTAGTGAGGAGGCCACCGTGTCCATGAAAAATTGAATGAGAGGAAGCCCAGTAGGGATGACACTGGAGAATTGAGAGGAGACCAGGTCATGTAGTTAAAAGGAAACTGGTAAGGACCTCCCATTGCAACATAACAGAGTAGCCCATAATTCCCAGGTCCTCCTTCTTACAACTAAAACACTGGACGTGACACATCAAACTAGCATAGAAGACTAAAATCTGAAAGGAAGAAGATGGACTATTTGGGGCCTTTTGGACATGGTGAACAGAATGGTGAGTTTCCTGGGTTTCTTTTTTGCTCTCATATAACCTGTGAGGACCTTGCAGGAGCCTCCATCCAGAACAGTCAACAAACACAGACATAAAAAATAAATAAAAAATAAAACAAAAACTCCAAGAAAAGCCTATCCTCTTAACCAAAGGACTGAGAAGGGGTGACCTAGCAACAGAAACCCTTTATGTCATTACCTACCCTCTCCCCTCACACTCATCCAAATACCAGTGAAAACTCTATCCCCTCACTACATTCCTCTAGAAACAGCTCTTATCCCCTTGCCTGGTAGTGTTGGTGGGTGAAGCAGGAAATGATAACAAAAGAAGACTTGGAAATTCAGAAAAAGAAAGAAGAACATCTGTAAGTAGGGGTAAATATAATAGATTATCCTATTTCTAATGAGTTTCTTAAGTCAGATTTGGTGACTGAAGCAAAATTATGCCATCTGATGTGGTGCTCAATGTACACAGAGGGAATCCTTAAGAAATATATTTAAAAAGTGAGAAGGACGAAGAGATTTAAATGCTTGTAAGTTCTCTGCACTTCACTCAAAGTAAAAGGTCTATGTCAGTAGACTGTGATACATTATGCATGTATCTTTAATACTTTGAGCAACCGTTTAAAAACACACACACGCACTCAATATACTTAAAAATATTATAAATAAATCAAGATAGATTCCTATAATATGCTCAAATAATTTATAGCAAAAAAAAAAAAAAGGAAAGAAAAGAAAAAGAAACAGAGAAGTATCAGAGGATACAACCAGAAAACAAACAATAAAATGCTAGTGACAGAGATAAATCTTAATGTAACGAAAATTACTTTAACTTACCAATTAAAAAAAAAAAACAGAGAATATTTAAATGGACAAGAAAAATAGACCCAAATAAATATTATTTATAAGAAATTCTCCTGAAATTCAATGGCATAAGAACATTAAAAGTAAAAGAAAAGGGAAAAAATGTACCAAATGAACATTAATTCCGGAAAAATGAGGAGTGACTATAATATATCGAATAAAGTATATAGATGAGCAAAGAAAATTATTAGAAACAAAGAGATCATTACATTATGATAAAAAATCAGTCATAAATTCAAAATACATAGAAGAAACGAACTACCTTCTGAAAACTGCAAAATATCAAAACTCCACTATAATGAAATAGATAACCTGTATATGTCTATAATTATTAAAGAAATAATATTTTTAATTAAAAAAAATATTCTGTAAAAGAAACCTCCAGGACTACATAATTTCATTGGAGAATTTTACTAAACATTTAAAAATTAATACCAATATTACACAATTTCTTCCAGAAAATAGAAAAGGGGATATTTTTCAACTCATTTTTTTAGGCTATTATTATTTTGCTACCAAAATTAAATGAAGATAGTAAAAAAAGAAAAAAAATACTACAGATGAATATCTCTCTTAAATTTAGGTGTAAAAATCTTTAACAAAATTTAACATATCGAATATAGCAATGCGTAATAAGAATTATAAAATATGACCAAATGAGATTGATTCCAGGTAATGTGATCAATCACTTAATCAAGACTTGTTCAACATGTGGAAATCAAGGTAATCCATAATATAAATAGATGACAGAAGGAAAATTAGATAATCATATCAACTGATGTGGAAGAGCATTTGGAAAAAATCCAGCATTGATTCATAAACAAACAAACCACAAAAGCTCTCAGTAAAGAGAAACAGAAGATACTTCCTCAATTTGATCATGATCATCTACTAAAAACCTCTATATCTAACATTATAATTAGTGGTGAAAGATTTTCCCCCAAAATTGGAAACCATGGAAAGATACAAACTCTAACTACTCATATTCAATATCTAGAAGTTCTAGCCACTGCAACGAGGTAAGAAAAAGAAACAAAAGTCATACATATTAGAAAGATTTAAAATTGTCCCTATTTGAAAATAACATAATTGTCTACATAAAAAATTCCAAGAAATCAAAAAAAGAAGCTGGCTAAAACAAAAACAAAACAAAGCAAACAAAAAACCTTCCATAGCTAATTACTGACTTCAGTGATATCTCTGTATATAAGACCCACACACAAAATTTAATCACTTTTTATAACAATGAACATGTAGAAAGCAAAATTAAAAACATAATCCCATTTACAAATACAGGTAATTAAATGCTAGGCTTAAACTTAAAAAACATGTTTAAGATCTGTACACTAAAAATGCAAAATGTTGAGAAAGGAATCAAAAAACACCTAAATAAATTAAGAGCCATACTATATTCATGGATTGAAAGATTCATATAGCAAAGGTGTCAATTCTTCTCATCAGAATTAAACAGACAAACAAACAAAAACTTTTACTCTAAAAACTTATGTGAAGACAAGTTGCAGAATGAGAGACAATATTTGCAAACCACATATTTGACCAAGGATTGTTATCTATAATATATAAAGAACTCTCAAAATTTAGCACAAAAAATAAACAATTCAATTAGATAACAAGCAAAATATATGAAAAGACATTTTATAGAAGAGGATATACAGATGACAAATATACATATTAGAAGTTGTTCCACATCATTAGCCATTAGGGAAATGAAAATTAAAACTACAATGGGACATCATTACAAATCTATCAGAATGGCTAAAATAAAAATGTAGTGACAACAGCAAATGCTGGTGAAGTCGAAGAGAAATTGAATCACTCATACATTCCTGATGGCAATGCACAATAGTACAGCCACTCTGGAACAGAGTTTGGAAAGTTTCTTACAAAACTAAGTATGCAACTATCACAAGACCCACAATTGCACTCTTACATATTCATCTCAAATAAATGAACACTTATGTTCACACAAAAATCTGTATATGGATATGCATATCAGCTTTATTCATTATAGCGCCAAACTGAAAATAACCCAGATTCAATAGGTAAATTATAAGTAAGCTGTGCTACATCCATATCAATAAAATTTTGAATTAACTACTGATTCATGCAAAATCTTGGATGAATATCCAAGGAATTATAATACTAATTGAAAAAAAAATCCCAAATGGTTACATACTGAATAATTCCATTTTTACATCATTTATTTAAATGGCAAAAATTATAAAAATGAGAAAGAGATTGCTGACTGGCAGGGATTAGTAAAAGAGGGAATTGGGAGAGACAGCTACTTGTGGCTACAAAACGCCAGCACAAGGGATTCTTGTGGTGATGGAAATGTACTGTATTGATGCTGTAGTTTTTACAAAGTTACTATTGAAACTGGGTAAAAGGTACAGGACATCTCTATTATTTCTTAAAATGTAAGTGAATCTACAATGATATCAGTGTGAAGAGTTCAATTAAAAGATGAAAAGGGACAATCTTTATTCTTTGTAGAATGGAAGGTTGCCATTGAGGAGAGAAGTGGCATGTTCTGACTTAGGTTTTAAAACAATCATTTTGGTTTCTGCACAGGGCAATTGTGGAAGTAAGAAGTCCAAGAAAGAAAGTGTGGCAAAAATCCAAGGAACAGGTGAGGTTGGCTTAAACCAGTGATGTAGTAGTAGATGTGGACGAATTGTTCAGATTCTATATCTTTGAAGGGAAGACTGACAACAATGGTCAATGGTTTAGATTTGGGATGCTAGGCTCCCATGTTTTTGGCTCCAGGCTCACATCTAATCACCTCTCCATGTATATTCTCTTTTAATTTCACCTAGTGCATCTACGTTGTGTACCTTGGCATTGAACATTTGAAGTTCCCTCTATGTTTTTTTTTCTGACTAGTCTCTACCCCTATAAGTCCCAGATGCAGACAAATTTTTAGTGGGGAAGTCTTTTCAACAGTTTGGTATTTATGAGGACATCTTAGAATTGCTTTGCTCAGGCACTAACATGAGAAATGGGTTTAAGGTTCTGATTTAGATAGGGAAGGATAACAGTAGTTAATAATAGTATAATGCTTAGTTTTAATGGAGTCTTTCCTATGTTCCAGACACTGTGCTAATTAGACTCTACATATTTACCTATAATATCTCATTCAATTCTCAAAATAGAAAGAATGACATAAGTAAATTTTTCCAGTTAAGAAATCAAAATAGGTAATAGCGATGTTTTGAGTGTTAACCTTCTTTTCTAATTAGAAAATGCTTAATAGCACCAGTTTCATTGGGGGGCAATTCTTGTGTTTCAAGAACTCTGTAAAGTGCTTCATATGTATTATTGCACTCAATCTTTAAAATAAATTTAGAAAGAAATCTAATTATGGATGATGAATACACAATGCAATACACACACACACACACACACACACATATACACATGTATATATATATATATATGCCTTACTATTGAACTGTACACCTGAAACTGACTAAATTTCATTAACCAATGTTACCATAATAAAAATAAATTTAAAAAATTAAAAACAAATAAAACAAATTTATGAAGTGAGTACTACTACTTCAACTTTACAGAGCAGTGAACTGAGTCCTAGACAAGCTAAATAATTCTCCTAAGGTGACAAAGCTAACAAGTGATAGAGCGAGCAGTGGGACGTTATTAACTCCTAAACCAGTGGGCTTGATGGCCAGTGTATCTCAGTCTACTACGGCAGTCTCACCACTGCTTCTCTCCCCATTCTCTATGCCTTAGGATGGAGTTCTTTCTTCTTTGATGTGTCTTTTCATTCATTCATTCATTTGCTCGTTCATTCGTTTATTCATTTATTTATTTATTTTTGCATTGTTTATGTCGGTGTCCACTTGCAATAACCTTCCTTTTGGCTCTTTAATATTTGATTCTTTCTTGTGAGTGATCTGGTATAGATTCCTCCTTATGCATATTCTCATTTAGGTAGCAGGTAACATTAACTAGTTCTACACTTAATGATCTTTACTTGGATGAGTAAAACTGATTGAACACCCATGTTTATGCATTTTCTATTACAGAACACATTGTCATCTACTTCAACACAAGTCCTCAAAAACATCTGTAGTTTTCAAGTCTTCTTGCTTGTTTGCACTGGCCCAGAAAACTATCTGGAAATTTCCAAGTGAGGAAATGAGGCATTTGCCTCTCTTTGATCACATCTCATCCTCTCAAATTCCTTTGCTTTTGTGTGACATTTGGCAATCAAATCTGGTTTGTCTCCACTGCAGCTTATGAAGATTCATCTTTGTACTCAAACAACACTAACAGGCAAAGGACAATTAAGACTTTGTTGCTGTTGACAAGTGTATCTTTCAGATTTCAACCATACAAACAAAAGAACCTCAGAAAAACAGTTTTACTTCTTCGGAAATAGTTAAGTTTAGTGCACTCAGTATCTCTCTCTCTCTCTCTCTCTCTCTCTCTCTCTCTCTCTCTCTCTCTCTCTCCATAGATATGCATTTGCTCATTTAATTGGCTAAGGTTCAGAATATAAACTCAGTTAGGTACCTTCCAACCACTGTTAACCCTGCCTGCAAGCTGCAGAAGTTTCATAGATGACCAGTACCTTTTCAGAAAGTCCTTTGTTATAGCCAGTGGGAGACTGAGTATACAGTAATTTGGTTTATTCTATCAAATACATTTCCCTTTCAAAATATTTTCTGAAGAAAATAAGCATCAAACTTGACTCAAGGGGAGATATCATGATAGATGGAGGAACACTGCAACTGTTTGTTTGTTTGTTTGTTTGTTTTTTAGTAAAGGAGAGATTGTATCTAACTCCAACTACAATAAAGAGAAGTCTAAATTTACAGCCTAGTAACAGGGTGTGTGTGTGTCGGGGGGCAGTGAGGCCTGGTCAGTGGATGGAAATTTTCCAAGAAGAAACATCAAGGGGATAAGGGAGATTCTGGCTAAACCAGATGATGGAGAATGAGAAATCAGATCAAATATCAAGGATGAGCAGACAGCAAGGACATGAGATTCTGGTAAATGGACTAAGGAGCATTTTTGGTAAAGTTGGACAATGCAAAGCTCTCAAATCAGTACCTACCTGAGAAGAGAATTCAGAAGAGCTTAAGGAGAGTTGAGCCAAGGAGAATGTCTTTATCACACTTAATCAAAGAGAATCACAGAGCGAAGCATTCTGGGGCTCTCCCTGACTGCTGCGTTCTAGCCAGTGTATCTGGAGAGGATTTCTTTATCCACATCTGCAGGATCTGTGAATCAAAGCCAACCTCTCGCACATAGGGAGACCAAGCATTTCCATGCACGTGTACGTTTGCCCAAGCTGTGAAATCTGCCTGCGTACCACTGAGTACCTTTCACAGGGAAACATGTCTACGGAAAATACGTGAACAAAATCTTGTTTTCCTCCTAACAGCCTGTGATCATTTCCTCAGCTGGTGTGCCTCTGAGCGTGAATGACGCGGGAGACAAATGGTTCTCTTCAATGGCTATTTCATGTGAGAACAATTCCATCCTCGAACTTCCTGCTGATATTATGTGCTATTGTCACATCATCTGCCAAGCCATTCACCTCTTTCACAAAGTGAATGTCTTCAAAGGGCCTTTAGAAATGACTAAGTTCCAGGATTGGCAGCTTTAGATAACTGAAGCACAGGTAAATGATGTCTGTGATGTGCTAACTTATCCACACACTAGTCACATACCTAAAATAAAATGAGAAGACAAATACAGCATGTTTTCATGCTCAGGAACAATGAACATTGTAAAAGAGTATTGTTTCAGGAAAGCTGCAGATCTAGTTTGACAGCAAGAGGTAGGAAAGAATCTTCTAGTCCATAGACTTACATAATAATTGTTACTGGTATTAGAGTAATATTCACCTAGATTTCTTTTTCCTTTTGCTTAAAATGACAACATTGGTTTATGGTAGCTAAACTATTTGTTGAGAATAGATAAATCCATTCTAGTCAGAGAAAACTAGGAAGACTTTAACATATAGTTAATTTAAGACTAGACATTTACGATAACACATGAATGCTGTCTGTGACTTTTTGTACGTAAACTTTAATTCCTCTCTGTGGATTATGTGACTGACATCAGGTCCTTCACATTTAACGACTTTTTTAAAAAAATTACTTTTTATTTATATGAATTTAAATCTTTTCTTTTTTTTTTTTTTTTTTTTTTTTTTACCCCTGGGCATGATGTGACATTCTAGGGTGTAATTATAAACAATGTGGGCCTGGTTTACTTCTTTCAGCAGAAGAATTACACCCATAATTAATTAAGGGCTTCATGTAAGAGTGGAATAAGCCATGATCTCAAAATGAAAATTATTTGTTCAAACTATTGAGGGAATAATGGTGATTTTTCTAGAATTTGAACTTATGTTCTTAATCAAACACTGATTTCCCCTCCTAGGCAGAAGGAGGTAGTTTTGTGCAAGGAACAGTTTTTGAGACCTTTATTTTGCAGCCTGGGAAAGTCCAGCATTGTTTTAATTCACTGCCATCTTTGCTTTTTCTCATGCTCATTCAGTTCCTGTTCAGGACGAAGGCCAGGCTCACTTCTGTGTGTAAGGTTGCATGTGGAGGCGGGGGAGTTTGCAATCTGCCTCCGGACTGTTCTGATTTCAAGAGCTATTGTTTTAGTGGATAGTGGTAATGCAAATAATGCATTCAGTCGTCTGGCAGACAAGAGTCAAGAATCTATATTATTAAAGGAGCAGAGAATAGCTCACAAAAAAAGCAGTCACCTAATCAACATTTAGCACTGTTACTTTTTTATTTTTTTAATGATGGCTACCTGGTGAAAAATATTGGTGATAACATATCACATAATAAGTGTAATCTTTAAATGTTCCCTAATATTTCTCTCGGGCTTAAAATATATTGCTTTTCTTAGAGAAAGTCTGAAAAGGTTGAAGTCTCTCTCAGGAAAAATACTTATAGATGCAGATTATGTTAAAAAAAAAATAAGCACAGAACCTGGACTGAAGATGATTATGGCAGCCATTGTTAAAACCTGGATCGACACTCTTTCTATCCAAATTCCACAGCTATATTTAAAAAATATTTAATCTGAGTATCTTAGTTTTAAACAAGCATGGTCAAAAATGGATTTCATATAAAGAATCAAGTGTAAAAATTTAAAGCCACATCATCAGTATCACCAGCACTGAAACTAAAAAAAAAAAATTAACTAATTTTAGAACCAGCAAGGAGTTCCTAAGTATTAAAGTGATGACAGAAATAAGAGAATTGTTGATGTATGTGATTAAAAAATAAACATTTCTTTATACCAAAACCTTTTATATGCAAATGTAAGTGACAAATTAAAAATTGGGCCATATTCATGACATGTAGAAATAAAAGCTAACCTTTGTGTAAATCAATTAAAGTCACTAATACTTGAGAGAGAAGTATATAGACCAATAATTCTGTTCATTCTTTTCTTGATCTAAGTAATTTGGTCTAATGCATACTCAATATCTTACTGATTTTAAACACACATTTCCCAAAATAAGCTGCTCCTTCTTCCTCACTCTTAAACATTTCAGCACCAGGATGCTAGTGCTGGGTTTTCCTCAAAGACAGAAATAAAAGTCAGAAATGTCACTCAGGCACGTGAACATACATTAATTTGCTTCATGTCACATTTTTGCAAGTGATTTTCTAAGTGTCTCCAGCTTCACAAATAATCTTATTTTATTTTATTTTTTTAAGAAGGTTTTTTACACATATGTTGTCAAGATTACTCATACTGACTAGTGGAATGCTATGTTTCCTTCATAAGTTCACACCAACTGTGAAATAGTTGCCTTTGGCCAAAGAATCTCCATCCTTTCCTCTGGAAATAGGCAGAGCCCCCTTCCTGGTGCTATTAAGCTTCTCAGTAAGTTCCCTATCTTTCCAAACCCTTCCATCCTAAATAACTTAGCAGGCACCAGGGAAAAGACATGGATGCATTTGTTTCACATCAAATAATATTACACGCCATTTCTCTGTAGAAGGCAGCCTTGACCCATCTTAAGATTGCTTGCTTCCATTTACTGGCAGCTTCCTCCAGATAGCATTGTTATTATTCACCCCATATTCACCATTATTTTCCTTCCTGTGTCAGCCGGGGATCTGTTTCTAGCCCTTCCCCTCTCTACTTCCAGGAAGCCAACTTGATTTCAATTCTCTCTGTGAAGTCATTGGAAATTGCTCGCTCATAACAGAGCTGGGGGCACAGAGCAACACAAGGAATCAGCCAAGAATATATGAGCACATTATCACTGATATCAGCATGTGAGTACATCCCCTGGCTAAGTGGTTTGCAAGAGCCTACTTAAAATGATTACTTAAAAGATATAAACTACAGATTTAGCTACTGCACACTCAGCTTTCTAAAATAATAATTATTATTTTGTATACATAAAAAAATGGAGAAAGACTATTCTCTTCCTGAGAACAGTAGTACCAGAGTAAAATTTTCCTGTTAAGGCTTGAGCTTAAACGACTATAACATTTATTTGCATGCTTGCACTAAGAAGCTGAATATATAATACTTAAATAGTGGCCTCACTATAACACAGGTCAGGCTCAGCACAGCCAGTTTCTACCATTTAGGTTTAACTACTCTTTCCCAAGACATATCTGGCGTGTAAAGTAGTGGATTCCGGCACATGATCTATTCGCCCAGGTTCCTAGATTTTAAACCCACAGCTGGGGGTTAAGAGCGTGTAAACCTGGAGCTAGTTCTTTTAAGTGTATAAGCTGGTTTTACCATTTACCAACTATGTCACTGTGAGTAACTTGTTACGCCACGGTGTCCCTCCAGTACTTCATCTTTAAAATGAAGACCATGATATTACCTACGTCATATGATTGTTTCAAGGATTAAATGAGAGAGCATATAAACAAGCATTGGGAACAGTGTCTGGCATACAGTAAAGTCTACTCATCATAACTGTCATGTCATTGTTGTCATCACTATCACCATCATTTCCCTTTTCCTATTGGCTGACATTAGACTCTTCTTAATGAGTTTTGTACAATGATGAAGGAGAAACTCTGAAACCCGTCCCTTTTCTGTGGGTTGCTAATGGGCAAACATTCAAACACAAGTGCCAGCTTTATAGAAACTGTGGGAATGCCCAGTTTTAACTAAGGGTCCAGTAGTCCCCCTTATCACTTTCAGAGATTTCAGTTTCCCATGGCCAACCATAGTCCAAAAATATTAAATGGAAAATTCCAGCAATAAGCAGTTCATAAATTTTAAACTATATGTCATTGTAAATAGTGTAATGAAATCTCACGTCCTCCCACTCTATCCCGCCCAGAATGTGGATCATTCCTTTGTCCAGAGTCTCCACACTGTGAATGCTCCCTGCCTCTTGGTCACTCAGTAGCCTTGATTTCCAGATCGACTGTCTCAGTAGTGCAGTGTTTGTGTTTAAGTCACCCTTATTTTACTTAATAATGTCCCCAAAGTGTAAGAGCAGTGATGCTGTCAATTTGGATATGACAAGAGAAGCTGTTAGGTGTTTGCTTGAAGTGAAAAGGTGAGTACAGTACATGGAGATATTTGAGAGAGAGAAACCACATTCACATAACTTTTCTTATAGTATATCATTTTTATTGTTCTATTTTATTGTTATTGGTGTTAATCTCTTATTTTGCTTAATTTATAAGTTAAATGTTATCATAAATATGTATATATAGGAAAAAAAACAGTATCTGTAGGGCTCAGTACTATCTGTAGTTTCACACATCCACTGGGGGTCTTGGATGGTATCCTCCATGGATGCGGGGGGACATGGCCCTCTTCCTCCGTATGGCTGACGATGCTGTCTGCTGGTACTGCTGCCTCGCTCAGTAGCCAGGCCTTGCTACTGAGGGGATTCAAGTGCTAGGGGGCAGTTTTGCCTTCTAAGCTATTGAAAAAAATGAGTAAGCAACGTGTTTAAGTAATTTCTCTGAGGAAGCCTGTAGAATAATAGTCATGATTGCTACAGCTATAGAGATATATTTGCTGTGTACTTTCCATTCCACGCACTTTCCTGAATGCTTTATATAAATTTTCTTAAATAATCTTGGTAACAAGTCTATAAGATGGATATTATTGTTGCTGACATTTTACAGGTGAGGAAACTAAGACAGGACAAATAGCTATTAATTAAATGTCAGAACCAGGGAAAAAACAGAGATCACTCTCAAATCAAGGCTGTGACTACAATGCCGTATGCGAAACCTAGTCCGTATGATGGCATTCTAAGTTGTACAGAGTCTTTGCCCTCTGCGGTTTTCCAGGAACACTGTTTAGGAAGACACCTATACCTGAGAGGGTTTGGTGACTGACATTATTTTCTCTTTCTCAGGATGATCCTAGATTTGTGGAATTTCTGAACATGGGTAATTTCAGTTATACCCAGTCCTGCCAAAATGCCCTAAAAAGTGGCTGTACTCTATCAGAATTCCATTAGCCATGTCTGAGTGTCTCGTATCTCTACAACTTCACCAACACTTGATGTTGTCGGAGTTAGTTTTTGTTTGTTTTGCTAATACCTCAGTATCCCTTTCATTGATATCAAACCTCTTCTACTTCTTTTAACCAGTACATGTCCTTCTTTTGCTACTAGGTTACTGCTCTCATCCTCAAATCTCCTCTTCCTCTTTATAATAATAGCACACATAATTGGAACTAATATTTCCTGAAAAATAGGAAAACAGGCTAAGCTCCAAATGCTTATAATCCCGTAGGAATCTTAGGGTTTAATTTATCATCTGCATTAGGTTTTTTTTTTTCATTGATTAGATAACAAACTCTGAATGGACAGATGATAATAATAATAATAAAAAACCTAGAGAAAATTTGTCTCCATCACTGTCCTAGAGACATTTAATGAAATCCTGTAATGCCTTGGAGACAGCTAGAATAAAATCATATTTGAGTTAACTATTCCCCTTTCTCTTTATTTCCATGAACCTCTGGGATGAGTATTTTCCTTCTGGCCAGTGAGCTTTGCTGTGTAATATCAGTGCAACTTTTTCACCTCTGACTTTCTTTGAAGGGTGGGGTTTAAGATCCTGACAACAACTAAGTAATAGAAAAGAAAGTTTATATGTGTCCATGGGAACTCCCTTTCTTTATTATGTGCTGTTGATTGAATTCTTTCTACTTTTTTTTTTCTAATTTCCCCACTTTACTCCAATATTCATTTTGAGGTGATGCTTGTGAAATTCTGGTTTTCAAATCTCTGCCATTACTCTCCTTCACAGAATATATATCAAGAAAGCAGTTCACAAAGTGTATCCCAAACTCACTGTGTGGTATAATTAAAATACTTTCCGATGGCTCACCTTAAAATACTACATGACTTCTATGTCCTTGGAGTGACTTGAAGGTGTGCCAAAGGAAGATGTATACACTGATTACCTCTAAAGACCTCTTCCACTCTCTGGCCCACAGATTCCACAAAGCAGGGAACTCGGAAGGAAGGCCGAGTTCTCCATTAGATTCTAAAGCTGACCAGGAAGCTTCTATGGGGAGCCTGCTCTCCCTCCTCTTCTGTTACCCAGGGACCTCGTGCCAGGCAAGCCCACTCTGATGTCAACATTGTTTTTTATGTCTTCTTCCCTCTCTTTCCGTCTTTCCAACCGTGAGAGCTCAGCAATCTTCACGTTCCTGCTGTAGTAAGCACAAGTCTTTCGAGGAAAAAAAAGGTAACAATCCATTACCAAAAGAGTTGTGGCCTCTGCTATTGAAATAATACAAAGTTATGTGACTAGTTCAGAAAATAAAACATTAACACTTGGATGTTGAATAAGTGTCGTCTGTTCCAAAAAATGTTACTTTGGAAGCTTGAGGATGCCTTCAAAATTTGATGCTAACTCTCTGTCAAAACCAGAAGCACATTATTCTCACAAAAGACATTTTTGAAGGAGCAGTTTTTGGAAATAGCTCAAATTAATTAAAGTCATATATAGTGATTAAGGTGGATGATTCAGTGAGAAATTAAAAATGAGAGATTAAGTCCAAGAAGCAAGACGGGGGTATAAAATTGAACACAGAAGAAAATACAGTTTTTTTCTTCTTCATGAAATACAAACCGACCATTTGGATTCCGTGTGTGTGTGTGTGTGTGTGTGTGTGTGTGCGCGCGCGCGCGCACATGCGTGCATGTGTGTGTGTGAAGTTAATGGTTGGAAATATGGCTCGGTATGGTTGTTCAATACGTTTTCTAGAAAAATGTCTCACTCAGTTCCATCCTCTCATGTTTTAGCAATGTGGTAGGTGGCTTTTACCTCTCCAATAGTGCAGGTTCCTTGAGATAAGATCTTGTCTGTTTAGTATCACATTATTATCCTTATGGCCTAGCCTGCTCCTTGCATACCACATATACTTATGTAGATTTCATCTAAATGATCACATGGGTGAATGCATAGTGTGTGCCTCTTGTCTTCCTAATTGTGGCTCCGTGTGTTGGTCTGGGTTCCTGTATGCGTGCACTTCTCATTCACACCATCTGATCACCTAGAATGCTCATTTTCATGTTTTCTATTCTATGTGGGCCCAATTTTCCTTTGCTGAATTATGCTCTTAAGACTATTCTCCAAGGGACATGGGAGACATGTCTCAATATGCTTTTCCTGTTATATATATGACCATTCTGGAGGAAAACAAATAGAATTTGGCAACTGATTAAATCAGGGAGTGACTTCTCACATCTCAGGTCTTTTGAACAATTGATTTCTTCACCATTCATTGTGCAATTAATCACGTACCACCTTAGGGAGACTATGCAACTAGTCATGCTTTCTGTAAGTGTTGGTCATAATCCTTGCCTGGTCAATGCTTCCTTACATTGTACGCTAGTGGGAATTACCCAATAATGGGTAAAAGTACTGCCTTTGAAATAAAATATACTTAAATGTTAGATGTTAGATCCATCTCTTCCTAATTGTCAAGTTTCTTGATCTAGTTAGGCTTCAGTCTCTTTTTCAAATTCAATCAAATCATATCTACTTTATAGGGATGCTCTACTGTTTGGAATGAAACCATTCTTATAAAAGGGTATCTAGCACCTTAAGCACTTCATACTCAAATATATTACTCAATGCATTGTAATTATAACAATTCTTTTTCTGTAAAGCAAATAATTCAAATCTCCATGATTTTCCAATGTCTCTTTCTGAGTAGTAGATGGTCTTCCTATTGTACAGAGAAACACAAAGATTTTGTGAAGAAATTTTCAAAAATTTTACTCACTTAACTTACAAAATTACTTGTACTCACACAAATCATTCATCTCTCGGTCCCTCTTTTTGCCACATAGAAGACAGGAGCAGTTTTTTGAGCACCGGATCTCAGAATCTCTTCCTTGTTGTGTCCCCAGAAACCTATGTATATTATTATTTATATTTATGTTATTTTTCCTCTCTTCTTCTCATTATCATTTAAACAAATACAGTATCTTTCTTGTCTTAAAAAAAGTCTCGTTTTGACCTTATCTTCCCTTTCTCTCTTCTTCAAAGTCTAACATTTTGGAAGAGTTACCTACTCTCTATTCTCTAATTTCTTACTTCTCACCTGTGCCTTAACCCACTACCACCAACCATGTCCCCTCTTCATTGTCTTAAAACTGCTCTCACGCCATTCACTGAAGACCGTGGCTCAAGGAAGTAGCCATAATTGAATAGCACAAGCTGTGAAGCCGGATACTTGGCAATGAAGTCTGTCTCCAACATTTGCTAGCTCTGTGATCTTGAGAGACTTACTTAAATTCTCTATGCTTTAGTGTCCTGATCTATAAAACAAGAAAAAAATTACCTTATATGTTTGTTTTGAAGACTACTGAGTTAATTTGTGTGACGTTCTTAGAACAAGAGTCAGGGAACCTAAGCTAGCCTATTGTCTGTTTTTGTAAGTAAAATTTTATTGGAACACAGTGGCCCTCACTTCTTTGTTAGTGACTGCTTTTGCACTTTAAGGACTAAGCTGGAGTACTTGTAACAGAGACCATATAGCTCACAAAGCCTAAAATACTTACTATTTGGCTTTTTATGAAAAAGTCTGCTAAACCCTGGCTTAGAACATGCCTGATACATAATAAGCACTCAGAAATATTAGATGATAGTATATAACTCAAAGGTTGGTAACACTTGCTCCTTCTGGCCAGGTCTCTTGTCCTCACACCATATGGTTTTCTGACTTTTCCATCACCTTCCTGTTCTTAGTTTCCTTAAGGATTTTTCATCCTCTTTTCTTCTAGTTGTCTTAAAGTCGCTAGGATCACTTGCCTTTCCTCTTATCTTCATTCCACTCATTTTTACAGAATTCATTCATTCTCCTATTCAATCCTGTCTATGCTCATGACTTTGGTTATGTTTATACTGAATATTGCCAAATATCTGCCTACAGTCCAAATCTTTCTCTAAGCTTTTAGACTTATCTATTTGAACTGTTTCTTGGGCATCTCCGCTTGAGTAAACTTCACATTCCATAACCCAAATTTAACCCCTGGTCTTCCTTACCCTCCATTCACTCTAATGAGTGGACTGCCACATACTTCCATTGTCTTCCATTGTTGTGTTCCCCATAACTCTTAGGTTAAAAATATAAATTGCTTTAGCAAGGGTGTTGGTTTTCAACACCCATTTCTCTCTCTTTTTTAATTCTGATTTATAATGACACTCAAAAATGTCACTTTTCTTCTTGCTTCTGGGACATGCCCTGCAGTAGCCTCTGTCCTGTCTTCTAATAACAGGCTTCCTTCCACTTCTTATCCACTACCTCAGGTCAGTTTGGCTAGTTATCTTTTAGAGAATTGATCTCATCTCCTTCCTTACTGACAGAACCCTGATTTTGTTTATGGTTGCAAATGTCCAACTTAAAACAAAATGAAATAAAACAAGCAAGCAAACACAAATTAGGAGTGGCATGTTATATATAAGTGGACATATGCTTATGATTTCTGTGAAAGTTTTGTTTTCCTCATGCAGTTGCCATGCTGTTTCTTCTTGCCTCAGGTATGAACAAAATGCTTGGAGCTGCAGCAACCACCTTGCCTTTCTTTACCAGCAGATCGGGAATATTGACCAAGAAACATTTCTAAAAGTTGAACAATGGATAAAGATTTTGAAATCTTTACTCAAGACTTTCTAAATGATTCTAAGTGTCACATATGAACCCCCCATTACCCCCACCCTAAAACATAAGTACAGTAAAATGCATGTTATTTTACAAAAATATTGGTAGACGGCCACCCATTATTTATTTTTAAAATCAGGGATTAGCAATTTTCAATTTCATTAGAAGATACTACGGTGACAATAATTGTTTTTTTATTAAGCACCATTCTATGTATATTATTACATTTAATTGTTATAATAATTTCATGTAGTCAGCATTATTATCTTTGTTCTAAGGGAAATAAAGTTATTTGTCCAAATATGTTTAATTTGTAATTACTGGAGTTAGGATTTAAAAATGGAGACTTAATATTTCTTAGCCCAAAACCCACAGCATGAACTATGATCCTATACTGACTTCCGGGCTTGTCACAGAACACAGTGGCAAGCCTAAGCATTATCTTACTTAACATTTGTCTTGCCTTACATCTTTGTGTTGTAAATAATGTTTTTGTGAATACCCCATTCTATGCTTCTGAATCTAGCACACATGTGTTAAATAAAAACCTATTGGTTCATTTATTCTAGAGCAAGATTATATCCTACACTAGTCTTTACACCCATCCCAGTGTGAGTGGAAATGGCCTGGTATTACAAAAAACACTGTATTCACTGTTTTTTGGCAACATCACTGAATCATTCCCTCTCTCTTACATTCTGTTCAGTTTGTAGATACTGCTTGTTTTTTTTTTTTTTTTTTTTTTGGCTGAATCAACATGTGAACCTCATTTTGCAGGATTTGTTAAAAATATAATTAAAATGTTGTATAAAGGTTTAGGCCAAATTGGCCCAGATCCTAGAACACACTCTAAGGAAAACCTCAAGGAATATAGGTTCATAGAAAAGGCTTGCTCTCTGGGATTCCCTCCCACTTTCTTTAACCTGATATTTTGCTTATTCTGCTATGAGATTCCTCAGAGGAGTGAAACAGTAGCTTGCCTCATTAAGACTCATCATTTACAAGATGTTGACAAATGTTGGCATTTATCCTGTTAACATAATAAATGTGAGAAAAATGACCATTTGGCATAGATAGTTCCATGCAAAATGCAAGCGTGGATGAAAGTGAGGGTGATTTGTTGGGTTGTCTAAGCAGCATCATTCATACATATTGGAATATGTTTTGGAAATAATAATTATTTCTTCTTTGCCCCACAAATTTATATTTTCTTTTTGTGACAGCAGGCAGCTAGTGTTGCTTAAGATATAATTAAACCTAGAAGTAAAAAAAAAATCTATATAAATGTTGATTTTTTTCACTTTCATAAAGTTTTGAATGTTCTTCCTTTTGGAAGAAAGTTGTTATTTTTGCTTATTTTTTTTAACACTTGGTTATACTTTTCTTACCATATGTAGCTATCTAAGAACTATACATTTTTTGTTTGACATGAGTGAAATGTCCTAAACATGAGTTTATCATGGTCATCCCTTATGAATGTCAAGGGCTTTCAAACGTTCCAAGATGAATCCTTGGGGGTGAACATTGGGTCATGCCCTTTTGGTGATTGCTCTGGAAGTTTTGTGAATTTTGGAAGAGACTTTAGGAAAGAGTCTTCTTGGAAAATGGTGAAGTTCATACCCACAGCCACCTGCTAATCAACCCAGCCTCTTGAGTCACTCACACTTGGACCATTCTAGGTTGTTCGTGTTTCTTGAGCTGCTCCTGGGCTCTGGTCATTTAGATCTAAATTATCCAGAATGAACAGCCACTTGGGAGAGAGTCATTTTAGATAATATGGTCCATAGTCAGTCTATTTATTCAATGACAAATATGACAGAAATTTTGGGGAAATCTTATTTCTGTGATGTTTAAGTTCCATTTCTCTTCATTCTAGACAGCGTTCTTTTGAATAAGAGATGAAAATCTGAGAGAGTTCTTACCTCAGCAAATATTCTCAGCTATATTTCTAGGGAGAGAATATAAAAATAAATCCAAAACCACCTTTTATATTATTTTGAACATTTCTAAATGCAGTTTATTTGGTATTAACAGTTTTGGAAATCAGGCTTTGAGCATTGTTATCACACTTTAGCCCCAAGGATTTCAGAGAGCTATTGGCTAAAATAATCCATTCATATCCATGAAGATAAATCTTTGAAAATGTCTTAGTTCTTGATTGAATCTTTCTACTGTGAATTTACTTTAGGATGCATTTGGGTTTTATTTTGGAAAACAATCTTTAAATAAATCTGAGCAGGTAATACAAAATGATGGAAAGCACATTTCTGATGGCAATAGTCTTGTAGTCTTGCCTTCAAGAAACAGAGGCCTTACTTTTACACTGGAGAAATGATCTAGTTTCAGAGGGAAGGTGATTATAAGAATTGATATGTGAATATTTGCAAATTTGAAGCTTTGTAGAATAAGGTCACTTAAAATGTATAAACTGATATAAACCCCTATTTTCTTTCATGCTTTTGTTGGCTATTGGGAGCTTTGCCAACTCTAAACAAAGGACTGGCTACCATATTAGATCAGACAACTCCAGCATAGGAAAAATTGACAATCATAGTTTTAGGATATTCATTTTCTGCTGTTAGCCAGAGGGAACAAGGCACCCTCCTATAATCAAGTATACACAAACATTTAGTATCAGGCCTTAGCATTATTTCCAGAATTAATGATACTGCATATTTTAAAGGTGAGGTTCATTTTATCTTTATAATGAAGGAATCTTGGTAACAAGGATTTGCATGCTGATATAAATGATGAAATCATTCTAGAACGTATCCCTCCTTGCTCTGTTTTAACACAATCTGTTTAAAAACATAATTACTAATAAAGTAAAATCCAGAGAAAAATGGTTAGATTTTTGTTGATAGGCATAATTCTAGCACTCTTCAGTGACCTAAATTTTAACAAAGCTAGATTCTGATGACTTAAATGTTCTCCATGAACTATAAGAATCTACTTAATTAATTAAACCTGGTGTTAAATGATTTTTTAAGACTGAGAGATGGGGTAAATGTGAGTTTTGTGGTGACTTGACTGAGAACATGAATGATTTTTGAACCCAGAGTGACTATTAATATGAGTTGCCTTGAAGCTGTGGGTTCAGTGATGGAGGAAAAACAGACATAGCAGCAAGACCAAATAGAAGAAGAGATTAATTTATTATCAGTGCTTACATAAGTCTTGTTTTCTCTCATCTTCAGCAATAATATATTATATTCCATTATTTCATTGTTTCTTCAGATATATTTTCAAAGTAGCGGTACAACATTTTCATGTCAGTTTTCTTTTAATCAAACCTGGATTAATTATGGCACATTATATAAAAATATTGAACTTTTTAATATGGTCCTCAGCCATGAATTAATACTTCAGTAAAACTATAAGAAGCATAAGAGAATGACTTGAAACATGACATGACATATTTAAATTTCTTGTTTAGTTATCACAGAGGAAACAAAATTTTGCTATTGGTGAAATACTTAACTTTGTATTCTAAGAGCTAATTCACTATTCTAACCCATTACATATAGAGATATTATGACTTTTACTCTATTCCTTTATAATAAAATTAGGCAAAATTTCAAAATCCATTCACTAAGCAAACATAAGAGATGCCTATTAAAGATTTTTTTTAGTTTTTAAAAATGTAGTTATAAGTGACATACATCATTATATGAGTTTCAGGTGGACAATGTAATGATTTGATATTTGTGTATATTACAACATAATCACCACAATAAGTCTAGTTAACAGCCATCCCCATTCATAGTTATAATTGTTTTCTTGTGAAGAGAACTTTTAAGATCTACTCTCTTAATAACATTCAAATATACAATATTACTAACTATAGTCACTGTGTTGTATATCACAACCTCAAGACATTTATTTCATTGCTGGAAGTATTTGCTGTTAATTTTTACTGTGCATTTTCTTCTTGCATTTATTGAAAAATGTGGAGTATTGAGTCAGATGTTTCAGATATATCTAAATTGAGTTATACTGTTTTACCTCCCAGAGCATCTAGAATTGAGTAAGACTAAATCTCCCCATGAAAAGTCAGCTCCATAAGGGCAGTGGCACTTACCTGTTTTGTTCCTGCTGCACTCCTGCATGCACCTGCAGCAGTGACTGACATAGGATACCACTGATAAGATTTTTCTTAATGTAGAATAGACTTCAGTCTCTAATTTTGCCATGACTCCAAACCTTGCAAGAGACATACTTTTCTGAGATTAATTAGCAAAAAGCCTCCTTCAATTTAGTATATAAAAAGAGTTGGAAAGGCATTTCCTCTTTCCATGCTTTTTTAAAAATATTAACTCCTACTTTTCTTACAAGGGTCAGCTAAAGATATTTAACATATTCTTATCTGGAAATAAATTTTTTAAACCTATTAGTTACAATTGGACAAAGTCAACCTTTAGTGTGTTTTAATATGCATCACAAGGAGATGGATTGTAAGTCTTGAGAAATGACGTTAAAGAAGTTTAAAGGTGCTAAGTTATTGCACAGAGACCTTAAGCTAATTATCTTTATATAAGAAGCTGCTTCTTGTCTTATAAACGACGGTACCTCCTTCAAACAGGTACAGATGAGGCAGGATATTCTACTTAGCAAGACCCTCTCGGTTCTCTATGTGACCACTTAGGAGGGATTTTAAAGGTGGCACAAAAGCCTAGATGTCTTGAACATGTTACCCAGTTTTGAGAGATTGCCTGAAACATCATCGAAGGCACTTAAGCTTAAAGACTAATCCCTTGTTAAAATATAGCTATCCATGAGAAGGATGACATTTTAAGCTCTTACCTGTCGTTTCTACTTGATTGAAGGAAATGGCTAAAATCAGGTTCTAAGAGAAAGAATGAAAGTAGAGACTACAATGCCCCTAGATACTCAAAGGAGAAAATGCCATGGTTCTAAAGACCCTGTTATCCTTTATGTCCTGTGGTCAGGTTAGCATGAGCCCTGTCCATGGCCATGTGACCTAGAATTCTTTTTTCTCATCTCTTTACCATGACTATCTGGATATATAGAGCTGAAACTCCATGGTTAGTTCTCCTTATCCTTGTCTTAAAATAGTGTTCCTTGAAATTAAAAATGTTAAGGAAAAGGTGAAATATATGTTAACTTTATTTCTTCACACTAGGTAACTATTTAAAAGTCCCTTGACCTTTTTCTTTTCTTTCCCTTTCTCCCACTCTCCATCCATTGGTTGGCTATCATTGCTTTCTAGACAACCCAGCCTGATAGGATGTCATCCCAGAATTTACCTCACCTACTTGAGTCCTCTGCCCTTACTTCATTAGTTCTGCAATCAGCAAGGAAAGAGAGTGGTCCACGGGAATGTACATCACCTCTCTTTTGTCATCTTGCCTAGGGGTAAATTTCAGGTAACAGCTACTAATACCACACCATTTATTCCTTCTTAAATACCCAACTGCTGGAATTCCATTTCTAGTTACTCAAACACAATGTTTTAGGGGAGGCTATATTTCTGGGTCTAATATTAGAGTTGGTAGTGGCATTAATTGATATCTCCTCTTTAACAACACTCTAACACAATGACTTACTATACTGCAAAGTGGTCAGGCACTGAGTGATCATATTTTTGATCCAGGAGTGTTCTTGAGCATGTTGATTTTGATTGTGGTAAAAGACTTCCTTTTTTCTTTAGGTCACAAACTTTTCTTTCAAAAATGTATGCCTCTGAGTTAGGTGGCCCCAAAAATATATACCCAGCCCCTCAAAAAGACTTTCATCTTTCATGTACTTGGCAACATTTAGTAGAAATATCCATAGCTTTTTAAAATAGCAACACTCTTCCATTTCTCCAGAGCTGAATCAAAGATCAGAAATAAATATGTGATAACAGGAAACTGTTGGTTTAGGTAGACTTAGATATTTTTGAAAATAATAAAAATAAATATTCTGGAAAATAATTGTAATTAATCTTGAGTTAGACTATTATATACATCTTTAAAATATATGTTGGTTTTCTTATTTTTTTTTGAGAGAAACTAAAACACATGACCTACAATTATAAGAAACTTAACATTAATGTATAAATCACTAAAGTAGATGCTACAAATAATATTTCATAAATATGATGCTCCAGTAAATAATGACATTGGAGGGAAAAAGCAAAAATTAGCTTTCTTGCTAATGGATTTATATAAGTAGTGGAGAGAAATCTCTTTTTTGGACTTTGAAGTGTGCATAATTAGGGCATGCAGACATGGAGGAAGAATACTCCAGGTAGAGGTGAACTGTGACAGAGGGCAAGGGTAAAGGAAGAGAACAATGGGACAGTGCCCGTTTTTGGTGAGAGGATGAAGAATGATCATTTATGAAGAAAAGTTTATCCAAGATTTAGGACTAGTGGTGATAACCCAGCTGATGAGGGTGCACTTGATAGCACAGACATAGGAGAAGGCACAAAATATCTTAATCAGGAGAGAACCAAGACCAGAATTGTGCATTAAGACATTTAGTCTGACAAAGAATTTTAAAAAGGGAAGAATTGAATGTGGGTCATCCAGTTAAGAGGCCATTTCAACAGCCCAAGTGAGAACACCGAGTATGCAGAATGTCGAATGTTAATACTGGGGGTATTTCCAAAATAGAGTGGACAGTAAAAAAAATCATCATATATGTGGGTGGAAGCAGATTGAAGATGGGCTAATAAATAAGCCTGGGGCTAATAAAAGGGAGAATGGAGTATAGACCACTTAAGATAGAATCTTGACAATTAGTATATTGAGAAAACAGTGTAGAGAAATAAATCAAGAAATGGTTCTTTTCTAGATAACACAGTGTAAAACTATGCACCAGTCACAAAAGTGAAGAGACCCTTAGCACTGAGTATCTTTATTCCAATCATAGCTGCAAAAACATTACAGCATCTCAGAATCTCCACTCACTATTAAGTCAATAATCAGAGTGGTGATCAAATCAGCAAATTCAATCTATTGAGATGTGGAAACTGAGAAATAAAACAAATCTTAACCAGAATCTGTCAGTATGATCTGGTTGGTAACAAGATAATCATGCAAACATGAACGTGGTTGCCTATAAACAAGGATATCAGCCACTTACACCGGCAAGTAAATATTGTCATCTCGTTGAAAAAAACACTCTTTTTATAACATTAATTCAGCTACTAGGCATGTAGATTTTACCTTGGACTCTTTAATAAATTACAAGAAGAACTGGTAAAAGGTAACAGAATTTTGGAGCAAAAACTTAGACCAGCATGTACTCCCACACAATCCAACATGTACATTATAAATGTGTCAATTTAGGGCACTGCAACTCTTAATCTTACTGGACTTCACCACTTCTGTATTCTTCTCACCAAAAAAATCTATTTTTCTCAACTTTTCTTGCGATGTATCTGGGTTCTGGTATCAAAATCTTAACTCTAAAGTATAATACCACAAGCACAAAATTTGGATTTCTCTTAAGGCTATAATTGCCACCTCAGTGCTAACTAGATTATAATTTTTTTTCAACAGAGGTATTTAAAAATGATGTCATTATACTGAGGATAAAAAATATCTACTGAAGTGACTGAAAATCACAGTGGGAAAAGAAATAGGTAGATGTTCCTAACCGACAATGAAGATGTCCCTAACTGAAAATTTCAAGTTCAATTTCTAGATTGCTTTCTTCTTTATGCTAATTCCTTGCAACAAGGCTAGGAGTCATTTTCTTTGATTGTGGATAGAGGGAATGACAAGAGATGAACCTCTTGAGATGACAGCCTGACAGCCTTTAAATCAAGGAGGATCTCTTTCTTAGCAAGCATGAAGATTAAACAGATTAATAAATCAATGCTTTAGACTGTCCACCACTCCTGGGACACCATATCAGAGTCCCATCAACAATGGTCAGGTCAGGGAACATTCTTTCCTGTCAACTGGTGAGTCTCCTATTGTTGCATTGAAAGTCTTGTTCCTCTCTGGGAAATTATTCTATTTAATGGAGACAGATGTCACTCCACATGATTTGATAGTTCTTCACCAGGATCCAAGAGGTAAGAGATCTTTAACCAAGATAGTTTTGAAAATATATGGTTGTGTGTATTTTATATTCTGGAATCAATTTCTTTCCTTTAATGGCCAATTTTACTTTTAACAGAGATTTTTTTTTTATTCCTCTCACCTAAATGTTTCCATATAAAGGCAGTACCTAAGGTGCCAACTGCTTTCAGAGCCTCCTAGAAATGCCTTGATCTGTCACCATTTAGTGCATATGAATGTAAATTTTGACAGACTTAAAGCTTTCAAGAGTGCTGAGTCATATTTCTTCTCAATTCCCATTTATACCTCTGGATTAATCATAATTTCTGATGCATTGCTTTTGAAGTTATTAATTTTGTTTGAGACAGTTGTATGTGTTCAATATATAGAAAAGCATAATGTATTTTTTTCCCTTTCCTTCTCCACCAGCCAGTATTATTTTGAAGAATAAAAGTATGTGAAAATATCACTGAAGTTACAAAGCAGATATTAGATTTTTGTTCTAAAATGAATCTCGATGATGCATATCTTAATGAATAGGAGATATGAATTTCTTTTAATTAAACAATTCCTTATTTCAATTCAACAAACTTCATTTTGTTTCATTGCCATTTTCAACTTTTGTCTTCCACATTCTTCTATTTCCTGTTAGTTCTTTGCTGACATTTTGCAAGCAAAGACAATAGCAGACTATAAGTACACATCGCTTAGTTTTAATACAATATAATATCTGATCTTTGACTCATTAAATGACAAGACTTGTCATCTTTGACTTGCTACTATTTAACATTACAGACCTGTCTTTAATATCTCTAATACATATTATATCCTGATACATTTGTGAACTGTAAGCATAACAGAATAAGAATTAGTTTAGCAGGGAAAAGCAAAATAGTTTCATTTCTAGGACAAAGATATATCATATTTCTAGATCATGACTGTTCACTTGGAGGGTCACTATAAACCAATCTACAAAAATGTTATTAGTTATTGATCAATCTTTATTAATTTTTAAATATATTTTTTAATTTTAACATATAGGTACATAATCTACAACTTTAAAAAATTTAAACATTTAAAGATTTATTTTTATTTTGACATTTTCAATGCTCATAATATGTCAGTGTTTAGAGATTGAAACAGTTTAAATATGCCAGAGGCCCTTGTTTATTTTCTTGTTTCACCAGGACAAGAACATTGAAAGAGTGGCCAAAAACAAACAAATAAACAAAAAAACAAACAAATGAACAAACAAACTCACCCCCTTCTCAAGTCTCCACAGAGATTTATGTAAATTCAGTGCATGCTTATTAAGTTCTATTGGAAACACCAAAGAAGTCATGGCCTGCCTTCCCAAGGGACTCGCAATGTTGCAGGGTGATGTGAAAATCACACAGGCAATAACAAAAGAACATATCCAAGGCAATATATTAATAATGCATGACAGTACAGAGCATACTATTCAAATAAATGTGAAAGTATTTAATTTAAGGGAAACTTTACCTTCTGCTGTTAGCCATGGAGGGAAGCTTAGATGAGTGGCAATGCATTCTTTGAAGGAAGTATACATTGAGGATGAACTAAATGACATGAGGGGATGATTGTAAGTTGGAGGTCCGTGGAAAGGCCCAATGGAGGGAAGAAGCAGGAGGGAGTTGCTATTTCTCATCTCAGTCCAGAGGCTCTGTGATGTTGGACACCCTGAGGTATTTATATGCTTCTTCTTTCTCCCTTAGGTCATTGCTTATTTTTCTAGAAATCATTGTGCACTTCATGAGAGTTCTTCCTGAAGCTCTATTTCCTCCACAAGGTGACAAAAGAATGTGTCCAGTGAAAAACAATAGAGACATAGGTGTCATGTGGCAGATCTGCCACACTTGTCCCTTGAGCATTCTGTTTCTCTGGGTACCTAAGAGATGCTAGACGGTGACCAACTGTCCTGCCACTGAACCGAGTAGTTTGCTTTAAACATGTTCTCATTTTAGCTAAGTGGCATCACGCTTAGTGGCATAAACAGTTGTGATTACCAATAACAGTCACCATTTATGTGTGCTAGTGGTAAACAGTGCCAACAGCACTGGGAAGGAAGTGTAGAGTTCTAGTTCCTTCTAAGGTAAGCAAATCCTTATTTTTCACAGGTGTCAGATTTCCTATAAAAGTAAGGAGGTTAGGACAGAGTATCTCTAAGGAACTTTCCAGAAATTATTTCTATTATTTATATTTGTTCAAAGGCTAGAAACATTGATACGACAAAAGATATTTTCTCAACACGATACTTAATTCATGCCTAATGAAGAAATAAAAGAAAGTTAAAGTATTTACTAATAAATGTCTCCATCTATCTACCATCATTTGAGCAGCGAAACCTGTCAAGTTCAGGGTAATGGAGGTATTCAGCACCCTTATGGGGGGTTGCAGTAGCCCCTCAGGGTTATCTGGCTCTTCATGGCTGACTTTTCAGATGGACCTAGTGAGGTTCGGACCCTAAGTTTAAGCCTCCAAGTAAGAAAAGGAAATTTCTAAAAGGCAGTCGGGAATTTGAATTTGAGGCTCAAAAAAGAATAAGGAGATAAAGATAGGAATTTGGAGTTCTTAGAAAATTGGGACCTTGTAGACTTGACCGTAAATACTTCCCCTCTCTGCCCTTCATAGGAAATTGAGAAGTTAAATAACCTGCTGTATTCACCTAGTGAATTAGTGGTAATATTCAGACACCCAGATTGCTAGTCTCCCGATCTAACCCACAGAAGTGCTTTCATTTAATTAGTCACATTGATTGAAAACTTAATTACACATAATCCCACGGAAAAAGGAGTTATGATAATCACACATGCAAAGCTTTGGGGATGTAAAAGAGAGGAGGGCCAAGTTATGATAGCCAAGCGACCGGGGGAAAAAAATTCTCATTGTATCTATGCTCTCTTTATGAGTGAGCCCTTAATGAAGAAAAACGTTTTCACTGGAATGTGGGCTTTTTGGTTGTAACATTTTGTAAGGTAGAATTAAAAACATAAAAACAGGGTTTGAGGTGGAAATGGAAGGTGCCATAAAAAATCTCCTTTTGGAAGTGGAGGGTGCTATAAAAAAATCTCCTAAAGGAACACCTTATCCTTAACTTAGACTGAATTTGCTAGAGAAATGGATACAATAATCTAGTCTAGAAATACTCAGGCAAGGTGCAGTGCTGTCCCAAACAGCACTAGGAGATAATTAGGTATTCAAAAGTCTTCCAGTGCATGTTATTATGATATGTTTACACTCACACTTCAGTACTGGAAAGATTTGGGAAACAGTTTGAAACAACTTGTAAGTCAGAAAAATAACTCTCTTAGGATAGCAAGTGAGATCACAAATCTGAAGACTGGCATTATCCACACCTAATATAAAATGAAATATAGGAGGATAAGATAAAATAAAATGAAATACTGTCTTTCCCTCCCATTATTTCACACAAATTCAAGCACATAGAAAAAAGAAAACAAAACCCCATAGACTAAAGGAAGAAGTGGAAAGAGATCTCACCTTTGTGACGCTCCTATTCTCTATTAATGTCTTCACTTCTAAAAGATTTTCAAATAGTGTTTTTATTCCATAAAGATCATTGGTTATTTTTATTGTGACTTTTCAGAAAGACATAAATTATGTCATATAGACTACATACTTGGTATTTCTAATGGGGAATTGAGTCAATATAATAAATTGGCACTTTATTGTGAAGCATAGCTCTAATCAAACAAACAATGCGAGCACACGCGCGCGCGCGTGCACACACACACACACACACACACACACACACACAAGAACAGAACACTTGGTTGGTTGCACTCATGTGTTTCTTTTTGTTTCTATCCACTGATTTAATAAAGTAAGTTTGTTTAAGCTTAAGATGATAACCAAGAAAAACTAAACAAAAAAAAAAACAGATTTGGGGTAGGATTATTTTTTATTAGTAGTATCTTTCCTTCTAAAGATAAGGGAAAATAATTAGAAGTTATAATTTCCCTAAAGTTAAATATAAAAATGATTAATAAAGATTTAAGTAAAAATAAATATAACTTTCAGTTCTTCATAATCTACAGCTCATCAAATTCACAGCAGAGATAACAAAACATATCAAAGATTTTTAATTGGATTAGCTGTTGATATAATCTCTTGAGCACATTCATTTGTCAGATGAAGGCTTTGTCTGTCAACTCAAAAGAAAATATTACCTTTGAAAATGTTAAGTTGGGAAGCATTTCAAAACTGCCCCATATTCAATTTGAACCTGACTGTTTTGACAAGGAAGTACAGACAGCATTTGCAGAAAACACAGGACCAAGCCTTTCTCCTTCTTTGGACAAAGACAAGGGGAAAAGAGAAAGATTTTAATTTCTCTCCGTGAATGTTTGTCTCAGAAACAGGACATTCTTTTTGAAACCAACGGTGTATATATCATGTACATGATGGGTTTGATGATGGCAATTCTTTATCTTTTTTGTTAAATTCTCTTCCATGGCTCAAGATACCAGTATATATCTATAGCTCTTGTCCGGAGGTGATATCTAATCTGGCAATGGCCATTAAGATAAACATGTTTTCCTTTCTCTTGAAAGAAACAGCAATGTGGCTTTTGGGACTGAGAAAGTTGGCTGTAGGACCCCAAGTTTAAGTCTCCAAATAAGAAAAAGGACAAATCATGTTGCATGCATCATGTCTGAGTATTCAGGCTACGTGCAGAGTGATCACCTCTAATGGGGGGGATTTTTCACTAGTGACACTAATGTTGTCATCAAAAGTAACATAGAAAAGTTATTTTTCTATGTTATGCAATAAATTCTCACAAACTTAATGGCTCAAAATAGCATCTATTGTTATCCTACAGCTTCTGTAGTTCTGAAGTCCAGCATAGCAGGGTTCTCTGCTCAGGGTCACACAAGCCTGAAATCAAAATCTCTGCAGAGACATGTTCTCATTGGAACTCAAGGGCTTTTTCTACACTAATTCAGGTTATTCAAAAGATTTACTTTCTTGCGGTTGGAGAACTGTGGTTCCTGTTTTCCTGTTGTCTGTCACCTGGGGCTTTTTCTCAGCTACTGGAGGCTACCCTTATGTCATATCCATGTGGCCCTTTCATAATACACATCATCTTTAATGTCAGCAGGAAAATCTTTTTTGGTTGGCTAAGGTGGGGTCATAAAGTGTAACTCAATCACAGGCGTGACTATCCTATAGCTTTGGTCACATAACAGAATCTAACCAAAACCTAAAATGTCCTGCCAGAATTTGGGACTCCAAGATTAATTGTAAAACTAGCCTTAACTGAGTCTAGCAATGTTGACAATTATGGAGGTTACAGAAGCCATGACAGCACTGGTGTTGATAAAAAGATGGCTGAGATTCATATGCCAGACACTCTTTCCAAGTATTGACTCATATATTCCTCACAGCAACTCAAGGACAACTACCTCTGTCAATTCCCTTATTTGATGGATAAGGAACCAGAGGACAAAGAAATGAGGTTACTTGTTCAGCACCACATAGATAACAAGTGGCAGAGCCAAGATGCAACTGTAGGCAGTCTGAATCTCAACTTCTGTGCTTTACTGCCTCTTAGAAGAAAGAAGTGGAAATCCCGCAAATTCCCATGGTACTCATTCAGAAGTTTGCCTTGCCTCCAGACTAAGGCAAGGAAATATCTGAATAATCCCCAGTTGATGAGAAATTATTTAATTTAAAAAGAATTTCTCATGCAGAATGGATTTCAAATTGCAGACTCTTGGTTAGTAATATATTACAATCATGGGTTTCTTTGTGTTGGATGGTAGCTCTGGGCTGGGTCAGGGGTGATATTAAGAAAAAAAGCAACGGATCAGAACCCAGTGGCTCAGAGTTTTGACAGAAACACACTGAAATTTAACTTCTTAGTACTGGATTAGCCCCTCAAATCTGGCTTCAGATTTTGCCTTGATCTTCAGATGACCATCATTTTAGCCTCCTCTGAATTTTATATTGTCAATAATCTTGTGGTCATCATATCTAGTAAGTATAAGGTCTGGAATAGAAACAAGACATACCATTCAAGTTTAGTATACCTTTTTTGAAAAAAATTAGAAAAAAATAGAGAATTTTCTGTGTGTGCTTTATATGATAAAATTCTGCTGAAGTATAAAGGTATAGTTATTATTGCAAGTGAAAATGCTCGAATAATTTTTGACAACTGTTAAGGCTGTTAATTTTATAGACAAACCTATTATTAAGGACGCTCAGATAGACAGCTAAAATGAAATAGATTGGCAGTTAAATGTAAAAGGAAATGAGTTAGCTAAATTCAAGAATAACATGATATGTTTTGAGCACAACACATGTTAATAAAAAATGTAAACACTATTACACTCCTGTTTTGTATTTCTTTTCTTATAGCATTTTTTATGCTATAAGTAATCATAACATCAAATACAATATTTAAAACTACAGTCATTCCTTACAGATTTCATATTTGCAAACTCGCTACTTGCTAAAATTAACCTGTAACTCCAAAATCAATAATCAAAGCCTATACTTTCAGGGTCACATTCAAACATGCACAGAGCAGCAAAAAATGCTACCCACCTTATACATGTGTTCTCTACCAAGGTCCAACAGGAAGACATTCTGCTTTTTGTTGCAGACATCGTACAGTAAACAAGGTTCCTTTTCATGGTCTATTTAGTGCCACACTTTATGCATTTTTGTAATTTTTTTCACGACTTCCCCATCTCAAATAATGCTTTCCATGTTCATAGCATAGGAAGATTGACGTGCTTTACAGAAAAAAATATATGTATTTACTAAACTTCTTTCAGGCATGAGTTAAGGTGCTGTTGGCTGTGAGTTAAATGTTAATAAACTAACAATATATATTAAATAAAGGATTTTTAAATAGAAACACACATAAAATAAGGTTACTTATTGATATGTTGATGAAACTATTGTGACCAAAGGCTTGAAGGAACTTAATCCTGTATTTTCTCTAGGAGTTCAGTGTTTTTAGTGACTTTTTAGAAATTGACTAAGCAGATTATAACAATCAACATGTCTATTTTTTAGTTATTTAGTTCCATTGAACAGTGAGTCTTTCAATTTGTGGAAATTCTTAACAATTTGTGAAAATGAGTTACAAATAGAATGTCCATCTTGTCACTTGAAAGTTAAAAGAAGAAACTATCAGAAAAAAAAAAAAAACCCTCCAAAATTATGTACAACATCTGTGAGATATTATCTTTAATCCAAATATAATAAAGACTACATAGCGTATTTTCAGCATGAAGAAAAGAGTAAATTATTAGGAAACTATGTGCCACCCCCAAATATCACATTTTCCCCCTTCCCTAATAGAAAATGAATCTCAATTTAGTTTAAGACAGTGATTGTAACCACAATGGAAAAGCCGATAGTGTGTGAAGCTTTTGTTCCTGTACTCTAATGCCAATTTTAATTCAATGACTATTTTTATAGTCAAATTGTAATAATAGTTAAATACATTTTAGAAAAAGCTTCATATTTATTATTATACCTCATAGTATCATCCTATAATGGTGATGTTAGCTTGTGATTGAATGTTGATTTTTGATCCCTTTGTCAGTTAGCATGTCATTTAGTGTTCTACATTGCCACAATATTTCTTCCAGTAAACCTATACTTCGATCCAGTTTGTGCTTTAGCACAAATTTAAAAAATAAGAGATACCATATAGATACATGCAGATAATAAGTGTACATCTTAGAATAATTGAAAAGTTTAATATTACTATTTAATATTTATATCAATTTCTATTACTTTTTAAAAATACATGTTTAGCTTCCCAACTCATTCATTCAACATTCCGTCTATCATGTGTTAAAGAATTGTGCCAGGAACTGAGGTGTAAACCATGTTACAAGTTACAGTTCTTGTCCTCGAGAATCTTACTTCTTAAGGACAAAAAAACAAGTCCTTATTCAACGTACACCTTCCAGATGTCTGCTATATCATAAAAATAAGAATAAAAGCATATCATTAGAAGCCAATACTGTAGGGCCAATGTGAACAGGGTTATAATGGGGCTGCAAGAGAGATTTGAGCAAAACTATTGTACATATTCCACCTTGTACAAATCATGGTAGAAGGTCTTTCATTATTATCATTAAATGCACTTGAAATAAACACTTAAAAATACATATTGGCCCTGAACATGTATTTTTCATGCTTTTATCATCATCTAGAAAAATGAAGCACTTGAATGAGGTGATAAAACAGTTAACGAGTTTATTCTAGAAAATTATTCGTAAATGACTTGGAGTAAATCTTTGAAACAATACTTGGGGTGGGGAGGGAAGATATTCTCACTCATTATTAGAAAGAAATGAGTATTTAAGCACATTGGGACATTCTATAAATGTTGATTTTTCTTTTCTCCAAACACCTGCAGCTCTGGTACCAATCTGTGTAACAAATGATTGCCAATTCATATCTATGTTTCAAATATCATTAAAACATGTACTAGTGAGACCATGTATGAACTAGAATTTACAACTGCTTTATAATTTATAAAATGGTCCCATGAGTATTTTATTCTTTACAATTGTGTTAGTCCTTTCAGGCTGTTATAACAAAAATACCACGACCAGGTAGCTTATTAAACAGAAACTTATTTCTCACAGTCCTGGAGGCTGGGAAGTCCACAATCAAGGTATCAAAAGATTCAGTGTGTGGTGTTCACATGGCAGAAGAGGCGAGGGAGTTCTCTTTTATAGGAGCACTAATTGCATTCATGAAGGTTTTGCCCTCATGACCTGATCGCCTCCCAAAGACCCCACCTACAAATATCATTACATTGGGATTTAGGATTTCAACATATAAATAAATCTTGGGGGATGGGGCACAACAATCAGTCTTTAGCAACAACTATATTTTGGAGTTTGAGATTTCTACTTATATTGAGCATCACAGTATTAAGTAATCTTCTCAAGCGATTTAAATACCCAAAATTGAATTTATACTCAATTTTAGGTTTTTCCATTTGATATTTATGTTTTCCTAGTTAACATACATGCCAGTTCTCATCTCCCTTGTGGAAACTGTTGGGCCCACACCTTTATCCAAACGATACTCAGCTAACCAGGGTCTAGCTAGGGATTGATGTCTCTGCTGTCTGCACAGACATATCAGCCCCACTCCAAGGCTCCTGGACCTTCATGTTTTCACACTCCTATCTCAGCCCTTAGAGATGCGTACCTTTTCTGGTGCACAGTCTGGAATTAATGTCTAGATTCTAGTCTCTGAGTTGCAAGTAAAAGATCCTGGGTTCTCCCATTTCAGTCCACAAGAGAGCATAGCCATCCCCACACAAATGGCAGGTGAGAAGAAGACAGAATAAAGTGAAGTTAATTCTGGACTTCAGAGTTTCTGACATGACTTTATATTCATTACACTTATTAGCAACCCACTCAAATCTTAGGATTAAATTAGGAAAGATTTCCTTGTGCTTGTTATTTTTTTAAGTAGCAACACATGCATACACACCACCTTCTTCCTCCTGGATGAGCAAGGTAACCATGAGAGTACAAACATTATGTTAAAATATAAATTCCACAAGGGTAGGAAATGTACTGTGTTTGTTTGTTTGCTGAATCCTAGGAGCTAAAAACATTGCCTGGCACATAGCAAGTATTCTCAGTACATATTTGAGGGGGAAAAATTAAAATAACTTCAATTACTCTATGTATAGTGCCAAATTCTATCATAGCCATGCCATAATAAACTAACAAAGTTTCTTTAACAGTGATGATGTGTATTTTGCAAAGGGCTTCCCCACAAGCTACCTTTTTAGCCCTCATAAGAGGTCTGATTTAAGGAGAATAGATGTAACTGAGATGCAAGTTCACAAGTTCAAGATGTAAAGGAAAACATCAAAATAGATGTGGGAAAAAGATACATAAAAAAAAGATGAAGATAAA
Organism: Eidolon dupreanum; assembly: GCA_028627145.1. NCBI lineage: Eukaryota > Metazoa > Chordata > Mammalia > Chiroptera > Pteropodidae > Eidolon > Eidolon dupreanum. The sequence continues at coordinate 47,639,932 of CM053515.1, read as the reverse complement.
TCTATGTGAATGCAATGTTTTTCACATCACACTAGGAAATTTCATTTCTTTCTTATCTTATTGCCCTAGAGTACCAAAAATGTGAAGGATGATTTCATTTACTCAGACCAATATGAATTTTATGGACTCCCCCTGCAAGCTGAGCCCCATAAGCAACCGTAGCCTCCTGAGATCTCATTCCCATGTTGAAAGAAATTTGCTCTTTCACAGCCTGATTAACAAACTTCAGACCCAGGTTTGCACGTCTCTCCAGTGAAATGATCCCTTTGAAGTCAATTTTATACTTGTGCTCCATGTAACTCTCCTCACCGTTAAGAAGGGTTTTACAGGTGACTAGACAGACGTGCAGGACCGCTGGCCCTGAGTCATCCAACAAGTCACTTGTGGAATCAGGGAGGTTCTCAGAGACCTTCTCCCCTACAAGTCTTTTGACCAATCACGTTCCATTAGAAAATCTGTCCTTTATTCCCAAATGTAGCAGGAAATATTCTTGACAATTAATGCTGTAGCATAATTTAATCTGTGAGAATATCTGAGATCATGTGAACCCATAACTCAGTAGACATTGTTGTAGGCAATTTACATTGTAGGTAAAAAAAATGTTGCTATAAGGTATCTGTTGTATATATTTAATATCAAAAAAGGTAGCAGAAAGAATACAATGGCTATAAAAAATAACTTACTAAACAAAATGTCTATAAATATAGGTTGCATGCATAAAGTCTGAAAGGAAGCTAGTGCAGGCTAAAATTATGTGGCAGATGTAGATATTGTCTCTGCTCTATAATTCTGCTAATCCAAGTGTTTGTGTCCCTCAGAGTTTAGAATATTCTTTAATGGATGTTGATTGTCATTCACAGAAATGGGCCATATTACCTCAAACTAGCATAAAAGAAAATTGTATTCCTGGAGAAATAAGTAAATCCTACCACACAGTAGATAAAGATAATCATAAGGACAGTTATGGTTAAGTCACAAAAACGCATTGACATTTCTCCTCCTCAGTTTGAAATCATCATAAAAAAGAAAAGAGAACATCTCATTCAGTTGAAAATTTTGTTGAAAATCAGACTGGAAAAATATTACAGTAAAGCCAACACATTGAAGGACTTGAATTAAAGTAAGAACTAAAAGTAAGTGAACATATCCCAATTTTATCTGGAACAGTTTCTTCTAAAACTAATGATGACCATAGTGAGTAATTAGCCTTTGTGTCTCCCCACAGTGCTGCAAGTAGAATTTAGAGTTATAACACACAGACTTTTGAAAGAGAGGAATGCTTATTTGACCTACCTGTACGTCTTGAAATATGTATTTAACACAGCTGTTCTTTTGTGTTAAACTCATCACAAAATGCAGCTTTAATGTAACCCACCATTGATCTGCAGTAAGTGGAAACAAAATCTCTCCTTAATTAGTATCATCCAATCACTTTTTTACATTTCTACAGAACACACACTGTGAACTGTTTAATGGACTATTATTTAGAAAAGTGGCAAAGAGCACACCAAAAAAAAGTGACATGGTACAAATAAAAAAAAAAAAAAACTAGCAGTGTCAATAAAAAAATATATTGTGAAATAATAGGGGAAGAAAAAAATGTTTCGTCAAGATGAGCTTTGCTGGCATTTTACTGTAGAGATGAACGGTGCCCCAATTACTGCCAGCAATGGAGACGGAGATAGAGAGAGATTCATTACCTTCAACACCCTTAACTGTCTACCAGTGAATTCACTTATCTGCTCCTTTTTTCTACAGAACCTGCACTGAGGGGGGAGGAATAAACAAAGAACTGAGTGGAGTAAATGTGTCACAAATTACCACAAACACACTGTGACTCAATGCACTTTTCATTTCTCTCCTCATTAACTGTGTCTTGCTCAAAATGAGCAACTGGGTCCAAACATAATCAAGTTCCACAGATAACAATTGACTTGACTGCTGGGGCAGTCACCACCTCCTCGCTGCTGGGAAATAAATTCAGAAATAAAATGAGTTAAAATAAAATTCACTCTGCTCTCTTTTCTGTGCTCAGATCATTCGAAGACCGTCAAGGCCCACAGAAACAATCCATCTCCCTGTGAAAAGGCCTCTGTGCCATCGTCAATAAGACGGGTGTCTTTAGTGTTATCAAGAGTCAGTATAATTACACAGAGAAAAGGCCATCAAAGTGTCTTGGCAAGGCTATTTTTTTTCCTGAGGTCTTTATCCATAGTGCTACCTAAATAATAATAAAACCAAAGTCCTGCTAGGGGGCCTGGAAGCAGGGAGGGAGGATGGAAACAAAGAAACAAACAAACAAACAAACAAACAAACAGAAACCTGCAGAAGGGTGTTACTGACCTGTAATTTCATGAGCACATTATGATTTGAAAGCAGTAGGAAACGCCTTTTTCTTGCTGTTGGTTTTATAACTTCTTTTAAAACAGAAAAAAATAGTTTCAGGAGTTTCTAAAGTTTTGTGTGTATGCTCTTGTGGGCCTAGTTTTATCAAAGCAGTGATTTCCCAGCAAAGCTGTCGAAGGCCTTCCTTTCTTTTTAAGAAGTTTTTGTGCTAACCAGCATACTTGATTTTCCTGTAAACCAGCATGAAGTCTTGTGTGGGATTAGGTCACTCCAGGAAATTGGGGGCTCAGCCTTTTAGAAGGAGAAACGCAGGTATGAAAGCTTTCTCTTTCTTGGGCAGTGGAAACTAAGGGAGTCACAAAACATCTTTCAGATTAAGGCTAAACTAAACTACATTTACGTGACAATGACAACAAACAACTGAATCTCCTTCATTCCATCTTAAACTTCAATTTCCTTTTTTTGCTTCCTGTTGGTGTGACTGAGATAGGGTTGTGATGCCCCGCCCCCTGAAGACATTCTCAGGCACCAGAAATGCTTAATCTCCCCTCCTCTCCTACTGTGTCAGAGAGCTCAGACAGCTTGCTCTTCTTGGGTTACTATCTTACTCTTCTGCCCTTGAATCTGTCAAAATTGCATGGAGGGCTAATGAAGAACATGGAGACTAGGACCGTGGAGACAGGAGAGGATCTGGGCAAGTCCCCAGGTGATTCTGACACCTCCAAAGTATGTTGACTACTGCAACACTAACTTCATATTTCTACATGTAATGAGAACAATGAATCAACCCAGGAACCATATTAGATGTTTTGGGTACTAAAATATACAAATTACTAAACACAATTCTAATTGTAGGTTCCAAGATTATATCTCAGTATGGTGTGATCTATGATGTAGGGTGTTGAAGATTATCATATTTCCACATGTGTCTTGGCATTAAAATTTTCTTTTTTCTAGTCTAGGGTTAATTTGACTTATTGAACCATGATATCACCAAATACTACTTATTATGTGTCTATGGGGTTCTAATAAAAACATTAGAGTATAGTCCAATTTCAGTTTTGGGACACATAAAGTATCTAAAAATCTAAATAGATATTAAATTAAAATTGTATGTACATACAAATTTGTTTGCACAAATTTAAACTAGTTTCTTTTTTTGCAAGAATTCTGAAGGACTTACATTTTTTACAAGTTGAGTAAATCAGAGAAGTTACCGTTTCCCAGATTTATTCATTATAGACAATTTTATGTCACAAAAAAATCTTATCAAATGAGGCTCCAGTGAGGACTCTTTGGAAGACACTAATCTAAATACTAAAACTTTTAATAATACATTGTAATAAATAACTTTATTCTATTTAAAATGAGACAAGTTTTAGTTTTTATTTTTAACCTATATCTTTAAATAAGGAATTCTTAGTATTTGAGGAAATATAAAAAAGACAACTTTTACAAATGATGTAAAGAATGCAATTGGATGAATTTTTATTTAAATTGCATGATATTAATCATCTCAAAGCTTAACATTTCTCATAGTGACCATTGTTGATATTGTACCAGATGTGCTTTTTTAAAAAAACAGACAACAAAAAATGAAAAATTATTAGACCAATTCCCCCCACTCAATAAAATTAGAAAATGAAATGTAGGTGTGAAATTGGGTGACATTTCCTACTCTATTGCTAATCATAGGATTTTGACACATAATACATTCCATAATCAATTATCTGTTGTAGCGTGCTGGGTCTGATGATTGCCCAGCTGATACCAAAAAGATGAGCTTGGTTGCTCTTTTTTTTTTTTTTTTTATCTCAATAGACATTATATCATCTAGATGACATCTAGAGACACAAGCAAGAGGGAATGAGAACAGTGGAAAAACAAGCTCAGAGAAGCTCGTTTTGAAAAATGGGCAGAGGTAAGGATTAACCATGACCTTTAGACTACTTACTGGTCATGAAGGATGCAAGTCTAATAAAAGATAATTGCATTTCTTTTACATTTAAAATACAATACTCACTTTATAGAACAATAACAAAAAAACCTAGGGTCAAAGAAGGTGAAAACATTTGTCATATAACTTTCTTGCTGCAAGTTTGAAGTCATGCTGCTCCTACATGGCCACAGGCATTTATTGTCTTGTTTTTTCAAAATTCCACCAAAAGTTTGGAATATTTTAATTTATACTGTATAAAGGTATTTTGAAGAACATTAACTCAGATGAGGGCTGTCGAATGCCTCTATGCTTTACAATACTGTAAATTTCCTAGTATTTCTCCTTGGAATTAGGTGCTAAAATTGAAAAAAAAAATGATTACAGCCAATCTCACTACATTTATATTCAAATAATACCTAGAAATTTTGAACCACTCTGAGATTTAGTGGCACACAGTTATAAATCCAGCGAGCTAAGCCATGCTGGTTTTCATTATACTTCCATTTAATTTTCTAATTAATCTCAGAAAACATTAATTAATTTTGTCTTTTCCACAGTTGGCCTGGCACCCTTGGGCCTGAAACACCACAAATATTGCTGGCCTCGAGCTATAGCAATCAAAATTTATAATTTGTTGAGCAATCAATGTTTCTTTTTTCTTCTTTATCTGATAGGTACTTTAACAAATTTTTAACCCCTTGGTTTTAGATTTTCTACGAATGCATAGATAGAAGAATCAATAGATAGATATCTCAGGCCAATGAGAAATGATACAGTGATGATAAGAGTAGAAGTTTGAATATTGACACAGAGTTGAACTCTCTGCTAGAGAAGTACTTGTTCATATTCCAGAGATATCATAATCTGAATAGTGTGCTGTTGCATGCTCTCTGCCCAGATATCTGCCAGGATTGCCTGCCTGATTTATTCCAATATTTTCTCTTATGAACAATGTTGCTATGGACGTTCTTTTAAATGTCTCTTGGTTCACTCTTACAACTGTTTTGCTAAGATATATATCTAGGATCAGATTTGGGAGATTGAAAGGTATGCACATTTTCAGCTTTAAATACTAAAGCCAAATGTTTTCCAAAAAATGTTTACCAGCAGTAAAGGAAAGCTTCTGATATTCCATACCCTGCTTAATGTTGGATATAAACTGAATTTTAAGAAAATATTTGACAATTCAATATATGGGAAGAGGTATCACATTTTTATTACAATTTGCATTTCCATGGCTTCAAATAAGATTGAGCATCTTTCCATATATATTTACAAGCTTTTTAGAAAGTTTGATTTGTTTGTTTTTATCTGCTTGATAATTTTAGTTCTTTACTTATTCTGAGTATTAATCCTTTGTCAATTATATATTAGCAATATCTTCTCCCGGTTTATGGCTTATCTTTTCAATCTTATTATGGCCTTTTTAGACACACAAATTCTCAATGTTAAAGGATTTAAATTTACCACTTTTATTACAAATCACACTTTTGATGACATAAATTCTTCTTTACCTCGAGACCATAAAGATTTTTCTATAATGTCCTCTTTAAGTTTTAATTATTTGGCTTTTGCATTTAAGCTTTTAATCACCTGAAATCAATTTTGATGTGTGGTTTCAAGAGGAGACCAATTTTATTATCCCTCCTATAGATAACCTACTTACAAATTAACAAATTAGTTTACGATAGTTACACACAGATACTGACAGAGACATTATACTACTGGGTCAGAGACAAAGGATATTTTATTGTTACAGCAATAAAAGTAGCCAGAAGGTCACCATTTTTGTGTATGAGCCCCAGTTCCCAAAATATGATGGGAAAAGAGCAGCGTTGCCTGCACACACAGTGATTGTGTTATAAGAAAGGAACCTCAAGCTAAAGGAGCCAAACATTTTATAATGGGCAATAAGCCTCTGTTAACTTTGCCCCAAAGGAAGAAATTATTTTTACTTTTTGTATTGTTTGTTGATTTCTTTGGATACAACCAATACCTTTAAATATTCAATCTGGAACATGAGATACATCTCAATTCTTTTCAATCTTTCTTTATATCTTTAATAAAAATTTCAAATTTTGCTTATGAAGACCATGGACATTTTTGTTCTGTTAGGTTTTAGGTCTAGACAATGTACAGAGATTTTTTTTACTTGTATTTATAAATCACATATTCATTTCTATAATGATTTTTATTGGTACATTTGTCATAGAGGAACACTATTGTTTTCAAAAGTCGGTCTAGAATTCAATAATGATTCTTATCTCTGGTTTTTACAACTTTTTTTCTGTTTACTTTGCTAGATGTTAACTATTTCATCTGCAAGCACTAGCAGTTTTATCTCACTCTTTTATATCTTTATTCTTCTTTATTTAAAGTTATACTTTAGGCCACTCCTCAGCTCAAAACCTTACAGGGACTGCTCGTCTTACTCAGATCATGGCCAAGCTCCTTGCAAGGCATAAGAGCCCTTCTAGGGGTCCCCTTACATTCTGACCTCAGCTATCTGCTCGTCATATTGGTTCTATTGCTACTGACACACGGAGCAGCTTACTGCTCCTGAAACTTGCCAGGTACAGTTGCCTCAGGCCTGTCCCAGGACCGGCTGTGTCTGCTGAGCTGAGTATGGAGTTTCCTGAAACTGAGACAGACCTAGGACCTCAAGTCCACACTCTACTTTACCATTCATTTTATGTCTGCCTGGAAAGTTTGTACCTTAAATAATTATGTGACTTACTTCCTCTCTTCTTTCAGGTCTTTCTTGGATATTCCTTTGTAAGGATATTTAGAATGGACACCGCACACCTATACAAATACTTTCTGTCCATCTTTTTCTCCCAGCTTTTTGAGATGAAATTGACATATAATATTGTGTAAGTTTAAGGTGTACAAAGTAATGATATGATATAAGCATTTACCATGAAATATTCATCACAATCAGGTTAACACATTTCATCTCACATAATTATCATTTTGTTGTCATTACGGTGAGAACATTAAAACTCTACTTTCATAGCAACTTTCGAGCATGCACTATGATATTGTTAATTAGAGTTAGCATGCTGTACATTGGATCTCTAGAATTTACTTATCTTATACCTGGAAGTTAATACCTTTTGATCAACATCTCTTTATTTCCCTTACACCTTAGTCCCTGTCAATCACCATTCTATTCCCTCTTTCTATGAGGTTGATGTATTATTTAGTTAGTTATTTTCACATTATACATACTTTTTTTTTAAATACTTAAAAAGTTTTTTCAATTACACTTGACATATAATTTTATAGTAGTTTCAAGTGTACAACATAATGATTACACATTTATATAACTTAAGAAGTGATCACTCTGATGAATCTAGTACCTATCTGACACTGTAAAAAGTTATTACAATATTATTGACTATATTCCCTATGCTGTACTTTACATCTGCATGACGATTTTGTAACTACCAATTTGTACTTCTTAAACCCTTCACCTTTTTTATCTATACCTCCAACTCCCCTCAATCTGGCAATCATCAAAATGTTCTCTGTATCTATAAGTTTGTTTTTGCTATGTTCGTTTATTTTGTTTTTTATATTCCACATGTAAGTGAAGTCATATGACATTTGTCTTTCTCTCTCTGACTTATTCCACTCAGCATAATACCCTCTACATCCGTCCATGTTGTAGCAGATGGTAAGATTTCATTCTTTTTTTATGGCTGAGTAATATTTCATTGTATATATGTACTACCTCTCCTTTATCCATCCGACCATTGGTAGACATCCATGTTGCCTCTATCTTAGCTCTTGTAAATAATACTGCAATGGATATATGGATGCACATGTCCTGTCAAAGTAGTGTTTTGAGTTTTTTCAGATAAATACCCAGAAATGTGATTACTGGGTCTTTCTTTGCCTCTTGTTATAACTTTTGTTTTAAAGTCTACTTTGTTTGGTATAAGTATTGCCACCCAGCTTTTATTTTTTATTTCAATTTCTGTAAAATATATTTTTCTATCCCTTTACTTTCAATCTGTGTCTGTCTTTCAATCTAAAGTGAGTCTCTTATAGACAGCATATGTAAAGGTCTTGTTTTCTTACCCATTCAGCCACCCTTTGTCTTTTGATTGGAGCACTTAATCCATTTACATTTAAACTAATTGTTGATAGATACATAGTTATTACCTTTTTGTTATTCATATTTTGATATTTTTTTTATGCTTAAAGAAGTCCCTTTAATAATTCTCATAATATTGGCTTGGTAATGATGAACTCCTTCATCTTTTTCTTGTCTGGGAAGCCCTTTATCTGTCCCTTGACTCTAAATGATAGCTTTGCTAGATAAAGTAATCTTGGTTGTAGATCCTGGATTTTCATCACTTTGAATATTTTATGCCAATCTTATCTGGTCTACAAAGATTATATTGGGCAATCAGCTGACAGTCTCATTGAAGCTCCCTTGTAGGTGACTAATTGCTTTTCTCTTGCCACTTTTAAGATTCTATCTTTGTCTTTAACCTTTGGCATTTTAATTGTGATGTGTCTTGATGTGGGCCTCTTAGGGTTCATCTTGTTTGGATTTTTTTTTTCTTATTTTGCTATTTGTTTGTATGAGTTTCTTATATATTTTGGACATCAACCCCTTATCAGATATATGATTTGCAAATATTTTTCCCATTCTATAGGTTGCTTTTCAATTTGCTGATTGAAATTATTTTCCTGTACAGAATGTAGACCTACTTTTTTATTTTTATTTTTTTATCATATCCAAAACAATTATTACCAAGACTGATGTCAAGGAGTGTATTTTTTTTTCTAGGAGTTTTACATTTTATTTCTTTTGCTTAAATTCTTAACTCGATTCAAATTGTTTTTTGTGAATGTTGTAAAATAGAGGTCCAATTTCATCTTTTTTGCATGTGGATGTTCAGTTTTATCAACATCATTTATAAAGGAGATTATCTTCGGCATTGAATATCCTTGGCTCTGTTGTCAAATGAGTTGACAATGTTTACTGGGAATTATTTCTGGGTGCTATTTTCTATTCCATTGGTCTATGTGTTTGTTTTTATGCTACTGCCATACTGTTTTGATTACTATAGCTTTGTAATATGATTTGAAATCAGAAAGTATGATACCTCCAACTTTCTTATTTCTCAAGATTGCTTTGGCTATTCTTGGTCTTTTGAGGTTTCATGCAACTTTTAGAATTTTTTTTCCTGTGAAAAATGCCGCTGAAATTTTGTTAGGAATTTCATTGACTCTATATATAGCATTGAGTAGTATGAGCATTTATCAATATTACCTCTTCTGATCCATAAATACAAGATGTCCTTCTATTTATTTGTGTCTTCTTCAATTTCTTTCATTCATATCTAATAGTTTTCAGTACATAGATTTTTCACTACTTTGGCTAAATTTATTACTATGTTTTATTATTTTTAATATTATTGTAAATAGGATTGTTTTCTTTAATTTTTCAGATAGTTCATTATTGGGGTGTAGAAATGCAACCGATTTTTGTATATTGACTTTGTATTCTGAAACTTTACTGAATTCTTTAATTAGTTCCAACAGTTTCTTGGTTGAATCTTTAGGATTTTCATTCTCTATATGATATATTATCAGCAAACAGAGACAATTTTTTTTTTAATCTGGATGCATTTTTTTTTCTTTTTCTTGCTTGATTGCTCTAGCTATTATTTGTGATATTATGTTGAAAAAGAGTGGAGAGAATGAATACACTTGTCTTGGTTCTAATCTTAGAGGAAAAGCTTTCAGCCTTTCACTATTGAGTATAATGTTAGCTGTGAATTTGTCATACATAATTTTTATTATGTTGATATATTTTTCTTCCTTACCCAATTGGTTGAGAATTTCTGACATGAATGTCAAATTTTATTGAATGCTTTCTCTGCATCATTTAAAATGCTGATATAATTTTTGTGTTTCATTCTATTAATGTGGTTCTCATATTTGTTGATTTACCTATGTTAAACTATTATTGTATCCCATAGATAAATCAATCCCACTTGATCATAGTGTATGAGCCTTTTAATGTACTATTTAATTTGGTTTGCTTATATTTTGTTGAGAATTTTTGCATCTATATTGACGGGGATAGCAACCTGTAGTTTTCTTTTTTTTTGCACTGTCCTTATCTGTGTCATACTGGTTTTATAAGATAAAATTTAGGGTATTCCCTCATTTTTAATTTTCAAAATTTTCTTCTCTAAGTGTTTGGTGAAGCCCTTGGTCCTGGGGTTTTCTTTATTGGAAGATTCTGATTACTGATTCATCCTCTTATTATCAATCTATTCAAATTATTAATTTACTCATAATTCAGACTTAGTATGTTCTTTATTTTTAAAAATTCATATATTTCTTTCAGGTTGTCTAATTAGTTGGCATATAATCAGTCTTATTAGTCTCTTATGATACTTTGTATTTTTGTGGTATCAGTTGTAATGTCTCTTCTTTTAATTATAATTTATTTATTTTAGTCCTCTTTTTTTTTAACTCTTGGTATGTCTAGCTAAAGGTTTGCCAATTTTATTTTTATTTTCAAAAAGCCAACTTTTACTTCATTGCTCTTTCTATTGTTTTCTAGTCTCTATTTCATTTATTTTTGGTCTCATCTTTGTTGCCTCCTTCCTTCTGCTAAGTTTGGGCTTAGTTTTTGTTCCTTTAGTTTCTTAAGGTATAAAGTTATGTTGTTTATCTGTGATTTTTCCTTTTTTTTAATATAAGTATATATCACTATAAACTTCCTCCTAGCACTGCTTTTGCTACATCCTATAATTTTGTTATAATGTTTTTACATTTTTATTTGCTTCGATGTATTTTTTGAGTTCTCTTTCGAGTCATTGTTGAACCATTTGTTGTTCAGAAATGTATGGTTTATTTTCCACATACTTGTGAATTTTCAAGTTTTCCATTGTTATTGATTTCTGGTTTTATACCATTGTGGTTGGAAAAGATACTTGGCATGATTTCAATCTTGTTCAATTTGTTAAAAGTTGTTTTGTGACATCACATATTATATATCTTGGAGAATGTCCCATGTGTTCTTGAGAAAAATGTGTATTCTGCTGTTATTAAATGAAATGTTCTCTCTACAATTATTAGGTCCATCTTGTCTAAAGCATAGTTGAGTCCAATGTTTCCTCATTTATTTTCTGTCTGAATGATCTATGCATTGTTGAAAATGGGGTATTGAATTCTTCTCTTATTTTTGTCTATTGCTTCCTTCAGATCTATTGTAATTTTTTAATATACTTAAATTCTCTGATGTTAGGTGCATAAGTATTTCCAAATGTTTTATCATCTTGATGATTTTTAAGAATTTCTTGATGTTTTGATTTTAACATTTTATAATGACCTTCTTTGTCTTTTGTTATGGTTTTTGACTTAACATCTATTTTGTCTGACATAAATATAGCTATCCTTGTTTTCTTTTGGTTTCTATTTTCATGGGGTATCTTTTTTCTACCACTTTATGTTGAATTTATGGGTGTCCTGAAATGAGTCTCTTGTAGGCGGCATAAGTTGGCCTTTTTATTTTTTAATCTTTTCAGCATTCTGTGCCTTTGTAATGAAGAATTTAATTTATTTACATTTCAAGTAATTATTGATAGCTAAGAACTTATTATACTTAAAAATACTATTCTTAGTTATTTTGATGCTACTTTTCACACATAGAGTCACAGTTATTTATTCATCAACTACACATCAACCATAGAATTCTGCATTGGAGTGTCTTTTATATCTTATTGAACAAAATCAGCGAATATGTTTAAAGTGAGTAGAAAGTTAGTTCCTGAAGGAAGGATGGAGGAGGAAGGGGCTATGAAGAGAAACAAGTGTGATTCTGCACATACAAAGATCATCCTAATAAGATTTTGACCGATTTATTCAGCTTTATAAGGCAATGTTTTTTTCCCAGAATCATCTTTGCAAGTACATGCCTAAACCAAACCTTATTTTCCTATCTGACTCAATTTGTCCAGGAAACTGCCCCATGTTATTTACTTTGCTTAATATCCTCCCCAGATAAAGGAAGAGAGCAAGAATAACTTTCTACTATATCTGAACTCTTTTGAGAAATGCCCCAGGCATCCAGCTGTTAAGAAGTTCCATGCAACTTTATAGATGCTTAGAAAGGAAAGCAGCTCTAAGAAGAAGGACAATCCCAGCAAAGTACATGAGAGGGAGCTGCCTTCTTGGTCTGCTTTCTCTTCTCTCTCCTACATCCTTCCTCATATGTCTATTTGGCTAATCCACAAAAAGGGCACTTCACCTATCAGATGGGTTTTAAGGATATAACATTACTGAAATGATGTCAGTGGAGATTTATTTGAAAGTATAATACTATTCAGAACATATAAAGTATGTCAAATACTAGCTTGTCCAAAATGTATAAAGCACACTTAGAATCCATTTCTTTTTTACAAAAGCTTAGCTCTCTCATGAAGTCATGAATATTTAGTTTCCATGTGGGCAATTCACACCATTACATGGAAAATAGATTTCTCCGAGGAGATCCTACCCAAGTATTCAAAGGGCTTTCTGGCTTTGGAGGTGAAAGAGATACAGTTTTCCTTGCCATTGACACAGTGTACAATCACCTGGTTATCTTTTTCTTTCAATTCTACACAGCAAGAGGCATTTTGGCTGTCAAGCAGTGATACTCTATTGGAGCAGCTCTCACAAGAAAAGTGTTTGGGATGTAGTATGACAATATCAGCCAATGACGTCTTCTCAGGACTCCTTTCTCCTTCTTTATTTTTCTTCTTCTTCTTCTTCTTTTTTTTTTGACCTTAAGAAAGAAAATAAAATTCTTTTGTGCAATCAAAGATGACCTCATCCTTATATTTGTTTGATATGTTTCACCCAGTAATAATGGCTAGAGACATTGAAGTTTGCTATTGAGCACTGGAGTAGGAACTGGGGAATTTTGATTTGTTTCTTGTCTCCACAATCCTGTGCTAAATTAATTTAAGCAAATCACCTGGTGTTTCTGTGTCTGAGCTTCTACAATAATAACGTGAGGGAAGCAGAATTAATTCTACTTACACCTTTGGAAAACTGGGCAGGAAATGTACGCACTATATGTGTGCATGCACATGAGTGCAAATGTGTGCATAAATAACTGTGTATTAGGTGTTTTTGTGAGGAGCAAGGACACTAGACTGGTATCTACCCCTTAATGTCAGTATGCAATGCTTCATGTGACTCATTTTTATTTTACTACAGAGTGGTTTATAAAAAGTAAATACCATTTGATACAGACTGTACATTTTCGGAATTTCGGCTAAGTTAAGGAGACGTTAGTTACTTTAGAATGTTCATGTTCAAAAATTTCAAAGCAACTTGCCAATAAAACTTAATTCATTGATACTGCATGTTATTAATACATAAGAGCCATCCATGTTTCTTTGTAAACCACAATTTATATATTCTAACTGTAGAATTTATGATGAGAGCTTACTTTAATGTCCTTGATGCCATCATTTTATATGTGAGAAAACGGAGGACTCTTGAAGTTCTGTGATTGAATCAAATGAGCTGCAGTGTCAGAGCTGGGACCAGGGAATGACGTGCTTGGTGACAACATTTTGAAAAAAGCCTATTTCCAGGTTATTTCCCTACACAGGAATTATTTGCTTTATCCTCATTAGACATGGTCAACAGCTAACATCTCAATCACCTGAGAAGTCTGTCCCCAACTTTCCTTTCTCTAGACTGTTTTCCCGCTTCGATAGACTAAGATTTTGTAGATGTCTGATTTTTAATTTTTTGTTCTCTCAGATTCCTGAATAGAATCTGTAAGTGCCTGGAGTGGGTTACTGAGAGTTGACATTTTTAATGACAAACATATAATGTTGGAGTTAGATGTAATTTTCATCTAAAATTTAAAAAAGTCAGTAAAAATAGGCTGAGAGTCCAGAGGGTGGCAGGGGTTCTGCCTCAAATATCAGAATGCATCAGAAGATTAGAGGAAATGTTCTGGAAGAAAATCCATGACCCTAATTTGGGTAGTACCCATGGAAATCATCATCAAGTTCCTGTTCCTTAGGCACATACTATTTTTAAAGTTCTATGTTTAAAGCATCATATGTTAATATGTCTTTAATTATTAGTTTTAACACAAATATAAACATTCTCAACATGTGGTTATTAGTTTGCTAAGGCTGCCATAATAAAAGACCACAGCCTAGTGTCTTAAACAGCAGAAATTTGTTGTCTCATGGTTCTGGAGGCTGGAAGTCTGAGATCAAGGTGTAAGCAGGGTTGGCTCCTTCTGTGGGCCGTGAGAGAAGGATCTGCTCAAGGTCTCTTGTAGAAATCTGTTTTTTTTTTTTTTCATGTGTGTCCTCGCTTCACCTTCTCCCTATGCTTGTCTATCTCTATCAATTTTTTTGTAAGGACACTAGTCATTTTGGACTAGGGCCAACCCTCATGACCTCATTTTAACTTTATTACCTGTATAAATACCCTATCTTCAAATTAGTTCACATTCTGGGGTACTGGGGTGAGGATTCCAATACAACTCTTGCAGGAGAACACAGTTCAACCTACAACAATATACTTTTTATCACTTCCTTTCTTCAAAGTGTTAAGTAAGACTGGTCTCACCTACTGTGAGGGGCTAATGATATATCATGATATTCTGGAAGGAGTCTGGAGATTCATTGAGAGAAGAAAGAGAAGAGAATGAAGGCTACTTGGAGTTTCTGTACTGATTGAGATTTTCATAAAATCAGGTCATTCTCTCTAAAGTATCAGAGAATCAGACAGAGGATTGGAGAGTACGACGTCTTTGGAACCAAGTGTTTCTCCAGTTTAAATCTGACCACTAGAGAGCCCTTTATGGGTCACACAACACCCCTGTCTCTATCTGAGAGATGACATACCTTCACCAGTGATCAGAGGTCAGAGACAGAGGGAGAGTGTGCCTCTGCTGTCTGTTGGTGTCCAGTGCCTCTAAAATAGACTCTTTCTTGTTTAAGAAAGAGCACAAAAGTGGGGATGGCACAAAGAAAGCTCTCCTCTTTTTTTAGGGAAATGTAAAGATTAATGTAAAATGAAGATAACAAAAAGAAGAATTTATTAAATTATTGTGAATATTTAGGAAGAAGAAGAAAAGATACTCAACAAGAGAACAGGAAGTCTTGAGAGAGAAGAGACTGAGGGCCAAAAAAAACAAAACAAAACAAAAATGACACAGTTCAGCAAAGGAGACATATTAAATAAACATATGTAAAATGTCCAATATGCATTCCAGTGTAAACTTTTAGTAAAGTAACAGGCTACCATTAATAACTAATATATCGGTATAACTGCTCGTTAAAATTTTCATTCTAATAATTTCCCTTTACAGCACTGAGTCCCCACTTATAAGGTATAATAAACCAGGTTATTCTGTGATGATAAACAACCTGCACATCTTCCTGCTTTACATCAATAAAGTGTATTTTTTTTCTCTGTGACATGTGCTATGTAATATGGTTGGGACTATCCCTCAGTTCTCTTCACTCTAGCACTATGCGTGATGAATCAGCCACCATCTCAACTGACCAAGAGTTTGGCAAGGTATTACTCTATCAGCACTTAAATGGTCTTTGTCCCAAAGTGCCTTGCACTATCACTTCTGTTCACAACTCAACAGCTATAACTGTCACATGGCCCCACCAACACAAATGAGACCCAAAAATGCATAAAACACTCACTTTCTCCTTAAGGGAACCAATCCAATATTAACTTCATTTAGTATAGGACATGAAGCTCAAAGTCTACCCTCTGGGAGGTTCTTCCTTCTCAACTTTACTCCTTGGCAATATCTCAAATGGCTGTTGTATAATAACATTCTCCTTGGAGTTAAGCTGCTTTCTCCATATTTCCTGCCAATAGAACGATGGAAGATCACGGTCCATTTTATTCAGATTTTTCATGATCATTGTTACAATTTCTTTGGCTTTAAACTTCTTTAAAAATATAACCGATTTGTTATGTAACACTTTGATTTTAATTGGCTCCATATGACAAGAAATACATTCATAGTTCTTCTCTAGGTATATTTAATAATTTGCTACTCTACTTCTTCTTTATTATGATCCTGTCACTCTCAACTTAATTGTGAGACCTATGAACTTATCCTTCAGAACCATACTTTAATCTTTTTTTCCCTTCAAAATATGTTGTCCAATTGACCAGATTTACAGGGTATTAAAAACCTAATAATGTATATATAGACAGTACCTGACATGATTTTTTCAACTTTATGATGTGCAAAAGTGATATACATTTAGTAGAAACCATATTTTGAATTTCATCTTTTCCTGGGCTAGGAATACACAGTATAATATTCTACTGTGATGCCAGTCAGTGGCAGCGAGATGGTTTTGCCCAACTGTAGGTTAATGAGAGTATTCTGAGCATGCTTAAGGTAGGCTAGGCTGAGCTATGATATTTGGTATGTTTGGTGTAATATATACATTTTGACTTATGATATTTTCAGCTTATGATGGGTTTATTAAAATGTAACCCCATTATAATTGTACTCTGTACTCTGAAATACCGTAATATATTCAGGTGTTTTAACAAAAGGATGTACAAGTTATGCTCTTGATTTTATTCTTGCTGTGAGTTTACGTTCTAATATATCTTCTTGCTCAAGACTTTCTCAGTTTTATCTTTTACTCCTTAGGCACAAAAAGCAACTTTTCCTTTTATGCCTATAAAATCTTCTATTTCTGGTATCTCTTCATTTCCCTTTCATTTCTGATTTCAAATTGACCAGTTCTTTTTTGAATTAATCTTTTTCTTGTTGTAACTTGTTAAATGCAGCTAATAGTAACCAACACATGCTACTAACATCTCGTTTTCCAACCTCTTCCCTGAGAGCTAGAATCCATTAGGGCACATGTCTCCCTTCCAAGATGGCTGAGGCAACAGTTAACCAACCGTTTTCCATTTAGTAACACACAACACCATCTTCCAGCCTCCATCAGGTTACATTGCCAAATAGCACTAATAATTATCCCACTTAATCTGTGACAGATATTGTACTAAACATTTTTCTTATATTATTCTTTTGTTAATATTTATCAACTTCTTTATTATGTAACCATTACTTACCCATTAAGGAAATCAGCTTAAGTAAGTTATCTAAGGTTACCTCTAATAAGCTCATCCACAGTCACTGCTGCATAACATTCTCTTCTATGATGACTAAACCACAATCTTCCATTTCCTTTGTTACTGGCTGTTTGAATTTTTCTGATTTCTTCTTTATAGACAATAGATATTTATATGCACCTGGGTGAAAGGTATTCTGGGGCATAAAATGAGGAGCAAAGTTGTTAGGTTATACAGTATATATTCTGCATAGTGGAGTATTATGTAACTGTAGGAACGAGGAATACGTCTACATAGTGTTATATTGGCAGGTTAAAAATATATGATAGAGAAAACTGTGTAGTGTGCTGCTATTTATCTGAGAAGAGAAAAGAGTATGAACACATACACACACACTTAAAAAGAGTGTGTGTGTATGTGTATATATATATATATATATATATATATATATATATATCTACACACACATACATATATATACATGCACACAAAATATATTACAATGTATATATAGTATAAATTTCATGTTTCATATATAAGTAAATACATTTGTACTTATATTAAATATGTATGTGCTAATGCTAAAATATCAGGATAAAGCAAAATTTTTTAAAATACTGCTTTCCTAAAAGGTGAAGGAGGAGGGAGCTGACGAGAGGAGACAGGAAGAGAAGTTGAAATTAATTTCCGTGCAAAGTATAAATAAGGTAAGAATCTACTTCATTTTTCTTCTCCAATTGTGTAACCAGTTGTTCCACATGTGGATTCTTACATAACTGATTTGCCATGTCATATATCAAGTTTGTATACATATATTGGGTGAGTCTGTTTCTGAGCATTATTTTTTCCCGTTGTACTACCTACCTGTCTATCCCTACACCAACATCATTGTATGACAAGTTCATTCACTCCTTTATCTTATTGGATGAAGGATTGTTCTTTCTAAACTACCTTTTTATAAAGGTTAACTCTGACCCAGTTTTAGGTACCATCTCAGTTTTAGCTCTCTATCTTGTCTTCACTTCATAGCTATTGGAATACACACTGCTTGGTGACACAGACAAGCAAATGCGTCATGACTGTTAAAGTATCAGTGCCTACTTATCACTTAGGTTGTTGATTTCCCTATTTTTGGATTTAATGAATGTTTTCCCTTTCTTTCTTGTAATGTCATCTATATATTTAACATGATATGTACTATTTTATTCAATATGCTTAGATTTATTTAGGCATGTAGTGAATAGTTATTCTTTAAAAAAATTCTTATAACTAAATAATACCAAGGACGTGTACTGCTTTAAGGAATCAACTTTGGGTATGTTCAAAACCTGGGCCTGGTGTTCCTGGGAAATTGAACTTCCCTTTGCTCAATCTCAGATGAAATAGAAGTGTGTTGGGGTTGTTTAGACAAGATTTTTGTACTTGGAGAGTAGATATAGTTAAGTTAGAAAAAATATCCAAGTGGCGGGGAAATTCAGGATGGCAGAAAGACTTAGTAGTCACCAAAGGGAATTTCTCACACCTGGCGAATCCCCCATCAATAGAGGTATTATCTACAGCCATCTGTGCCTGTGAGAAATGTCTGGAGATTAGAGAAGCAGAAATATACTGTTTCTTTCTTTGTAAAACTACCTTGGTAAATATTTTTGACATTCAAGAAACTTCATTGTTGACACACTCCCATTTTTTACTTCAGTAACAACTCTGAACTTTTTGACCTATCAATTTTACTTTTAGGCATTAAAATAATCATTAAAAATTATTTACAAAATAAATTATCATCATTATTTAATTAACTTGTTAATTAAATTAAAAGGCCAAATTAGGTTTTGTTAAATATATCATAATACAAGTAAAGGCTGGGGTAGTGGTTGTGGCTAGGCATACGAGGCTTGATGATACTTTATAAATTAATATGATAAGAAACATTATTATTGTTATTGTTGTTAACATCATCACCTCAATAACTGTCCTATGAAAACAAAGAATTCATTGACATACTTTTATCATCATTAAAAACTATCTACTTTTTCTCTCCTCTCCTTTTCTTTTACTGCCTATATTCAATGTCTGATGACTTTTTCTTGGTTAAAAAATCTCATTAAAAAGGAGCAGATATCCACAAGAGAACTGAGCTTCTCAAAAGAACTGGTCATGGTGCCTCTAGTATCAAGCAGCCATGATTCCTTAATGTACAAACTATACACGACTCAAGCACCTGCTCTCTTTTTGACTTCAGTGCCAGCGTCCAGATAACTTGAGTTTCAGAACTCCAACTCCAGACGGGATGATCCGGTTGCGGGAAACATCATCCCTCGTATCGTCTCTCTTTTGCTTGAAATGGCACCAAACATTTTTTTCCCCAACCCAAATATCAAGCATGGTCTTTAATACCAATGTAAAAAGCAAAACAAAAACTAAAAGAATACTTTCCTTTTTCCATGTCTTCTTTCCTTTTCTGGTGTTTGCATCTAAAATTTTATTTATCATGCAAAATACTTTATGCATTTTTTTCTCTTTTCTTAATTACATTTTTCCTAAAGCTGAAGTTCATGCTCCTCCACAGTTTTGAACTTCTGTTGCCCTTTGATGTGTCTTATTCCTCCTGTTGTTGAAAAGAAGTCATTATGAACCTCTTTTCGAAATATGAAGTGGTAATAAGCAGGTTCAGAATAATTCAAAATCATTCTCAATTTCCCGCCCTCTTCTACTCCTATCCTGTCAGTTTTGAGGATTTCCTTTGCTCCTCCAAGTCTTTATATTAATCCAGTTTAAAATGGGAATGAAAGGAAAACATTCTCAAGTTCTCATTCTTCTTTCCTCTGGTACTAGGCTCCTGTTTGCCCCTTCATGTATTTTTCATCTTCCATTAATGTTTATCGAGCATCACAGCATAGTAGGTACCGTATAGCAGCAAAGACCATATGAAAACACTTTAGCCACTGGTCATGTAGAAAACATTCCCTCAGCAGTTCTTGACTTCTGTACTACTTTCTCTTTGTATGTACTTAGAATCCACTTCCAGCACTCCTTATGCCTGAGAGGGAGCTTTGCCTCCTCTCCTGTAGCTTTATGGTCTCCCTTGGACTATGACAAATACCACTAAAAAACTGTCTGTCTGTCTGCCTGCCTGTCTGTCTATCATCTCTCTCTCTCTCTCTCTCTCTCTCTCTCTCTCTCTCTCTCTCTCTCTCTCTCTCTCTCTCTCATCTATATCTACATCTATATCTATCTATGTATGTATCTATCTATCTATCTATCTATCTATCTATCTATCATCTATCTATCTATTTATCTAACTATCTATCATCTATCTATTATCTATCTATCATCCATCTATCCCTTTTTGCCATCAGCAACATTTATAGGTAAAAATTTGAACTATGAAAACTGAAAACAGTCTACTCCATGGTTGCTACAAATAATAACCCTGTTTTACAACCTTGGCCCATGACTCAAATATATCAGTGGAAACGATACCGATTTGTGCTGGATTCCTTCTGTTTCATTCCTCAAATTAGTCTCACATTGTTCTTTATCAAAATATTCTTTCGGTATATGCCAGTCCTCTTAATATGCCATAGCTGAAAGATCAAAGAGCTTAGTGGAGGAAGACTAGACTGGAATAATGGTCCCTTAACCTAAGAAGGCAGGAGGGATGCCATGCCTTAGTTCCTGGGATACAAAGAGAACATCTTCAAATTCTCAGCATCCTTTATGGACTCTCTGTAGGGACAAGGCTCTGTTTTTTGTTTGTTTGTTTGTTTGTTTTGTTTTTTGTTTTTTGTTTTATCTCCCTAGAGCATTCAGAGAACAGCTACTGGGTGATGGCAGATACCTATAGTTAGTCCTAGCTAGGCTTCAGCAGAGACTCATGTGACAGAGGTGGGAAAGAAGGAAGAAATTTGGCCTTCTCTACCCCAAGAGGCATTGCTCTTGCTCTCCTCTGTGGTAAACAACATCTCATAGTATTATTTACCTCCTTTCTACTCTTCAAAAATACAGATAAATCTATATTTGGAAATTTTTCTTATTTCTCTATCCCCAGCTACATGGTTTTATGTTACATCTACTAGTAGTGTAAGGAATAGTATTTTGAGTTCAACATAGGTGCTATCCTTTCATAATTATTGTCTGTGACCTGATTTGAACATTTGGTATTTCAATATCAGATGAGGAGAAAATTAAGGTAAAACTTCATTATTTGGTTTTATTAAAGGTACGGTGAGTAGATATTCTAGATACATTCCAGGTTATAGTAAAATTATAAAACAGACCATCTCAGTATCACATGTTGAATTTATTTAAATGATTATCTGCATGGAAGAAACAAATATGAATGTGAGAGATGATGGAAAATAATTGGTTTAATTTATTTTCTACATTTTAACAAGTTGAAGTTTTGTTTATATGTGACCTTGACTTCTCTGGAGAATTAACTGAAACATATGAGAAAAATAACCGAAAGAGGCAACACAAACCAATACTGTGAGAAGTAATTGTGTGATTGCTGAACACAGGAAAAAAAAAACAGTCTGGGAATAAGGTATATCTTCAACTAAATATCAGTTTTGACTCTTTTAATAATATAAGGTAAATTATCACATAGACAAATTACTTTTTTTCTGGAAAACATTTAGGCTCACCATATAGTTTCTTATTTATGGTCTTAGCATTGTTATGATGAATTAGAACTTTAGATAAAACAATTGAATCTGACTCCGTATTCAAATGCTCTGTGAGACTGAGAGGAATTAAGAAGCAACACTTGAGTAAAAGACAGTAAAAAATAGAGTCAAAATAGAAATGCATAGAGAATACAGTTAATTAACTCTTTATGGTGCATATATTTCTTTTTTGACAAGTTGACTATATATTTTTGAAGTTAATACTACATATATTTTAGAATGTGTATATATATGTGAAAACACTTTTTTCATGTTTTCACATAAAGTTTAATTGAGCTTTAAGCCATGGAATCCATTTTGTGACATGTCAAGTAATAATCAGGGAGAAGAAAGCTGGGAAATAAATCAGTTATTATTCCATTAATTTTGAACTTATAGGGACAAGTTTTTTGAATTTATGAACCAGGTTTTCAAATTTGCTACTGAGTTGTAATCAGTAGATAGAATTCATATGAACTATCCACTCAACTCAATTCCTTATTTCCTGCATCAGAGTTATGCATGTCACCACCACCTACACCTTTTCCCAGCCTCCGCTGGCAGCAATCCTGGTTCATTAAGCTCTTAGGCACTGTACTATCTATATTCCCATCAGTTTCCACAGCTTGATGAGAGAGATACGATTGTTATTCCAATTTTACAGGTGAGAAGTTGGAGGCTTATAGCGGTTGAGTTGCTTGTTGGAAAGTGGAGAGCTGGGCTTCAAACTCATGGAATTTAATTCCAGAGCTCACATTCTGAATGTCAAACCCTTTGCGGTGTGTCTGTCGCATGAGGGATGTGGGGTTAGAAGTGCAGCCTGGTGCTTTGGAGTGGAGCACACGTGAATGGCATGCCTCGACCTTGGCATGATTAGCGCATGGCTGATGAACTAACTCAATAGCAACAGCATGTTATCCAGATTTCTCTCATATGGCTTGATTTTTTTTTTCAGGACAAGCTATGAAAATCAAGAAAAGAGGTCTATTAAAATACACTCACATTTAATTACTTCAATCTTATTTTTAATATATAATTATATATTTTGCCATTTACCCTTATCATTATAACACAACAAATTTTTAGCTTTACGTATTTTTTATTAAGTATAATGGTGTAAAATATTATATTAATAAATATTAGGTTGAGGTGTACAATAGTGGTTTGACATGCTTATACCTTACAATGTGATCATCTCACTAAGTCTAATGATCATCTGTCACTATGCAAACTTATGACAATATTGTTGACTGTATTCCCTTTCATCTTTTTTACCTATCCCCCACTCTCTCCTTTCTGGTAACCATCCCTTTGGTCTCTGCTTTTGTGAGCCTGTTTTTGTTTTGTTTTATTCATTTGTTTTGCTTCTTTTTTTAGATTCAGCAGACAAGTGAGATCATACAGAATTTATCTTTCTCTGTCTGACTTAATGTTACTCAGCATAATACCATCTACGTTCATTCATATTGTCACAAATGGCAAGATTGTATTCTTTTTATTGCTGTATAATATTTCTTTTCCTAAATCATTCTAAAGACTTCAATTTAGGTATACATACAAGTTGACATGTGGCTTATGTTTGTACATATGGGGATATGTATTTTAGTACATTAAAAAAACAAAACAAAACAGCCGTAGACATAGAATGTGGACCTCATAACTGTACAGGAATGAATGTACATTTATTTACATTCTGATAAAATTAACATATGTGAGTGTGTGGTTTGTGTATGCATGTGTGTAACAATCAAGGCATCACCAATCTTGCATTTCAATGAACCTCCTGGACTTTCCATTACTACTCTTACTACCAAAACACTAATGACAGAAATAGTGGATACTCTAGAATAAGAAATTTACTTTCATACATTTCAAATGCAAATACCATACACTTTTCATTTCATAAGCAAATGTGGGGAAATCTGAAGTTCTAGACTCCTTTTTTCTTTAGGAACTTCAAAGTTTCTGTATAAAGTTCAAAAGATGGCCCTTGTGGAATAAAAATATAAAGAAGGCATTCTCTGTGCTAATTAGGCACAATAGTTTTATTTATGTTTCAATCACACTGAAACAAGAACACAAGGGATATTAGAAACGACCAAGACTGGTGTGAGGGTGACAAGAAACAGCTAAGACTGAATCCTTCCCAGTTCTGCAATTTTTATCACAGATGCTAACTGAAATGGAGACAGTCATATGTCAAGGAGAGAAGGGTAGGAGTCATTGTGACTATTCCTCTGTGATCTCCCCGGAAAAGGAATTGCTTTATCATCGCCAAGAATTTCTGAAACCAAGTTAGAAAGGAAAAAAAAAAAGATGTAAAAAACGCTTGCCATGTTCTTAGTACCATGTGCCTTGACAGGAAAAACAACAGCATCTTGCCTCCTCAGCTTATTCCTCATCAGTGAACTCTTCCCCAAACAAGACACTCCACATCAGCCATTTGGGATTTTTTCCATCAGTGTTGTAATGAGCTCTTCTATGCAGTTTGTACTCACTACAGAGTGTACGGAAGCCAAGAGCAAGGAGTTGGTAATCTGGGCACCCACAGTTGTGATGAAGCATCTTCAGTGTAATCGTCCAAATCAAATATTTGGCTGTGCTTCGTCAGATGCAATATCTCATACTGTCACTGGCAGGGGAGAGGAGCTCACAGTGGAGGAGAGGCACCCAAGGGAGATGGGGTGGGGACAAGATGGGTGGGAGGAAAGTGTCTGCCCTGAGCTCACTATCTTCCTGCAACACCACTTGCCCTTTGTCTCAGTCTCAGTCTAAAGCTGCTGCACGACTTGGACAAGGGCCAAATCTGCAAAAGCTAATGAAGAAAGTCTGAAAAACACCTCTGTGTAGTTGAATTTTCCTTTAAGTGGCAAACACTTTAAATACTAGTCCCCATACTACTAGTATTTTACCATTAAATTATTCACTTCTATGTTATTCTCCACAATGGGGATATGCTTTTCAAAAGTACTTAGTCAACATAGCAATATTTACATATGTAATTTCATCTGGTTCTTAAGACAACTGAAGAAGACAAGAGTAAGAGTGCCGCTCAGGCACTGTCACCTTTGTTACAGAGGAGAGGCTAAGGCCATCAGAGAGTTAATAGCTCGTGTAAGGAACTGGGAAGATTGTCTCAAAATCCGTGTCCACTTCTCTTAGGTGGTTATGCTACTTCCACGTCCACGATACTTATTCTTTCAGAAAAAGATTGTTGATACTTTAAGAAACATTCTCTCTCCTCTCACAAATATGCCACCCTGTGTCACAAATTTTTAAGACCATAAACCTCTGTGTCTCTCTTCAAAATTTGCCACAAAATTATATTTTTATTTGTTTATTTTTTCTGGTTGGGAGAGAACATTGATTACACAAGCATAGATCTTCATTAACATTCCTGTGCCATGCCACTATTCTTGTGTCAGCTTTAGGTTCTAATTTGTTTGCTATCATGGCACATTCAGAAGACCTGGAGCCTCTCCTGGTGGCTTGTGTTTTTCCATCCACTGATACGCTTTCCTGTGTAGCCTGCTTACCTGCAGTTTAGAATGTCACCCATCTTTAGATTTCCTATTGCTGGGTTACAACCACCTGTTGGGACCCATTGCTACTTTTTCTTACCCTCCTGATGCAATATTTGCATTTGCATTATCAAAATTTTCTGACATGTTGCTCTGCCTGCTGGTCCCTAGAAACTCCTGGGGCCTACTTCTAGATTTTATCTACCTAAAAAATATGTCATCAATTTTTAGATCCTGGTTTCTTTCAAGACTCCTCTATCCTAGTGTAGCTTTTCATATAGGCCAAATCCATATATTGGGAAGGAAAGGAAATTATAAGGTACATCGCCAAAAAATTGTGAGATATTTATATATATTATATATATATATGTAATATATATATAATATATATACACATATATACATATAAACATGTATATATGTGTGTGTGTGTGTGTGTGTGTGTATATATATATATAATACATATATATATAATATATATATGACAACTCTTCATTTATTCCTGTTATATGCTCTTTCAGGAATTTAGCACACTTACATTCAGTACATTTGTTATGGACTAATATGTGCCCCCTAAATTCATATGGTAAAGTCCTAACCCCCCAAGATCTCAGAATATCAACTTATTTGGAAATAGGGCCTTTGCACATGTCATCAGTTAAGATGAGGTCACACTGAATAAGGTGAGACCCTAACCCAATATGATCGGTATCCTTATAAAAATGGGAAATTTGAGCAGAGAGACACATGTAGAGGAGAGATGATGTGAAAAAAAACACAGAAAAAAGATGACCATCTACAAATCACTGAGAGAGGCCTGGGACAGATTCTTCTTTCATAAGCCTCAGAAAAGTCAACCTTGCCGACACCTTGATTTCAGACATCCAGCCTCCAGAACCGTGAGTTGAGAAATTTTAATTGTTTAAGCCACCTAGTTTGTGGAATGTTTTTATGGCAACTCCAGCAAAGTAATAGCAGTTTGAACGTGATACTTTTTCAGATACTGGGAACACAGTTGGACGTCGGGGTAGAACAGGTCTCCCTGCTTCGAGGGACAACTTGATTAATTAACAGGCAAATGAGAATGTACTATAATGAATGACATTACAGAGATATGAAGTAATGGTGCTTGGGGATGTGAGAGCAGTTTTATTAAAAAGTTGACATTTGATCTAGATTTTAAAGGATGGGCAGATATATTTGAGAAGAGGGAGGTGGAAAGGGCATTCCTAGTTGAGGCAAAGACAAGGTACCTTGAAAGATTAGGGAACAGCAAGAACTCAGGGTAGTGGAGGGCATGTGTGGTGGGAGAGGGTTGAGAAACGAGGGTGGGCAAGTGTAGGTTAAAGTGAGCACAGATGAGCTAAGGAGTGATCAACATTTTTAAAATCAGGTCAGTGATGTGAACGATTTTGAGTTTTTTAGAGGATAATGTTAATAGAAATGTTAAAGGTGGAAGGAGGGGAGAAAGACTTTGAGCAGGAGGCTCAGATGGGAGGCTCCTTAGGTGTCCAGGGGTGGGAGCATCAGGCAGAGGCTAAGGCAATGTCAGGAGAGACAGAGGAGAAGGCAGCATCCAGGGGCATCTATGAGTAGAATTAACTTGATTTGCAACTATGAATATAGACTATGAGTGAAGGTGAGTTGGAGACAGTATTAAATTGCTCTGAAGTTATAAGACTTAGCACAGTATCTGGCAAATAAAAGAGGCTCAATAAATGCTAATTTTTTATGTGGCTCCTCCTCTCCTCAGGTAGAAATTGAGCTATAAATACAAGAGGTGGAATGTGTTTGGAAGAAGATTTGGAAGGATGGAGGTTGATTTGTCCCTTGACTCATTCAAAATGTCCACTGAATGACTATTCTCTGCAAGAGATTGACAATGGATAGTGCTTTTCTTTTAAAACAAAGTAGATTATCATAAATATTTTAAAAATTAGTAAAAAACACATATTGTAATGCAAGAAATATTCTGACTTGCAGTTGGCTTACAGAAACAGAGACGAATAATGTCTATACTACACAATTTATTTTAAAGCATTGAAAAAAAATTTTAACTACTGGATTCATTTAAAAAAAAAAACTGTCCAATTCATGGTACAGTCATCTTGGAAAACAGTATATAGTTTCCTCAAAAAATTAAGGATAGAGCTACAATATGACTCAGCAATCTCTCTTCTGGATATCAACCTGAAAAAACTGAAGACAATTATTCGTAAGGTATATGTACCCCTAGGTTCATTGCAACATTATTTGTGGTGGCCAAGACATGGAAAAAAATCTAAGTGTCCTCCGATGGATGATTGGATAAAGAAAATGTGGTACAAATATACAATGGAATATTACTCAGCCACAAAAAAGGATAAAAATACTGTCATTTGCAACAACATAAATGGACCTTGAGAACATCATACTGAGCGGAGTAAGTCAGATGGGAAAGGTCAAAAACCATGTGATTGTGCATATGAGATGTAAAACAGAAAGCATAAAATGAGCCAACGGAACAAACAGACTCATAGACACATACAACAGAAGGGTGGTTACCAGAGAGGAAGAGGTTGTGGGGAGGATAAAGAGGGTCAAGGGGATCAAGCTTCTGGTGATGGAAGAAGACTTTGGGTGGTGGTAAGTACACATGCAATATGTAGATAATGTGTTATAAAACTTTACACCTGAAACATAATATTATTAACCAATATAACCCTAATAAACTTCAAAAAAATACAAAAAGCAAGCAATTAGTGGTGTATTTGAACTAAAATTGTAATCAAGTAGTTAGTTGTTTGTTTTAGAGTAACAATGAACAAGGACTGGACACAGTTGCAACTTTCTTTTACTGGACTAAAAAGAAACACAACAGAACAGTTCTCGGTAAAGGAAGAAATTCAGGGTGAGTTGCAGGAAAGAGAAATTAGTTCAGTTACATTTAAGCTCTAAACTGGAAACAAACCAAATGTCAATTTGTAGTAGAAAAGATAAATTGTGGGTTTGCTTCTCATACAGTGGCATACCATACCACAAAGAGAGTGAAGGAACTATAAGTACACATAGCCAAATGGATGAAATCTCACAAACTAGTATTGACTGGAAAAAGCGAGATACAAAAGAATGTGTATGATAGTGGGATTCCAGTAATAATTTTGTTTCTCACTTTGAGTGCTGGGTACATGGCTGTGCTTGCTTTCTGTAAATATATTGAGTTGTTCACTTTCAAAAAAAAAAAAAAAACTACCCCATTTGAATAAGTGGCACTAATAGACTAGAACAAATGAAATAGGATAAAATTTCACAAAGATGAATAAACACAATGACAAATGTTTTCCACTTTTATTCTGAACATAAAAAAACTGTCCAACTTAAATCTTGCATGCCAAAGCTTAAGTATTACATACATCAAAAAAGCCACTAAACCGATGAGAAAGAATGAAAAACTCCAAAATAATTGTAGACTAATCTGATTGAAGAAAGATGTGAAAAATCTTGCCATGGAAACTTCAAATGCCAGAGGGTCCAACACACCTTCCTCCTTTCCTGCACAATAGAAGGGCTGTCACTCTTACTCTCTACCAGTTTCTCCACATCAGCTCTGGATCCCATTCTTCATTAGACTTCATCAAAAACACTTAACTTCTTTCTCTCAAATTTTTCCCATGAACATTCAAGTCTTTCCTATCGTGGAGAAAGCCTGCCCATTTGCTCTCCTGTCTGTATCTGGTTTATGTTGCACAACCACGTTTATCGAAAGTGTCTTCATGTCTTCTTACTCATTTTCCTCCAATCTTTTCCTCTCTCCTAGTCCCTCCTTACACTTTACTCAGGGCAGACTATCTCCGAATTTCCTGACACCTCTGAAACTGCATTTCCAAAGGATAACAACAAAATGCCTGGGTTTGACACAATAGTAATTCCTAGTGTTTTTTAACTCAAACTTTTAATTACGTTTGTCACTATTGACCACTATCTCTTTATGAAACAATTTCACCCTCTGTTGTTTTCCCTGAAAAATTTCTGAATTTTTTTTTTTTGTTAAAACCTCCTTCCTGATCTTTTTTTCCCCGTTTGGCAAAGCATTTAATCACTGGTTCCCAAGTTTTAGTATGAATAAAAATTTCATGGCTCCACCAATAGAGATTCTTCTTTTAAAGACTGAAAAACCATCAATCTTCTCCTAACTCTAGTGATCTCTTGAGAATCTCTGCCTTAAAGTTAGTGTTTATCAGCTATGCATACTGGGCCCCTAGTCTCCCTCATTCTGCAAGAACCCTGGGCAATTTCATTTACTCCTGTGACTTTAATTTCTAGCTAGATCCTGAAGATTTCCCAAACTCTACCTCCATTCTCTAACTACTCAGTTTTCAAAGCTGATGTCCGGCTGCATACTAATTCCCCAACATGAATATACATATATCTATATAGATTACGGGTCCCTCAAACTTCACATGGCCCAGGCTAAACTCATGGTGACTCTTTCTTTGCATGTGTCACCTCTAGTCTCTTAAGTGAACAGCCGGTTGACCAGGACAGACAGCATTGTCTCATTCCAGAGTCACCAGTCACCAAGTCCTCTAGAGTCCCTTTCTAAGGACATTTCTAAGGACTTCTCTGCCATAGGAGCCTCCCAGTGTCCTTCAGGTGACCTTCAGGGAATAGGATAAACACCTTTTAGGTAACCTCCTTAATGGGGGACATCCTATGCATGCGATGCTTCTGATGAACTCTCACATCTCCCCTTCACAGGTCTCCCACCCCATGCCTATTTCACATTCTGGTAATAATACAGTTTTTGGATATTTTTCAGAAATGATAGGCTTATCTCACTTCTGGGACATAGCATATGGCTTTTCTTTGCTTAGTACATGTTTGTTCCTATTTATCCTTCAAAGCTTATATTGGACTTCGATTCCTCAGGGAAGTATTTCTTAACTTTTTTAGGCCTCCAATGTTTTCCCATTATAGTCCATATCTCAATATCACAAAATCTTTTATATTTCATTATAATTATTTATGTAGCCATAGCCTTCATCTGTAGGTCACAATAGCATTAATTGGTGAGCTTGTTTATGTTTACTCACTACTATCCCATTAGTACCTTTCATTGTGCTTAGTCTTGTAGACAGTCAATATTGATGGATAATTGAATAAATAATACACCATGACAAATGAAACATACAAATAAAAGTTATTGTGAATATCTGTGCTTCCAAAGGAAAAAGGAAAAATCCTCACCAGAAGGAAGCTTATTGTCTTTTGTCCTATTTGTAATGTAGGTGTGATCCTTGGAGGTGCAACGGCTATCTTGTGACCATGAGTATGAACATAAAAAAAAATTACTCAAAGCAAGAAGTTAGAAGAAGTCTGGGTCTTGGCTGACAATTGTATGCAGCCTTCAAGCCCTGGATTACTATGTTTAGACCTGATTTTATTCAAAAAGGATAATTTCTTGTATAGTTAATTAAGCCATTGTTAGTTGAGTTTCTATTATTTGCTGTCAAAAATATTTTTAACTTCCACCCTCTTAATCTAAATCATGGATGTGTTATAAATTTTAAAGAATATGCTTGTTCTATAAAATATTTATTGCATTAAAAGTATCATATAACCTAAGTATTAGCTAAGAATAAATATTTTAGACTTTGTAAGCCAGATGGTTTGTTGATAATTAGCTCTAGGAAACAATTAGAGACCAAAGGAGTGGCTATGTTATGGTATTAAACTGGTAGCAAACTAAATTGAGTCCAGTCTATGGTCATGCTACCCTGAACAAGACCAATCCCTTCTGATCTCCTAAGCTAAGCAGTGTCGGGCTTGATTAGTACTTGGATGAGAGAACACGTAGGAAGACCAGGTGCTATAGGTGTAAAAACATAAAAAATAAGGGCTTGTAATCTGACAAGGTCCTTGCAATCTGTGAGGTCAACCAAGTGTCGCCTTGGCTAAAACAAACAAACAAACAAACAAATAAATAAATAAAGTCTACAAGATATAGTTTTCTGACCTCAGACATAACTCAATGATGGTCAGTTCCTCACAATCATTAAAATCTTCTTTCAAATAAATATTAGGAACTAGCATTGAAGATACTATATAAAGAGTTGATCTAGTTGAAATAGTATGGGCAAATCTTTCTTCTACTACTTTTGCCCACTTTTTCCTGAACTGTGCGTATTGTATATCATGATAGATTTTTATCAAATGTATTGTAGAATTCAAGATCTGCTATACAAGGGGCCATTCACTTTGATTATGTAATTAGGAAAAACTGGCTTATCCTTAGCAAATCTAAGTTGCTTAGTTATGATCATATATTTTAAAATATTCATAAATTATCTAAGATTTGGGGAGAATCTAGCAAACATTCTAAAATTTATACAATATACTTTCTTTTCTTTGAGAGGCTGGTAACCCAAGCTCCTACAAGGTTCAAGGACTATACTACCATTTCTAGTTTGAAGAAAGGTAGGTCGATCTTAAAAGAGAGAGGTAAAGTTAAAGTCAATCAGTCATTCTTTTTTCTTTGTCATCTGTTTAAATTATCTCAATAATTCCTAATGAAAAAGTCATTCCATTTCTTATAGTAATCTAATAGAAAATGTTTTTTAACATCTGGTTTTTTAAATTGCCACACTACTTAAACATCTATGCTCTTTTTCATATCCATTCATAGATAAAGATTTTTTCTATATTTCTTTTTACTTTAATTTGATTTTTTTTCACTTCTCCAAAGTTAAATAAATCTGACAAAGAAATCATCAGCTCCCTCTCCTTTCTATCTTCACTCTGATTTTCAGAGGCCACGATTTCAACAGTTTTAGTTGTTTCTTAAGTTTTTTTCCTCTATATTTTTGTTATATAGTTATTGTTACTTATTTTTTATATCGTATTTCCTGAACATTTCCTTTCAGATATGTAATGACATTCTAATGTGAAATATGTAGATTTCACTCCATATATTTTTGTGATTAGATTAATATTAAACAATTATATTTTATTATTTTAGAAGTATTATTTATTCCTAAGCTGTGAAGAATGCAACAATTGCATTTTATTTCTTTTATATTTTTCCTTTAATTTTTTTCTGTTTAAAATAATTTTAATTGTCTATGTAGTTAATAATTTTCTTTTTGAATATGTGAGCGGGTATATATTATGCAACTTCCCCCCTTTTATAGATTACATTACTATTATTTTAGTGAATATCCTCATCGACACATTAAACCTCGTCTTTAATTTAATACAGTTCGACAAAAATTACTATTCCTATCATTTTTTAGACAAAGCAAGGGTCTTAAACTCTTTAAACTCAGTCACCCTCCTCCCACTGTGTTAGTTTCATGAATTTTAAATCTATATATATTTAAAATCCATAAAACTTTGTTGTCACTCTTATTGTTTTGAACTCATGACATTGCGTGCCTATGTTTTTCTGTGCAAAAGTAAAAGCCCTTCCTTTCACCTAGGACATAAGTCCTGGAGAACTAAGGGAGGACAGGATTTCAGATGCTTGTTCCTTCTATGGGAAGTCTTTGTGTGTGGCACCACCTGAACAGCCTTTCATCATGGTCACACACTCAGATTGCTGTGCATAAAATTGGATCCACGAAGTCTGTTGGAATTCCAGGAAATTTTCAAGTCTGTCCTGGGAATATGAAGTCTGAATCTACTTAGCCTGTAAGGTTATTAATTTTTTATATGTATTTATAAGGCAGTTTGTATATTTATTAATATTATAAATATACATTAGAATATATATTTATATATATTTGATATCAAATTTTGTGATATAATTAAAACTTTAAAAAATACTATTTAAGCATTTTAAGATATTATAAAAACACATACAAACATTTCCAGGAATTTTAACTGGGGAAATTTTATATTGACACAGGTAGTTAATATCAAAATCTCTGCTAATTTCTTTTATTCACATTATAGTCTCTTTTTTTGAGCAAGTAAACAACATTTCTAACAAGATGATTGTGACAAAATGACAATCATATAGGAGAGAGAAAATTACTGGAGCAGTTTTGTGGACTGGATCTAGTTATAAGAGCTCATCTATTGAAGTTGAATATAGAGCCTCTACATTGGGCTTTTTAGACAATTTCTAAAAGGAAATAATAAATGACCGATGTGAAAGAAATGCTTTTTAAAAAAAAAAAAAAAGATTATCTCATTTCTTTGATACTTCAGTGATGAGGTAGAAGTATGCTGTCAAAGTATCTAAAAGATCCTGTCTAAATATCTAAATATCTAAAAGATACTGAGAAAATTATCTGAAGTCAAGAGGAGGACAGTTTCCTACATTCATTAAGGAGTTTCTTCAAACAGCTCTTTCCTCCCATTTCTTGTCATCTTTAAGAATTGCAAAGGGTCAATTCTGATGCCTGTTTGATCAAAACTATTTAATGAATAAATTCTTATCATAATAAAAAAGTGCTACTTCAGAGACAGTGTATATGGAGACCTGAAATTTGGCCTTTATGCTGCCATTAATTGAGTGGCCATGACAATTCTGGGCTCCTGACATCTTTAGTATAAAATGACACATGATTTTAAGTTTTTAAATTTAATTCAGGTGCTAACTCCTCTGTGAAGGTGTCCTTGATTCTTCTATTGGGTTAAAATTCATTTCTTAATACTTTCTAATGCTTCTTATTTGCCTTGCTTTTTGAAACTTACTATTTTACTCTATTAGTAATTTGTGTGCCTATTGGTCTTTACCTTCAAAGGTAAAGCTCTAATATTACATGTTTCCCTTTTTGAATAAAGTTGTTCATGGCATTCTTATTTATCAAGATAGATTAGGATATACTAAAGTTAAAAATCAACCCATAAATCTCAGTTCCTTAACTACCAAAATGGTTTTTTCACCTATACTGCTGATCTGATGTAAGTAGAGGTAGTCATTCAGAGGTGAAAGCTAAGAGATTTTACATTATCTTCTGGGTTCATCACGTTGAGAATGAAGCCTCCTTAGTTTCTGTAGCAGGAAAGTCCGTTACCAGTTTATACTTTTCTAATGACATATGACCCTTCTGCTCATAGCACATTGGCCAGAATTAGTCACATGACTTCCCAGTGCAACTGAGAAAGCAGGTGAAAAGTTGCACTATTTCTTGGGTATCATCATTACTGCCAAAGCTGCCTCATTTACCTCAACAGTCTCTCTCTGTTGGGAAGTTAGACCCCCAAATTCTAGATATATTATATTCATTAGATACATCAATAGATGAATATTTTCAAAGAAGCCAGATAAATATAACACATTATCTTGAGAGGAACATGCACAATAAGTACAGCAGATTTCTTGTCATAATCCATGCAAGCAAAGTGGCTATGTGCTGGGAAAAAAACAAAACCCCAAACCCCAAAAACCAATTGTCAATCAATAATTCAATACTTAGCAAAAACATAGCTCAA
Source organism: Eidolon dupreanum (assembly GCA_028627145.1). Taxonomy (NCBI): domain Eukaryota; kingdom Metazoa; phylum Chordata; class Mammalia; order Chiroptera; family Pteropodidae; genus Eidolon; species Eidolon dupreanum. Next base: position 47,604,914 of record CM053515.1, on the reverse strand, counting down.
AAATAATGAAAAATAGAAAGATTTTCTCAGATAAACACTGAATCAATTAATTTTAGAACTACTCGACATGAATGTTAAAATAATATCTGTAGGCAAAAAGAATACGCTAAAGAGTCAGGAAGTTGGATTCACAAAAAGGAATGAAGGGTACTTGGAAAAAGAATGAAATAACTTTAAATTTATTTTTCCATATTTTTAATTACAAAGGTCAATTAATATTTACAGCAAAAATAGTAACAATGTATTATTTGTTTTTGAGAGGTAAAAAAGTAAAATATATGACAATAATGACACAAAAGATGGTAGAGAAGAATTGAAAATATTCCATAATAAAGTCTATACACTACACGTGAAACAATATTACTTGAAGATAGATCCAGATTGTATAACAATGACTAGAGCAATGACCAGGGCAACCACTAAAACATTTTATAAGGCATGTAAATAATAAATCAAGAGACTAGATAAAATAGATTGTCAAAAAATGTTAACTTAAACCCAGAGAAAAAAGGAGAAACGAGGAGAGAAAATAATACAAAGAACAAATGAAACAAATACAAAATAGTAGGCAAAGTGGTAGATTTTATTTCAAACTGATGAATAATCATTTTATTATTTTTTTTGAGAAATGTATTTTCAGGAAATACTATTTTAAAATCAAAAAAGCATTTCATACAGTAGTGTTTTTTTCCTCTGCAATTAAATATAGTGGTAAAAAAATTATAAAATTATGTAAAACTATACAGAATAATATGAACATATGAAGTAAATTAAGGCAAAATGGTTTTATGGAATATTATGAAATATTGATGTTGCCCTATGAATACCACATAACAATTCCAACAAATTGACTTGGAATACACACTGTATTTATAATTATGTAAAATATGTAAGTATAAGAACCAAAATGAAGATTGGATGAAGTCCTTAATTATCCCATCATCTTAATCCAACTAATTTCAATACTTTTTATTATTATTATCATTATTATTATTATTGAACTATAATTCACATATCACATTATATTAGTTTCAGGTATACAACATAATCATTCAATATATAATGATTCGATATTTGTACGTATTGCAAAATGGTCACCACAATAAATCTAGATAATATTCATCCTCATACATAGTTACACATTTCTTTTTCTCATGATGAGGACATTTAAGATTTGCCATCTTAGCAACTTTCAGTGTGTAACCCAGTATTATTAATCATAGTCACTATGCCCTTCCTTACACTCTTATGACTTATTTATTTTATAACTAGAGCTTTGTACCTTTTGACCCCCTTCACTCATTTAACCCTCCCAGCACCTCCCACCTCTGATAACCACCAATTTGTCCTATCTATGAGATTGATTTTGTTTTGCTTGTTTTGTTTTAGCTTCCACATATGAGTGAGATCATATAATGTTTGTCTTTCAGTAATTGAGAAAATGACTAGATAGTAAGTAATAAGAATATAAATGACCAGAACAGCATTATCAACCAACTTGACCACATTGATATTTATAGAACACTTCTTTCAGCAACAGAGGATACATATTTTTCTCAAGAGCAATGGAAAATTCACCAAGAATAGGACATAACTTGGATAATAAAAAACACATTAGAGAATTAAAAAATAATAAAAATCACACAAAGTATGTTCCTAGATTATAATAGAATTAAAATAAAAATCCATATGCAGTTGACAGAATAATGCACTGCCCACTAAAGATGTTTATGCCCTAAATTTTAATGTCCCAGAACATGTGAATAGCTTACCTTACATGTTAAAAGGGATTTTGCTGATATAATCAAGTTACAGATCTTGAGATGAGTAGACTACTTAGTTGAACCTAGTATCATTGCTAGGATACTGATAAAGGCAAGCGAATCAGAGACATACAGAAAGAGATGTGATGACAGAAGCAGAGTGGAGAGATAGACAGAGAAGAAAAGAGATGGGGATTTGAAGACACCACTTTAATGGCTTTGAAGATGAAAGAAGAGGTCACAAATCGAAGAATTCAGAGTCTCTAGAAGTTGAAAATGACAAAAAGAAAGTGTTTGGGTAACAAAAAAAACTTTAAAAAAAATGATTGTCTATAGAGGACTTTTATTTTTTATTTTTATTTATTATTTATTTATTTTTACTTCTACAGTACCTAGTCTTCCTAGGTGGTCTCCCACCCAAGTGCTAACCAGGCCCTACTCTCCTTAGCTTCCGAGATCAGACAGGATCAGACTTGTTCAAGGTAGCATGACCATAGGCTCATAGTGGATTTTTAAAAGCTACAACATATTCCCAGTAATTTAGAAGATGATGAGCACGTATGTATATGACTGTGGATGAGTTCAGAAAAAACCTGAGAAGGCTCTAATCTCTCACCTATGGCTAATTGTGAGGTTCTGTGTTAGCAAGCTGTATTTCTCAGAGCTGTAAACCACCTGCAGAAGCATTGAAGGCATGCCTCAACACACAGATCACTCAGAGAAGACTGGGACATTCTACAGATAGTAAAAGAATAAAAAAGTGAATACTGTGAATACCTCTATGCCCATAAATTCAACAACCTGGGTAAAATAGACCAATTCCCTAAAAGACACAAATTACCAAAACTTAAGATGAAATAGAAAAACTAAATAATTCTATATTTTTGAAGGATTTGAATGGAAAACCTGCCCCAAATGAAAACCAGATGTTTTTATTGCTGGATTATATTAAACAGTTAGGGAAAAATCGGTCTCAATTCTCCACACTTTTCAGAAAATAGAATGGAAGAGTACACTTTCCAAATTACCCCAAACCCAAGGACATCACAAGGAAATCAAATTGCAGACCAAAATATCTTGTATTATAGATGCAAAAATTTCCTAAAATTATTAGCAAATTAGACTTACAATAAACAACCAAGTTGTATTTGTCTCAGGAATAAAAAGCTGCTTTGGCATTTGAAAATCAGTACATTTATCATATTAATAGTGAAAACATATAAGAAAAGCCATATAATCATATGAAGCAGAAAATTTATTTAATAAAATTAAACATACATTTATAAAAATAAAAATAACTCTCAGAAAACTAAGAATAAAAAGAAAGTTATTAACCTCATAAAGGGCATCTTTCAGAACCTGAGGCTACCATTTTACTCAAAAATAGGAGACTGAATGTTACTGTTAAGGAAGCATATATGTTTTCACCCTTTCTAGTCAATAGCATACTGGAATCTAACTAGCGTAATTAGAAAAACATGTATACAAATTTGAATGGAAGAAATAGACAACAAATAATTGGAATTTGAAACACAAAAAAGAAAAACGCCAATTACAATTACACCAAAATAATGAAATAGGTAGAAACTCACAAAACACGTCAGGATCATTATGTTAATAATTATGAAATATTATTGAAAGAAATAAAAGAAAATTGAATTAATGGTGAAATATACCATGATCATAGACTGGAAGACTCAATATAATTACATTATCAATTTATTCCAATTTGATTTACAGTTTCCATGCACTCTCCCTGAAAAACTAAAATATTTCTTTGTAACTATTGACAAATTTATTTTGACAATATTTGGATATTCAGAGGACTTGTAATATTTAAAGCAATTCAAGAGAAAAACAAAGTTGGAGGACTCACACGACTAATTTTAAGAAGTACTACAAAGATATAGTAATCATTACAGTACAGTATTAGTAAAAATATAAACACACACATCAGTGGAACAGAAAAGAGACCTCAGGGGTTGCTCGATAGTGTAGTGGTTAGCATGTCTGCTTACATGCAGAAGGTCCTGGGTTTGTGCCCCAAATGGAGCCATGGACCATACCCCCATGCGGAAGGAGACGCCCCACCTTTAGAGATCCAGTTCTTAAGGGGAAATGGCAACATCCATAGGTCAGGGGTGGAAAAGGGGTGGGAATTGAAGAAGGGGAAAAAAAAAAAAAAAGAATAGAGAACTCAGAATTAGACCCACATCAATAAAATCAATTGTTTTTGACAAAGTTCAAGGATAATCCAATGGAGAAATGGTGATCTTTCCAACAAAAATACTGGAACAAATGAGGACACATATGCAAAGAAGTGAACTTTGACCTATACCTTACACATCATACAAAAATTAATTTATAATGATCATAGACTTAAGCATAAAAATAAAGCTATAGAGTTTCTAAAAGATGACATAGGAGAAAATTTGTGTTATTTGAGGTTACAAAATGATTTGTTGAATATGACACAAAAAGCACAAATCATAAAAGGGGAAAACCTTGATAAATCAAGATTTATCAAAATTAAAAGCTTTAATTCTGTGAAACATTAATGTAAGAGAATGAAAAGACGACTCACAGACTATGAGAAAATATTCACAAATCACACAATGGATAATGAATTCGTCCTCAGACTATATTAAGAAATCTTTAAGACAAACAGTAAGAATGCAACAGAGAATAAGAAAAAATTTCTGAACAAACATTTCACCGAAGAAGATAAATGGATAGCAAATAAGCATATGAAACGATGTTCAACATTATTAGTGGCTAGGTAGTGAAAATTAAAACTACATTTTTAGTATTTTTACTAAATTTTGGACCCAATAGAATGGCAAAACAAATCTCAACAACTACAGCACAGCAATAACAACCCAACAATACCAATGGTGGAAGGCAGAGAAATTCTCATTCATTGTTAGAGAGAATGCAACATGGTACTTTGAAAAACAGTTTGGCATTTTCCTCATAAAGTTAAATATCACTCTCTATAGGTCCCGGCTCTTACTTTTACTTATTAACTTAAATGAATTAAAATTTACATTTACACAAAAACTTACACATGGCTATTTATAGTAGCTTGTTAATGATAACCAAAAACTAGAAATAACCCAGATGTTTTTTAACAGGTGAATAGATAAACAAACAATGGCCCACCTATATGACGGAATACTACTCAGCAATATAAAAAACAAAGTTTTGTTTCTGCAACTGCATGGATAAATACTAAATGCATTTTGTTAAGCAAAGGAAGTCAGAGACAAAGGATACATATTTTATGGTTGCATTTATAAGGCATTCTGGAAAGGGCAAACTGTAAAGATTATGAACATATCCGTGGTACTCAGGAATTAAGGATAAGGGAGGGACTGACTACTAAGAGGCTACACAGTGAAACTTTTGCAGTGATGAAACTGTGCTATGCTGTACTACATGGTAGATACATGACTCTATTTTTTAGAATTGTACACCATAAAAGAAATTTAACTGTATATATATTAAAAATAAAATCTTTCAAGATGTTAGAGGAACCCAGGAATGAGGAGGATAGAAAATTTCCTTTAGGAGGCAACAGTGACTATAATTACAGACATACTCACTGACAAAATTTTAAGGAGAAACAGTATTTATACAGCCTTAAAATATCACCATCAAATATATATTAATTCTATGGTGCTATTAACATGTATCAACAGATTCTTTGAAATTCTTCCCCTAAAGAGTTGGGAATTAATTTCCCTTTTCTTGAGTGTGGGTTAGACTTAGTCACTGTTAATGAATTAAGTGTGAAAAGATAAAACCAGTAACTACAGTGGAGAAATCTGGCAGACCACACCTTAACCAAGTTATTGAAGTTAATGGTAATATATTGATTACATCTAATATTCTTGTACATCATGCACAGAGTAGAGCACTTCACCTCTATGACATCCCCCTCCCCCAAATCCATAAACTCACATAAATGTGAGAAAACATCAAACAAGTTCAAACTGCTAATCGTTCTACTAAATAACTGACCGATAATGTTCAAAAACGCCAAGGTCAAGTAAGACAAGGAAACAAGAAGACCTGTTACAGCTTGGTGGATACTAAAGAAGGTAAACACAATGTGGTACCTCAGGTTGGGTCCTGGAACAAAAGAAGGGCATAAGTGGGAAAAACTATGCAATATAAAAGCCTGTGATCTACTTAATGTTAATGATTTGTTTTCATAAATACTCCACAATCATGTAAGAGTTTAGGGTTAGGGAACCTTGGTAAAGGGCATAAAAGACCTTTCTGTGATATCTTTGCAACTCATCTGTCCAACAAAAAGAAATTTCAAAATAAAAATAATATTTTAAAAATAATATGTATAGCACAATTTCTTTTTTAAAAAGTAAACTAAAATCATGACTATATTTCCGTAAGCACAGGACACTGATGAGGAAATATACACATGGAAGCATATGAGCATCTCTCTGTATGATTTCATGCTATGAACATAGATTACTTTCCTATGAATAACATCTAACAATAGTCTGTATTTTTAATCTAAAATATATTAGGAATGAACAATAAAAATAATAGTTTACTGCATAGCATTATGCTTAAAATTACTGCTGTAGAATTAGATTTGAAAAAATGTATATATTTGAAACATCTCAACTGTATCATCCACCATAATTCTGAGGTTTCTAAAGTCTCCAAGTTTTATTGGTTACATGATCATAAGAATAGCACGTTTCTCATTTAACATTTACATATTTGCTATTAATGTTTACATTTGTGTCACTGACTCCCATAAATAATACTCCAGAATTTAACACATATAATCATAACAGTAAAAATAAAGATTATTAGGATTCGATTTTCAGAAATGACTACCAGACAAAGCATGGATGACTTAATTATAAAAATAATAGGAAAAACTAGTTTGTAATAGTAGGAATGGAAATGTAGCATTAAGCCTGAGAAGAGATAGGTATGCTAGAGAGGATCTGGGAACTGCAAGGAAGTGTGGAGGCACTGATGTTTGTCAGACAGTGAGGGGTCAGAAAATGCTGTCTTAAATGATGGTTACAAAGAAGGTTTAAGTATATTGTTTAAAGGTTTGTAAGTCACTACAGCCATAACTAAGAAACACTGGGATGAGAAGGAGGCAATACTGGCCACATTTCTTGTTTTGTCATAGTAAGGTATTGGTAGGCAACACTTAAAGTTGATATATCAAGAATGGCAAATATTAGCATCTCATTAGAAGTAAACATCTAAAACTGAAACACCCTAAGGAGATGCCCCTGAGGAGTGGGCCTCTGGGTGACGTGCTTTAACTGTGTTGGCCAGTTAGAAACGTACTGCTTGGTCTCAACTCCAAAGTTTCTCTCAGTTGTCTGACCTATGAAAATGGCTCTGGGCCCTTTCAATATTTGTTTCTTGGTCAGTTAGTGTAATGGTAAGTTTCGTCAGCAGTGGGTGCTGGAGAGACATTGCAGGAGGAAAGGGTTATGACTCCTGATGCCAGTGTCCTCATCAGTAGGCTCCTGCAGTGCCCACAGCTTCCCCAGGCCAGGCTCCTGTAGGACACATAGTGTCCCCGGCACAAGGTCTCTGCAGGACATGGCAGCCAGGAACTCCTGATGGCTAGCAGCCTCCCCAGCACCTTCTTCAGGTGGTTTGTAGGGGAATACCTCCAATGACACACTTCTCTGTGAAAAGTTTTTCTTGGCCCACTGGAGAGTGGATTTCTAGCAAGTTCCACACAGATGCCTATCATTTAGGACCCAACCCTCAACCTCTACACCACATATTCAGCACATTGTAGGTTCTCATTGGATATTTGTGGAATGAGATATATAGTAGGGATGAAAAAATATACTGGTGTATTGGGTGTCCCAGTGCACACCTGTTGTCCCAGCATACGCATTACCAGCAGTTCTTCACTTCTAAATGTGTCTCATTTGGACAATTTATCACAGACTTTATTTTTACTCTTTGGTGAAAGTATGTAGCATTTTCTCTTTGTCTATGAACCTTTATCTTATATATAGGCCATGCTCGGTTTCTGCTTTTTTTTTTCCCCAGTAAGAACTTGCTCTACCAAACACATGGATAACTTTGTATTTAGTCTCCAATACTTTTCCCTGAAGCATAAGTTAAGTCATTTCACCCTATATTCTGAAACCTGGTCAGGAACTGCACTGTGTACATCTGTATAATCATACCTGCTATCTCTTCAACCACTGCTCAGAACCTTGTTGCCCCTATGCTCATGTAAAAATAATAAGAAAAACTAGTTTATAATAGTAGGAACGGAGACGTAGTGTTAAGCCTGAGAAGAGGCAGGCTGCTAGAGAGGATCTGGGAACCGCAAGGAAGAATGAAGGCATTTCATCATTGTATGCACTCAGAAAAGCATTGCCTTTCTCTTCTTCCAGACTTCCATTGTCTGTTATAGGCACTTTGACAACTTCCCATGTCCCTGTAAAGGGCTGGCAGACTGGCTTTGAGTTCCTCACCTAACTGGATAAAGCCAAAATCAGGAAAAACAGGCCTTAATGGTTAGTCTCATATTCTTGGGGGCAGAGTGGCATGAAAGGGTGAAAAGGAAGTTTTGCCTAGAAGGCAAAATAAACAGAATTGTAAGGCAGTATATAGGAAATGGGTATATAGAGTTATGAGAATAAGGATGGGGCGTGGTTGTGGCATTTGGTGGTTATGTATCAATCAGTTAGCCCTTTTGAAACAAGGAATAATTAGGTAAAAGTCAAGATAAATAATAATGAAAACATGTAATGGGAAATTTAGAGGGTTGCCAGGTAATTCCCATTGATCATACTCAAGTCCTCTGAGTGGATACAACGTAGTAGAAAAAATTGAAGAAGGAACAGTCTTTTGTCTGCATTAATGAGCACTGTCCAGCTACAGTTGCTGGAAATCTTAACACCTGACCTTCAAGATACAACAGTGTCCAGGAAATAATTATATCACCTGTCTAGTAAAGATGGTCGAATGTCTTTAGTCAGCCTTTTAACTCCAATCCATTGCTGTTAGAATGAATTGCCTCTTCACTTATTTGTATGCTCACCTGTATCCTTGAAGACAGATCAAAGTCATAAAGATTGTAGCATTTGGGTAGTTGTTTTGTGTTCTACTGTTCTATGGGAATTTGGTGAGGAACACAGTTTACTGCAGATCATGGAGCAGCTTTTGAGACCATCTATACCCAAAGGCTGAGTTAAATCAGTTTTCTTTGGAAAGATGAACAAGGAAATGAGGGAAGTTAAGAGCCTATCCCTCAGATCCATTGAAGACTTAAATTGCCAGTTCCTCTCTGTTGATGATAGATTATATTTGACAGCATCCTGAGGCAGGTCATCCAGTTTTGTGGAATTATGCAGCATAAATTCACCTATTTAGAGCATAAATTTACCTATTAAGAACTCTCATTCCCAACTCAAATGGTCAAAAAGAAAAGAACGTTCTTTTTTATCAGAAGGCATTTGAATTTAGTTATAGAAAATGAACAACCTTCATTCTGATAGCAGCATACCGGGTTTACTTCCAGGATTGTCTCAGGTGCGGACATGTACTCTGGAGGAACAAATTCAAGACAGTCATGCAGATCTTCACTCTTCTGCCCTGATTGCCCAGTAGGAGCCAATCAAGTATCAGATTTAATTTAGAGATCAGGCATTGTCTGCATAGAGACCAGAGAATATTTCAGTCACCCCTCAAACTTGTAGCCACTCAAAATAATCTAAATACAATTTTCATTAAAATTTTGGTTTGGTATTTTCATGGAATCAGACAGGGAGCAATCACTTCTGTCCAGTTAAGGAGGTCACTGGGGACATTTGTATGCCCAAAAGAATAGTGACAACAGGATCACCAGTTTGAAATCTTTGAAAATATTTATCCTGATAACCTGAGACTACTTAAATGTGTGTTGAAGAGTAAATGATATAAAAATGGATAACATGCGTCAGATATACATATTGGAAGAAAACTCCATGGATTTTTGCTTAAACTATTCAAAACATCTTACAAAATGGTTTAAGATTACGAGTTCAGAAGTCTTCTTCTCCTCCCCCATGCCCCCCACCCCCCAAAAAAACTCACAGGAAAGCAAAACTTTGCTAATACAAATAAGAACTCTGAATAGCATTTGAATTCCCATCACACCACACCTGGTAAGAATCAGTCTAGCACAGCATCATCCATCATGCTGGGGCTGTCAGTTTTGACATCCTTTAAGTCTACGTTGTGTGCTTGATAACTACATGACAGAAAATGTAAACAGACACCGCATATACAGGTATGTGGTACATATACATGTGTATATTTGCATTTGGATATGTGATGTAAAGAGGCACCAAAAAATTATAGCACACAAAACTACCCATTAAAACACACATGAGCATATGCATGTATTCCCCTAACAACCACCAAAGCAAAAATAAAAAAATAAAATAAAAAGCAAGCAGTTTCTTACGTAAAAACACAAAGCCCATTTTAAATAATTTACCCAGTGCAAAAAGATGTAGATCGAGAAACAGATATCAATGTGTGCTCACCGATGGATAGATTATAGGTTTATTAGACATCTCCTTCACCCTTCATTATGACACATCAAATTGTGGTTTACTAATAGGGATTCAAGAGTAGCTGGTGAGCGCAGCATAAGCCCTGTATTAATAATTCAGCAGGCACACATACAGAAATGATGGTGAAATACTTGAATATTTGAAAGTCCATGTGCATTTTGAGTTCAAGCAACAATGCAACAAACTCAGATTTCAATTTTATTATTAGCAGATTGCTTGCTTTTAATTGATTATAGGAGAATGTTTGTCATTTCAACAGCTTATTTAATATCCTTGTAACATACTAGATTTATTGAATTTAGTAATTTTTCTCATATTCCAGGAAAAGACATCATTTGATGTTTGCAGAGTATCTACTTCAGGGGATTAGCAATAACATTTTTATAACTGTAAAAGTCTCCAATTCTCTTTCCCCCCACTCTGTGCAGCATCCCATCCCTCCACTCAGCGGTGCAGATGTAAGAAAATATGGCATGTTAAATGCACAATGGCAAACATGAAAATGCAGATTTTAAAACTGCAAATTGTGTTATTCTCTTTTAGTAAAAGATACAGAATCATTTTTGCTGCTAATACACTGTTAACAACCCCAAAATATATGGTAGAGTAACATGACTTTTTTCCTTTGTTTTTGAATTAATTTTCTCCTCTTTAACTTAGTAAATTTTCAAGTGCAACAGATTTTGTAAAATCTGAATCATAGCATAAAACATAGTATTCAAATTTCTTAAAATATTCTCAGAATGTCAAATTCATTTAATAGTAAAATTCTGTTAATTAAAAAAAACATCGGATATGCAAAAGGGAAATTATGTATACATACACACACATTCACACATACTCACTCACACATTTGTATATGTTTTTGTATATATAAATGTGTGTATAAATATATATATATATATATATATATATATATATATATATATGAAAGTTTTTCTGTTTAATTTTTTAAAACACCAAGCCAGAATATTAATGGTGGATATTCCTGTTAATCTTGCATTATCAAATTATTTGTCTCAAGCAGAAATGTTCAGGGTTCTGGGATGACTAGCACTCAGTCCTTTGATACAGCTTAAGCTCTGTCAAGTTTCCACGGGGACCTGGTATATCTCCTCAACAGCTATCCTCTTTCTCTCTCAATGCCTAATTTCAGGAAGTATTTATACGTAGACAGACATGAAAGATAAAATAATCTTTTAATTTCTCTTCATCCTTAAAATAATTAAGGAAGGAGTAGGTAAAATTGGTAAAAATAAATAAATAAGTAAAACGGGTGTTATGTAAACGCAAATCTATAACCAGACATCCTTAGAAGTGGAATATTAGTTTGCATGTTATTTTTGTTCTATATGTGAGTGAATGATTTTGTATTTAGGGATCTAAAGAAGGATCTATGAAGAAAAAATCTAACTACCACAAAACGTTGTTCGCAAACGGTTAATATCTGTTGTTCTCTTGAAAGTATTATTTTATTTTGCTTTTTCAGCAAATATAAAAATGGCATTTGGTTAGGTAACTATCTGAAACTAAATAATTCCACATGAGGGCCAACCTACAGCTAATGTCCACATCAATTCAAAGTCTAATTTCTTACTTTCAAATCTTTCTCATTACCTCATTACTTAATCTAATAATGGCAACTTGCCAGAGAGAAACCACTCCCCCCGAAAGGACATCTTACAATTTTCATTTAAAACAACAAAATGTATTACTAGTTAGATATTCACAAGGAAACTTCTCTGAAGAAGGGGAAACAGCACGCATCTGGCTCCATGAGCTGTTCTTTCAAAGGTTATCAGCAATTATTGCTTTCAAAGCTGCGTTTTCACTGCATTTTAGATGCCAAAATATACTTTGTACAGTATTAATAAAGGGTTACACCAGAATTAATGAAAAGGTTCCATGTTCACATATAATAAATAAGCACCTAATTAAAGGCATGGGTAAGCCAGAAGCACAGATATTGTCTTTTATATTAATATCTATTATTCTTCTTTAGCATTTACTGTGAGCCTCTTCAACTGACTGATGCCTGAAGGGAGAACTAACAAATCGCTCAGCTGGTGGCTGGCACTGGTCTTGAAGAAAGCTAGTAAGGAACACTTTGCAGTCTTTCAGAGTCTCTCCACCAGCTGTCACCAGCTATGGGTGCTGAAAAGATGCTGTCACTTCATCCAAAGGGATTTACTTGGTCAGAAGGAAAATTTAAATACAAAGCATGCAGTTAAGAAGCTAGTGAAAAGGATTATGAGCATACAAGAGCACATGTGTATACGACACTAATACATCTTTAGGAAATTTTAGATCCCCAAAGCCAGGATTACTGCCAGGGGCAGGGTGGCAGACGAATGCAGGGACCTTTACCACTAGAGTTATTATCTTCCAACTATTCAACTCAACCTTACAGGTCTTTCATAGGGGCCATTAAAAAGGGAAGAAAAGAAGAGAAAAACTCTTATTCCTAAAATGGGAAGCTAAGAAAACACGTTTAGGTTCTAATGTTGCTGGGAATCACCTGCCTGCAAAACACCCTGTTGCCTGGTGTGCATGGTCTGATTTTCTTGCCCTTGCCTACATTTACCAATGCTATGCATCTGATTGTTTAAGGATAGTAAAGACTAATCAGAGCATGCAGTATTTTAGAATCACTGACTTACAGACACATTAGAAATGAGAGAGGAGCTCACTGAACTCCCTATTGGTTAAGTGTAAGACTAACAGACATATAAATTTTACTGCCAATTCAATCCAGGTTTCTTTCTTGGATTGACCAGGATGCCTGGGGAGGTGGTGGTGGGAAGGCGGCCCCCTTTGCAGGATGTTAAAGGTAAAGCTCCTGCCATTAGTGATGGAGGGTAGGAAAGAAGTCTACCGAATTGGCCAAGAAAAATGTCATTTAAAGCAAAATGTTATTTAAAGCAAAAAAAAAAAAAAAAAAAAAAAAAAAAAGAACACACTTTAAATGTGAGCACCCAACATTAAAAATGAATTATTTCCTTATCCGGATTGGCAAGGCAGTCCTATGGCAATTCACAAGAGCAGTATGTGGCTTGGCCAGTGTGTACCCTTCAGCAGAAACTCATATAACCTCTAGACCATCCTGTTCAGATCCAGGAAAGTAGAAGAGGAAGATTATATAGAGGCAAGTACATTTGGCTGGATCTTGGCGCTATGGTAATAAACGCGCTTACTCGAGATGGGTTTATGTACTTAAGCTTGGTTTGGCCTCAAGACACATGGTGAAAGTGTTTTTAAGGATGTAAGGTGCAGAGAAGAGAACCTTACAGCAATGATAGTAGTGATGGCCTATGGAACACAGGAGAGCCTTTCCCAGATGGTAAGAAAATTCCCTCCCTAAAGACAGTATACTGAGAAAAGGGGAGGTCTGAGGTAAAACTGCTTTGTGCAGATTTTAGGAGGAATTTGTCAGAAGCTACACTTGGAAGCATCTGTAGAAAGGAGCAAGCTGTTCAGACGTGCAGCACATGTTGAAGACTCTGCCTTTAGATGTCACTGCAACCTCACTACAGTATTTCCGAAATTCCCCGGAAGGATCAGAATAGTTTGACTCCAGCCCTTATATGTGGTAGACAGTTCCAGGAGATGCTGTATATATTATCTAAATTTCTTCACAGAGGCTATCTATCATGCAGTGGTCCCAGCAAAGCTGATTAGGGAGTCAGCTTGACTCTGCCATCACCTTTCTGCCAGCTCCAACCTGCATTCCACAGTTACCTTATTCATTGTGGAGACAGGACTCAGGCAAGACTGGAACAGAGCAAATGCAAATGAGATATACCCTCCTCCACCTAAAGGGATGGCTATTCTATGGAACAACTTCATGGGCACCTAGAGTGATCAATATGCCATCCCTATCCCTGAGCGGTTTCTTTTTAAACTAATATTGTTTATTTAGGAATATGACTTTGTTTTGGTTTTGCTTTCATTCCAGATTAGAGGGAAAATATATATATATTATCCAGACGACACGTTTAAGAAATAAAATGGTAGTATTTCAAGATTCCTTTAAACCCAATTGGGTAATATTTCTTAAGCTGACAACAGTTTCATAGAAAAAAATTGGCCAACGTAAATTTTGACCACATCATCTCAGCCCTATTTTGCCTACAGAAACTAAGCATTTCTTGCTGTGGCCAGGTGACATTTAGGTTTGAATTCCTTTTCCACTGGGAGGCATGGCAAATGCTTGCAACTGAAGAGCCAGAAAAATCCAACTATTAGACCAAAAACTAACTCTGATAACTGGCATCCAATCTAAAATCTGGGAAAAACTTAGACAAATCAAATATCCAGTGAAAACATTACCAAATGCCACCCAGTGCAACTGCCTATACATCTCTAATCAGTATTCATTTCCTGTCCTTAAAATAAACAAAAAGCAGATTTCTCCGTTTTTCCTAAAATCAATCTTTTGCAGTATCTGTCAGTCCTTTTCTCCCAATTAGTATTCCACATTCATTTATTTTTGTTGTAAGTTAATTTTTTTAACATACCTTGGCATGCGTGTTTCATTCAATACTTGTAAATGAAATGACAAACACTGTGTTCCTTGAGGCCGTCAAACTTGTAACTTTGTTAATGAATTGAAATGAATCAAAGATACCTTATTAATTATTGCTTGCCTGGTAGGTAAAGCTTTGGCTTTTCACCTCACTGGCCCAGGGAACAAGATTGCCTTTGGCCATGTCCAAGGGGCTCATTAAGGCATCTCTGGGGAACAGGAAGAAATTGTTAGCGAAAGCAGTGGTCAGTGCTTCTCCCAGAGACCTGGCAGGGAGGGGGAGCCCTCATCACAGAGAACGAATGAGCCTGCGTGTACTACACCTGCAATCAAACTGGCCTGGAAATGCCTGGAGACCACTGTGCTCTCTTTGTGATTTGGGAAGTTATCTGAAAATGCTGAATCCAATCCATAATTGATGTGTGCATGCAATTATAATCCTCCAGATAGCTAAAAAACATTGCAGTTGCAAGCCTCAAGGAGTGGTAAACTTTAACATGCGTGGCATAAACTAAGATATTTGATATAATAAAAAAGGAAGCTATTACGTTTCCTATATTGGCAGCAGGAAGGTAATTGAATATATGTCTGTTTTTCTTAATGAGCGTAATTATATACAACTTCTTGACAGCTCATAGACTAGGGCATAGGCAATATTGTAAGAAATATATTTCAAGTCATTTATATTGTACGTATTTCTATGTGTACATAATTTCTATTATGCGTAGAGTAGAAAGGTCTTCTCTAAGTGAGGTAAGCCTTAGACGTGGGCATTTATTTGAAACAGAGACGTGTGCTCTACAAGTTTGGAAAGATTGAGGATTGGGAATTCTGGCAATGGACTCATAACTACTAACTACTTCATTCAGCCACTCATTGTATTAAAGATATTTGTTAAACTTTCAAAATGGCAGGTCCCCCAAGATGATTCTGTAATGAGGCTGCGAAGTCAGTGGGTTGATGTGTTGGGTGCAGCAGTGTGGTCCGTCAACACATTTATCGATTGCTCGCTGTGGGCTGAATGCTAGGCTGAGCCAACCTGCTGGTGCAGCATGGAGTGGTATTGGACGTAGATGAAAAGGAAGCCCCGAAATGTCACCAGGACACTTTGCTGAGACTGTCACTTTACTGAATACCTTTCTGAACACAACAGACCAAAGACATGGGAAAGGAGCAATGGCTCCCTATGTATATTGCTCTGTATGGGCACTTTCCTTAAGGGAGAGCCTCCAAAACTTCTTTCTCAAGGTCAGTAGAGAATAAATGCTCTGAATGGTGATGATAGTTAGAAACATGGAATCTAGCTGCAGGGTGCACCTAGAAAAGTTTTGGGTTTTTTCCAAACCAGAATAAGATTGGTTCTCAATTTTCAAACATTCCTTGTCATCATAATGGGAGAAACATACAACATTGTTATTAAAAATATTAAAAGTATAGGAACCCAAGATTCTCTCATTATTAAATTATAGTTCTAAATATGTACACATTTGATTAAACTAAAATTTTATGCATTTATCTTAGAAGTTGAATTTTGAATTAGAAATGAAAACAAAGCCCTTAATTTTAAGTTATTAAGCGATCTGAAGCCAATAAATTTTAGATAATATTTTTTGCTCCTCTTCTTAAATATTTCTTATCATTTGAAATTAATACTACCCATATCTGCTTAGAAAAATGTATATAAAGTTTGAATCATAAGATAACTTCTATTTATAAAACATGTGAATCTACTAGATCATTTTTAAATGCTTGTTTAGAACTTGTAATATTTCACAAAACAGCCAAAAAAATGAGGAAGATTATTTTTTTCTTTTTCCATAAATATCTGTGCTTATATTCAAACTTTAATAGTAAGAGTTGAAGTATATTAAAGATTTTCAATTAAAATATGTAGAGCTTATAATTATATCAGTCTGACAAGTTTAACAAAATTTAAAAATATAATATGAGATTTGGAAGTATAAAAAAATATTTTAAGCACAAAAAATATTAAAATCCCTCACAAAATCAACATATAAAATACAAATGTTTTTAACTTCTAGTTAATATACAATTCATGAAATGAGAAATTCAGGCTGCTTTTTAGAAATTTGCACATACCATTGATACTCAGTGTTTGTTATTTAATTTTTTATGATGTCATCTCAAGAGCCATTTTTAGGCATTTTATTTCTAATTGTCCTCTCCCCATGAAATTTTATTAGCAAGGATATACTGTATATCTGTCAACGCACTGTAAACCATTATAATGTCTATGATTTTATTTCACCCCGCCCCCTCCCCCACAAGAATCAGTTTCACCCCCTTGGGGGCGATATTGCCCCTGTTGTGAATAGTTGGCTTATGCTGATTCTTATTTCCAGACAGGGCAAAGATATGATTTCTGGAATAATCGCATCTCTTTTTCCTCTTATCAATACATCGCTGCTAAGCGATAAGCAGGGAAACTTTTCTAAATGTCTTTGAAGTTCTTAGAAGGGAGAGCAGCGTGGAAAGATGACAGTCAGCAGCTTTGCCATCCTTTACCCTATGTATATTCCTTCTGTGCTTGTCAAGAGCAGGGTCTCAAAGCAGCACCTCTACTTGAGCGTGCCCACGTGTATATATGTATACGGCCCACGCATTGCAGCAGCAGAGCCCTTAGCAGCCCAGATAAACAAGCCCCCACCCACCGCCTCGCCTTCCCTGCTTGTCACCTCCACAAAGCCGCTGTCCGGCCCGTGGTCCCCTTTCCGGGGCCAGGCAGGTGAGGCGCGGTGCGAGGGCTCGCTTTTGATGTTGCCAGCTTCCATTTGCCACCCAAATTTTTTCCCTCCCAAAACCTCTTAACAAACTTCAAAGGCCTCCTTGCTTCTTGCCTTAATCCAGTGCACTGAGACCTCTAGTTCAAAGAACTTTCCTTAAACCCTCTTCTTAAACTGCAACCCCAACTTTTTTTCTTTCCTTTCCACAAAGTAGCAATTACAGCTCCGTTGCGTGGCGATTGGGCTCCGCCGATCTGCTCCTGCTATTAATTAATCTCACAAAGGGGGCTCATTTCCTGGCATTCAAATTGACAAGAGACCCGGAGAACAGAAAAGCCTTTCAAGCAGTTCCAGCTCACCGAGGGGCAGAGGTATCAGAGGACAGAGCCCTGCGGTATCGGAGGTGGGGAGCACATCTGATACTGCCTGTACATTCTGCTGATTGAATGATTTTTGTTCACGGAGAGCTCTTTACTAATCTTTTACCTGCAAAGGCTTACACAGAAGGCAGGGCCGCACAAATGGAGCTAAATTTTGACGGGGAAGCTTTGCAAGAGCCGCGTTCCCATCTCAGCCTGGCAAAAGCATCTTCTTGAGCCTCACGCTTCACTTTCAACAGAAAGTGTTGCCTTTCCTCACACAGAAAAGCCCTTGGAAGAGGAGGGGATGAAGAGAGGCAAGGAAGCAGCATAACAGACAAGAGATTAAAGCTTTTTATTCAGTATCTCTTTCGTATTCAAATTGTGCTAAGGGCTCTGTGAAAGTTAGAAGCCAGCTTGTTCAGGAGGGCTTCTAAAGTGTGTACACGGATTTCATGGGAATAGAAAAGAAGCCACAGCCTGGGTAAAGAAAGAAAGATAAGATGTCCTATATAAAACAACTCAAGAGCGGTTCAATTACTTCAGCAAACCATCAAGGCAAGCTTTAAAGATTTGAGAAAACACTGTTAAAATTTAACAAAAAACTCATGTTGCAGGTTTTGTACCAATAAATGTTTGTATACTCTGTGAATTGCTTAAGTTATATTCTCCCGGCATGAATATTGTTTACATCTTTTGTTTGGGAGGGTAGAGGAAACCAATGCATTATGATGGTACCAGCAAGAGAAGATGAAGGTCTTCTATCCAAAAGGGGGGTGGGGGGTGGGGTGGAGAACAAAAATGAAAAAAAAAAAAAAGATTGAATCATTTGGAGTCAGGGCTGTAAAAAACCAGGTGTCTTTGATTAAAAGGAAATACACTAGCGAATCAGAGGTCCCTCACTGCCGTTTTTGTTAACATTGGGTGGTTGTGTTTTAACACAGATTTAATGCACACAATGAAACCAAGTGTCAGTGAAAGTCCTTAATGGAGAAGAGAACTTTTGCATATACCTGTGTTTGTAAGGTCGAAAATACTAGTGTTAAAATGAAGCAAACTATGTCTGGGACAGGATAAGAAGCCTTAAATATTGATCAGGGAGAAAACTAAACTGTCATGCCCTCCAAAATTCTTGAAACCCAAGTCACACTGAGCGGGGCATTCTCATTCAATGTGGAGTACAAGTGGTTTCTTTAAGTAGAAGACATATTTGTTTTCAAAATTCCCTCTTCATTTTATTAGAATGGGCAGTTGCCTTATCTGATATCCAATGCCACTGGGGTCTTATCTGTCTTGTGATACTGAATCAACTCTGGATCTCTTTAGTATTTCATTTTTTTTTCCCCCCTGGTGGCTTCTTTTTCACGTGCTATATTAACTGTTCTTCATGTCTCCAGTTGGAAATGCAATAAAACTTCAATTCGTGGAAAATTCTTTTAAAGAATTTTCAAAAAGCATTCTGAAGAACTTAACAAGTGGATAATGCACCCCCATCTTAAAGTTCTATCTGAAAAAATAAGCTTGAACACTGATCTCCAAATGCAATTCAAAGAGATTAATACAGAAATTCCAATTTTTTGATCAAAGACTTTTTTTTAAAAGGCAAATTAAAAATTGTCTCAATAACACCTATCAAATGTTTTCAATTTGGTTGGGGCAGGGATTCAGAATCTAGTCAAGGGCAACAAATCGTGTGCAATTGAAGTCAATATTGCAGAACCAAATGCAATGCTCAAGTCCGTGCAATGTACCTATGAGCACATTAAAGTTTTATGTTTGCACGATTGGGACTCATTTTTTAAAATCGTCCCCAAATGGATAAAAATCATATCCAGAGTCTATAAAAGTGATCTAGATTTACTTTTATGTCTTTAACTTCAAAAATAAAAAGTAAATGTCTCCCACAAAAGCACGGCCAAATTGTTCACCGACTGTTAACTTAAAAAATAAAGGTAGCATGTTTAATTTAAAAAGGAAAACAGTAGCTTTCTGATAAAGATACCCTTGAGTAATTGGAAGCCTTGGAAACCAGGAAGTCTCTGTGGCCCATGACCCTAGCTGAGTTCCATACAGTATCAAAGTCACCGGAGTGGGAACAGGTGGTGGTCTGCAGGTGGCAGGGGGCACACGGGGTCTCTGCACTCCCCCTGGGGCTTGTTACTGTGGTCGAACTGTGGCGTCACTGCTGCAATTGTGTGTTCACCCTGGCAGAAACCTTAGCCTTCTCAAGTACTCAGAGCCACTCTGGAGCATGGCTCTGAAGGCAGATGCAATGGATGCTGGAGGCAAAGGCAGCAGACAGGAACACTTAGGACCTAGTGTTATTGAAACTGTTTTCTGGACAGTGAATGGCACACATTCTACAGAGGACTGTCTCCAGTGCCCTGGAAGCATGTGTCTGGGTTTATGCAGGGATGTGTAGTAAAAGAAGAGATCTCTGAAACAGAGACAGTGAGAAAGAAAAGAAAACTCCAGAGCTCAAGAGAGAGAGAAAAGGAGAAAGCAGAAACAGAAGAAATTCCAAGCTTTTTTTCTTTGCATTTTTATCCCTTTGCTTATACTTGGTCTCCTCTCCAAGACAGGAATCCCTTCATTGTTTTCTTTGACAGCAGCCACCTCAACATTAATCAGGGTTCGTAGGGAAGGACAGAGGATTTGTCAAAAAAAAAAAAAAAAAATTCTAAGCAGCGCCCAGTAAAGAACATATCCACAGGGTTGAAAAAAAAATACTTTTTGATGATGCTAGTGATATATAAATGTTTCAGAAAAAAAAATTGGATGCAGATTGTTTTATTTTTCTTCAACTATCATATGGCTATAAACCTAGTGAATTTTAAATGTGAAACCTCCCTTGCAATTTGAGTTCATTAACAAAGGTGCATTATTGTGAATACATGTGTGGAATGTATCCACAACATCCGGACCTGAGTATTTCATTTCATTTGCTAGACTCCATAATCAATATTAAATGCTGTATGATCAAATCTACTGCAGTACTCAGTGTCCAATACAGAGGGGACTAGAGTGAAAGAAATGACTGGGCTGCGATCCAGCTCTGCAGTAGCCATAGAAGATAATAATCAAAAGCAACTTGACAGGATAGGGTAATATATTTTCCCTCGGAGAAATGAAGCTGTAATTAGATTGTACAATGAATTAAGGAATTCACAGAATCTTGTGTGCAACAATAAAATTAAATCGGGTTTAAATATTACTTATCGTGGGCTTATCTTTCACCTTCTGCATTTAGGGGAAAAGCCCAGACTCAGAGAATGTGAACATTGGTGCTTCCAGGTACATTATCTCTGGAACTTAGGTCCTAAAAAAAGTTACTTTTCTTTGCTAAATAAGAAACAACTCCCTATTTCTTTTGATACTGCTTAATTTTCTCCAAAATTGTTGTTCTCTGTCTCTTTAGCATTTCACTATCTATATCTCTGTCTCTGTCTCAGTCCCAGTCTTGATCTAACATCCTATGCCCCCCACCCCACACCCCGCCCTGCAACACACACATTTATCTGAAGATAGGAACTAGGCAGTACAGGTTTTTTGCCCATTAAATTATTTATTTTTTCTCCTGATTAGACTTCAATGTACCCAAATCTTTTCACGTATTATTAATGGAACCAAAAGAGCAGTGAAATGCAATATTTCTCTACAAATATGGGAAGATTTAGATTTGAGAGGCCTTTATCCTATTACTGAGTAAATAAGTAATATCCTGAGTTTATTTTTAAAGAAATATCTACTTCTTGTTATGAGGTCTGTTTTAAGAACTGAACTAATACTAGACTCTTACCATTGAATCTTTAAAACACCACGATACTTATTATTTTCAAATTAATAATATATGTTAAATCAATTAACATAAAATTTAGTACAAATTTTCAATTATTCTTAGATTAGCATATATTATAAAGAAGACAAACAATAAAAGGAAACTGTAATAGAATTTTTTCCTAAAGCCAAAAATAATTAAATGTTATTCCTTTCTTAAGTAAGCAGCTATTACAACCATAGATTCTACAAAACTCTTTAGTGTGGAAGTTAAAGCCATCTCCAAGTTTTGAGTGGGAAGTAGTGCAAAACAGGAGTCCTAAGACACCATGATTGATACCAGTAGCTTTCATATCACAGGGGTGCAATCTTGTTCATTACTAGGAGATCCCTAGTTTTTTAAAGACAATATCACAATATTCAAGTTTATTAAAACAAGAATTACTCTGAAGGATTCCTAATTTCTTTAGGACTTACAAAACGAGTTTCTTTAAGGAACCTAAGCTCTTTACAATTGTTAAAAAAGCATAATAGATTTTATGGCAAGTGTCGAAGTTTTTATGCTTAATTTATTGATGAATCCTGATTCTTCCTGAAAAGTCTCTAAAACCCACATCAGTGTGTCCTCTGATATGAAGGGACATTCATCATCTCTCCTGTTGACCTGAATATAATGCTGAAAGTAAACATTTGTCATTGCAATACAGTCATAATATAAAGTCCACCAGGAAAATAAACTTGACCCTGAATAAGAATTTGCCATCAGAAGTGCCAGAAGCTCTGTCCTGCCACCACTTCCTCCAGAATGTAAGCATCGTGTGGGCCGAAGGTGCATCTCACCATAGATTTCCCACAGCTTAAAGGAGAGCCTGGATGTAGCAAATGCTCAATAATTATTTGATGTATAAATCTGACCGGTGTGCCACTCAAATGGATTTGTCTGTTTCAGTTAATGTGACTTATTACTGCAGTGAGGCTAACGTGTTCTGTTTATTCTCATTTCTAGGCAGCTTCACTAGCCAGAGTGGTTTCATTTCTTCAAAGAGATATCGATTTAGGAAATGATAACAGGAATATAATGCAAGCATCCATTATCCCCCTAACCTAGCTATGGAGGCCCATCATGGTGAAAGCAGTCTTCTTGCCAGGGACTTGGTATTCTAAGGTTAAAGACTTAGGTTTTAACGTGAGTCCCTCTAGAACTTCCTTTCAAGTCATACTGTTTTCTATCATATAGGTGACTCACAAAAGCAATCACCATTTGAAGTAAGGTAAATGGAAGCACACTACAGTTCCCATACCGCTGGGCCTACAGAGATAAATATCTAATCTGGTAAGGATGGCCAATTGATACCAACTTCCTAAGCAATGGCAGCCTTAACCTGAAGCACACGCTCATGCAGAAAGTGCTGGTGAATCTAGGTATACCCCTGAGATTTGGCATGGGTGAGTCACCTGTATACCCAAACAAATATGTTCAGAGATCAGACTTTCCAATAAGGTGGAAGAGTAACTGAACTCAGACATGTGTTAGATTTATCAACATGTCCTTACTATATATGAAAATAAAATTTAGTACATGGATATCCCAATGAGTGTTTTGGCCTCCTTCATTTGCAGAATTGTGATTCTGTAGAGATAACAACAACAAAAAAGATTAAATAAATTTTTCTTTAACATTATTATAAAGGCTCTAGGTAGATTAAGATTTAGCAAGATCATTTAGAAAAGTAAGAGATTTAATAATGTAAAATAGAAAACTACAGACTTCAAAAGTATTTTTGCCATGATTTATTAGAAGGAAGCCAAAATGCTGCTTAATAGAATCTTTACCTTTGTACTGAGTATTATCACAGTACAGACATGGCTTTTATAGATGCAGTCTTTTGCATTTAAATACAAGAAGACTTAGAGCAATCAGAATGATTATGGTCATATTAACAATACAAAAAATTCTATTTTTATATACCACATTTGATTCTCTGAATGATATGAAGTTTTCATAACTAACCAATTTTGTTATATTCTTTAAATTTTGCGAACTGTTGAATGCATTTTAATTAGCCTTTTATAACAACATCCTTGTTAAGCATTAAAAGCTCATGTTATCGTTTCCTATTTTACAGGAGATAGAAGCAAATTACAGAATGCAGATTTTCAAGTCAAATTTTTCATATAATCCCAACCATCATTTCAAAGCATTTACCAAAGATAACTGAGAAAAAAGCAAATGTTAAGTTATTCAATAAATTAGTAGCATGTTTCACTATGGAAACCTTTATTCATCTGTGTTCTTTTAAGCAACTAATAAAGGGAACTGTGACCCCACAGTCGCCTCCTGAGCACCTCAGCCATGTGCTAGAAGTTTAACTTGTAGGGTGTGATGGTGTAAGGCCTTTACTTTTTAACTTATTACCCTCTCATTTCTCTTCTCTTGTGCAATATTTCTCACCAGTGTGTAAAGTACTCAACTCCTCTTCTGACGACATTTAAAAGTCACAGATTGAAAAGTTACTCCAGTTCTAGAAGAGGCATTGCACTTTAATTAAGTTTCATTTAATACAGGCTCTATGATTGTGTTTGGTGGTTAAGGGATGTCAAAGGGGCTGTGTTTTATGACTGCTTCACTGCCTTTAATGCTATTATTTATTACTTGAAAGACATCATTTTGTCATATATATGTCTTGGGGGAAAATGGCTACTATTTCATGGTATTGTGATTTACACAGAGTATAATTCCAATATAAATTTGTATAAATTCCTTAACATGGTAAACCGCAGCATTTGTTTTCTGGCCATTTATATTACGTGTTTTTGGAGAAAATATTTACTGACTTAAACTCTCAAAAGAGTTCACTGAGTAATGACACTCGGTCACGACACGGATATTTATCAGACCTGCCACCCTGCAGAGGAAGAATGGGAGGGAGAAAAAGGACATATAAGAGGAGAGGAAAATGGAAAGAGTGAAGAGAAAGGAAATGGGCAGAAATGATTGACCCTCAGGAATAGCTGTAGTTTGGGGCTGAAACAGAGATGGGTCATATTTTCTTGGGAGGATTGCCTTTCTTCAAACGTATCCCAGAAAGGGCAGGGTGGTGGCCATTCTGGCCTCTGAACAGCAAAGCTACCAGCGTAGGGAGGTAAAGAGGGTTATAGGGACACATGTGTGCCACTCAACTCCCTAAATCCCTCAAGAATATATGTTCGCTTCTTATTTCTATAGTCTAAAAGACCCAATTTTTAACATTTATGTTGGAAAAATATGCAAAACATGTTATCTATAAAGTTAGAATACTTATCTTGCAATATTTGTGAATTGTATGATTTATAGTTTATTCAAATCTCCTAATTTACTTGATGAGTCATAACCTGCCGACAAATGAGAGATTAAAAGTGTCCCGGCATTAAGGTGAGCAAAGATGTGGGGAGTCTGTCGGTTAAGAAAGGTCCAAGAGCACAATTAGCTGGAAGCTAGGGCTGAGGAAAGAGACAGGGCTGGACACACACAGGGGAGAATTCAAACTAACCCATTATTATGAAGTTAAAACTAAGCAAAGCACATCAAACCTTCTTTTGCTTACAGTTGCGTATATCAAATAAATTTATTGATTGATTGGACCGATTCCCCACTGCCTCCTTTTGTGACCAATGATAAAGTAGGCTAATTCAAACAAAAGATTTTGTTTCCTAAACTTGGACTTTTGTTGTACTCTTTGATAATTTTGTGAGGTATGTTTTCTTTTTCAAATACCTTGATTTTTTTTTCTAATTTAACAAGTTATTATCTCATCTTTAACTTATGAAGAGATTGACTTTCTAAAAGAAATACTGGTATTTTTTAAAAGTTAGTAAACTAATGCTCCAGCAATGCAAAAGTCATTTCTATATTTTTCCAGAGAGTTTGGATAGCTTTGGTGAAACAGAGGACATAAATAACATTACATTACAAAGAAAGTTACAGAGGCAATTTTAGAAATTTATGAGCATTGCCTAAAGAGAAAGAAGGGTTACTCTTCTGCTCTAGTTTTTGTTTTAATATATATTTGTTAATATAATATGTTGTAATATTTTTATTATAAGATGTAAAATTACCTCATACTTTTTTCTGTTCTTAAAAAGTCCATTGCAATTAGGTGGTACATTTTATTCTTGAAATTTGAGGTAATTTGTCATCAAAATGTTATTAAAATAGTTCTACCTAGGTAATTCAAAAGTGAACTTAAGTGTATTAAGGATCCCAAACATTCTTATGCAAGAAGGCAAGGTATTTTTCAAGATAATTTAGGAGTTTACTTATATAATTTTTACATTTCAATAAGTTACATATTATTATGAGAGAAGCAAAGTACCCAGATGGAACTGTGTTTGAACATTGTTGAGCATGGAATACTGTCTTTTTCCAATGGACTGCGATTATGGAAACACCTGTGTTGCATAAATTTGCACTGACCCACAGTTAAATTATACTGTGTTCAATTGGCCTTTGAATTTCTCATTTCTCACCTGTGGGTGAGATGTTCTACTTGTCATCAACTGTAGTATGACAAACTTGTGTCGAAGATGATAAATCATGTGAAGCTATTTAAAATATTTTATATTATTCAACCCACGGTATATATTATAACTTAAATGCGCTCTTTGATTTAAACTTACTAATTGCTTATTTTAGATCTAACATAAAATCATGCCAAAAATATCTATTTGGAAATACTCAGTGATTAAATGTGAAATAATTCAAATGGTTCATTTGTTTTTGATTCACATCTGTTTAAGAGAGAGAAATATATAATGTCAAAGTAACTAACCAAGGTTGAGTAAATCCAACAAAAAGCATGGGTCAAAATAATTCATTATCTTGATATTTTATCCCGAATATGAAAATACTGATCATTAGTACATTTGGGAACATTATGATAAACTAAATTTTTCATTTTTTATCCTGATGTTTGAAACTAAGTTGTTATATCCAGAATTTAGAGATTCCATAAGAATGGGATATTGCAGTGTTCATAATTAAAATTTAAAGAGATTTTCTTCACTTTAGATATGGAAACCTATGTCTGTGGTATGTACGATAGGACCACGAGAAGACAAGTTGCAGGATTTTACTAGGTAGGAAAATGCACCAAGTGTATATGTTCCAAAAAATCTCAGTTGCACGTCTCCTCTTTAAACCTTAATCACTTCCAGAAACACATTCTAGTGACTCTAGTTCCTATCTCGAATAAAAGAGTTTTCTGGAAGAATAAATTGTTGAGTAAGAGGAGGTTTCCTACTCAGGTTTGGTTTAGAAATTAAATAAAATATTCTGATATAGTTTTATATTTATTTTCTCCAAATTGGGATTATGTCTGTATCTCGTGTACCCACTAAATAGTCAACTATATGCCGCACTCCACTAGGTTGTACAGACCATGCACAGCTACTTGTTACAACAAGCATAAATCATTGTGGAACTCATAGACTATAACTTGTATTCAATTTATTACTATAGACACATTTATTGGGATAGAATTTTTACAGTCTCATAATATTCTGAGGAGCTCACCATAAACTATTAACAAGAAAGGAACACTATTAATAATGAACATCCCAGAGCAGTTATTTTCAGAAAGTTTTTGACCCTGAGAATGAAATTAGTTATGATGGGTTTGAGATAACAAACATATACCTTTAATCTGCTAAAATACCTGAAAAGAAATTTATTAACCTGATATCATTATTTCAGAAACATAAATTGCTTTAAGAATTTTGTAAAGTATGAAGGCTTTTAAATATTGATACCTTTGTATTATGTTATAAAATATTTATTCTCACATTCCTGTTTTGAACATGTTAAACCATTCCTGATATTCTGCCATCATTCTAGGGTGGTTTCATGTTTTAAAAATAGCCTTATGGACAAAATTTTATTAATTCATTTTACTTAATATAGGTCACTTGGTTTAAATGATTTTTAAAATATGAACTTTTAATTGCTGTTTTTTTGGTAGTATTTTTTAAAAATATTGTCTACATCAGTTAAGTGTATTATCACTGAAATGTCACATGATATTGCAACCTTAATAAAAGTGAGTTAATTAACTTGTCAGGCTTTATCAACTGCTGAGTAAATAAGATAAGCCCTATTTCAATGGCTTTTTCTTTCTTTTTTTTTTTTCTTTTCATTTTGCTTATGCCAATTCTGGCTGCCTAAATTACACTCATTTTTATAGACTTTTTCATTGATCTATCACCAAAGAACCCAGCTGACAGCACCTTTCCTCATGTGATAGGACTATGTCAGGGTGGGTATAACCACTCACATGCCTTCATAAAATAACATACAGATTTTCAAATTTTTTCCTCTGCAAAATCTATTAGTTTGAACCATATGAAATTGTCCATACTTGTTTTGACTAAAAAGAGTATATGATTTTGAGGTCTACATCGCTCCTCATTTATCCTCATTTTTGTTTCTGATTGGCCAAGAGGAAAAACATCTTACTCTGACTTCCCACAGTCAAAACGATCTACCTAACATCTGATATCTGGCCAACTAAAAAATCACCAACATTTTGGGTTGGTAGCAGGAATTTCAAAATGTCTTTGCTATATCCTTGATTGCAACATTGACAAAATTATAAAATAGAATTTGTATTTAGTACACAGTGAATGTGTGTGTGTTTGTGTGTAAATTATTCTTGTTTACCACTTTCCATGAAAAACATCTAAAGTAGAAAAAAGAAGTTTCTTCCGCATATCCAACTCTAACTCTTGTTTATTTGCAACACATATTGCAGAGGTTTCTTTCCCTTTGCATTTATAGAGGCTGGCATACACATACTTGTGCATGCATGCACACACACACACACACCCGTATTTCACAATAATAGGATCATGATACAAATGTTTAGATCACTTCATTGGTCAGTATTGGAAAAGATTCTGGAGGAAACTAAAACTACAAAACACAGCTAGTAATTGGAGAGAAGCAGCAGAAAACTGGCAGAGAAGTAGGGCCCACAAGAAGCACAGCACACCTTCTAAGGACATGCTGGGACCAGGGGAGAGTTTGGAAGCCCATTAAGGACCTTTCCAGGCCTTTTCTCATGTCTTTCTGTGGCTGTCCTAAGCTCAGATTATTAAAGTACCTCATGTATCAGTTTCCTATTGCATAACCAATTACCTCAAACATAGCATTTTAAAACAGCCCACATTTATTCTCTTGCAGTTCTCGAGGTTTGAAACCTGAAATGATCTCACTGGCAGAGCAGTTCCTCCTTCTAGAGGATGTAAGAAATCATCCATTTCTGTGGCTTCTCCTGCTTTCCCACATCATGTGGCTTGCGGCTCCCTCCTCAATGTCAAATCATTCGGTCTAGCGTCTTCAGATCTCTCTCTGGTTGATTCCTTTGTCTCCCTCTTACTTTTATAAGGACCTTATGATTCATTGGGTCTACCTGGATAACACAGGATAATCTCCTCAAGGTCAGCTGAGTAGTCACTGTAATTCCATCAGCAACATTAATTTTCCTTTACTATGTGACCTAACATATTCGTAGGTTCTGGGTATAAAGATGTAGACATCTTTGTGGGGGCGCTATTATTCTGCCTATCACATCTTATGTACAGATTTAGGTCAGACCATGCAATAGTTTGATTGTTTGCTCTGTGTAGCGGTCTCTTACAACGTAAAGTTAGATCATGTGATTCCTCTTCTCAAACCCTCTGACAGTTTCCAATTTTTCTCTGAGGTAATTCAAATTGCTTAAAACAGCCTCCAAAGTGCTTCAGGATCCGTCTCCCAATTCATGCTAAATCTCCAAGCACTGTCTCCTTTCCTTCTGCCTCTCTAACTTGAACTGGACTCCTATTTCTCACCATGCCAGGCACCCTCTGTCCCAGGGCCTTTGCACTTGCTGTTCTCTCTGCCTAATCTACATCTTCTCCTGGTACTCATGCAGCCATCTTGTTTAATCTTTTACTCAAATATTTATGTCTCTGTGACAACTTTCCAGCTAGTTAACCCTAAATAACATGGCACTGGCCCTGCCCTCATTGTTTTCTGTTTTACTTTTTTTGTAACACTCATCAGCAGCTCACATTTTTCTTATTTACCTTCTTCGAGACCTGTCTTTGGCCACTTGAATGTTAGCTCTGTGAGGGCAGAAATAGTTGTCTCTTTTGTTCACAGCTGTCTTTATTTCCAATGCCTTGAATAGCAGATGGTCATTAAACATTCCTTTAATTCATGCACTGTACCATATGCCTCTTAAATGTCCTCTGGCATATTGTAGTCCAATATACATATTTGATCATCTCCGTAATCTCCGCATCTCAAAACTTATATCTTACAATTTATAAACTATAAATAACGCTGCCAAAAATTCAATGTTCAATAATTTCATTCAACAAATATTTTCTGAGAACCACTATGTCTGGCACCATATTTTACGTATTCTAGCTCAGTTAACCCTATTCTCTTTTAATTACTGTACCTTGTCAGCCATTTGCACATGCTAAGTTTAAATATTGCTTTGGGAAATGTTTGTGTAACACACAAGTTTGTGTGTTTGTGATTGTGTATGTATACATGCGTGTGTGAGAGAGAGGGAGAGTGCTATAGATAGAGAGATAGACAGGCAGAAAGATAGATAGACAGGGACAGAGAGATTGTGTTTGGGCTCTATAAAAAGTTTCCTTCTGATCATGCAGGATGCCCAAACTTTGAAACGCACTGCCGTTAAGGCATGGCAAGCACAGGGCAGTACAAAGGTTATAGAAAGGAAATAATATGGCCTCGTGTGAACAGAATCTCCATAGAAATGATGGTGGTAAATGAAAGCAGAAAATCAGTTTTTAAATTGACCAAACTCATCTATTATAGCAAGAGCATGTTCTCGTATGTAAACATGATGTACTTCTCTAATTAGTAACTAATATTAGTGCTATAACTGCTACCAGAAAACTATGACTATAGAACCATTATAAATATCTTTGCAGTATAAAGTAGTGCATCTTGTATTTTAAATGATTTTGTGTATTGTAGCTGCATAGAAAAACACACATTTTCTTCGCATTCAATGTTCAAAGCAGAAGCCAGTTGGAAAATCTGCCACAGACTTTATTTTTTAGATTTCCCATTTGAGTGCACCACAATGGGTAAGGGAGGAGCAAACAGTCTGACATGCTATTTATCCAGCTATAAAATTATCATAATTAGAGAAAGTGTGATATTTTGGTATTTAAAAGAGCTTATTAGTTCTTTGAATAATATTTATAAGCAAATATTTGCATTTAAAATATATATAATTATATGAAGCATAATCGAAGAAATTAGTTTTAGGGTTGTAAATTAATGGTTATTTATAGTTGCCATAAAATTGATAGGGATTTTAAATATTAAAAAAGTGTCTGTTTATATATGAGTCATATTTACTCCCTTGGGGGCACAGGAGGTATTTAAGGCTTCTCACAGATGTTCCAGGATCAATTTATGTAGTGTGAAGAACTGGTGACATATATATGAACTATATGGAAAGTGAATCCATTTTTTTACCTTAAAAATAAATTGATGCACAATACCACCCAAGAGAATAGGAGATACTCTATATTTGCATATGACAACTAGCTGTGAATATACAGGATAGATGAATCTGTCATTTTTTAATTTACTATGTCAATAAAGATATTGTCCCTCACAAATCTATCAAATCTTAATATTAAAACACACACACACACATTCTATAGATAAAGATTTTCAGAATTCTATGTTATAAAATTTTCTTGTATTTTTACATCTACTTTTTAAGTAATAGATTAATTTTTAGAGCAGTTTTAAGGTTACTGACCATAAAAGACAGAGTTCCCATAAACTCCATCTCCATCTTGTACTCAGTTTCTCCTTTATTAACGTTGTGTTTTATTGTGGTATATTTGTTACAACTGATGAACCAATATTGATATATTACTATTAACCAAGTACTTAGTTTACGTTAGGGTTCACTTTTTGCATTGTATGGCACTATGGGTTTTCACATAATGTCATGTATCTTTCATTAGTATTACACAGAATCATTCATTTCATTGCTCTAAAAATCACCAATGCTCCACCCATTTATTTCTACCCCCTTCTCCTAACTCCTAGCAGCCACTGATCTTTTCATTGAGATTAAATTTTTGCTTTTTCCAGAAAGTCATAATGTAGATTCATGTGCATTGGCTTCCTTAGCTTAGCAATATGCATTTAGGATTTCTCCATGTCTTTTTATGGCTTGATTTTTCATTTCTTTTTATTGCTGAATAACATTCCACTGTATGGATATACCATAGTTTGCTTACCCATTCTTCTATTGAAGGACATCTCGGTTGCTCCTTATTTTGGGCATTTCTGAATAAAACTACTATAAACATTCATATGCAGGTTTGTGTGTGGACATAAGTTTTCAACTTATTTGAATAAATATCAAGGTGGGTGTAATTGCTGAATTATCTTTTAGAATGTCTGTGCCATTTTGCATTTCTACCAGCAGTGAATAAAAGTTCCTGCTGCTGTCCATCCTTGCCAGCCTTTGGTATTGCAGCTGCTTTAAATTTTAACATTATAAAAAATGTGATAGCTGTGTAATGGTATTGCATTGTTATTTACTGTGCAATCCCATAATGACATGATACTGAGCATCTTTCCATGTACTTACTTGCCATCTGCGTATCTTTGGTGGGGTGTTAGAATCTTTT
Source organism: Eidolon dupreanum (assembly GCA_028627145.1). Taxonomy (NCBI): domain Eukaryota; kingdom Metazoa; phylum Chordata; class Mammalia; order Chiroptera; family Pteropodidae; genus Eidolon; species Eidolon dupreanum. The sequence goes on along the minus strand of CM053515.1, from coordinate 47,572,433 downwards.
ACTCACTTTTAAATTGGGGTTTTTCTTATTGTTCTGTTTTGAAAGTTCTTTGTATATTTAAGATTCAAACCTTTTATCAACTGTGTTTTTGTAAATATTTTTCAAAAAGTAAGTGGCTTGTCTTTTTTCTCCTTTATGAGTTGGTTTTGAAGTACAGGTTTTCAGATTTTAATGAAGTCCGAATTATAATTTTTTTTTTCTTACAGGAATCATGCTTTTTGTGTTATGTCTAAAAAGTCATTACTAAATCCAAGGTTACCTAGATTTTCTCTTATGTTATCTTTTAGAAACTGTATAATTTTTATTATACATTTAAGTCTATAATCAAATTTAAATTAATTTTGCAAAAAGGTGTAAGGTCTGTGTTTAAACTGAGTTTTTGGCATGTGGATGTCTAGTTGTTCTAACAGTATTTACTGAAAAGAATATAAATTCTTCATTGAAAATTGCCTTTGCTCCTTTGTCTAAGATGAGCTCACCATAATTTATGGGTCTATTTCTTAGCTTTCTTAGCTCTCTATTCTGCTCCATTGGTCTAGTTATCTCTCCCCCCACCTCCCCGGAATACTGCACTATTATAGTTATTGTGGCTTTGTGGTAATTCTTGAATTTGGATATTTCGACTTCGTTCATCTTCAACATTGTGTTTGACTATTTTGGTTCTTTTGCCTTTTCATATAAACTTTAGAATTAGTTGGCCAATCTACACAAAATAACTTGTGTGATTTTGACTAGGACTATGCTGAATCTATAGAAAGTTGGGAAGAACTGACAGTTTAACAATACCGAGTCTTCTTATCAAAGAACAGGAATTATCTCTCCATTTATTTAAGTAGTCTTGAATTTCTTTCTCTTTTTTTTTTAGAGTTTGTAGTTTTTCTCACATAAATTTTGTCCATATTTTGTTAGCTTTATACTTTGTTTTAATTTATTTATGGTGCTATTGTAAACAGTGTATTTTTAATTTCAAATTCTAATTGTTTATTGCTGGTACACAGGAAAGCAATTGACTTTTGCATATCAGACTTCTATCTTGCCATGTTTCAATAATTTCTACATAGATAGTCATGCCATCTGTGAATGAAGACAGCTTTATTTCTTCATTCCAATATCTATACCTGCTATTTCCTTCTCTTGTCTTATTGCATTAGATAAGACTTCTAGCATGATGGAGTAGTGAGAGAGAACACCTGGAGAAAAGCATTCATTTCTCACTATTATGGATGATAACTGTTGTAGGTTTTTTATCTATATTTTTATTAAGTTGAGGAAGAACCAGTTCTTGGTTTTGTCGATTTTCTCTATTGATTTCCTATTTTAAATGACATTGATTTCCACCCTAATTTGTATAATTTTTCTTCTGCTTAGTTTAGATATAATTTACTTCTCATTTTCTAGTTTCCTAAAATGGTAGCTTAGATTATTGACTTTACATCTTTCTTCTTTTTAAATATACACTATTGTTTCAAATTTCCCTCTAAGAACTGTTTTCATTGCATTCTAGAAATTTTGACAAGTTGTATTTTTTCTTACTTGGTCCAAAGTGTTTTTTAATTTCTCTTGAGAATTCTTCTTTAAGCCACATATCATTGAGAATGGTGCTGTGTAATCTCCAGTATGTATCTTTCTGTTGCTGATTTTATTGTAGTCTGAGAACATACATTGCATAATTTTTACATTTTAAGTGTTTTAAGGTATGTTTTATGACCAGATATAGTATTTCTAGGTGAATATTCTGTGTGAACTTGAGAAGAATGTTTATTCTACTATTGTAGGATGCAGTATTTTTAATGGCAAAGTAAAATGTAGATGTCAGAAAATGATTTTGAAAATTCAAGCTACCCAATCCAAAATATGTGTCTATGTAGAACCCGGTATGCATTCTGAAGACCTCAGAAGAAGAATATATTACTTCACATGTCGTTCTGTGATTTATTGATCTATATGAAAATAATGCAGAGACTCCAAGTAATTACTAGTTTGGAAATCACTGCCACATACATATGAAAAAGCCAAGAAAACTTGATTAAGTTTCCTCACACAAGCAAGGGATAGAAATAAAAACCTCTTATCCAGATCACTTTGAGCAGTGCCTGGAGTGAAAGAGAAATGAAGATAGCCAAGAGTCCAGAACACTGATGCTTTTCTTATGGTGGTTATTTAATTGTTTTCCATTCAATCAGCATTAGAAAGAAAGACTCTTTTCAGGTGCCATGGAGTTATATGAAAGACTTTTTAGAGAGTCAGTTCTGCTACTTCAGAAAACCTGGGAAATAAGAAAGTGAAGTCCTTATACAGCAGACCCAAGTATATGTATTGGTGTTATCACCCAAATACAGAAGGAGAAACTAACCCAATGTCACATTAACTATCTTTTTGGATGACCTGGTTAAAACTCTATTGATGTGAACTTTAAAACTGGAGAATATACCACCAGTCACGTGACCTCCAAGAAAAATATCCATATGGTACACACAAATGCTCTTTCATACATGCCAAAATGTTTGTTTTATTTTTTATTCTGTAGTTCTCCTGTTTGGGGAAGCAGAAGAACTGATAACAGTAAATAAGAATGACATACTTTTGTTCTCCACAACAAGGTACATATGTTTGTAAATACACAATGAGTATGTAAAACATAAAATATATGAAACTGAGTCCAAGGTTTACTTTTGTAGAAGTAATAAAATAATTTGGCTAAAATAAATTCCAATATGGAGAAAAATGAAGTTAACATGAAACCTAGACAAATGGCTGGCTGAATTCAGCTGAAAAATTGCACAATTACATTCTTAATTGTGTATGTTTTTATAAGTGTAAGTTATAGGTCAAATGTAAGCATTTGTTAATATTTTCAAATGATCATGTCCAGTTCATTGTATAAAGCTAAATTAACTAAGATTAATGCACAATTCTAATTCAGTGTGATTGGGGTTTCCTGCTGGCATTTATTAGAAAGCAACCATCTATTATTTTATTAGATGATTGAATGAATTATATTTTAAATGCTAATAATCAATGTGAGTTTAACAAAAATTACATTGTAAAAATAAAGGTAAATTCTAACATCTAAAATTTACATGCTCTTCTTAATCTGAATCAGAATGGTCATTGTATCAAAACTATATTTTATGACTAGGTAAATAACAACTAATAAAAGATTTCATAACAATTCTATATTACCAAAATTGCCATTGAAGCACTCTTAATAGTAAGAATGTAGAAGTGACATGAGAGGATAATTAATGGTAGTGTAGGGTGATATTAAAATTCAAACTAGTCGATTTCTTTCTGTTCTCTTTTTTGCATTAACCCATTATGCAACTTTGCACCAACTCTTTATTTTTCTCTCTAAGTCTGTTTTCTTGTCTTTATATTAATTTAGTTGAGCAAATCTTAAAGTTCTTGTCTGCTTGAAATACTGTCTGAGTTTATGAGATTGTTAAGAAATCCAACGGGACTTCTATCGCTATGACCAGACATAGCCAGGTTATATATGAGTTACTCAGATTGGGCTTGAAATATAATTTATATTGAGGTTTACCAGAGACTCAGGTTGAGCTGCCATTACTTTCTGCCCTGGGTGCTGAACACATACAAAAATCTCAAAATGTTAGTTCAAAATAGGAAATTCACTTGAAACAGAATTGGAAGTGATATTTTTTAAAGTTATGAATAGATGAAGTTTTTAAACATTTCTTGACATGCATTTAATCTGGTTTGATTCATAAGACCCATTAAAAAATGAGACCTTTATTTCTACTTGTGGTACTACATACCCATCACTAACAGTGTTTCATGCATGTCAGAAGGAGTATGCCCTCTTGAGACACAATACTATACATGTGTTCTACAGTGATAATAAAAATAATAATCAATATTCATTAAACAATAGGTATCAAATTCTGTTCTAAGTTTCCATGTGGTAACTCACTTAGTGTTCTTAATAGCCCTGTGAAATGACAATTTCTCCCATTTTACTGAGGAGGAAACACAGAGATAGAGGGTCTAATTAACTTGGCCCAAATTACCTAGGTTTTAAGTGATAAAGCCAGACTTTGAACTCATAGAGTCTGGTCCTTGAGTCCATACTTCTAAGTATTATATTCACTCTCTCTATATATGTGATCTTAATATTATGAGTACCCACATATTTCCTGAAATTGTAAGTGACGTAAACATCATTCAGGTAGTTATCTATAAGAATACCAGGAAGAGATTTTTTAACTTGAGTCTAAATTATAATGAAAAATTTTTGTTTGAAATGGATGAAAATGGATGAAACTCACACTACTGAATAAGAACAGTTTCCAAATAATTACCCTAAATATAATTATATAGATGCTAAATTGCAAATTACAGCTGTTGTTTTTTTGAGGTTCATGTCCAATTTTTCTGTAAATTACTGTTGAAAATCTTAGCTAAATGTAGCCAAGTGAAATATCCTGTTCCTTGTTCTTTCAGAATTCATTTCAACTTCTAGTGGTGTTCTTGCACCATTTGACAAATACCTCTGTTCTATGATAATTACTATGAAATGGTCATTTGCTTGTATTGGGGCATTTACTACAATTATGTAGTAAAATGTAGCATGAAGCATAGTACCAATAGACATAATTGTTTATCAAACTTTAGAGTCCTCAAGTTCACTCCTCAAGAGACTTGAGGTGCTATCTGATGTCCATGTGTTGTGCACCTGGAATATTACTTGTTTCTTATTTAATTTTCTCAAAACTGAAGGTGTTCTCTTTATTCTTATACACACTTTGCAAATGTCAGTCATAGTTATTTACTTAATGGTTTCTCTTCTATGTGACCTTTCTCTGACTCCATCTCTTCCTAAGCTGCTTAATGGTAATAAATATGGTTCTAGACTTCCCAATAAGAAAGTACAACTTCATCCAATAAATATTTACTGAGTGCCTACAATAGGCTAAGCACTTTCAAATCAAGTATGACTTAATGAAGATAACATGATTCAGAAACAATTGACTAGGCTGTATTTCCCACCTAGTATAAGTCAATACTTTTCTTTCCTGTGGCATGCAACCATTTCTTCCCTGGCACATGTGATTACAGTATAATCGTAGATACCTGCTGGTGGACACTAAGTAGATCAATTAATGTATTTATTGCATGTTAAGAATGGGTTTTCTGGAAGAGTACACATTTTTAGTAGAAGTACATTCTAACAAAGTATCCACCAAATGTTGAATATTTAATTAAACATGAAGCATCCCACAGAAAAGCTACAATCGTAATAGTCTTAATATAAAATAAGGAATTATTTTTAGAAAAATGCTTTTTCTCCTTAATGGTATATTGCTTTCGTGAAGGGGTTGATGTTCAGGCATTTTTTGCAACTGAGGGTTTTCCTTCCTGATGTATGCTCTTTTTTCTCAAGCTGGGATTTATGTCTTGACATGTTTTACTGACAGTATTCAATATCAATAGGATCATTCATGTGATCTGTGAGAAAGCACACATAAACATTCAAATACATACCAAGATAAATTAAACCTTCTGGGGAAAGAATATAAGTATGATGAGAATTGAACAATGAAAAAATGCCAAGCATTCCAATCCCTGATGTTTTTTCAATAGCTGAAGCCATTTTGGTATTGGACTATTCAAAAAAAAAAAAGAAAGAAAGAAAGAAAGTGGCTTGCAGAGTCTTGGAAGGTTTTATCGATATGTTGGAAGCAGCCTAAAATAAGACTATAAATATCTGTTGCATGGCTTTCAAAATAAAGTGTTAATAATGTTTACGTATTAAATTAAGTGCTTTCTTATTTTGTAGCTGATAATTTTGCTCTTGACTCAGAGATGTTTGCCCTTGGAAGATCCTTTCTTAGGAGATCTCAGAGCACTGTTCGTGCTGCTCAAATCTGCATCTTTTTCCAATTGTCCATCACCAATAAATTTTACATATCAAATAGAATATATTAAAGGAGAAATATTCTAAGCTAAAGGGATTGTGTATTATCACTATGTGGATCTAGTTAATAGAAAAATAAATATAAAACAAATATGAAAGTGAAGGTATATCTTTATTTTTTAGCAACTAAAAAAGCTTTGTTTCCAGATCTCAGTCATTTATGGGGCAGTTCAAAAATCTCTCTTCCAGACCCAATTCTGATTGAAGACCTCCTCAGCAGTCTTGCCTACGGACTCACTCTATGCTTTATCCTCCTCCGTCTGCAGTTCTGAGTTTTAGGGATAAGATATAGGAAGACTAATTAAGAAAAGAAAAATGTAAATGAATAGAGACAAAATAACTAGAGGAAAGCTGAAAAAAGAAAGTGTTGTAAGAACAGCATAATTTCGTTCAGAGATAGGGTACAGGCTTCAAAAAACTGAAATATCTTTCTTTAGATGTTAGTGTCTCTTCCATTTATATTTTTAAAAAGGAGTAGAAGAAAATTCCATGAGGCTGTAGGAATAGCTAAGAAAGACTATAATGTAATAGTTCCCTATTATATTCATGGGTACTTTCATTTAACTTCTTAAAATATAAACATAAGTGCAATGGACAATGTAAATTGTGGCCTGATATATTAAATGACATTTTAAATAAAATATTTTTGATCATTGTATGATTGAAAACAAATAATTAAAGGGAAAATCATTTGTAGTCTCAAAATTTTCAAAGAATCACTTTGTCATTTGCTTGCATGACATATATTAATTTGGGAAATTACAAATCATTTATGAAAGGCCACTCAATCAAAATATGGAGAGTCACATGCCACAGAAAACAAACAAAAAAATAAGCTGAATACAACACAGTTTGAAAAAGTCCAATGATCTTATTAATAATGAAAGGATGCAAAGTTGTTATCATATGAAATTTATTATAGCCTGTAATGCTGGAATTGATTTATGACAAGTTTCATTCTTACAAACTTAAAGAACACTTTAAAGCAAGGTCGTATTCTTTCTCTCTTGTGCTAAAAGTATAAAGTCATATTTGAATCTTGGCTACACAGCAATATGTTTATTAGCTTTCGCTTGAAGTTAGGTTTCTGATGGTTTTACATTTTTTCTGTTTTTTTTTAAGACAAGTTTTATTTAATTTCCACACATTTTGTCATTAAATAAAACTGCATAATACATCAATTAATGTTGTTTTCAATGAAAAATGTACTTAATGATAATCATTATAGCTCACACTTACTGAGTATTCTGTGTCAGTCACTGTTATAAGAATGTGGAATGTATTAGCGCACTCGATATCACAGCAACACTGTAAGTCCCTGATGTAAAACCATTTTGCAGATAAAGAAACTGTGGCCCAGGAATAATCATTTAATGGTGGGTAGAAAACAAAATAAAGATGGCGATCCAGACACCAGGATCTAAGGTGGCAGAAATCACAGAGATCCACACAAAGTAATTGCTCAGTTAAATATTTAACTAATGAGGTTATTATTTGCTGTTCACTTGCTAGAATAGACTTATAACTCTCAGTCCCTCAAACTGTGTGTATGAGACATCTTTTTAAACATATATACATATATATATATATATATATATATATACACACATATATATACACATATATTTATATATATGAAATATATATACATATATTTCAAATCATGTTAAATGAATAGGATAGGTATATACCTTATTCTAGCTAACCATTTGGCTATCTGTAATATAAGACACAATTATTAGACAGCAAATGTGATAAAGGCTAACTAGGCCAAAAATTGAGGAATAACAGTCACATTCACAGTTTACTTTCCTCCTCACTACCTTGGGAAATGTTCTAAAATGCCCGAAGCAGCCCTCCCTTAAGTAATTTGACCCAATTTTTTTCATCAAAGTGATTATGGCTAAAACAAAAAAATCTTTATTTTAGCTTCAGAAATTTCTTGTGCCCTGGATTAGAATTTTAGCTTTTGATATTCAGACAAGTTCCTTTAAAATTTCTCTATATTTTAACTAAACAAAATGGTTGACAGGATTATAATCCCATCGGAGACTTTAAAAGAATAAGAATGTTGAAATGTATAAAGCAGCAATATTTGCTTGAAAGGTGCCACACGGCTTTGAGAATCTGGAAAAACTGAATGATTGTTTGTTTCAATAAAGTTGACAAATTTTCTATAGTTTTTTATAGTTTCTCTTCAGAAGGGGTGGAGAATATGTGGCTAGAATATAACATAACATTGCATTACTTAAAATATCTAAATTACATAAGTTTACAAAGGCGCTCAGAAAAGTCGCCGATTTTTTTGACTCTAAAATAGCAGCAGATGTAGACCTCTACTTTGTCAGTTTCACATTTTAAGTGAAAAATGTCACTAGTATTTTCCTGTAAGTTGGATACTTTCTTTTAAAAATGCATTAAAAATGAAAAAAATAACTGCTTTTGATAGAATTTTTGTTTACTCTTAATATCTGAAATAAAAAAAGAAATATTACATGTTAGGATTAACTTCAAATATGATATATTTTTTGTAGGACAATGTTCTATCCTGCTGGGCGTTTCTTTTAATTACATTATAATAACTGTCACACGAAATAACTCTAAGCCAGGCATGAAAGAATGAGAGAATTCATAAGAATTCAGTTTGTTCTCTTTTTTATTTTTATCTGACCTTGAGTAAATCACCTTGTTTTTCCTAGAATAGTGATCCTCATTATACATAATCTTAGGCTTGTTGGAATACTTATTACAATAGTTAGAATTTCTCTGATAATAAGTAGCATTGGCATAGGCAAGATCTGATCCACAGCTTTTGAAAAAAAGAGACATTTGTTGGGTACTGAAAAAAACAAACAAACACCACCACCACCACCTTGGTTTAAAGAGGTACCCTGAGGATAAATTACCTGTCTGAATTATCTTTTAATTTCTGTAGGGTTTACCAAAGTGAATTTAATATTCTAAGTTTCCAGTAATATGCTTTAGATAATTAGATTAATGAAAATAAACCTGGTTTTTTTTGACTATGAATAGAGTACACAGATTCTATATGACCTTCAGAAATAAAATTGCAAGATATTATGACTTTCAAATTTCCATGAAGTCACCCACTATCCTAAAAGACTTATGGTTTAATAATGCATATACCTCATACTCTTACACATTTAATTAAAGGAATGAGCATGAAGTTCTCAAAACAATGTTTATTGTACTCTTTTATTATTATTTTAAATATGTTTTTTAATTTAAGAAAAGTTTAGATTTAAAGAAAAATTCAGTGATAACACAGAGATTCCCATATACCTCTCACCCAGTTTCTTCTATTATTAGTAGCTTATATTGGTATAGTACATTTATTATAGTTAATGAACCAATATTGATATATGGTTATTAACCGAAGTCCATACATTACTTAGCTTTCCTTAGTTTTCATGATTTTTTTTTTTTTTTTTTTTTTTTGGTGTGTGTGTCAGGATCTCATTTAGAATATCACACTACATTTAGTTGTTACCTTTCCCGAGGCTCCTCTTTACTGTGACAGTTTTTTGATTTCTCCATGTTTCGAGGACCTTGGGAGTTTTGAAGAACACTGATCAAGTATTTTCTAGAATGTCTCTCAACTGGAGTTTGTCTGATATTTTTCTCATGCATAGCCTATGATTATAAATTGTTGGGAAGAAGACCACGGCGTTTAAGTGTCATTCTCATTGTACGTTTCAAGGATATATACTATTAACATGATATCTTACTGTTGATGTTAATCTTTTTTTTCCAATTAATTTTATCTTTAGTTATCTTTTATTAAGTGTATTGGCAGCTACATTGGTTAGTAAAATTATATAGGTTTCAAGTGTACAATTCAAAAATACATCATCTTTTTTTTAATGTCTTATTGCACTAAATAGAGATTCTAGTATCACGTTGAGTAAGAATGCTGAGAGAGAACTTCTTTGCCTTATTTCTGATGCTTAGGGAAAAAGACTAATTTCATCATTAATATTTGATAGTATATACCAGTCAAATCATTTGATCTTATCCATTTTTAAAGGTTATTAGTTATTAATTTGATTACTTTAATAGATGTCAGACTATACAGATTATTACTTTCTCCTTTTATGAGTTTCGGTAGTTTGTCTTTCAAGGAATTGGTTAGTTTGATCTAAATTATAAAATTTGGGGGCATAGAGATATTTACAATATTTCTTTATTATCTTTAGTGTCCATGGAATCAATAGTGATAACCCCTCTTTCATTTTTGATATTGGCCCTTTTTTTTTCATCTCTCCTTTTTTCTAAGTTAGCCTGGCCAGATATTTATCAATTTATTGATCTTTTCAAAGAATCAGGTTTGGTTTTGGTTATTTTCTCTATTATTTCCCTGTATTCAATTTAATTAATTTTTCTAATTTATTATCTTCTACTTACTTCTGATTTAATTTGTTTTTTCCTCTAGTTTCCCAAGGTGAAAGCTTAGATTATTAATTTTAAATCTTTCACTTCCAAAACAAGAGTTTAGCTTTTTAAACTTCTCCGTAAGCACTACTTTTGTAGCATAACACAAATCCTGATAAAAGTATTTTATTATAATTTAATTACAATTATTTTAATTTTTTTCTCTTGAAACTTCTTCTTAAGAGTGCTGTTTAATCTTCAAATATTTGTGTATGTTCCAACTATCTTTCTGTTATTTATTTCTAGTTTAATTCCACTGTGGTCTGAGAACATAACTGGTAGAATTTCTCTTGTTTTGAATGATATAAGCTGTGTTTTAAGATGCAGAAAGTGATCTATCCTGGTAAATATTCCACATGAGATTAAGACAACATGAATTCTTTTGTTGTTGAGTGGATGGAGTGCTCTATAAATGTCAATTAGATCAAGATGATTGATAGTACTGTTTAGGTCAGCTCTAACCTGACTGATTATCTGCTCGCTTGATCTATCAATTACTAAAAGAGGAGTACTGAAGTCTTCAACTTTCACAGTGAATTTGTTCACTTTTCCTATCATTCTATCAGATTTTGCTTCACATATTTTGATGTTCTGCTGTTAGATGAGCACATGGTTAAAACTGTTATATCTTCTTGGAGAATTGACTCCTTCTGTAATGGCCCTCTTTCTCTATGATGATTTTATTGGTTCTGATGTCTGCTTTGTCTGAAATTAGTATGGCTATAATCTTTTAGAGTTGTATGGAATATATTTCATTTCTTCACTTTTAGTCTATCTGTGTCTCTATATTTAAAGTATATTTCTTGTAGACAGAATATAGTTGGGTCTTTTTTTATTCATTCTATCAGTCTCTCTTTCAGCTGATTTATTTAGAACATTCGCATTTAAACTGATTCTTGATATACTTGGATTGATAGCTAACATATTCGTAACTGTTCTCTTATTTCACTTATTCTTTATATCTTCTTAACTTCACATCTTTTACTGTCTTCTCTTATTTTAATTGAGCATTTTATATGATTCTACTCTATCTTTTATTTTACCATATCAGTCATTCTTTTTTTAAAATTAGTAGTTACACTAAATTTGAAATATATTTTTTAACTAACCCAGGTTTACCTTTAATAATACTATTCCACTTCATGTGCAGTGCAGATAAATTAGAATATTTTTAATTCTCCCTCTAATCCATAACATTGCTGTCATTCATACATTTATTCATGTGTTAATGATTACTAATACATAATTAATATTGTTAAATCAAACAAACACACATCTCTTATATTGCCTAATTTTAAGAAAAAGACACTGTTTTACCCTCAATTATTTCTTCTTTAGAGGTCTTCCTTTCATTACATACATTCGAGTCTCTGAACCAATCTCTTTCCTTTCCCATTAATAACTTTTTGAAAATTTCAAGCAAGGCTGTCTGCTAGCAATGACTCCTTCCACTTTTATTTCTCTGAGAATCTTTATTTTTTTAATTTACTTTTGAAGGATAATCCACTGTCTATGGAATTTAAGTATGGTGTCTTTTTCTTTCTACAATTTAAGTGTTTTACCCCACTCACTCCTGAATGCATGGTTTCTGCTGAGAAGTCTGATATAGTTCTTATCCTTATTCCTGTGGCGGTAAAGTGTCTCTCTCCCACCCCTTTGCATATTTCAAATCTTTTTGTTTGTCTTTGATTTTCTGCAATTTAGATATGATATGTCTATGTGTAGTTTTTCTGATTTATTCTGCTTGGTGTTCTCAGAGATCCTGGATTTGTGGTTTGATATATGTCATTAATTTTGGAAAGTTCTCAAGTTCTCGATTTCTTCATTTTCTCTTTCTTTTTCTTTTAGCATTATAATTCTGTATATGTTATATCTTTTAAAATTGTGCCACAGCTCTTTGATGTTCTGATTCTTATCACAGCCATGATTCTTAACATAGTCATATCCAGTTTATTGATGAGTCCAATAAAGACATTCTTCAGTTCATTACTATACATACATATAACATATTATGCATATTATTTTTAGAATTTCCTTTTTATTTTTCCTTAGAATGTTCATTTCTCTTTTTACATTATCCATATGTTATTTTTTGTAGTCTACCTTTTCCATTAGAACCCCTAACATATTCACCATCATTATTTTTAATTCTCACCTGGCAATTTCAACAGCTCTGTCATATCTGAGTCTGCTTCTAATGCTTAATTTGTTTCTTCAGAACTGTGTTTTTTTTCTTGGCTTTTAGCATGCCATGTAATTTTTTTGTTGACTGCAAGAGATGACGTGTCAGGTAATAGAAATTGAGTAGTGTAAATTTTATGTTATTTAGCCAGGTGTTGGACTATGTTTAATGTTTATTGTAGCTGTAGGTGCAAAAGGCTTCTGTTTTTCTAATGTTCTTTTTTTTTCTTTTTATTTGACCCTTCTTTTTTTGGAGTTGATCAGTTATTAATCTGAGTAATTCAATAGATGTTGGCCTATTCAGACTGTCATTTTCTTAGTCTTTTAATGGCCCCGTGTCCCTGACCTGTTACCTTCAAAGTATTTCTTAGCTTTGTTCTCCCTATTACATGAGAAAGGAAGGCTGTCGGGGCCAAACAGGAGAAATGTCCTTCCCCTAGCTGAGATCAGACTCCAGCAAAGTTTTTGGGAGAGTAGGCCTTTGTTATAGAAAATGCTTCATGCATATTTCATGCTCATTGTTAATTTCCCCCTGCCAGAGCGATGAATGGATTTTTCTTGTTTCTTCACTGTGATAATGCAGTGACGTTTCTGGAGGTGAAACCCATGAAAGTTTAGAGAATCCTCAGAACTGCAGCCCTCAGGAGTTCCTCATTCTAATGTTAGTTGACATTCAGCCTTCTCCTCTTTGTCAAAATAGCGTTTAAGTGTTCCTACCAGTTTATGGCTCCATGGGCTTTTGCTCCAGTTGAGCAGAACAGTGGGGACTGTGGATTTACCTGTCTCTCCAGGTTTTGGGGTAGGGTTTTGTTAGTAGTTCTCTAATGTGTCCAAGAAAAATTGCTGGTGTCAATTTGCTCAGGATTTTTCACTGAAGGTCCGTTTGTTCAGCTTTTCTTGTTTTAAACACAAGAGTGGCAACTACCAAGTTCTTTACACATTAGAGCTGAAACAGAAAGTCTTACCATTGACATTTTTTCATTTTTACCTTCTTTTTATTAAAAGGTTAAAAAATTAACCTTTCTTTTATTCTTAGAAGGCATATGTACATGATTATTCTACCTGTTCTATTTTGATAAATTCTTAATTTGGGATAATTTTTAAAATAATATTCTTCTTGAACATTCTAATAACACTATGTTACCAACTGTTGTTCAGACATATTTAAAATTTTTATTAAAAATTATTTTTAAATGAGTTCAAACTTAACTTCTCATCAGACATAATTATCTTATAAATCATCATTTAGGCAACATAAAATTTTTTTAATAAGGAAAGGAGTAAATCCAATATGTTGCTTATAGAGGCGAATATAACCAGAGTCTAAAAAAGCACTTAAGTGTTGTGATTCTTTTGCGTGTTGTGTGAGTGAACTTCCTCTCTTCCAAGGACACTTTAAAGTATCTCTTTAGAGAATGGTCTGTTGGATTGAGCACAAGGACTCTTCTTCAAATGATATCCTTAGTTTTGGACATTTTGTCAGGAGTGATACTTAAGTTTATGTCTCTGGAAGTCTTACTTGGTAAAGTTATAAATAAAGAATCATTTCAGAAGGAATAGTCAAGCCATAGAGTTTATGACTTTACTCCTGAGGAGAGGGGGAGTGGAATCCAAAAGAAAAACAGTGGTAAGAAAGGCATTGATTTTTGTTGTTGCTGTTGTTGCTGTTGTCATGTAATATAGTTTTTAAGCTCCCTTTTCATTCTTCTGCAGCAAAAAGAAATTAGAAACATTTGGCACAGATTTAGAAAAGCGATTTACGATATATACACAGTATTTAGAAGGTTTCTTTTTGTTTTGTGGGCATTCATGTAAAAATCATCAGTAATTTTGAAGATAACCAAACTTAGTAAAGCTTTAAAGCAAGACAGGTAATCTTCTTTTTTATATTCACCAAATCCAGAGCAATAAGAAATATCCTTAAACTATAGCATGTGATTTATTTAAATCTGTTGTGAAACTAGACTATCTTTTCTCGGGGCATTTTTGAAGGGGGTATCACTTTGGCTCTAGTTCACCCACATCAGCTTATTTAATCAGTATTATTATAGCTACAAATAGTTGCAGTTGAAAGGATTATGGCAAGAATTACAAGTACTTTTATAATACATTTATTTCAAAAGTTTAAGACTCATAAGAAGTTACCAACATCGTGCAGAGATCTTCCCCTAACGCAGTGTCACACTCAGAATGTTGACATTGGTTCAAAGAGTTAGTTCAAAACGAGATATTTGCTTATCCCAGCCCACAAAAAGCAATTATTGAATATCCATTATGAATTTTTACACTCTTTATGGTGTGGTAGAAATCCTGAATAAAAAAGAATGAGACAAGATAAATAGCATTCAAGTTCTTTTGGTTCTAAGTGCCAAGGATATTTCAATATTCTAGGGTAGTTGAGTTCTTTCTTACTCCCTTCACTTTTCCGTCTCTCACCGAGCTCTAACAATGGAACAAAGAAATTAGATTAGAAGTCAGATTCATTAGAAGAAGTCAGATTAATTACCTCCTGGAACTGTGTGCTGTTGCATGAGGACTACTAGCAGTACTGTGCCATGATAACTGGTGAGCATAAAGTGTTTCATGGGAACTGAGAGTATTATTTCGTATATCACTGACTTCCAGGTGTTTCTTTAACTGTAGCCCTTATCTAGTCATATCTTTCTGTTAACGCTAAGGAAGAATACTTTTTCACTTTTTGATTAACAATATATTTCATGAAAGGTAGGCAAATATGATTTTGTCAAAGTGAGGCTAGCCAGGATCATAGGGTTATTTTTCCACGATTTTTATTAGGTCAAATATCAACAATTCCATAGAGTCAAACAAGTTATGACTAGAAATGTGAATGAGAAAAGTGAATTTCTGACTGAAAACTCCCCAAAATATCTTCGCCCTTTTAAAACTGCATTGCCTTTCCATCGTTAAGAAAAACCCCACCAAATTAAGATATTATTGGCATTTTTGAAAACAAGCACGATAGTCATGCTCTCCCAACACATTTCCTGGTACTGTTAAATGCTGCTCAGTGTGACTTACTCTGATGCCATGTGACAAAAGCTACAATTTTAAAATAAGTTCTCTAGGTAATAACATTTCTGACAAATTAATAATGTGATGCTTTGCTCGGCCCATGAGATTTTTCATTACATATTCCCCAACTGTTATTTACAATATGATGACAACTCGTAATTTGTCAAGAAGTAAAGAACAGCAGGAGTAACTCTGAAGATGAACATGAATGGATCTCTAGCATAGGAAGAATGGGCAATGGCCATTTTGAAAATTCACAAGTCTTTGCCTGTTTTTTCCCTTTCTTCTGCATGTTTTACTTCTCTTTTGTGACTCACCTATACACAAACTAGAGCAGAGACCAAACACATAGACAAATATTAAAAATACATTTCATGCTTTGGTATAGTCATCAAAATCTCTTAGAAAAAATTACAACAGTTTTTTCAAAGTTGGCACTCTCTAATATAACCTAGAAAAACAATGAACTCAAATGCAGACTTGCAAATGGTCATGCCCAAAATAAACAGTGATTTATGTCAAGAGAGTAGTCAAAGTTGCTGATTTTGTTTTTCTTCCTACCTTGTGCTCCCAGTGCGAATAGGAATGGCATTTTCTAAATAATTTATTTGGAAAGTTGAAGATGTGACTGGCTGGACTGAGCTGGAAACATAACATTCCAATCTGCCACTACCTGCTGTGGGATCCTATTAGGCACTCTTCAATATTTCAGTATATATTGTGTAATTAATTTGCCAAGATGTGAAACCGGAAATATAAATGGCAACAGAAGAGGGAAATGTTCAAATTGTTATTATGGAGAAAAAGACAAAAACAAATTGTAGCTGAGGTTGAAAAAACATGCAATTAATATGAGAAAGACAGGAATAAAAGAAAGAAAAAGGTAGGTGTCAGAATTAGCAGAAACTAAAGGATATTTAGAAGAAAAAAAAATAAAGTGGTAATGAAAGAACTAGTGCTTTAAAAGCCATAAAGAAAAAATAGTAATGGTGAGGTAGAAAGATTATGTTTACAGCTTATGATAAATGCTTATATGGCTAACATCAATTTTTTAAAAAATTAATTATTTTTTAAAATTTGTGTTTATTGAGATATAATTGACATATAGCATTATATTAGTTTCAGGTGCAACCAGGTTCTTTTAAAAATAACTTTGGCTAGTACTCTCTAATACTCCCTAATAACTTCTTCAAACCCAAATCAGGTAATGAAAGACAATGTAAAAATCCATTGCCAAAATCTGGGGAATATTTATACTGAATGCCAAGCTATGGAACAACTGTTGTTGAACATTAAAATTTCCTAACCCACTCTTGCTCTGCCTGAGCCAGAACAAGCTTGCGTGTCAAGCAGTAAGATGGAAGGCCTTTTGTGGAGTCTATATCCCCTTCCAGGTCTCTTAAGAAAGTCCAAGGCTTTATAAACACAGTATTAAGCTAGCTGCCTATGCTGTGAGTGTGCTTTTCCAGCTGGAGTGCTGTGGCGATTTCTAATTTCATCAGTAACTAGCTGGTGGTAAAAGACAGTGAAAAACTTTAAATGTCTGCAGTCGGAAGTTTGGAGGAGTGGCTATTTGGGTGGGTGTGGGAAACCAGTACTGGTACAGTGAATCTAGGGATGTATATTCCCCATAAGAAAAATGGTAAAGAAAAGATGAAAAACATGAAGAGGTAGATATTTGAAAATAATATGTTCTAAGTTTTATAAAATAG
Organism: Eidolon dupreanum; assembly: GCA_028627145.1. NCBI lineage: Eukaryota > Metazoa > Chordata > Mammalia > Chiroptera > Pteropodidae > Eidolon > Eidolon dupreanum. Next base: position 47,555,117 of record CM053515.1, on the reverse strand, counting down.
TTTTCTTATTCCATCTCTCCAAGTGTCAGAAATCTATGCAGTGGGTTAGAAGATGATCTATCTGAGAAGAGGACAGCCACACAAGTCGGACACCAACCTAATGCTGTGGACTTGGCCAGAAACTTGGAAATCAACTTGCTATCTATACATTGATGTGAGAAGGGAAATCCAGAAAACTCCAAGAAGATCGATGTTAAACATTAACTCAATAGGTCTGTTGACTGTGTCTGAAGAGTTTTTACTATATACAAGATTGAGTAGATAAAAAGCCTACTGGGGCTTATAAAAATATTGTAAAATGAGCTAAATAAGCTAAGCATCATGCTGAGAATCCAGAGGAAAAAAAAAAGATCAGTGGAAACAATTTAGTATGGAAATCAGAGGGAAATATTATTAATTATAGTATAATGGTATAAATGCTATTGATATATTCAATAACATACAAGAAAAAAGAAACAGAAATGTGTGAGTTAATTTAATTGAAGAGGAAAAGTTCATATGAATTAGAACAGAAGCTTCACAAGTAAAAATGTGGGATAAAAATTGAAATCTTTACTGGGGGAATGATAAACAGAATTGATACTATAGAGAGTTGAATCAGAGATATAGAAGACAAATGTGAGATGATTCCACAGAAAACAGATATAAACAAGTAAAAACTGATATGCCTACAGAGAGTCAAGATATTGGGAAAGGAGAATGCAGGTTTGCATGTGTTCGTTTCTAAAGAAGAAGCCATAACAACTAAACCACTTTTGACACTAAGCCAAGAAAATATTCCCAAATTGAAAATATTACTTAACACTAAAGGTTAAATATAATTATACAGATAATGCAAACAGGAAAAAAATTCTAATTAAGTGTACAATAACAACAAAACTGAAGAACAACAAGATAACAAAATCACAAAAACCAGATCACCTGGAATGACAAAATAGCTATGATGGCATCAGAATTCTCTGTAACACTCAAATCAGAAGAAAATTAAAACACATTTGGTGTATTTCTGTAGAAAAAAATTGAAATATTATTTTTGATATACAGTTTGCATTGTATACAAATTCAATGTTTCATGAGCATAGAAAGTTTGTTTTATGAGTAAAGAAAACTAAAAATTTGATGGTCAGGAAATGTACCATAACCATCTTTCTTACAAAATATAATTACCTTTTTTCTTTTCTCAAGAACTTTACATCTTTGAATCCCTCGTCTTTTTCTTACATTATTAATATTTAATTCTTACTAAATTATTTCTATCAGTGTATGAAACTATGCCATATTATCAGTTGAACAATATGAAATTGCAATGTTTTGACTTATTTTTTCTTTTACTGTTAGAAGGGAAAGTTCAAACGTTCAAATTTATAGAGAATTGAACATATAATATTTATTGTTTGTACAACCTTCAAGAATTTTGGTAATGAGTTTATCATGTTGACTTTTATCTACATAATCTTATTTGCCTTTCAATCAACTTTTTTTAACTTAAATAAGTTTTAGTCTCATCTTCAGTTGTAATCTCCAGGACATCATAGACTTTATTTGCTGGTTACATTATTATTATTTTTTTCTTAATCCAGTTCCACATGCTGACTTCCCAGAATGCCAGCAGACATTCCACACTTCCTTGACAAGAACTGGCTTGCTGAATGCTGGCTGGTGGACTTTGTTGCACCTCCACTGCTCAATGCTCCCCAGGTGAGAAACGCCCACTGGGGAACAGCGTGCTTGTTTTCAGTCTTTCTAGGCTGGTCGCATTTGTTACTGCCATGTCATTATTTAATTAAATGCAATGTGAGTATAAAGCGGGTAGTAACTAGTTTATCATGGTGACCACTTCCTAAGGTATATAAATGTCAAATCACTATATTGTACACCTAAAACTTATATAGTATTGTATGTCAACTATATTTTTAAAAATTAATTAAAAAATAAATTCCTGTTTTTTTTAATATAAAGTAGGTGGTTATTTTTATGAAAATTAAGTTGACTTCTGTGGAGAGATTCAATAAAGATCATTCATAAAAAATTCTGCTGGGTAAATTTGGTGTGCTTGAGACAATTGTAAAATATTGGGAAAATAAAAAAGCTCTGGAAGGATTCAGCCTTCAGATTGCTTTGTCTTTAACATCTTCTACTCTTCTTTCTTCTTTCTTTCTCCTCTTCTGCTTAATTTGAACCTCAGGTGCAGGTACTTGATTTAATCATACTCTTATTTGTTTTTTTTCCTCTTCAGCACCAAATGCATCTCTTCTTTTTCTTCTTTACAAGCAATCCCCTCTAAAATGATTAATATTAGCCTGTAAGTTATATATTTTTGAATATAAATATAGGAGTATGACTTTCTACATCTATATTTTAATTCACATAAACTGAGTTGAACCATGATCTCGCACTCAGCATAACTTTTAAATATTTTAAAGATTTATTTATGTTTCAGTGCAGTGAGTTAATTGCTTCTAAGAGCTGTATAATATTCCATGACAGGCTTCCACTTCATTTCCTTATCTTTTTTCATAGTGATAGGCTATGAAGTTGCTTCCCACACCATCTTCCATGATGCTACACTGAATATTCTCATATGATGCCACTTGAGGGCTTATAAGTGAATTTGTGAGTGTGAGTAGTCAACAATAATCCCAGGAGTAGGGGTACTATAACAGGGAACATGTAAAATTAATTTCACCAAGTACTAGTCCAAATCCTCTCTAGAATTACGATAACAAATGTGCCAAGGCATCTTCATTTGTTCTAATATTTAAAAAAAAAAACAAAACTTGGTATTATTGGAATTTCATCCAGCTCGTGGCTACAAAGAATTATCTCATTGTTCTTTTTGATTTTAAGTATGTTTAAGCATGTTTAAATATCTTTTTAAACCCTGTTTGCTGCTTAGCTACCCTTCAGTGAATTGTCTCTTCATATTCCTTGTCTTTCTATTTGGTTTCCTGACTTTTTCTTATTGATTTTTATTAGTTCCTTAAAATAGTGGAATATTTTAGGTGTCAATGTTGCTTGGTTAGAAGTTGGTAATATCTTCTCCTTAAATGACATCTGTTAATTAATTTTATCTGCTAGTAGTTCTAAATCTTAACATGAACAAAACCATCATTACTTATTTACCTTACATTTTATAATTTAGAGGTTGTTTTTTTTTTTTTTTTTTTTTAGAAATTATTTTCCCATCACCAGCAGCTTCAAGGTATCAGTTCAGGTTTGGTCAGAGCAGCAGAATTGCCATATAATTAATGTAGACAATATGTAGTCCTGAGAGCTGTAGAAATTCTATGTTGGTCTGTTGACCCTAACTCTGAAATTGGGCCAACAGTCAGAAAGAGGTGATAGACATAAAGTGGGGAAAAGTATGGGAAAATTGTAACCCATGTGTACAACCTGGAATCCACATGAGTCACTTACTGCTTCCAAGCCTCCAACTACGATGATGGGGTAATGATACAGGCACACTCACCATACAACCATACATGAACCCACGAACAGCAGAAGCTGATTGAAGATTCCCACTTTAGCTGCAGGAGCTGAAGATGTGACTGCAGTCGCATGTCGACTATGTTACCAGTTGGTCCATAGCAATGTGCGTGAGCTGGAAGAGCACCTGACCTCACACCAGCCTTCTCAGCATCAATAGCGCTATTTTTGACTCTGCCTTCCAGGTCACTTCTTTTGTGGCCAACCCTAACTCAGAACCAAGCAGAGAATGAGATTCTGGAAAAGACCTCAGTTTAGTTAATTGGACATGGCTTAAGGCAACACATGAGGTTACTATTGTGTGTGTGTGTGTGTGTGTGTGTGTTACATCCTATTGAGTTGGCTCTGACTTCTGGTAACCCTGTGAATGAGTGATGCCCATGATGTCCTATCCCCAACAAGTCTGCTCAGCTCCTGTAAACTCAAGCCTATGACTTCTTTTACGGAGACAATCCATTTCAGATTTGGTCTCCTCTTTCCTGCTGCCTTCTGTTTTTTTTCCCAGCATTACTCTTTTCCAAAGAGCCTTGACTTCTCATGATGTGCGCAAAGTAGGGCAGCTTCAGTGTGCCATTTGCACCTCCAGTGATGTTTCAGCCTTAATTTGCTCTGATCCTTTTGTTCACCTTTCTGGTGGTCCAAAGTATTTATAGAGCTCTGCCCTAACATCATATTTCAGAAAAATCATTTTTTACCCCTATCGGCCTCTTCACTGTCCCACTTCTGCATCGGTGCACAGTAATTGACACATCTTTGCTCTCGATGGTCTCGTGATTCTCCCATTGCTGCCCTTACAAATTTCAGCTTTCTCTTGATTTCTTGGCTGCAGCCTCCATTATGATGAACAACTGAGCCAAGGTAAGCAAATTCTCTAACAATTTCACTGTCTTCATTGTCTTTGTTAAAGTTGTGTATTTCTTCTGTGGTCATGATTTTTGTCCTCTCGATGTTCAGACACAGTCCTGCTTTGGCACTTTCTTCTTTCACCTTCATCAGAGTTCACTTCAAATTATTGTTTTCTGCCAGTAAGATGGTATCATCTGCATATCTTAAGTTATTGATATTTCTTCCACCAATTTTCACTCCTCCTTCTGAATCTAGTCAGGTTTTCATATGATATGCTCTGCATACAGATTAAACAAATGGGGAGATAAAATGCAATCTTGACTGACATCTTTGTCTTTAGGAAACCATTCTGTATCTCCATATCTGTCCTGACAGTGGCTTCCTGTCTACAATATAGGTTACATACATCTAGACATTTACTAGAAATTAAGAAGTTACTAAAAGTTACTTAAAGTGTAAATCATGGCCCAGCAGAATCTGTATCACCTGAGAACTTGTTAAAAAGCTAAAAAATAAAATTTTTATTTAATTTTTAAATACAAGCTTGATGTAAGTTTTAATATGTTTATATTATATTTTTTTCTCCCCACGATATGTCAGTTTTCCATCACCTTCTAGCAGCAGTCCCCAATCTTTTTGGCACCAGGCGCTGGTGCTCCTATGAGAATCTAAGACCTGATGATCTGAGGTGGAGCTGAGGTGGTGATGTTAGTGCTGGGGAGCAGCTGCAAATATAGATTAAGCTTTGCTCACTCACCACTCATCTCCTGCTATGCAGCCTGGTTCATAATAGGCCATGAATTTGTACTGGTCTGCTGCCTGGGGGTTGGGTACCCCTGCCTTCTAGTCATCAAACTTCTGCCTCTCTTAATTGACTAAAGAACATCTTCATAATGCATCACATCTTCTAGATACAAACTCAAATCAGATAGTTCATAAACGATAATGTGTATATTTCTGCTTCATTTGGTTTTGATCTGTTTTTACATAATGCCACCTGAAATTGTTTAGTTTCTTTGGTTTTAATGTTGGTGGCTTTTCAATATGTTCAAATCTAATTAGGGGTACCCCATTGCTTTACTTTTTAAATTACATGTCTCAGATGTCCTTTAATAAGATTATTTTTTAAATTCATAAATATGTTATGACTTTCACATTATGTTAATTCTTAGACAACATAGTTCTGCAATGGTGATTAATATTTATTCTCTAAGTGATTAAAGCTGATGCAAGGGTACACTTGATTTTTCTGAGTTTATGTCTGGCAAAGTTGGTGATCTGTGGTATAAATCCTCACACTTTTCTGTAGTTTTTTAGATTTCCCATATAAGTGTTCATAGTTTCTGTAAATAAAGTTTTATAATACCTTTCAGTGTTATACCACTTACTTTTTATTATTTTACTGTGTTAAGCTGGCTAGAATTATTTTTAATAATAATGTAATAGTGACCATCTTTGATTTTTATCTGTCTAAATCTGAAGAATAATGTTTTATATAGATATTTGAAATACAATCTTTGAGTTAAAATTTTTTCTTTTATTTCTTACATACTGAAAATTGTCAGCCAAATATGTTAAAACTTATCATACCCTTGTTTACATTTACTAAGGTAATAGCATTTTTTTTTGCTTGATCCATATGTTAAAGTACAGTGAGATATATAACATTGGATATTAAAAGATCATTGGGTAACTTGAAGAGAGCAAACTTGATTATGATGCATGCTTTTTAGTGTATTCTCAGATTATCTGCAATTGTAGGATTACTTCTCTTCTCTACAACAATACCAACCTTATTTATTCCCAGGAGATTTTTGTCCTCTTAGCTTCTTAGCTTCATCATCATTATGCACACCCCATAATTATGAGGAATTATGCTCTACCTTCTTGAAGGAAAATAGCTATATCAATTATTCCAAAACTCTGAATGGTACATTTGTCAATTATCTCCTGTTTATTTATTTGTCAATTACTTATTTATGTCAGTGTGGACTCACAGATATTTATTCCAAAAGCTGTGTTCCAATATACAATGCTTATTTTGTTGCTGAAATTGTTCATGCTTTGCCTATGGGGAAGTCGTTCAGTTGGCTCCTACATCACTTTGAGATATCCTCAGTGTTTTGTTTTTTGAGCGTTGCCATACTTTCTGGAACTCCAAGATGCTCTATTCTCATCTTGTACATTTCCTGCCTCAGCATTAGTTCCAGTTCCTTTTTTTGGGAGAATGGTATTAGAAACCAAGATTTGAGTGGTGTATTGTTTTCTCTCTGCTATTCGTTACTTCTAGGCTACCTCAGCAAATAGAACTAAGAAATAATTTTATTATTATATATTAGAAATAATAATGTATTTTAATCCATGTAAACACAAATAGATACATTAGTATTTCTATAATATGCATTTGTCTGCATCTATATTAAAGAAACATGAGTTTATACGATATCTCCAATTCTAATCCAGTACCACATGTGCCATTCTAGACTTCTTCCCTTGTTTATCTGTAATATCTCATTCTGACAGTAAGAAACATGGTTCTCAACATCCTACATCCATTTTTTTATCTGTTCAATATCAGTATACAAGTACAGTGGTTTCAAAATTATTCATTCATATCCCTATGGAGAACAACTTTACCAATTAGAGTACATTGTTCAGTTTCTTTTGTCATAATCTTAGAATCTACGTATTTACAACATACTATCTTTGATTTCTTTCACCAGTTTTACAATTATCTACATACATATCCTGTATGAATTTTGTTAGATTTATATCTAAGTATTTATTTTTGGAGGGATATTAATATGTAGTGTATTGCATTTTACTTTTAAATTCCAAATTATAACATTCATTGGTGGCATGTGGAAAATTAATTTACCTTGTATTTTGTGATCTTGTTCTACTGGCTTCCAGGATATTTTTGTTGATTTTGTTTTTTTTTTATTTTCTACCTAGAAAAAGACAGTTTTCTTTCTTTCTTTCAAACTATTGATTTTTTTATTTTTATTTATTTAATTATTTTGTGCTAGCTAGAACTTTCAGTAAGATGTTAAACGGAAATAGTGAAGACTACAGCTTTGTGTTTTTCCTGATTTTAGCGGGGAGCATTCTTTTAGTTATTATTAAGTATGATATTAGCTGCAGAAATTGTTTGTAAATGTCCTTTATCCTGTTGAAAAAATTCCCCTCCATTTCTAGTTTGCTAAGAAATACCATACATGCCACTGAATTTTGTCAAATGGTTTTACTATATCTATTGATATGATTATATTTTTCTTCAAGATTTTTCTTCGTTAAGCTATTGGTGTGGTGGATTACATTGATTGATTTCTGAACATTGAACCAGCTTTGCATACCTAGGATAAACCCCACTCAGTCTTTGATTGTTAAGTCAGCTTTGCACATCTGGGACAAATCCCACTTGACTGTGATATATAATTATTTTTGTACATTGTTGAATTAAATTTGCTATTATTTTGTTGAGGAATTTTATATCTATGTTCATAAAAATATAGGATTGTAGTTTTATTTTCATATAATATCTTTATCTGGTATTATTATTAAGCTAGTGATGGTCAAATAAAATGTTTTGGGAAGTGTTCTCTCCTCTTCCATTGTTTTTGGAAGAGATTGTTGAAAATCTTTCCTTAAATGTTTAGTAGAAGTCCTTTGGGCAAACATATGGGCCTGCAAGATTTAATTTATTTTTAGTTTTTTAAGTTCTAATTTAATTTTATTAATAGCTATGACTAATTAGATTTTCTATTTCCATCTGAATGAATTTTGTTATTAGTACTCTCCAAGAAACTGATCTATTTCATCATCGTTATCGTGTTCATGGCACAAAGTTGCTTGTAATACACCCTTGATTAATTGAACCAAGTGGTCAATAGCATTTACCGCCTCTTACATTTCTTATATTAATATTTGTCTTTTATTCTTTTTTCTTTGTTAGCTTGTAAAAATTTATTAATTTCATTGATTTTTTTTCAAAGAACTAGCTTTTGGTTTTCACCATTGTTTTTCTGTTTTTGATTTTGTTGGTTCCTGCTCCTATATTTATTATTTCCTCGTTTCTCCCTGCTATAGGTTTAATTTGCTCTCTTTTATCTATTTACCTAAGAGGAAAACTTACATTATTGACTTTAGATATTTTTAACATGTGCATTTAATATTATAAGTTTCTCTCTAAATACTGCTTTCATTGCATCCTCATACTAAAAGTTACGTTTTTATTTTTATTTAGTTCAGAATAATTTGTAATTTATTTTGACTTTTTAAATTTATGTTTAGAAATACTTAAAGACTTAGTTTCCAAATATTTTAAAAAGTTCCAGACATTTTCTGTTATTGAATTCTAGTTTAAATCTGTTGTGGTCTCAGGACATTCATTGTATAATCTGTCATGGAGTGTTTTATCGTCCAGAATATGGTCTGTCTTGGTAAATGTTCCATTTGTATTCTGCTGTTTTTGGATAGAGCATTCTACACACATCAATTTGATTATGTTAATTGATATTGCTGTTCAGGTTATTTATTTTCCACCTGCCTGTACTATCTATGAGAGAGAGAGATGTTGAAGCCTTGAACACAGATTTAGTCTGTCTCTCCTTACAGTTCTTTTCATTTTGTCTCACGTGTTGAGATCACCTGTAATGCCCTTCTTTATCCCTGACAGCGTTCCTTGCCATGAAGTCTGCTCTGTCTGAAAATAATATAGCAACTCTATGTTTCTTTGATTAGTATTAGAATGGTATATCTTTCTCCATCCTTTTATTTTTAGCCCAAATCTTCATATTTAAAGTGTGTTTCTCATACATAGCATAGATTTGGATCTTATTGTTTTAAATCAAATGATAATCTTTGTCTTTTAACTTGTGTGTTGAAACCACTTACAAATCATAACAATTATCAATATAGCTGGATTAAAATCTACCATAATTGTAAATGTTTTCTATTTGCCACATTTGTTCTTCTCCTGCCTCTCTACTTCTAATTGAGCTTTTTATATTGGTATCTTATAACAGAGAATTTCCTTCTGATATTGCTCTTTCATTTTTCTTCTCCATATTTATAATCACTCAACACATTGTTACTAGTGTTATTTTAAGAATTCATCTTAATTATGAATAAGAAAAAATATTTTACATACTTTATTACTTGTTGAGTGTCCTTTTTCATTATGTTGATTATGGTTTTGGTCTATATTTCTTCCTTTCTACCTGAGGAACTATTTTGAACAATTTATTCAGGACAACTTTTGGGCAATAAGTTTCTTCAGTTTTTGTCTGAGAAAGTCTTTATTTCTATTTCACCTTTAAAGCTTTATTTTACTGGATATATAATCTAGGTCAGTAGGTTTTTTTTTTTCTTTTTAATAATTTAAATATTTTACATTATTCCCTTCTTTTTTGTGATTTCCAAAGAGAAGTCCAATGTAAATTATCCTTGTTTCTTTATATTAAGATATATTTTCCCTCTGACTTCCTTCAAGATCTCATCTTTGTCTTTAGTTTCCTGCATTTTGATATGATGGTGCAACAGGAAGCAGAAAAAGGGGAGACTATGATAAACAATGAAAAATACTAAATGTTTCATTTATCATTTTTTACTTATGCAATGTTGAATATTTTTCTTTGATTACAAAGAAATGGAAAGACAGAATTTTTTTCTAAAATAGTTTATGCAATATTTTCTTACATTTAAAATGAATATGTTTTCCTTTTAAGGAAAGAAAAACATCCACCAGAATTCAGAGATTTGAAGTTATACATTGAGGCTGTTGAGATTATGTGTCACCAAAGGTGAATGTGAGCACAGGTATTGAGATGACCACAAAGATTCAGAATATTTGATATTTTTTAAGGAGTAGCCAAAATAAATATAATATTTTAAAAGTCTTTTGGAGAATGTGTCTGTGAACATGAGTTGGAGAATAACTGACTCAGATTAATTCTTTTTCTGAAGCACAAGGTTATATTACCTCAGGATCTTCAAACTATTTTCCTGACAGGTTAAATTGCTTTAGGGATTCTGTAAACAATAAAGTACATTCTAGCAAATAACAAAGATTTTAACAACCTGAGGAAAGTATTTATCACCTTTATATGTTTAATACAGTATAGTTTGAAAAAATGAGTCCTGCTGCTGAAAACGTGAAAAATCTCAGTTCTAAATAATCTCTCTGGGCCATTTTAACAAGAGCAGTTCTCCACGAGATGGAGTAAGTGGTCCTTAAACGGTCGTGTAATTAAATAAGTTCAGAAAATATGTGTTCAAGTTACACAGACTATTTACTTCAGGAATTTTAATATGTTAGTCAAAGTGGTGAAAATTCAGGAGAGAAACATGATATATTGGTATTGTTTTTTAATTAAGACATCACTATATGTGTTTGCTTTGTTTCTTTTTTTTTTTTTTTTTTTTTTTGCATGGCACCAGTATACGTTAGTGAGTCAATGAGTTCCTTATGATACAATTAGAGAAATATTGCTTTAAATAATAATTATTATAATATATCTACTAAATACATTGCATCTTTTAGAAACTGAGTGCTTAGCACATATTTAATTTTCACAATATCATAGGGAAAAGATGGTATCACCACCCAGTTTTATAAATGAGGTCTTAAGATGTTATACAATGTGCCTAAGGTTATCCAGTGAGAAAGTCACCAGCATACTAACCCCAGTTTATTTGACTTCCTATTATTGTAAATTCAGTACATAATTTACTTCAATTTCTTCAAAATCTGGCACTGATCAACCAGTTCCCTGAACTCTTGGCCCACTCACTGCCTTTCAGCTTTTCATTTATTGGATAGTTATTAACACTTCTCAAAAGAACAATTCCAGAACTTTTCCCACATAGGACAAGGGGAGTGAATAAACATAGAATGTTTCTAATTCTGAAATTTCAACTTCTCTGAATTTTCACAATTCGTATGCAACTCAGATTCCTATTATTTTTCCTTTTATCTTTCATTCCAAAATTCTTATTTGTCTAAGCCACTTTCTTGTATTTTTTTTTACCTTCTTCTTTCAAGTCTCTAGCATTTCTCTGTTTGCTTTCAACAAAAATTAGCTGTTTTTGTTTCATTCGGTGTCCCCATCTTCCTGTGGTAGATAGAAGGAGGCTACTTTGAAGGAGAAAAAGCCAAAGCCATAGTATTTATAAAGAAAAAAAATATGTAATATGATTATTTTTAACTTTTACTTTTAAATATTTATAGATTCATATAAAGTTTAAAAGACAGGACAGGGAAATCACCTGTACCCTTCACATTGTACAACTTAAAGGTTATAACTAAATTAACTATAGTGTAATATCAAAACCAGGAAATTTACATTGGTGCAATGTGTGTACATAACTCTGTTATTTTATCACATGTGTAGATTCATGTAACCACCACTGCAGTAAAAATACAGAATTGTTCCATCACACTTGGTGTGAATTTGAATTATTGTGTAACTCTGCTGTGGATCCCAGATGGCACTTTTGAATCTATCATTTCAAGAAAATGGAATGCAATGCTCAGAAGCTTTACAAGATTAGTAAGATGAAAAAGAAAACTACTTAAGTTTAGAAAATATGGAACAAAAGTATATCTGGCATCAGAGAACCAGAAAGAGTCATCAGAGAGTCCAAGCAGACAAAACCTATAAATTCTACAATTCCCTAAACTCCACACATAAGAAAATAAGGAACTAAGTGAGACAGAAACTCTAAACTCAGAAACTCACCAACTTGTAAAGGTCATCTAGCTGGGCCTTTCTTCTCCCAACACCCAGCCGTGTGCCATCTGATGTTTTGGAAAGGTGCCTATATCTAGAGAAAGGCCACACAACCACTCTTAACCATGGTCTCCAAGACACCAACAACTGGACATCTGCATAACAAACATCATCCCAGGATCTCAGCAAGATATGCTGCAGATTTAAACTTACACTTCTACCTATTATTTGACTTCTTGCTCTAAGTCTGGTATAAATAACTGCTATTTTTAGTTCTTCAGGACACTTAAACTTACTATAACAGTGTTTTTATGTAACATGTAGAAATATCAGTTTAATAATGTATTTCATATCACAGAGATTATAATACATATTTTAACTTGCAAATGTGGCTGTGATTTTAAGATCATTGCTTTGCTGCATTCATTAGTGGCTTGAGTACTATTACCCCTATTATTTTGAAGACTGACAACATTTTTTACAAAATAATTATTAACTAATGCTATATTGCCCTCAAGGTACAAATACATAGACCCAGATTTTCTGGTACAACTAATGTGAGGGTTTTTTAAAAATTATATGAGCTAAATAAAATTATAGTGTTTTTAGATTTCTTATTTATTTTTGACTCTGATGAAGCACGGTTGGTGGTACATGAGACAGGCACAGAAAACAAATTTCAAAGGACATATATACCAAGCTTTCACAATACATTAAAAGATAAAAATAACTCTGAAACATATTTTAAGAGTCACTGTTTTCTGGTAACATTTAGTTTATAAATGTGGTTTCTAGAAATACAACCAGGGCCATGAAAAGATAATTCAAAAAATTACAATTTTGAAAACTAATGTCATAAAATATTGTTGGATCTTTAAATATAATAAATAAAGCATTTAACTGAAATTCTGAAACTTCAGCAAATATAACTTTTTTTACCATAATCTTTTTTAGAACTTATTTTATCGTACATAACTTTATATTTAATAATCAAGTATAATTTTCCATTCTGAATTTATCAGAGCCTCTTCTTAAATGAGCACCTTTTTTTTCTGGTTAAATTCTTAATTATTTAAGGAGTCTATAATAATAGTTTAACTATTCTACAACATTTGGGCAGTGAGAAGTTTACCAAGTTTTCACCATTATTAATACTTTAAAATCAAAATCAAGAATACACTGGAAGACATACCAGGGGGAATATCACTTCATAAATTATATAAATGTTTAATCACTATGCTGTACACCTGAAACTAATATAAAATAATATGGAATGTTAACTATAGTTTAAAAAAACTTAAAAATCTTCAAAGATATAAATATGTCCAGTTTTCTATCACAGACTTCAGCACAATTCCCTGGTACACAGTTAAGAATAGTTTTAAATGTCTCTTGATGAAAAGAATGTTAATGGTGGCTCCTGTAATTTATTTACTATTTTCCTTTGACTGATGATTATTTCTCTTAAATCATCTTGTAGACTTCAATCTTACATTCTCATCTATTTCTATAGAAAGGAAAGGAATTCTTTGAGTTTCAAAGTATCATTCACGTTCTTCACATTTACTACAGTGAAACAACATTATGAGATTTAAGAGAAATATTGTCTAGAATGGCTACTTAATAGAGATTCCTCAAGGTCAGTCACAGGCGTGTTGATTTGCCAGCTCTTATTAGTGCTGGTAAGAAATTGCACTGCCCTTGTGAAGAAATGATTGTGTGGGCCTAGGTTTCTAATGGTTAGGCAAGGATAAAAATGTTGGCTCCAGAATTTATTCAGGTCTTTCATCTCTCTTGCTGTGATTGGACATGCTCTAATACTACTTCTCTATTTTTACAGATTATTATTATTAAGTACTGTAATGTCATGATAATTAAAAATGTTGACAATACTTTATTTTGACATAAACTTGATATTTTTAGTCATTCCTCTCATATTGTTTTTTCATGGTATATTTTAAAAGTGCACAAAATTTTAAAGCAAAAATAATTAAAATAAAAAGAAGCTGTTTATGAATAAAAATAATATTAAATAAATAATAATCTATTAAAAAATAAATATATAGGTATAACAACTGATCAGTAATCTTGCGAATGGCCTAAAAGAAAAGGTAGATGGGGTTGCCACATTTTGCAAATAAATACATAAAATATTCACTTAAATTTGGAATTTGTATATATAATAAGTTTTTTTAGTATGAGTATGTCCCATTCAATATTTAAGATATACTTACACTAAAAAAAAAATTTGCTGTTTACCAGAAATTAAAACTTTGCTGTGTCTCTTCTCTTTCATCTGACAACTCTGTTTAAGATTATAGACTTACTAGAATGCCAGTATTTTGGCAACTAGTTCAATAAGTGTTTCAGTTAAGTTTAAATTAACTCATGACTTCATCTCTCCTTTCTTATTAATATCATACTGTCAACTAACCAAGGCAGCATTTTGACTTATTTTTTTCCCTCCATTGCATTTAACTTTTAACTGATGCAAATGTTGGGACAGAATCCTCCAGTTACATTTTGCAGTTATCCTTTTACAAAACTCTCCCCTCAAATACTGTTGTATCCTCATCCACTGCTCTGTCTTTGTTTATGTATCTGGGTTTTACTTCAAACCCCACAGTACTTGCTAATTATATGCTCTTTAGTTTCATGTGAAAATTATGATTTTATTTCTTTTTAAATTTGGATTTATCTTTTCCAGATGTCTTCAATTCTTAGCAACATTTTATTTTGTGAATTTACACACACATGCACACACACCTATGGACGCTAACCAGCTATTTTCAAAATTTGAATCTAGTTGTAAGAAGAAATATATCTCTGTAATTGTTATTGGTTAGTTATTTATATTGTAGAGTTTATAAAAGTTTCTACTAAGTAATGAAATGTTAGATGGCTTGTCTGATTCAAATAACCAAACTTTAAAGGACTTTATTCATTATTATATATAAAACTTCCCAAGAGCACAGCTGTACAATTTAATTCTATTGAAATCTCATTATACTTAGCAAACTATTTAGATACATAGAAATATAGATAGAGGATCATAACAAAACAAGAGGAAATAGACAATGATTAAAGGGTAAATTCCACTTGCCACAACACATTTTTATGATTCCCCCCTCCTCTAAATCTAATACCTTCGGGGTGTTATGTGTCAGAAATGGTAGGTAGAGTATGTTGTAGCTGAAACACGTCATTGCAAATGTTTTATTCCCAGCCTTTCTCCCAATGAATCTTCTGCTTTTTTAATAAAAATAGTTCAGTCATATGATTCATCACACATCAATATTAGTGAACAGTTGCCTTCCTTTCCTAATATTATCATTTACAGCCTATAGAGTTGTTTAACTCTACCAGCTGTGTTACCGAAAACACAGATTTCTGATCAAAGGTCATTGATATTGATAGTGCTTATTTAGCAGGTACCTTGGCAATCAGTTTTAATGAGTCTGAGCTACACTGAGTTTTTTCTCCTGCTGCTGGTATATTGAGGGGAAAAAAAAAAAAAAGGTGGCAGAGGTGTTAAAGATGCTACAGGCACAGATCTCCTTGATAAGCTTTGATTTAAAAAGCTAAGAGGTAGAACCCCAAATAACTCCTGATGTGTATGTCCCCGCTATAACAGCAGACAGAAAAGGCTTAAAAAACTCATCTTCCTTGAGTGATTGTCAATAATGACTCAATATGAATTTGACCTCATCGTTATTCCATTAGGCACACCTGCAAAGTATATCCCCGAGGTGCAATTTGAAGTGATTATTTTAATCAAGAAGCACCAAATGGTAGACATGGAGAATCACCACCCCAAATTTCAGAACTCCAAAGCCATTTTCAGGCAGTCTTATTTTTTTAGTATAAATGAAAGTAAAAACCTGCATGTCCTGCCCACCATTATATTCTTCATCTCTTTTTGTTAAAGCACATGGGTTTCATTGGGTGACCTTGATCAGGAGCAATAGATAATAAATAGAGTTATGAGTTGCTGCCAAATCTGGATGGAAGGGCCAACAAGCACACAGGTAACAAGAATCTTTTAAATATTTACCAGCGAAGAAGTAGTAGATATAACCATCATGGCTAAAGGAAACAAATAACAATAGACAACAATTTCCAGGCTATCTACTCTCTTTAACATATGCATTCATTCAATCAATAATTTGTTCAAAACAATTATTTGAATATTTTGTGTGTGTGTGTGTGTGTGTGTGTGTGTGTGTGTGTGTGTGTGTTAAGCTTGGCATTAGGCAATAAAGAGACAGTCAGAACATGGAGTTCACCAGTTGCCCTGATAGAGCCTGGTGATAATTGTGTGTTGACTTCCATGAGCGTGCTATAACCACAGGTTATGTAAATTTGATTTTAGGGTAAATTGATTAACTTTTGATTTTATCCTTTAGTTCTGTGGTAGGACCTATTATATTTAATATGGATTTTATATGGATAATTGCTGTGGAAGCAAATAATCTTTTTTTGACCTAATGCAGTATATTAACTATCTATTGTTATGTAATAAATTACCTCAAACTTAATGACTACAACCAACAAGCATTTATCTCATTGCTTTCTGTAGGTCAAAAATTCAACTGTGGCTTAACTAGGTGGTTTTAGCTCTGGGTGTCTCACCAGATTGCAGTCAAGATGTTGCCTATAATTATCTGGTGATCCACTTCCAAGTACACTCCTGTGACTGGTGACTGAAAACTACACTTCCTCACTGCATTCACTCTTAGGGCTTTTTATGATATAGCAGCTAGCTTCTCCAAGATCAAATTAGCTAGGAGAAGGTGAGAACCCATGAAAAAAGCTGTCAGTTCTTTTATATGTTATTGGTTATACAGAGTAAACATGGTACAGTGTGGGAGGGGATTACTCAAAGGCATAAACACCAGGAGGTAAGGACCGTTGGAGGGCATCCTAGAGGCTACTCCTCCTGGGGGTTTCATAATATCATGTGTGAGAAAGCTTTAACGTTTTAATTTGCAATAGCTAACAAGGTCAATGGTTTAAAAGTGAGGGTTTTTTTTTCTTGTCAATAAAATAAAATGGCTTAAAATTTTTATTATGTTGCCTCATTATTTGATTAAATTGATTAAAATATTTGTGGGTCACTTTTTGAATCTCATATTGATATGCTTTTTTGCACAGTTCAGATGAGGTTTCTCTTTTATGTTTCTGTTAAATAACATTTAGCTTATAAAAATATGAGACTGTTTTCTATAACTGATGTATTACCATAAATTTAGTAGCTTAAAAAAACACACAATTTTTTTTTCATCTCAAAGTTTCTGTATTTTGGAAGTTTTGCTAGACTTGATTGGATCCTCTGCTTATATTTTCACAAGGATGAAATAAAAGTGTTGGCAGAGTTGTATTCCTTACTAGAGACTGTAGAAGAATCTCAGGCTGTTGCCTGAATTCATTTCCTTTCAGACTGAGGTCCATGTTTACTTGCTAACTGTCAAATGGAGATTGGTTTTTGCTTCTAGAAGCTGTATAGGTTCTTTGTCGCGCTTTCCATAGTGTTTTCTCCAGCAATGGTGGGTTGAGTTCCTGTCATACTTTGAATCTCTCTGACTCTCCTTCATACCATCTCTCTGACTTTTAGCAAAGAAATTTCTCGGCTTCTGTGAGCTTACATGATGAGATTTACTCCACCAAGATAACTTCAGATAATCTGTCTTAAGGTCCATAACCAGTGTGAAAATTACAGAGGATTACTTTTATTAGCTTGCTTTCTGCAGTAGAATTTTGAGGATCTGACAGTCATTTTTCACTTTGTCCTTTCTCTGTCCCTTTAAGTCTAATATAGTAATGTTTCTGCTGGTATAAAATTTTCATGAACCTTGTAGGCTTTGTATGAATTTCCAAGGGGTTCACTCCATACGACAGAAGCCGTGTCTACAAATTTTTTTGAGAAATTGCTTTCTCTATCTTTAGCTTTCACTAAGATGGCTGAAGGTCTATATCCTAAAGCTTTCTGCGGGCCCTCTTCTTTGATTAAGGGCATCTGTGAGGTTTTGAACCTAAAGGAAACCTTACTTGAAAATTTTTGATACATTTTTTGCCTCAGATATTCATTGACACAGGTCTATTGTTTGTAGGAATTTAGTATTATGGAGAAGACTTGAAGATTTGATATAATTAAATTTGATATAATTAAATTTTTCCAGTAATGCCTTCTGGCCTTGGAGACTTTAACTATGAATTCCATTTATTTCATAGGTATGGAACTGTTCAGAGTATTTATTTCTTCTTGAGTGAGCTTTGTTTTATTTTTTTCTTTCAGGCAAGTCCTCCATTTCTACTAAATTGTCAAACAACTTTAAACTTTAAGTTTATTGTTTCTTTGGCGTTAATTCTTTTATATTTTCCTAGTTTCTTAAGGTGAATCCCAAGCACATTTATTTGAGCCCTTTTTTTCTTTTATAATATAAATAATTTCATAAATTCCCTTCCATGCCCTGCTTTTGTTGCATCCCACAGACTTTTGTATGTTATGCTGCTCCTTTGTTTTTTATGTTTCTTTATAACAGTAACATCACTCTTTTGATCTTTTCAATCTTATTTTGGTTCACTAATCAGAAAATAAAATATTTTCTTATTAAATATTTTTAAACTATGTAGTATTAGTTAACTAAAATCTTCTTCTGTTTTCTGAGGCAGTTTTTCTTCTAGTAAGCATTCTTATTATGGCATTCGTTTTAATTTCCTTCATATTATCTCTCTCTCTCTCTCTCTCTCTCTCTCTCTCTCTCTCTCTCTCTCTCTCTCTCTTTTCTCTCTCTTTCTCTGATATAGATAGATAATTGATAAATAGATAGATAGATAAATAGGTGATAGATGATAGATAGATGATGATAAATAGTTATGGATATAGATGTATACTTATGAACACATAGACATACACATAGAGTTAATCTTGGTAATGATAATTCTTTCTATTTTTCTATATTTAGCATTTCAATATATTACTATATTGTTCTCCATTGGTTCATGGGTTTTGACCATTAGTTTCTCTTTCATTGGCCTGCTAAAAGGGTAGAGTTTGTTCTGTATAGAGCTATATCCTACTTTTTCCATGGCTTTTTCACTTAAATTGATTTGTTCTAAATTGGAATTACTTGATGGGGCTCTACTTTTCCCAGGGCTTTCTTACCTCTATTGACTTATTCTAAATAAGAGTTGTTTGGCTGGATCTTTCGTGACTCTGGTAATTACTCCAAGTCATCTATTTTCTGGCCAAAGTCAGAGGGGTTTTGTATTCACATTAGTATCTTTCCTTGTTTTTGACCCTATTCTCACTGTACTCAACACATATCCTTCTCATTTTATATATCAAAGAACTGATATTCATCTGTGTTATTACCTGAGAAATAGTATTAAAATAGTATTAGTTAAAGATCATTATTATGCACTAATTATCATGAGTCTGTCTTGGTATAAATTTCATAGAAGATAAAACCTAAGAAAGACTACTGTGCTGAAGCTTATTGGAGTATGACCTTGGAGCAATGTAAATGAAGAAGAAATTGCAGGAGAGGAAGTAGTAAGGGGAAGAAACACAAAATGGCTAGTTTTATTAGAACACCCAACTGGTTACTGTGTTTTAGTGGGATGTCTTCTGCACAGGCTGCATGAAACCACTACGTCTCAGAAATGTTTGTTAGGGGTAAAAATTTAGAATAATTTAAAACTGCTTGTTCTTTTCCATCTCTTATCTTGGATTGGTCAGAATTTGCCCCACGGAGAATTAATTCCAGGCTTCTCCAGGGAGGGGTGAGGGATGAGAGTGGTGTATGTGCCTAGACTGGGTCCAGCACAATGTCTGGTATGATTCCCTTTCTATGAGCCTTATAAAAATTCCATGGAAGTGTTATTTTTTTTTCTCCATTTAGCATAGGAGTGTCACACAGCAAGTATTCCCAGGAGTTTATATTTAAAT
>CM053515.1:47317601-47532601 GCA_028627145.1 Eidolon dupreanum | reverse complement strand
AGCTGGAGCTGTAGGAGTCCGAGGCTTGCTTGAAAACAACGTATGCCCTAAGAAGCCTTAAAAGAAGGAACACAAGTTTATATATATATATTTTTCACATGTTATCCACAAGATTTGTTTTTCAGTATTATCAGCTACAGCTTTAATAAAAGTTCAATGATTCACACTTGAATTTAGCTAAGTAAATATAAAAGCATTTTTCTCAAAACCTAACCATACATGTTTATCACAAATGCAACTGAAAATTCTGGAACGCCTTTTCTCCCTTATGAAGATTTTGAAAATAAACCTAGAAAACCCACATCTGATTTAGAAAACAAATGATGTAAGACAAGCTATAATTCATAAGAACACATTATCAAAGAGTTATTAATGAAAAATAGGTTCGACTGAAAATGTTGAGGGATGCAGTTTTGATTAAACTGTTATTGCTAATAGATGCTCACCCTCTTGGCAGTTACACATTACTGTATCACTAACACTTTTATATAATCACAGTAGGGGATACAATGCAAATGTAATTATAACATTTATGTTAAAAACACATTTTAATTAAAATTTCTCTTGGGTGCATTGACATGGAAAATTTGCCAATAGTTATTTCTTCCAAATATAACCCTTTGAACATTATCGGATGATTGTGGAATATTACTTGATAGTAAGAATAGTGATGGTTCACAGTTTCCAGCATTATCTTATGGGCTTTAGATGCTTCATTTAATCTTGATAACTATTCTCTCTATACTCTCTGTCCCCATTTTATAGATGAGAAAATACAGGCCCAGATAGGTGAAGAAACTTGCTGTAGTAACAAAAATAAATGACAAGGCTGAAATTCCAAAGGCCAAATTTCTCTATAACTTCAGGTTATATCGCCTTCAGTATTTATCTGTCTCTCACATCTGTTAATAAAAGGGAATATTTGCAGCATGTATGTGTGTATGAAATAAAAATGTATATTAACTACCCAAGACAAGGGTTCAAATGTGTCTGAAAGGCTATACCACCTGATCTCAAAACAATGAACTTGATTTGATTACTTTAACTCTGAGTCTGTAGTATGAGGAAGAAAAGACATTCTTTGGTTGCTTTACATAGTATAGGAGTTCAAGGGAAGAATATTTTAAGCAAGTCAAACAAAGGACTCATTCAAATTCAGATGCGGTTTAAGTTATTTGTGGCTAGAAAACAAAACAAAATACATGTATAATAGAGATTCAATCAACAAGGTTGGAAAATAACTTTGATGTGATTGGATCCTACCTTTCATTTTTTTTTTTTTTAGTAGAAATATTTTTCTATACATCTAGATATTTTCTAGAAATTTGTGAAAGCCTGAACACCTTTCTTCACAAGTATCACTATACATAGTACTTAGTTTTGGTGGGCTCCCAAGAGTGTCACTGTCTTCATTCTGCTATATTTACTAGCTTGACTCTTGCTCAACAAGGCTTTCTTTTAACCTGAAGTATGGGTTAATACCTGGTTGTTGAGAAACAAAACTCAACTTTTTTTTTTTTTAATTCTTAATGGGTGTGTATTATCCCCACAGTATGAGCTAAAAGAAAACAGAATGTGCATGAGAAATAAAATAACTCTGGGTTGAATTGGAAAGACACCTTCTCTAGTCATTTCATAATTGAATAAAGGTAAATGACATTCTGGCACTGCCTGAAATGCACTTGGGAATCACAGTTTGGCATCAAATTTCAGAGCTTACCTGCAAAATGAAGGATTTATTTAATTTTAAATGGTAGAAAACTGTGACATTTATTCATTTGCCAACTCTACAAGTATAAAAATACAAAATCACTTCAAATTATGATATATAATTTTTAAATATATTCCATTTGCGTAATTGTATTGGGGCCAGCTGGTATTTTAAAGTTTTGTGAGTAATTTTTTTTTTTTATTTCCAACTGGAAATTATTTTGTTTAAAGATTTCCTTCCTACTTACTCTATCTCTCTCTCTCTCTAGTCTTCTCTATGGACATTTTCTTTATTTTAAAATTAGATTTCAAAAGTAATTCATAGTAAATGGATAGCGTATAAAAAATTGTTTAAACTTTATTGTTTGCTTTAGGTAATGCCATGGCTTCCTTTCATACCACTAAGAAATGAGTCTTTTGGTTATGACTATCTGTACAGTCTGTGGGGACTTCAACCAAGCATGTTACTTGGAATTGGTAATGAGAGAGTGGAAAATATTTTATTGAACACATTTTGATAAATTAAATTAATTTTAAAAAGGCTTTATTTATAAGATACTGTTGTCATCGAAAGGGCAAAACTGTCCTAGTTGCCAAATTGAGATTCTAACCCTGAAAGGTCATCACAAAGTCTAGCCTGATCTAGCTGATATTGGAACAAGCAACAAGAAAACAAACTTACCTACTAAAGTTCTCTTAACCTTGAGCAGTGTTGGAAAAGTAGCCTGATAAAAAAAGATAATGAGATAAGGAGGGTCATTATCAGCTGGGAAGATCCTTCAGAAAAACAGCTCAACCTTGACCTTGCAAGGTCAAGCAAAATATTTCTTGATTCATTTCAAGAAAGCAAATATTTAGTAATTAGCTGGTGAATGTTTATAATAGAGTTGACCAATTTGAGTAATTTAGACCAATCTCTCCTTCCTAATTTTTCTTCTAAATTATTCAGATCTAACTGAAAATTTTCTGGGTAATGTAGACAAAATAGTCTTAGTCATCTAGACAGCAGAATCAGACAATGCCTGGAGGTTCTCATTCACCTCACACTACACGCTGACAGTCTCCAGGTATCACCATTCTAGTGTCTTTGTTAATAGCACATGTGGTTCATGATAAATAACTCTACCTCTTGATAAAAATTTTAATACTGAATGTAACTGATACATTTTAATTTTGTACATTTAGCACAGAGTATGTTAAAATAAAATTGATTTTTATGTGATTTTTAAATACATGTTTAAAATTTAGGCAATAAAACTTAACATCACTATGGGAAATAGATAATGCTTGCACATCGAAATTTATTAGTGGAAAAAAGTACACTCAAAAGGTATAAATTCTACTTGAAGATTTTTAAAATTCTGTAACCTAAAATAATGACCTTGCAGTTTCAGAGATGGTTTTCATTTGACCAAATCACTGCAAGAATCAACCACAGAAATAGGCAAGCTTGTATAACAAATTATCTGAAGGAATAGTGTTATGCACATAGAATCTTCACAACAAAAGGTCTCACATATATACAAAAATTTCTAGTAATGAGATTGAACCTGTAATGTGTAGAAGACATAGCATTGCAAAAAGTGATGAATTTGGAGTAAAAAGACCTTTTGTCTTTGTTCTAGCACTATCAAGCTAAGAATAGATTAGATTCTTGGCAAGTCATTTACTCTGTAAGTGACTTGATTTGCGCATCTGTAAAATTCTATATCTATCTCTAACTATATCTATCTATGTCTATGTCTATATCATCTATATATAAAGAGAGAGATAGATATAGATATAGATATAGATAGATATAGATAGATAGATATAGATATAGATATAGATATAGATATAGATATAGATATAGATATAGATATAGATAGATATACCATATAGAATATGAGGCAGTACTCACTACTACCTTTTCTCCTCACTAAGACTGACCTGCTGGGTTTTGGGACAATCAGAAGGGTTAATCTTACCAATTCTCTGGCATAATCAAAGGTCTTCTGCAGATCATTCTCTTCGTGTCTCCCTGAGAGGGTGTCCTTTTGTACTAGTCCAAAACGACAGAGAATCAGCATAATCCCTTTCCCCTGGGTCTGGTGCCATAGTCATTCAACATCCACCATGAGTATGACAGTACAGGAAGTGAATTGTAGGGCCGTTGTGGGCATTGGACTTCGCTTTTAACATTTCCCAAGAAGGACGGTCTGCTTAAGGAGAGTTTTCCTTTGGATGTCACCTTCATATTGAATTAGTTCTCCTCCCTCAGGTTCCTGCTTAGGCTGCCTCTTCTCTTTTCTTCATGGGACTGACTAGCCCAGCCCCTCATGAAAACTGCACACCCCCAACTGAAGTCGTGGTTCCCTCCTGAGTCCCCAAATTTGAGTACCCCAGACTTTAGACTGGGAAACAAAGATTCTTGTCCCTATCTGAACAGAGTCTCACTGAACTTGTTGAATTCTAGTCTCCCAGCCATGAAGAGACATGAGAAGTATGGATCTGCCACTTCCCTTACTCAGAGACCTAATGAAAAAGCACACCATTTGAAAACTTAATTTTTCTCAATGTCGGTGAAAACTTTTGGACAATAAACACTCATTTTTAGAGAGACACTTTGTTTCATTAATCATTTTGAAACCTATGGAAACAAAACTAAATCATTTTTATTGTGGCACCCCCCCGTCCCCCGTCTAGGGAATGAAAGATGATCAGGTTTTCTGGCCCCACTATCATAAGTTATGATCACACACAAAAACACCAAAACATGCTGCACAAGTGAGATATTATTGTAGAAATGAAGGCTAGTTTGCCATTATATGTCTTAAAATCTAAGATGCCATAATTGTATAATATGCACGATTGTTATATGAACCAATAAGACAGAAAAGCAATGCTGCCGTTAGCTCTGATAAAATATATCACAATTTCAAAGTTGTTAAAATGAAAGAAATTATGCATTTTGGAATCTATAAAAGATAGTATATAGGAAAAATACATATTTACCCAATGGGATATGACCAAAGTAGACTTAAATGGCATATAGGCATTTCTTAACATGTAGTGCAAATAATTATTCCAACACAATTTAAAATAGATTTACTTTGAATATTACAATCAATTTCTCATAACTCTCTTAGCTTTTCTTTCCAGGGCTGGCTAACTTGTATAGACTATAATTTAAAATTTTTTTTTACCTTAAATCCTTTTGTCTTAATGTTTTTTCCTGACTTAGGATTAACTTTGGAATTAAGAATCGTTAAATTTATTTTTAAAAGATGGTTTTTTTGGTAAGAAAAAAAAGATGTATGGTGTGCGTGCGCGCGCGTGCGTGTGTGTGTGTGTGTGTGTGTGTGTGTTAGGAAGTCATAAATAAAGCCATAATTAAGCTAGGGTTTCTGTCCTTGTCTGCTCACATAGTGAGCTTATATGGTCAGAAGGAGCTCTCACCGTAGCGTTCTCTTAGTCTCTGATACTATGGTTTGCATTCAATGTGGAGTCTGCAGTAACTACTGTGTAGATACTTAAGAATAACTCTACTATGCTATCACTGAGAAAAGTAATAGGGTATAGACAAGAATTGTAAGTGGCAACTTTCAAAATGTATAATAAAATGACAGTAAAGAAGAACTGCAAGTGGCATGGCTGTAGATTAACTAGAGAATTTTAAAAGTCTTTGAAATTTTAAGGATGGCTTTAAAAACAGAGAATGTATTTAAACTAGCATTAATTTATTTTCTCAACAATTATATGCTTCTTTTGGGATGAATGAATGTCTTATTTTACATCTCCTTGTTTGTCAAGAAAGGAAAACTAATTACATCTCTGTTTAGAATATCACCGATCTTAAAAAATTTTTAAAAATCCTCATTAGCTTCTTTGAAACCTTTAAACATGTAGTAAAATATTTTTACCCTAAGAGGTTAATACTGGCCGAGTGTTTGGGATCATGTGTTTGGGATCAGGTATTTTAGCCTTCCTTCTAATTTACTACAGACTCAGAAATATATGTGTTGACCTACATGCCCAAGCTCAACAGAACAGTGTCTAAGAAAAAGCACAGGAAGTGACACAGAGAAGCAAAGCTGGGACACCTGTCTGGGTTGCTGTTGACCCATCATACTTAACTAATTTCTCAGTGATCTCTGACCCAGATTTTCACAGTTCCACAGGGATTTATATCTTTCATCCACCAAATTCTACACCTGCATTCCATTAATGAAACAAAACTCAGCTCTGTTATCTGATGAACTGAGCAACTAAAACCATTGAGACAATTGTTCTATTATTGTATTGACAAATTACCCTATTAACAACTGGCTACTACAAAAATCAATTAAAATCTTGGCTGAGAAGTTTGAATATAGTTGGATAAGTAAAACTAGAAATTAAATAGTGAGTTGATAGTTTTTTAAATATAGTTCATAAATTAGCTGCAACCAGATCAAAACCAGAACTTTGTATTGAAAATAAGAATTCCAAATTATAACAGAGCATATGGAGCTATTCAGTATTTAGTTTCATTTTATTTCATGCTGCTGTACTTCCCTGTACTTGCATGAATATCAATGTTTTTTTTATTTCTTAATATACATTTCTAAATATTTCATTTCTAGTTATTCCTTACTATTATATTTGATAAACTATCTTGTAAAATATATAATATGTAGAATGGAAACAATTTGGATCTTTGAAACTTTGGCAATAAAAATATGATTCACTCACTTGCTTACTTACTTCAGTAATTGCTTATTCATTCAAAATATTGAGATAGAATCCATGGAGAAGGGAACTTAAGAGTGACTAGTATTTTGACCTTAGAAATCAAAAATAATTATTGTCTTTTAGCAGAACAAAAATTTTACTTTTTTTTTAGCTGGTGACAGATAAAATCTGATGATCTCTTGGCATTTACTTCTGCCTGTTAAAATACTCCTTTTGAACTATACTTTAAGTAAAAGTAAGTAAACTTAGGTATGCTCTAGAAAGACAATACTGTGCTTAAGGTGTTTGAGAATCATTTAATTGAAAATCAAATTATACTTTAGAAAAGAAAAATCAGGAAAAGCACTGTTGAATGAGAAACAATGAAAACTTCAAGCAAACTACATTTCTTCCAAAGCATATAACCTTTAATGGCATTAAAAAGCTATCTAACAACCAGGTAAGTGTTACTTTGGAGGGTAGAGGAAATTAATTTCACCTAGTCACTGATGTATTACACTTGAAAGTAACTTGGAAATGTATAACTTTAAAATGTAAAAGAGAAGAAAGAATAATTTTACCCACTGAGCATGTGTTAAATGGTTCATAATGTCAGTATATTATCTTTCGCTATAAATAGGATTGCTGATTGCAGAAAGAAGACATTTGTCTAAGTGATACCTGATCTCTGTCATTCACATAAGTGATAGATTTTTTTCCTCTTAAAAGATGTCACCAGTCAGTTCTGAAGAGGGAATATTGATAATCAAGTGAAAGAACAATTCAAAAAAAAAAAAAATGAAAGGAAAAAGAGGAAGTTAGAACAATAGTGCTCCATTTAATCTCTGAATAGCTCTGTTCCACCTCTGAATACAGAGTTGCTAACATGAATACAAAAAGTAACAATAAAATTCAGAGAGAGAGAGAGAGAGGAGGCACAGAAACTATAAGGTTGATGTGAAACCCAAATCCATGCTACAGGTTAAAAACCTAAAACAACCACAATAAAAACTGATCGTCAGTTAAGACTTTCTAAATGAATTCATAATGCTTCTATATATATCCTTTTCTGGTTCTTTTTAAACTTCCTTTACTTTCCTTTATTTCCTAAGTCTCTCAAATGATTATCTAAGCAAGTATTTAGACATTAGATATTTGGTTTCCAAAAAATTTTATAGGACTATGCACAATATAGAAGAGACTCTTAACTCCCACTTGGAACTCCATTCTGACCTTGCTCTTCAGCTAGGTTGGCTGGTTGGCTGGTTGATGTCTAATTCCCACAGACTCTCTTTGATACATTATTTTGCTCTACATGAATTTCCTCTTCACTTCAGCAAACATCTAAATGCTATCTGCTTTTTAAATCTTGCCCATATTCCATTTTTGCTATTAAACAATTCCTCTGCACTTCTGTGAGCAGATAGCTGTCGCTTCTTACAACTACTTTAGCAGTTGAGATCCACACAACATTTCTGAAGTTCACATACCTATGCCAACCAAGGAAAGCACAAGAATCTCAGAAAAGTGCTGTAATGGTTGTCCTTTGAAGGCTGAGGATAGATTAAACTGGGAGATGTTGCCATTTAAATGAATTCCTTCATCTCAGTGGAAAACATGGTTCTAGGGAAGCCCAAGCTAAGTGACTAGGCTGAACCAAAGTTGACACAGTTACAACAAAAAGCAGTGAAGATGGAGTATCAAATAAAATGTTATTACTTGTAAGAAACTTTGGCAAAGGCAAGTTGATCAGGAAATCTCTGGGGCCACTAGAGTCCTAACCAATATCTCGAAACCTCCTATACCTGCAAAAACAAAAGAACTTTAGCTTTCAGGGAAGAAGGCCTGATTTTAGTCACCATGATGGAAATTCATTTTCTCTTGTCCAATTTCAAACCTTGAATTCATTTGTGGTCTAGAATTTCTTGAATGAAGATCAGGTAGACTTAATGGGTGACTCTACCATAATACCACTAAATAAAGCCACTAAAGACTTATAGCTACTGTATACCAACTGTACTTGAGAATGGGAAATACAGATATAGCTGAGATGTTTGAATACTAGGTCTACAATAACATTAATTTCTGGTTACCCAGGATACCTCTGTGGTCTACTGGTTATAATGGTGACTTCGGAGAGTGAGATGATGGAGGTTTGACCCAAATCTATCATAAAGGTTGGCCCTACTTCTTGCACTTTTGCTAGCACAAAAAAACCACTTTGCCTCTGTGACACATTCAATGAGGGCCCATTAAGGTAGAATGGGTCAAAGCGAAGCCTCTTCAATCACTTCTAACAATTTGGGACAAAAATCAAAACTATAGGTCTTGAGATATTTATGATTTAGTACTACAGTCATAGACTCGGATGTGGAGATGGAAACTTCTCTAGAATCGATCTGCTTGACCAGAGATGAAAATTGGTGGGTCTTTCATAAGAGAAGGTAATGACTCAAATTTCAGTTGCTATTCATGGTACAGGCCTGTTTTGGAGAAAATAAACTCTGTCTTGGAGCTATCGTTCTGACAATTGGTTATTATTTATCCCATTAAACACAGAGCATCAGAAACAATTTTCTTTTAACAGGAACAACAATCACTCACTTTTCCTATATTAACTCAGAATTAAGCCAATTCTCCATCTTTGTATCATAATAAAATCTTCAAGCATCACGATCATCTCACCCCTCCACAAAATATCACACAGACCCATTTATTTATGCAGTCATGATAATTGAACCTGGTGAAGATAAAGTTACAAGTATCCTTGATGTTGTGGTAAGAAACATAAGTGTAGGAGATAAACTTCCTGAAAATGTACTCAAATCTTTGAGGGTCTAGTGGTCTGGGACATACAGATGAGTTGTTGCACTGTGTGCTCACCTATCTCTGGAAAGAGGCACAATGCCTTGTATGCCTCTGAATTTTGTGGGCAATTCATATTGTATTAGGTGTGCTGGTTGCACCCACGTATAGAGTAACCCATAAAGGTGTCAGCTTTGAATGGGGTCCATGGGAAGACTCTCTTTGGTTCTTCAGATATTCGATTCTTTCTTTCAGTCATTTAGATCACTCAGCAGTATATGCCAACAGATTCAATGTGCTGTATGGACTCTCTGGTGTTTTGGAACAAAACTATATCCTTGGAAAAGAATTGTTTCCTTCCAAAGAAAGAATTCCTTGCTTTGCCACTGGGTCCTGGTAGATATTGATTACCAGGATATCTATATCAAGAAACCATGTGACCTGAGCTTGTCTTCATGAATTACTGTTCTCTTATTCAATGTGTTTTAGTGGTGGAGAGTTCCACCAGGCTACAATAATCTCTATAATTGAGTAGAAGTGATATAAACAGGACTGTACCCAAACAGATCCTGACAGAGCAAGTAAATTGCCAGAAAAGGAGATTTTTCTCTTTGAAACTACTCCTAACTCTCATATGCACAAATGGAATGATGAGGGTTTCGTACGACCAGTTCCTTGAGAAAAAAAAAGACAAAACAAAACACAACTGCCTAGTTTAATATACATTTTACATAACAGAAGTGGTTTAGAAGTGGATTGTTGTAGTATTTAAAATAATATTTAAGATAGCTACAAAAGACAATGGAGAAGGTTAATTCTCCTATTTGGCAAAATTTTGAGCAGGATATCTGGTGATCCAGTTTTCCTGCAGGTAATGTGTGGAACTACATTATTTGATGGATCTTGCCTAATGTTTTCACCTATTTATTAGAAACTTGGAACACATGTCAATACCAGTGAGACTCCCATTTGATACAATATCTCACTTATTTCCAGGGAAATAATTTCCTCAGTAATAAATAATGATGTGTGTGATAGTCACTGTGGTAGTCACTAAGTCACTCAGTACTTCTCAGGTACTGACCAGAGAAGAATCTTTCCTTGCCTCTTCCAGCTTTTGGTGGCTCCAGGTTTTCCTTGGCTTTTGGCTGCATGACATCAATCTTTGTCTCTGTTTTCACATTATTTTCTCCTCTGTGTGTCTGTCTCTTCTTCTGTCTCTTATAAAAACACTTGTCATAGTATTTAAATTCTGCCCAGATAATTGAGAGGATCTCTTTTAAGAATCTTAATTACCTCTACATATACTCTTTTTCAAAATCAGGTCACATTCACAGTTTCAAGAGGTAACATATGGGCATATTTATGGGGGAACCACCACTCCACACATTACATTGAACCATCTTTTTTGTACCAGTATTTCGTTCCACATGATTTCTGAATAATTTTTCATTAAATGGATATACCACTATCTGTTTATCCATTTGACTTTTGATGGACATTTGGGTTGTTTCCAATTTATGGCTATTAAAAGAGAAGTTGTTTGAATATTTGTGTACAAATCTTGGTGTAAGAGAAAGAATTCTTTGCAAATCTCCTGAGTTTTCTCTTTGAAATTCTCTCCCCTCTTTAATTTTTCCTAGCAAATTCCAGCTACCCTACCTTACCTGTAATCTGTTGTGTATCTTTCTAACTCTTGGAGAATGCCGGGCTCTGTTTGAGTACCTCATCTTTGCACTGCATTCTGGAGATCTGTCCATCATTCTGTGGGTCCGCCACAGGGCTCCACGTGTTTGTTTCTCTGCTCTTGGGGATCACTGTCTTATTCTGCTGGTTGCCAAACAACTAAACACTGCTATTTCATAGATTTCGTCTGCATTTTAGCTCTTCAACACATGAGAGTAAACTGTTACCTGTTATTGCCTCATGGCTGGAAGAAGAGCTCTGCTCAGCAATATATTTCATTCTTTTGATTTAAAAAAGACATGCAATTAGATGTGGACCTTTATGGCAACCTTTTTGGTCTCTAACAATATGCCATAGCCTTGAGAAATAGATTTTTCCTTCCCTAGCTGGCCCTCTCACTGCAAACCTGTTTAACATTGCTACTATCATGTTCAGAAAAGCTCAGCTCACTCTAGGTTTTGCCTTCCTGACACAGGTTTTACAGTTTCTACTACCTGTGTTTTATGTTTGTATGTGCATGTGTGTGCTCATGTGTGTTTGTTCGTGCATGCATGTGTGCTATTTTTATTGTAGATTTTAAAGGGAAAGGAGATTTATGCTACACAGGAGTATCTCTTTATTGGATTTTCTTTGTTGAATTATTATTAATTTTCTCACTAAAAATGAAATACAGAGCAAGATTTCATTTGAATACCTTTCAAACAAACAGCATGCTCACTGTATTACAGCTTATTATTTGGTTTGATTATATACATTAGCAAATTTTCTTGGAAAAATACCCAAGGCCTCACTAAAATTGGCTCTTATTGTTTCTGAAGATAATTTCTAATGTAATATCTGTAGAATATTCTTGTAAGACATTAAAAACATTCTCTCGAGAAGTCTAAAATCAATTCATGTTTTCATACCCCAAATAGTTGTAGTTTAAATAAGATCTCTTACGTGTATTTATGGAGTTTAAAATAAAAAAGCACGAACATATCTTTGAACGATGATAAATTATTGATTAAACTATGGGTGTATGCCTATGTGTGTGAATGTACACATATGTGCAAGTAAAGATACATACATTTATATATGTAGATAGGTAGATAGTAATAGAAATAAATTATATATGACAGGTAATTATAGATGTTTAAAATAAATACCTTACATTTCTTATAGTGGGAGCTATAGAAATACATTATCTATGTAGACAAATCTAAATATACATACAATTAATCTAAATAATTATGTATTGGAGTATTAAGTATGAAGATTATAGTTCTTTGATAGTCTGAAAGTATGTTTTATTTAACAATTGGAAGAATAAAGTCAACTGAAAGAAATTCCTCCAAAATTGCCTGTTTAGAACTAGTTTACTATTTTATTGTTTAAGATAATGCTCAGAGAGTTTTACATGCTTACATATAAAACTACTCAAATGATATAGTAAATATGATTCTTTTTGTCCAATTGGAAATATCACAAGTGAATACCCACGAGACCTAACTTTTTAGTGCCATTCTATGTACTAATCTCTATACCATTCATCAAAAATAAAATAAAATAAAATAAAATAAAATAAAATAAAATAAAATAAAATAAAATAAAATCTTTGCAAGAGAGCACTTACAAATTAGTGTTTGCTTATTTGTCTTCTATTTTGGAAATATTGTAATAGCAAATTTAGTCTTATTTAAGAAACTCATTCTGAGTTTTAGCATATCCTTTTCTTAAGTTTCAGATTTTTTCCTCCCACTACTGTAATGCATAATATTTATTACAGATTTCCAATTACCAGAAACTTTCTTTATAGAATTAATGTACCTCTTTCTTTAACCATTTAGTTTCTTATCAATGAATGAAATTTATTTCTATGTTTTGTACTTTAATCTCAATATAGCCAGTTGTATAAAATGGCATACCCATGTGTTTAATATTGTATAACTTTTTAGCCATTTGTACATAGACAAGTGAAATCAATTTCAAGTCCACACATTGGATACCTAAGCATATATAGATTGGAGACTACGAGGAAATGACAAGTGATGGAACAGCTGACTGGCCTTCTAAGTTGTTAATGATACCCCCTTCTGTAGCTCCTGGATATCTTCAGGATAAGAGTGTAACCTCTAAAAGAGTGTAATGTCTAAAACCCTCCGTGAAGCAACCCACTCATGCTTCTCCAGTACATTGCCAGGCTGGTCCTCTTTTGCGTTTATTGCTCTAGCCTTAGTGAAAGACTTCAAGTTTCTGGAACATTCCATATGTTTATCCTTCTGTGGAGAAAGCCTTGTGCCCTCCTCATTTCACTTCACTTGGCTTGCTCACCCAGGGTGAGAGCCTTTTCCTGATAGAACATTTTGCGTAAGATTAATTTGCTTTGGCTTTTCCTGGCTTTGTTCCCAATTTTCAGTGTAGAAACACTATTCACCCTTGGCACGTGAAAGAATGGGCCCAGCATCTGGAATATTTGTCTCCCTCGACCTTTGTCTAAATCTTCGGAGAATTGCAATCTCCAGGCTTGGCAGCTTTTTTAGTCCCCCATTGATAAATAACAGACAGAAATGATGAAGAAAATATGTTTCTGTAACAAGTAGTATGCTATAATCTAGAATCAGAGTGACCTCACTGCTAACATTTAGAAAGTTTTTAAAAATCATTGAACTAAGTATGTCCACATCTAATGAAAGCTCAAATTCTCAATTGAAAATCTTAATGACATTTTACATCCTTACTTTCTGATATGTATGGATGACCTCAGTCACCAAACATATGCATCTGTGTTTGTCTGTTCACGTCCCCAGGCATGACTCAGCAAAGATCCAGTCACACAGAAAGAGTCCTGTGGAACAAATAGCTGAGGACATCCTGACACCATTCACTAATCTCAGCCTTCACCACAGAAATGTCAAAACGAGCTGTGCTGTCCCTAAGGGAGCTTACAATGTTTATGCTTTTTGATCAAAATCGTGGCTGACAAAGCCTCTTTCCTTTCTTTCCCATTTTTCTTAGTTCCCCTCTAAAGTACGACTGCCCGTGTCAGTCCACTGATGGGAGACCAAGTCCCCACACTTTGGTAGGCACCTATGCATCGCTCCCCTCCCACCAGAGGGCTCACGTTTAAACCAAGCGTCCTCAACACTGCCTCTATCGAACTGCCTCCACAGAAAGTGCCTCTTGCCTCAGTGCCACTGTCACTCAGTTTCAACGTTACGGCTGCAGTTTTCCACTGTCCCGGTCGAGGGCTCTCAACGTGCCTTAGAGGCCTCGCTCCTCCTCAGCCTGGACTGGGCCAGAACTCCCGAAGTCTCTTTCTGAGAGGGGTGTGGAACGTAGCAAGAACTGGCCTACGGAATGGAATCGCTCTCAGCCTGATGTCCGCCGTGATAGCATGGATTTCAATTTCCGACAATAGAGGAAGTCCACTAGCAAGAGAGGGCAGAACTAGTGACTTCAGGAGGTCCTTCCTGAGTTGTTGCTCTCTTTGCGCCTGGCTTTTCACTTTGCAGTCACTCTCCTCAGAGAGGTGGCGTATGCACTTGGATACGGCTTTGAAATATTAGTTTTTACTTATTTTTTCTCCCTGATCTGTCTCTTAGTTTCTCATCTGCTCAGGCTCTTACGTGCTTTATTGAGGTCAGTGCTCCATGGACAGATGGCAAGATGAAAAGTAGAGGCAACAGTTCCAGACTTTCTTGCTTTGGTTTCTCAAACTCTAGGCATGATGAGGCAGGCTTATTTTGCTGTTACTTGTTTGTTTGTTTTCTAGAAAATCTGGATAGATTAAATAAGGGGCTATATCAAATTTCTACCATTCTCTAAAAGAGCATTCTCAGTTACATGTCTGTGTGCTTTCTCATAGCTCCCCCACCCACCATCACTTCTCTGCACTCAGATACTTCTAGTCCAGCCAGTCTTACTTTAGTGCCACCACCTCCAGGAAGCCCTTCAAAACCTTCAGGTTCTGGATTAGCTGCTACTCCTGTGCGAGCTGGCAATATCTAATTTTTTGCCTGTTGTGGTTCTTATCGAACTGCATTACAATTTCATATTTGTTTGTCAGTCTCCCCACAAGATCATAAGTTGGTTAGGCATGTTTTCCTGCTTTTCATTATTTTATTTCTTTTCATCAACAAAACATATTCATGTTCAATATATAGTTGATGCATTTAAACGCATAATATGTATTTGATAAAAAGTCCATTTCTTCTTCCTCAGTTTTTATTTAGCATTAAAGGTGTGGAAATGAAAGTTCCTTTCCACCAATGTTTGAACAGAAAAATGACAAAGTTTATTCAAGTTGAAAGCATATTATGAAATATAGTTAAAGCATATTATGAAATATAGTTAAACCAGATATTTTCACATCTAATGACTGATGTAGATGGCTCATCTACTGATGATTTAGAAAGGGTACCTTAGAATGAGAGACAGAAACATATGAAGCAAATTCAAATGTACATTTTTTCAGTTCTGTGCGCGCGCGCGTGTTTGTGTTGTGTGTATAAGAGATAAAGTTACACATACACAAACACAAACACAAGAAAGCTTTCTCTTCCCTCAAATGCATTTCAGCCATATTCGTTACGAATTCAATGTGCAAGGTGTGCCCATTGAAGAAAAAAAATAGCTTATTATTGAGTGAAATAAAAGAATTTTAATATAATATTAAATAACGTGGCTAACAAACATTTTGATGCTTGTCTTCACAGATATCCAGAAGAGAATAAATATAAAATATTAATAACTCTGCAATAAAAAGACTACTGAACAAAATATAATTCTTAATTTTAAGAATTAAGTTGATATTCACATATTATGTTAGTCAAAATTTGCATGACAATTATAACCAATGAATTATTCAATAAAGATGAAAAGTATGAGTTTATAAGAATCTATAATTTAGAAATGATGGAAGGTATTTTAATAAGAATTATTTCATTAAATATTTAAAGCATAGTATATCTTAAATTACATTTGGATTTAAAATACTTTTGCTTTAAAAAGTCTGTAACAATTTTGTGCCCTCAAACCCCCAAAATACATTTTGTTTTCATGTATGCGATATTTTACAATTTATATATTGCTTATCTTTAAAATAAATTACCAAATTTCATAGGCTATATTAAAATTTATCTGCTTAAACAGCAGTATAACTGATATTATATAGATATAATAAATACATTTGCTTAAAAATTAATTGATTTTACATATTCATTTACATAATGAGATATATATGGTTTATATTATCAACATTTTTGTGAGATGTTTCTCTGCATTTTTTAGTGTTTGTTTAGCATAATTTAATAATGATACATGGACATATTTACCCAAATTCAAATTTTCAACATTGCTTATGGAATAAGCACGTACCTTAGTGATCGCTGTCATTTTATCAGTTTTGAATGTTAAGGGTAGTGAAATAATTTGCAGCTATACAGCATAATGATTTGTTTTTTTCTGTTGTATGAGGGACCTTTTCCTCAGCTATATTTCAAGCCAAAGTTAGCACTATAATGCTTTTTAAAGTGACATTTACCATGCATTTTAGGATTCAATAGTATTCTATCAAGCCCACACAAATACAAATATAAAAAATTATCTCATCAGTAAGAAAAAAAAATATTTTACTAGATACAAAAATATTTAATACCTTGTTGTTTTTTTTTAACTTACAATTTTTAATTATGTTGGAAACCTAAATGTTATGTTCAAGGATAAAAGTTAGAAAGAAATATAGCAGGTTAATTGCACATCATTTCTATTAAAAGCAGGTCCATTTTAAAATGTGAGTGGAATAAATGGAAAATGTAAATTAACCTGGCCAAAGAACCCCACAAGAAACAGTTTTCTAGAGATTATCTAGCTTGTTTCCAAAATACTTTTCAGATAACAATATACTTAGTCCTTTATTTTTTCTTTAAAGGCAATTATTTAAAGTAAGCACATCCTATTTCTAACATGCACAGCTGATAGGGCAGGTCTAATGATAAATAATGTTCAAAGTTCATTTGAGAACTTATGCTATGCCTTTGAAAATTTACATTATTGTATAGCTTTCCTTTATCCCATGAAAACAACTCAATACACTTGATGGGATTTATTTGTTGAACCAGACTGAAATCCATCCCCCTAAATTATTTCAAGTTCTAATTTGCATAACTCTCGAAGAAACTGCAAGTCAGACTCAGTACTCTAATAATTGCATGACAAGTGCTCAATATGGTAGAAATTATACTCAACAATTACAACACTCTCCCTATGTGTACATCCTATAATTAATTTGTTAATTAATACCAAGCTCATGATGTGGTTCACAAGCATCAGAGATCTCTTTCATTGCAAGATCTACCCCAGGCACCTGGTGACACAAGGTGATTTAGAGGTGGCTAATATCCATATATGATTACATGATTACAATCTCTGAGGGAGGCATTTTAGAAAACCTTTGGTTTGATGCCTTCCCCATATTCCTATTCCTGAACTCAAGGCTCTCATTTATTTGGATCAGATATGTTGGGTGGAAAGGCAATGAAATAATGGAGTAATGGCATATGTGACTTAAAGCATGTTGTGCAAAGGGAATGTCAACCATTTTTATGCCAAAGAGGCTCATGAAATCCTGTGATTTTTAAGCCTTTCAGTACTTTCTCCATTTTCTGGCTTTTCTAGAATTTCAGTAACCCAATGGCTAAAAATTTCACAGTTATTTTCTTCTCATGACAAACTTGATATCCAAATGCTACTCATGATTTGCCTTATTAATTTTAAACTATTCTTCTGCTCACTTGTCTTGGTCCATTTGTTTGTTTATTTAAATATTATAAAATTATTTAGTCAAATACTGAGTTGGTATTTACTTAATTGTAATCATGCCAATTATAATCGAGCAGTTTTGGACTCAAAAATATATTAAGTGTAATATTAGCAAATGTGTTTTCTAAAATATATTTGTGAACCACACTATATTTTTAAGTAAGTAATTGTACGTATGAGATTTTGTTTATAGAAATTACTGATTAGAAGTAAACTTTACACAATGTGTGTGTGTGTGTGTGTGTGTGTGTGTGTGTGTGTGTATGACAGAGACAGAGAGAGAGAGAGAGAGAGAGAGAGATTAGGAGGGCAAAATACCAATTTCAGAAGGCAATATTGATGCACTGCCCTTCAAGTTCATGGGTGCTCTCATTATCTCTTCCTTTCTCTATCTCTAGTCTCCTCTGGGGTCAGTTTATCTTCCACCTTTCTGCCACACTGCCCTTTCTAAAATGCAAATTTGATTTTGTGTCTCTCATGCTCAAGGTCTTTCAGGATAAAATAACACCTTCTCTGTGAGCTTCCAGCCTAACTTTTGCCATCTCTGGTCTATAAGACCCTCTCTGGCCAGACTGAGTACCTGTGCTTGACAGAGCACTTCTCATCTCAAGTGTTTACCTGTGCTCTGCCTGACCCTTGTGCCTACAATGTTGGTCACTTCATCCTTGGTGCTCTCTCTCATCGCACTTGCTTCAATGAATTGCAATGATTTGTATCCTGTTCTCATCTGTTCCTTCTATTCGATGATATGTTTCTTGGATGAAAGCACTCTGATCTATCCTCAGAGTCTGGAACATAGTAAATGATCTTTAATTTTTCCAAATGACTAATTTAAATGCTTGCAAACTATGTTCCAGATAAATTAATGTGTCCAATATAGTTCAGCAGACAAAAAGTTTCCAAGAAAAAAATTATTTTCAGTAAAGTTGCACCAGTTATTGACAGGCATGGTCTAATCGTTATGAACAGCACTTTCTACAACTGATTTCCATTTCGATCTTGAAAATGTTCCTTTTTGTTATTTTTGACTTTTGAGACTAGAATTTCTAGATTTCCCTATTTTTCAAAAGGCTAATTAATATAGGAAAATGCTACATCTTTTTTTTTTTTTTTTACTGGTGGATTAATATTTCTTGAAGGAATAATATATTTAGTTCCAGGGACATGAAAATGTCTTCATAATCTCATTGAGCAACAAGCACATATGAAACCATTGGTAAATATCATTTAACAAATGAATGAGTGACCAGACAGAATCAAAATGTGAATGCTGCTTCTATTCTTAAGCAGGAAGGGCAAAAGCATGTACATCTACTGCTTCCTTCTCTTTTGCTAGTACTATAGAAAATCCTACTTCAGGTTGGCCTGGAAATGAGGTAAGAAGCATCAAGGAGGTGAGATGTGAGTTAGAACAATAGGGCTTGATAGGAGTGGATAAGAGTGTCTTACAGTATTGCCTTGAAGAGCAGGTCTCCTTATGGCCAAGTAAAAGCCATCTCTCTAAGAAGAAAATAGTTGGAGGACTTCTTAATGTACTAGAAGAATTTACAAAACAAACTTTCAAGTTATTTATAAACAAAAAGGTCACCTCTATGGTAGATAATCTCATAGCATTAATAACATCACAGTTTTAGTCTAAAGCATTTGCAGAAAAAAAATATGAAGGAGGTTGCCAGCTAAATAGAGGTTTGGTGCAATAGAGTTTTTAAGATTCATAACTTTTATTTCATAAACAGCTTTTTGTCCTTTAGTCTTAAAGGACAGCTTCACCTGGAGATCTTAAGCTTTAATAACAATGGAACAGTAATTTCCTGGGAAAAGAAGTTACCTGATAGGTTAGAAGAAGCTAAGACAGAAAGCATAAGGATTACACATAGCCCCTTTAAAGAACAAGGGTTTCACCCTTTAGTTTCTTTAGTTTATCCAACCCACGAAAAATGAAAAGATGTCTGATCCTCCCTTTTACCCTGAATAGATAATTTCCCTCTAACTATCAGTAAAATCCCAGCATGAAATAGATGAATTTGAATTTAAAATAACACTTTGAACCAACATGGGGTCAGTTGCTGACACAATGGCGTAAAGGGGTGCTGACGCTGAACTTGCTGATAATTCTGTCACCTGGTGCATATGTTGACACTGAGACCGATGAGAGGGCAGGCTTGGATATATCAAAGAGGCTGGCAATAATAAAATGTAGCAGGAGCACAGAAGAGAGCTGAGGAAAAAAGCTAAAAACACAACTGCTATACAGTTATATAGGGCATAGACTTCTTACATTTTGACCCTTTAGAGTTATTGCAATGCTGATATGAGGCACACATGCACATAGAGAAGAGGAACAAAGTGGGGATGGAAGAAGTTCACCTTGCTCACCTCTAAGACACCAACAAAAGGAATTAAAGGGCTGGTGCTCACAGCTTATTAAAGATACTATATTGAAAAGGATTGGCCCTAGTCACTAAGGGACTTGACTGAAAACAGTGGTTAGCAGCAGGGTTTGGGGGCTCAAGAAGATGGCACAGTTATAATAATCTAGACTTTAAATAAAGGTTTTTGTATAATAATGGGTATTGATTATTTTAAGCATGAAAAAGTCTCAACAATTCAAAAGTCTTATTTAGGATTTAAAATATAGGAAAGAAGCTTCAGTTTAAGTTTACCTTGTAACTCTTTACAATAAGAATATGAGAGAAGGGAATGCTTGAAATATTTAAGAGGACAAACTGTTTGCAAACATCCTGAAACACTCTGATTAGAAATGTATATGCTAATTGCACATAACTTTTAACCATTTATTACCGAACATTCTATAACAATCTCTATGGGAAAAAAAGAATTTCATATTTTGAAATTGCATTAAAGGCTTGAATATAATCTTGCTTTATTTTAGTTCAATTTCATGTTGAAACACTTAACTATCAAGAATAAAAACTGAAGAACTAATAAAAAAAATAAGAAACAAAAGCAAAAAAAGAAAAATAGATAGGTTTAAGATTCTGTGATTTTCATATTTATTTAAAAAATAGTTCACAATTCTATCATTTTCTATAATTTTTATAAGCTTATAAGTAAGGAAAGCTCTATTAAAATATTAAAGCAGTACAAGATTCAATGGTATTATTTTTTTGTTTTTCTAAAAGAAAAAAAAAAAAAGGACTCCAATAAATTTAGAGTTTATGTTTGATGCTTTAAAATGACCTGTGTTATGAAGAATTTTCACTATTTGTCTGATATAGGTAGACCTTTCCAAAGTGTATGTCCTGCTATTTTCAAGCATGTTGGATTTCCTGGCAGAATGGTTGCATTCAAATATTTTAAATAGATACAGAAAAATCATTATTATTGCTTCCATGAGAGAAAGGTCCATCAAAGTTACAACCATAACAACAACAGCAAAAACTATTTAATTTGCAATTTTTCTTGCAACAGTCAGTTCCTTTCCATTCGTATCAGTTCATTAAACTGTAGCACTTCATGACTAGACTATTAAAATGACCACATCAGCCCTTTGTGCTCGATTCCTAAATTATCTTCAAACATCACCTATGTCAGATCATTGTCCCACCCAAAAGTTTTCCAAAGCCTAGTTCCTTTGCCCACTTACAGAGCAAGTCCTGCATAAACTGAGCCCTTTCCCTTTCGTGTCTACTGCCCCTAACACAACTTGCATAGTCCAGGAGGACTGTTCATTGACCTTGACATGTGCTTCCACTTCTCTTTGTAACTGATGCCTGGTTCAGGACAAATACATGTATGATATCTATCTTTATGCTTAAAAAGAAGATGGATATTGGATGGAGGAAGCAGTATAAAACATGAGATCTTACAGGATCTAAGGTTATTTTTATTGCTTTATTGGGTAAAGGAAAAGGACAGCTAAGATATACGTCTTTGGTTATAAGAAGAAAATTGTGTGTGTGTGTGTGTGTGTGTGTGTGTGTGTGTGTGTGTGTGAGAGAGAGAGAGTTATTTGATTTTGTTCATTAAAAGGTTTCTAGAGAAAAACAATAATATATGTGTTTATAATTATTAAAAATTTATTGCTTAATATTTTTAATTATCTATTTTATCATCCCAAGACAGATTGTAGACATAATCAAAGAAAACTAACTAGTCGCCTGAGCTTATACTTTTTGTCTAAATTATAAAGATAGATACTCCCTGAAGTTTATCAGCTGCATCATTGTTTTGTAGCAGACAGTGAATACTTTGATTTCTCATTTGGTCAATAATAGTACACATATTCATCTCTAATCCACAACGTGGCCAAATTTCTTATGGATATATTGCAGAGAAAGCTAGCAGGATGGAATCTAGCTATGGACAGAAGTGGAGAGAAGAGAAAAGTGGACCTGGTAAAAAAAACATGGGTACCCAGTATAAAACAGGCAGGATGGAATATCTTCATGTGTTACATTAGCATTTTTTATTTCTTATCCCTGTTACTGCTTACATATGAAAGAGATGGCAAGCTATTTGCTCAAACAATCAGATTTTAATTTTTAAAAGGATCATAACTTTTTCGAATTTAAGATAGTGGATATAGGTACATTTATATGAGATAATTTAAAGCTATTTTTCCTACATTCAAAGTAATTCTGAAAATAGCTACACTCTTTAATCTTATCTAGAACTGTCTTTCAATTGCACTGAAAATATCAAACAACTTAACTTTTTTTCTCCTTTTGACCCAGGATCTCTCTTCTTACAAAAAATCTTGATATCATTGACCTCGATGAAGAATGTTGTCAACTTTAAACTCATTCTAGACCTTTCAAAGAAAATCATTTGAAGATAAATGCAATGTAAAATTTTGTTTCAACTCCTTGTCACTAATTTTTTAGGGAACAAGAAAGATTTTTAAAAATTAATCTAGATTAATGGAATAATTTAAAAAAGATGTAGCAGTGAGTATTTTAAATAAGCAGAGAGTAGTCTCAAATGTACATTCTTGGGAGTGGACTATTTAATGTATTTTAAGGTGGTCATCTTTTTTTTTTAACAATTGTAAATATGAGAACCTAGGTAACCAAAAAGGGAATTTATACCAAAGCAGCTATCACAAGCGGAAGTTAATTCATCACAACTTTCACATACGCCTTTGTAGGCAGTTGGCCAGGCCCCGCACATTATCTGTTTGACTCACTGAGTCACAGCAGCTAATGGAATTTAGCCCCATGTTTGTTGTTGCCATGGTGATGCGATATTCTCAGGCATGTCATGTTCACAGACCAGTAGCAGCAGCACTGTTGCAGACGCACAACTGCTCTCAGCTTTTGACCATCAACAGGAATTCACTCCGCAGTCAGTCTGTCAGGAAGGAAGTCGCTATGGTGAAGGAGCGCCAGAGCTAGGACGACCAGCCCTTCCTTCTTCCTTTGTCAATGCAGTGCTATTATCATTAAAATAACCTTGAATTTTCATGAATTCACTCATTCACAAACACTGTCAAAGAAGGTGCAAGAGTTCAAGAGAACCCAGAGGGTCAAAGAGAGGACTAGTTTTAAATCTGTGCCTATTGAACCTGGAAATGACATCGTCTGTTAGATATAATCTTATTCTTACCATAGCAAATCAAATCGTGCTGACTGGCACCAACGTCCACGGCGATTCAGCACCATGAAAGGTGACTGGGAGCAAAGGGGTCATATCCTTTGTGTCACTGCTCTGAGAAATAGACACAGACATGTGTGGGAATATTCTACAAAGAATAGATTTCTCCCCAAAGTGAAAAGCAAATCCTGCCAGCCATCTATAAAGGGAGCGGGTATTTTATGCCATAGATATATTCAGATTTCAAGCCAAAGGTATAATTAAGAGGCTTTTAAGATCCAAAATGTTTGAACAAGTCACAGGTATTGTAGAAGATGTTCTAATTTGTATATAAGGAGTGATAAATTGTGAGATAAAATAAATTTTCAGAAAAGTATTTTTGCTGCTGGGAAACAGACTTTTTATTAAATTATGTATGTATAATTTTCACGAAGCGTGAAATATACAAGCAAATCAGGCAAATTTAAAAACACTTCTGTAAATGTTTATCTATATCGTTCAATACAGAGTCCTGGGTTAATTATAACAAAATGGCTTTGCATTTTCTCAGGATTCTCTCACGCTGGGGCTGTGCAGCCATGGACATCTGGAGAACGCAGTAACGACTCACCACGCCACCCGCACCGGGAACTGCCGCCCAATTTGCTTCTGCCGATAGAAAATCAGAATCAAGTATTCCTCAATGGGGATGCCAGTCCTGCCGCTGACTTTCTGTGGGCATGGGATGGGGCACGCTGGCAAGTCGGGGAGTGGGGGAGGGGCTCCTTCATTATATAAGTTTCTCTCCTAATACAGCTGTTCATGGAGGGTATGTTACCGAATTGGATCAGAATTTAAGGTTGCACGTATCCTGCTTTCCGGCAGATTCCTGAACTGAGGTTAATCAGAGACCAAGCGTGCAGGGAGGCAGTCTGTATTACTCATTCTGTTTAAGAATGATATGGTGAAGCTTTGTCCTCTGTCACTCTGTGCCTTCTGGTCCAAGACAGGGATGTGCATTGAAATAACAGACAGTAGAATTTCCCATTACTGTTATGTGAGTTTCAAAGAAATTGCATGGAACAACTCAGTGGGAGCATAACCACTTAGCATTGATATTAACAAAACCAAAGACTATTAAAAATGAATTGGCAGACT
This sequence comes from Eidolon dupreanum, assembly GCA_028627145.1. Lineage (NCBI taxonomy): Eukaryota > Metazoa > Chordata > Mammalia > Chiroptera > Pteropodidae > Eidolon > Eidolon dupreanum. The sequence goes on along the minus strand of CM053515.1, from coordinate 47,508,214 downwards.
TTCTTTTCAAAAACTTGGAAAACGAAACCTAAATCTAGGAATGCTTAATGATTACTTTGGGGTAAAGAGAAATCCATGGATAAATAAGCCTCTCACACATATATTGTTACTTTAATTTTTAATGCACTATTATTAAATTATCAGATAAAATAGCATATGAAGAGTAATATGTGGGTTAGCATTGAAAAGATATTTTCATTGTATCTTCTAATTAAACAATACTGATGACATTGAAATATATGGTAATGACCTGCAATGAAGAAAAGAGCAACAGGGAAAATTAAAAAAAGAGAGTCATGACAGAGTACAAGAGTTTTGAAAAGGTTTAATCACCTTCTTAGTTGACCAGAATGGATCCAAAGACACAGTGAGCCAACCACACTCAAATCGCCCACATGGGAACAGGAAAGGAAGGGAAGGCCATGCAGATGGAACCCGTGAAATTTATATCACAAGAGGCACAGGAAGCTTGCCTCGGGCAGTGCCGTGTCCTGAATTCAGAGTCAGTTTCACAGTTAGGAAAGAAAAAGAAAAACAAACAAGCAAACAAAACAAAGAACAAACACCTCTCATTTTATAGATTGAGAATTGAAAAAGAGACTGCCCTTTTATTTTCTTCCCTTTCATTTGTGGACTGAGGAAAGCTCACTCAGTAGGCATAGGCAGGAACGAGACTATGGACTCTTCCCACAGTCACCCCAGAGCCACGACGTAGCCCAAGCCCCAGCATGGCTTCAAGAAAACATTCACTGGCTGCATCTGTCACCAAGACTCAGAGGGCTCACTCAGGTACTGTGGCCACGTGAAAATTGCAAACACTAGCTGAGAGTCAATTACCCTATGTCTTTCTTCCTTACCACACACATTCCTTGAGTGACAGCCCACTGGCTGAGCTGTGCCAGTTATAGGAGTCACTTGGGATCACTCATTTACCACAAATGCGATAATGGTGTGGGAATAAGGGTATTAGGGGCATTATTAGATCCACACCTAGTATTAGTTACAATTTATTTACACAGACCGTATCCTAAATTCTGGCCAGCTACATCATTTATAAAATCCAGTGCAAAATAAAATGTAGGGCACCTTGTTAAAAAAAAAAAAAAAAAAAAAAAAATTCCTACTTCCATGGCAAATCTTTGTCTCTGAATCTGTCATGGTCATTTTTACTTGATATGCCAAGTCATGCTCCCTTGGACACAGGGATAACTTCAGGGTGAGAGCAGACCCTCACAGCTGCTTGGGCCCCTCTCCACGTGCCCGGGACCCTCTTGAGGCAGAAAGCAGTACTAGTCACTAGGAGGGACAGAGGAGTGGGCAACCGAGACCTCCTCCTGGGAACATGGGCCCCCGAGGGGACCCCAACCCACCCGCACATACGCCAGTGTTCCAGTTCACTTAAGAAAACACAAAAATCAAAGATACAATTATTAAGAATTTCAAGATAGTGTCTATAGAACATTAAACCAAGTATAGGCCCTTTTCTGAGCATGAGATCCTGTATGATTTTACTGATCCCACAGGGCCAGTGAAGCTGGCCCTGCTTCAAATCCAAACAATTATGTGTAGTTTTGGACTATTCTGAATTCAAATGTTTTCTTCATGTTTTGAGAAATGATAAGCAAAAAAATTCAATATTCTTCATTAAAATGAAAGATTTTGGGGTCTATGTTGTCTGTTTCAAATTTCTTAATTTTCTCCTCTAAGACACACAGAACTAAAAAGACAAAAATTACATATTTACAATAAATGAGAATGCTGGAGGTACAATGTTCATAACATGTATTTCTTCAAATTACTCAGATGCCATGATGTTTTAAAACCAGTTAAGGCTTTACATGGCATCATCTGTCAGCATTTCTGTTGCCAAGCATTGTTCTTTATCTTTCAGTTCAGAATTAACTTCCCTCTACAACCATAAAATTTTAAAAAGTTGTCAAAATAATTGTTCCTTTGTAATATTTAGCAGAAGTATTCATGCTCTCATATACAAATTAATATAAGCCACTGGGGAGGCCTATCATAGATGGAGTGTCATGGCGTGAGAGGTAGCGCTGAGAAACTCAAAGCAAAGTGAGAGTGGCATGGAGTTAACCCAAGAATAAAATCACAGAACATAAAATAAAACCTGTTATAGAAGACAAGCAAGAGCAGTGTATATTTTCTAAGATTCAATCCAATGACTTTATTGTCCCAGGATTTAAAAAAAATTCATCTCCTTATAAATGTTTGCTCATAGTCATTTGGTAGCAGCATATTTATGTTCACTTTTATCCAACACAGCCTGCAAAAATGTCCTTCACTCAACCCACTCTATTAATTTTGAAATGCCTAAAGCCAAAATTGACAGCAGAAAAAATCTTTCTGGGTTGGCACTCCGAACTGCTGGGGCAAGCTACTTGCTTCAGTAAAAATTCGCAACCACGTGATTTCTCTTTCAGGAAATGTTAAGCTTTCCTTAAAAAGAAAAAAATAATGCTTTAGAAAAAAGTAAAAGAAACTAATTTCTCAATTTTTTAGATGTGGGGTCCATGTATGCTCTTTGTGTACAAACAGTTATGCTAATGTAAATGTTGGCTCTAGGGTTCTTATTTACATTGGAAATTTGTTTAGTTTATTGTCCTAATATGTATTTGTTGATAAATCTCCATTTTATTCAGAGATACATGAATTTCCCCTGGGTACTATTGTCCTTATGCTCAAGAATTGATTGAAAATTGAATGGCTACCTTATTTCATAATTAATATTAATATACAAGGTCTATAAAGCCATGTTCTTCCTAACTCTAATCCCAATATTTAGTTTCTGATTTTTTTACTCTTGCCTATGTCCTGTAGAATACTGCTCTCGAAACCAAGTCACTGGCCCTTATTCTGCTAGAATCCCAATAATCCCCATTTTACTGATAAAGAGACTTTATGAGTCTCATTCAAACAAAATTCATCTAAAGCAAGGACAATCCCATCACAAAGCTCAGCAGTTGTCTGCACATTTGGTGTTTTTTGCTTTCTACTTTTCTCAACTCCTTCCTCTACATTTCTACCACTGAAATTTATTCTTTTGGATCTTGAAGGTGTTTTGGTCTTCAAACCTTCTGTTGAAAGAAATATCTATGAGCCCTCAACATCCAATATGATAACAGTATACTCTTTAATATTCTACTTAACACTCTTTAATTCCCTATGTTCTAGACATAAGGCTAAATATTGTTGATGAGTTAGCTGGGGATAATAGTCAAACACAAAAAACGTTGTCCTGAATTTGAGGAAGATTAGAAGAAGCTTCAGGAGGAAAGGGCTCCTGTAAAAGAAGGTACGTTGTATTAAAGACAATTTTACTCACTGCAGACATAGCTCTTAGTCGTCTCTAAATCCTTGTTTTAGCTTTTTCAAATCCAGATTCCCCACAGTTTCCAAAGGATCAACACAAGCGCATGTCTGTCATCACGTCTCTGCTCTTATCACTAAGCAAGTCCCCATTGCCTGAATGCATTTCCCACAGTGGCTTCTGAGGGACAATATAGTCCCATGAGATGCTGTGTAACAAAAAGTTTCAATGGTCTCAAATCTGTGGGGAAGACTGAAAGCTGTATCTCTCTCTTAGAAATTCACCATATATTAGCATCTTAAGAACGCTGCCAAATCCTGCTGAAAGGAACTCTGTTTCAAACGTGATTTTCAGAGATTCCCAGGGTTATTCGATGACAGAGTTCTTGTATCAAGCAACAACCGCAGAGAACAATTTGGGAGACCCAGGCCTTCAAGTGAAAGACCACATATGCAACAGGGCAGTCCCAGCACGCCTTCCCCAAGAGCTTCATCTTCCACCCCTACTGCCTTGCTTTGGGTACTTTGCCTTTCGCCCACACTGTATCTTCTGACATACCAGCAGCTGGCCTTCACTGCCAAAGCTCCTTTGAGCTGCGTTTTCTACCCAGAATGCTCTACCTACACCCTGTGCCCATCCCTCCTCAGTAAAGATCCCCTTACCTGGCTTATGTGTCCTTCCTGACAAATTCTTGGACAAGACTTCCCGTGTTTCTTGGTTCTGTCACTTACTAGCGATGTGACCTTAGGTATGTCACTTGACATCTTTCCCTGTCAACATCTTCATCCACAAAATGAGGATAAAAAATAGTACCTACTTCATGATTATGGGGAAAATCAAATCATTAATACACTTGAAAAGTTTAGAGCAATGTCTGCACACAGCCAGTGTCGGAGCCTGCCGACAGTCGAATCAGGGCTTCCTGTAATGAAGGACAGGAAAAGAAAAGAAGAAGAAGGGAAACACACAGATGGGGTCGAGAGGGACAAGCTCAGAGACTCGACCCTGAGTTTATTTTTTCACATGCTTATATACTCAGGAACAAGGATGTTTGTTGGCTACAAATGTATACACCAAGTCAGCACATCCTGAAACTTCCCCCTCAGCCCCGGGGCCCGTGTTTTCAAGATTTTCCTCGTTCTACCAAAACAAGTTCCTTCTTAAAGAACAACAACAACTGGCTTGGGCCAAATGGCCCCCCACAAGCCAGCATTCAACTTAGTGTCATGAATGCTATGATTTCCCTGTGCCTCTCTCTCTTTGGATGCTGTATCATCAAAGTCACACTGTGCTATTGTTATCTCCTTATACATCTATATTTATCATCAAATTATATTTGGCTTAAATGTTAGGGCTTTAGGTTATTCATTTTTTCTACCTTTAATGACTAGCACATAGTAGGCAATTGATAAAAAGTGAACAATGAATTGATCTAATAAAAATTGTTCAAACTTAATGAAATATATGAAGCCTATAGTCCAGGTAAATCTACAATATTTCATAAATCTCAGCTACTAATGCTGCACCCAACTAGTCATTTATAATTTTTCTTATAACTTTAGTAATATCATTAGACACAGTCAGTCTACCAGCACCTGGTTTAGAATGTTAGTGCAAATATGAGGAAGCTATGTGGTCTTTAGAAATTCCTGTAGATTAAAAAAATGTAGGAGACATTTCTTTTAGTCTCTTTGATCTAAAAATGTCTGTGGTCCTATGACTGATGAGCCAGCACTTAACGGATTAGAAAACTGAAGAACAGTCAAAGTCAATTCATGGATGTCCATCAACAATGTGATAAAACAATGGTGGTCACTATTGCCTCATATTTATTTGTTTCTTTAATTTGGAGTAATATATTATAAAAGAAAAAAGACAAATAATAAAATCCTTATTAGTCTTTAATAGTTCCCTGGGCTACAAATATTTTTTATACTCAAAAGAAATATTGTGTTAAATTATTTTTTAGTTGTTTATTCAATTATTAGAATTTTTCAGCTTTATTGAGGTATAATTTACAAATAAAATTATATCTATTTAAGGTACGCAATGTAATGATTTAATATATGTATAATTTGTGAAATGATTGCCACAATCAGGTTAATTAACACATTTATCAATTCACATCCTTAACTTTTTTTTGTGTGTGTGATGAAAACACTTAAGGTTTACTTTGTTAGCAAATTTCAAGTACATGACACATTGCTAACTCTCTTCACTGTGTTGTACATCAGACTTCCAAAGCTTGTTCTCTTATAACTGAAGGCTTGTACCCTTTGACCAGCATTTTCCCAACTCCCCCAAATCTTAGTCTCTCTTAATCCTTATTCTACTCTTTGTTTCTATGAGTTTAATTTTTTTAAGTTGCCTTATATATGTTAGATTATACAGTATCTATCTTTCTCTGTCTGGCTAACTCCACTTAGCATAATATCCTCTAGGTTCATCCATGTTGTTGCAAATGTTCTTTTTCATGGTTAAATGATATTGATATATATATCTTTATCCATTCATCCACCAATGAACACTTGAGTTGTTTTTGTATCTTGGCTATCATGAATAATGCTGCAAGGAACATGGGAGTGCAAATATCTCCCTGAGATACTGATTTTATTTCCTTTGGGTATACCCCCAGAAGTAAGATTGTTGGATCATATGAGTTTTATTTTTAATTTTTTGAGAAGTATTTTTGAGGACCATTTTCCATAATGACTATTCCAATTTACATTATTATTAGCATTGTACAAGAGTCCCTTTTCTATAAATCCTTGCTAACATTCATTATGTGTTGTCCTCTGCTAACTTTAGGCTTTGTTTGGTCTTTTGCTAGTCATTTCAGGTATAAAATTAGGTTGTTTATTTGAGATCTTTCTTTTTTATTAATGTAGGCATTTATCATTATAAACTTCCCTCTTATTTCTATAGACTAGGTCACTGGGGTATAATTTATTGTGCTAAGTTATAAGCTATATTTTAAATGGTGTCCCAATAATCTGAAAGAGTTAATATTGACTCTCAAAATTTCCCTATCTTATATATTGAAAGAGTGAGTTACAATAGTCTTTGAATTTATCTTCCTATTTATAGCACAATGCACATGGTACATGATTGACAATTTTTAACCAGTATTTTTTTTAAAGATTAAAATGAATTTAAAAAACTTGATTTTTAAGTGATAAATGAAAACTATCTAAACTTATATGTCATGTTTGAATTAATTTTAATTAAAAATAGCTTGTGTATGTTTCTGAAATTAGCAAGATTTATTTCATATTCACATTAGGAGATTTTATATATAGTACACTTATATACTATACTATGTATTATAGTCTATGTAAGAATGCATTATATATAATATACTATAAGCTATATATACTATATTATATATACTATGAGTATTTTATATTATATTATACATAATGCATCCTTTAATTAGATTATATATATACTTTTAAATGTATTATATCTATGTGGCAGTTCAAATTAATATCACGATCTCTAGCCTGATTGAAGCAGTTTAATTGTTTAACAAGCACTAATTAATATAATTCTCAGACACATTACTTTTGTCCCATTCTATAGATAAGAAAATGGAAGCATAGATTGTTTAAAGAAGTTGAACAAAAAGTAACTGATAGAGATAAAGGACAGAAAAAACTGATTGCAGACTTGGGATATAAACCCAGATTGTTAGATTCCAGAATTTGTGTTTTTTTTACTCTATATTACATTGCTACCTTAGAATAAATGACATCTTGATTATATTTCATATTTGGAATTTTGTTGTTTTATAGTCTAAATGACATCCCATGATCCTCAAAGATGTCTAAACGATAAGCATTACTTCTCTTGTCTGTTATCTGCCAACTGTCTCCAAGATTCATCATCATTCAGCTTATTACTTATTTAATATTTATTATCATTTTATCTTTTAATTCAATTTTATTTCATTAGATTTTTAAGATTTAAATAATGCTGTCCTCATTCAAATAAAATTACTTAATTTATTTTCTCTAGGAAACCTAACCTGATATATCTAGCCATGAAAACTTTACTCTCAAAACATAAGCAGTCAAAAACATGCTTCCCTGTACCTTTAATGAGATCTAGTCCTCACAAGATAAGTCTTAATCAAACGTAAGTTAAAGGAGCATAAAAAACAGAGGTGTTTTTTGTTTATAGCACCTACTATGTTATGAAATGAATTCCTAGAAAATTTGTACAATATATTTTAAATGAATATTTTTCTGCTTTCATTAAGATCAAATATTATACATTCTAGGTAAAGACTGCTTTACATTGTGTCTCTATTTTTTTGATTTTAGATTTAATTTTACAAAACTTCAATATTAAAATATTAAGTAAACACACATAGGTATTGCTATATTTAAATGCTATTTCATTTCTGTTAGCCTACAGATAACTTGTGAATACCATAGAACCATGCATATTTAAACTATGACTCATTACCAGAGCCAGAAATATGTGTGTATGTGTGTGTGCACTAATATGTTCAAGGATGAGTTTTAAGACAGCATATTTTAAACTATGCTCTATTCACCATAATACTAGAAGCACATGTTAAACATATTTAATAAAGAATAGCCTCACTGGACTAAGAAGCTGTCGAAAAGGGAGGAGTATAAAAGAAACAGTTCCCATCTCAAAAAGTAGGCAACACTCTCTTCTTAAGAAGTGCAAATAATTAAATTTTACTATTAAAAGCCAGTTTGACTGTCTATGTCATGGTACTTTAAGTCCTAAAACTGTGATCATAAGTCCTATAATCCCACTCAGTTTGAGAAGAAATATGATCTCAGAGATGGAGGTAATAAGGACTATTTTGGTGATAGATAGCTTAAAGAGTGGTGAGCTTGGTTGAGGACATTAATTTCATTTTTAAAAATCTTGATTGTTTTTGTTAAGTTTTTTTTTCTGATGAATAACACAATAAGACATTAAGTTCTCAGATTTATTTTAAATAGCCAGACTTTTTCTAAATTACTCCACTCATTACTTCAATGTTAATCCATTTGGCCATAATATACATAAATTTTAATCTATAAATAATTATTATGTCTTTCAAATGGCACCAGTACAGTAATGTGTCCCTTTACCTCAAGCCTGGGGGCCGTTTTATAAGCACAATAAATACCTATTTGTTTGTTTATTCATTTTCTTGTTTGATATAAACTCAAACTAGAACAGTTTATTTTCATTCGCTCTTCTATTTTTCTTCTCAACAAAATTTTTCTAATGCAGTGAGTTGTGGAACTTGATCTGATATTCTGACATGATCTTCTGTTACACTCATAGAAGTTAAAGCTGGAAACTGGGGAGTCCCGATGCAATTAGATGGTGCAATGCAATGGGACAGGTTGATGCAGTGGGGCTCTGTGGTGTAGGATAGTAGAATGATGCAATGGGGTGGCATGGTGCTGTGTTGTCAGGTATTTTTCTGGACCTCTGCCCATCTCCAATGCCCCTCAGCATTCCTGAAGTCCTCTACTCTCATTACTTCCCATACTGAACCTTAGCTTAGTTTATCAGATTGCCATCTTGTTCCTGATTTGTCTGTTATTTCATTATAAACTAGTTCTCGTCAAGCTGCTTCATGTTAGAACACTGGGATTATGCACCATGCCTTGTAAAAAGCTCATTCTTTTGAGTAGATAAAACCAACAACCTGTATGAACTCTTATAACTATTGTGGTAACCTTGGGCCTCTCCATCCTTGCTTAACAATATCACAAAATGATGATGGAATACCCCATCTCATAGTTCTATTTTAAGAGGTAAATTAGATAAATGTAGAGCAACTAGTATTGGTGAGATACTCAGTAATCTTTGTTTCCTTCCTGCCCTCTCAGGAAGTAATATTTTTTTATAAAGAAAAGAACAAAATGTGTCATAAATAGAATCAAGGTAAGATTGAAACTTGAGAGTGTCCATAAGCACTGGACAGAACACAAATTGTTTACCGCTTTCCCTTTTATCACTAACTCACCTTGCAACCCATTCTTTTCCCTGTAAGACAAAGGATCCTTGATCTCTTTAAAGTGTATTGCCTCAGACTCAAAAGCTACAAATTTTGTCACTGACACTTAATGAAAATATGTCTTCAGACTTTCAAGACTCTGTGCTCACCAATGTAGGTGTCATTCTCACTGCTTACTTATATTCTTGCTAAACTACACTGCTCACCACTGTCTGACCAAGGTTGCCATGTCTGCCCTTGCTTTGCCCAGGTCTTGTCCACAGCAGGTGGTGCTTTTATTGTTTCATCTCCACTCAGGAAAAACCTACCTGTTATCAGGTCCTGTGGTTTGCTGGATTGATAAAATCTATCTTCAACAGTTTCAATGATTCTTGGTAGTTTTGACTTTAAAAGTTTATCAATGTCATATATAGGCCATTCCCACTTTATCTTTGGGATTAAATAACTCATGTTCAGACCCTAAAAGTTTCTAAAACTTTTTCTCTCTCCTAAACCCCAGAGCATTTTTAGAAAACCCACTAAATATCCTAAAGGTACTCGTGTACATTTCTTAGTTCCTCATATACCCTGAATTGTGCCTCACCAAAATTTATATGTCAAAGCACTAACCCCCAAGGCAACTGCATTTGGAGAAGGTCTTTAAAGATGTAATTAAGATTAAATGAGCTGATAAGGGTGGGACCCTAATCCAAGAGGTCTGGTGGTGTTCTTATGAAAAAAGGAAGAGATGCCGGAATGAGCACACACAGAGAAATGACCATATGAGGACACAGCAAGATGGTGGCCATCTGCAAATCAAGAAGAAAGCTTGTTCACACCTTGATTTTAGCCATCTAGACTGAAGCCTATAAGAAAATAAATTCCTCTTTTTTAAGCCACTTAATATATGGTATTTTGTTATGGTTGTCCTAATAGACTTATGCACCTCCCCTATAAAATTGAAAGTTTCTTAATAATACAGAATTGGACTCTCTCAGCATTCTGGGGTGTGTTTTAATAAATATTTGTAGGTCGACAAAATTTTATCAGTGATGACACTTTTAGGCCACCTACTAAGTTATAATTTTCTGCTTTCTTGCCTTCAAAGTCTGCTTATTCATAGTCAGTGTACTCGGAAATAAATTATTCTCTAAATTAGAAATATATATCTTTCAAAATCTGAATATCAATCCCTCTAGGCAAATTTCATCTTCCTTTATGCTTTTTAAGGAGGCATAGATGCCCTACAGAGCATCACATTTGTCCAGATAATGAATAAATATCATTTGACCATAAATATAATATGAACCTTCAATAATGTGTCTCCTTGTAGAGTTATTTGTTTTAAACAAGCCTAATTTTAATCACAAGAGGTGAAAAACTGGTACAGTTTCAAATAGGGCAGATTGACATAACTGGACATATATTAAAATGTATTTATATTATTGCCAAATAGATTATCATTAAAGTAGAAGTGATTGAGTAAAGTCATCTAGAAAAAGTATAACTACTTAAAATAAATCTGAGAACTTTATGGTTTACTCTGTTATGCATCAGAAAAGAAGTCATGTAAAATTTACCAAAAAATGGAGATTCTAAAAGAAAATAAATGTCCTAAGCCAAGCCCACCACTCTTTAATCAATCTAACATCAAAATGTTCCCTATTATCTTCATCTCTGAGATGATATTTATTTTCTAAGTGAATGGGTTGACAAGGCTTGTGATCACAGTTTTAAGACCAGAAGTACCATGAACAATATTACATGAACATATTTCTTTGGAATCCAAAGATTATTTTTCCATGCATTAGTTTCTTCCCCTTCCTAAATTCATGCTCTGTGGCTATTCTGCAGCTTCATCATTGATGTGAAGTATTGGGGTTAGGGGGAACACTCATTTTATTTAACAATTGTCACAAGGCCAAACAGCTTTCTAAAATGATTGGATTTGGTAATGACCAAGCTGGACTAGTTTTCAAACGATAAAAAACTCATGTATCCTCATTATTTCAGCAATCCAATCCAACCCTTGACAAAGGAATTTAAGGTAATATTTAAAACACAGTAGTGTCTTTTTTATATGCACTCTGTACCTTCTCGATGTTATAAAATATCCTGTGTTGACTTACTGTACATTGATTTTAATAGGCATTCTCTACAGAACAATATGAATATCATTGGAAACTGTATAATACAATTTTCTCCCCCTGAAATGCTATAGAAAACTGCACATTTTATACTGTCGTGTGCCCCATCAATAATAGAGTTTTTATATCTTATTTGTAGATATTGATCTCAACAGCATAATGAAAAATTGATTGCAGCGAAGTGTACCATTTCTTAAGTATAAATTTCAATGTCAAATTATTTTTATCTATGCTTTGCAATTATACATGAAACTTATACATTTATATATGTTTTCACCCACAAAACTCTACCACAATAAATTAGATATGACAAGGCTCTACTGAGTCAATAGAAACCAGGTTTCTCTCACTAAAATATGATTCCAAAATTAAATACACTAGTTTCATACTAGTTTCATTTTTTTCATTATAAAGAGAATTAATGTCCTGATATATAGTATTACCTTCCTATGCAATTTAACAGTTTGAAATGAGGTCTTATATCTTCTGGGGATATGAACACACACACACACACACACACACACACACCCCTCACATGCACACACAGAGAGAAAAAAAATCCATGCACTCATTTGCTAGTCCACATGACGCTATAAATAAGGTGCCTGTTCTTTGTCATCTCTTGAGACCTTATTATTTTAGAAGGAACATTCTGCTAGGAAAATCTATTGGTAAAAGGTATGACAAAACATAAGAAGGACATCATCTCTGCTCATCAATGGTGATCCTCAAGTCCGATATCGCAGACATAAAATTAACTTGGTCAAAATCCACAAATCCAAATGAAATTCACAGACTTTCTTCCAATAGCGAATAATGCTTGCATAGTCCTCCAAGAAACTAAGTCTATAAAATGAGAAAATTCAGTCCTTATATTAATCTGTCCATTTTATGTTATTTTATATTGAAACCACTAAGTTTTCAGTATTCCTCTAACATATTTAAATTTCAAAACATAAATGTGTTATTTAATGAAATGTATTAATCTCACAAAATAAAATACAAAACATGCATATTCTTTTGATAATCATGTTTCCAGAACTTATTTGTAATATTCTAGTGACATGCCCCTCAAATGTGATGATCACCTTCACTCACAGTCACTGATAACTCAGTTTGGGAAATAATTTTGCCCTTTCAACCTTTTCCATTGAGTTTACAACCTCCTTGAATCAATGACAACTGTTTTTCAGTGAGGTTTGGAGGGCCATAGTATTATTCTTCTTTTTAAATAGATTTATTGCGATCTAATTCACATACCATAAAATATACCTATTTGTATTGTACAAGTCAATGGTTTTCATTATGTTCACAGAATTGTGCAACCATCACTGTAATCTAATTTTAGAACATTTTCATTACCCTTCAAAGAAATCCCATACCTATATCCAGTCACTCCCCTTTCCTCCCTCTGGCAATCCCTAAACTACTCTCTTTCTCTATTGATTTGACTATTGTGGACATTCCTATATATGGAATCACACAATACATGGTCTTCTGAGTCTGGCTTCTTTCATCAGCATAATGTTTAAAAGGTTCATCTATATTGTAGCATATCAGTACTTCATTCCTTGCTATGGAAAAGTAATATTCCACTATACAGATACATTTTGTTTATTAATTTATCAGTTCTTGGACATTTGGGTTGTTTCCACATTTTGGTTTTTAAAAATAATGCTGCTATGAGCATTATTATATCTAGTTTTTGTGAGTACATGTTTTTATTTATCTTGGGTACATGACGAAGGATGGAATTACTGGGTTGTATGGTAACTGAGGGTTTAACTTTTTGAGAAACTACAAACCATATTTTAAATGACTGAATCATTTTACATTCTCATCAGCAATGTACGAGAGTTACCATTTCTTCACATTTTTTACAATAGTTATTGTCTTTATTTTTGATTATAAGCAGTGTAGTCAATGTGAAGTTGTACATTGTGACTTTGATTTTCATTTCCCTAATGACAAACAATGTTGGTGGTCTTTTCATGTGCTTATTTGACCATTTGTATGTCTTCTTCGGAAGAATGTTTATTCAAATCCTTTTCTATTATTAAATGGGGTTACATGTCTTTTTATTGCAGATTTATAAGAGGCCTTCATAGATTCTGGGTACAAGTGTCTTATCAGAAAGGTGCTTTTCAAATATTTTCTCCCACTGATTGTTTTTTTTTAATTTTAATTTCGACAAGTTTTCAAATGTCTTACAATTTAAAGTTCCACAGTTGAACATAGTAAACAAATGTGGTAAACCCATAACAAATGTAGTTGGATCATGAGCTTTACATGAAAGAGGTGACTATGTTAGGATTTCAGATGATGTGAAAAAGAAGTGCAGCACGTGCTGGTCCAGGCTAAATTCCTGTTACAAAAGCTTCAGAAAACTGTCAAGTGTCAAAATCAGTAGCATGTTGACAAAAAAAAAAAAAAAAAAAAAAAATCTGTGAAAGGATATAAGTCAATGAATAATAGAGAAAAATGTGCAAGAATCTTTATTAAAAGCAAGGATTTTTAAGGAAGGCTGAAGTGCTACAGCAACTGAGTAGGAGAAAACTAGCAGATTTGACTGAGGGGAAGTCATAATTGTAACACTTTGCAATTGACAGATGGGGGCCCAGAAGGTATCTTGAAGTCAAAACAGAGCACCAAACACAGGAATAACTTGTGAAAGAGCGGACAAGATCAAATGCCTGTTTATAAAAAGATAATTATTTTAGAAAAGGATCTAAATAAAGGTTCTTTAGTTGTGAAGGGTTCCAAGCAATGATTATTTTCATTCTCTTAAATTTTCTGTTACTGACAGTGATGGCCCAGTTGAGAGCAGCAGCATTTTACTGCTTAATGGTTCATTGCTCTCTGCAAGAATGACTGTTCCACTGGAGAAGAGTGAAAACAAATCAAGAAGCCATTTATATATATATATATATATATATATATACACATATATATGCAGTAATATCACTCCTCATTCATTCATTCATTCATCTCATAAGTGCTTAATAAATAATCTTGTGTATCTGCAACTTTGCTAAATACTGGGGATAAAATACTAACAAAGAAGTAGATTGTGCCCTCTAGCAGTTTATAATTTAGTAGGGAAGGGTGAAATAAAACATTATTTCATGTAGCAAAACTTTACATTCCCAATGGCATAACCCTTCTTTTCCTGAGTCCAAAGGTGCTAAACATTAGAAAGTCATGAGTCAGTTTGATTATCTAAAGCAGCAGTCCCCAGACTTTCTGGCACCAGGGACCAGTGCTCCTACGAGAATCTAATGCTTGATGATCTGAGGTGGAGCTGAGATGGAGATGCTAGTGCTGGGAAATAGCTGCAAATACAGATGAAGCTTCATTCACTTGCCAGCCCGCCACTCACCTCCTGTTAGGTAGCCCATTCCTAACAGGACACGGACCGGACTGATACCAGTCCACGGCCCCAGAGTTGGGGACCCCTGATCTAAAGAAAGGACATTGAGGAAAATAGGAAAAGAAAAACGAAGTAGGTCTCCCTTGCAGGTAAGATGCATGTTACCCAATAATGGCTCTCTCAGTTCTTGCAAATAAAAAAAACTCATGCACACAAATACTTGGTTAGGAAGTATATTGAGGAGAGGGGTGGGGAGGAAAGTACTGTATCCTTATTATTATGACTCTTTCATTTACCATGACATTGAGGAAAGAACTCAGATTCTGAAGCCAGTTGCCTTGGTTTACATCTTGACTCTGCCATTCAGCAGATGCATGAACTTTAGGCAAGTAACTAAATTCCTTTGTGCCTTAATACCTTCATGTGTAAAAAGGGAATTAAAAATAGCACCTAGATTATAAGGCTGTCATGTGTGTTGAAACTGAATATAGACATAGAGTTTGGGGGGCAGGACCTGGATCATAGAGATTATCCAAAAGATTTGATCTCATAACTGTCAGATTGTTCTCTGTATATATGAGTTTATTTCTTTTTTTGTTGTTGTTGTTTATTTTTTCTTTAGATACTTGTAACTAATACAAAATACTATTGAATGTTAATTGTAATTGAAAAAAAAAAGATTTAATCTTTATTTAAATTCAGGATTTCAACAGAGATTTTTTCCAAGAACAGCCAAACCATCTTTTATGATGAAATATGTGTGGAGGGTGGGGGATAGAAGAACATGATGGGGACCAGGGGACTCTCTCTTTATGGACTTTTATTGCATAGCTAGCACAGAAGAAAATTCACCATGAGTAACCTCAGGAAAAGGGCATCTGTGTTGCTTGGAGCAATTGCCAAGTGACATTTGTGGAGAAATTGTTTTCCTTCTTTCATTCCACAGAAATGTCGTTGACAGCCTATTCTATGTCTCATTACTATGTTTTACTTCTTCCTGAAAATTATGCTCATCTGGAATAATCTTGCTTGTTTTCCTGCATGTTGTCTGTCTTTCCATATGAGAATATAAACCCTGTGAGTGCAGCACTGTCCAGGCTTATGTTCTCAGGGCCATACAGGGCATATCACAAGTGGATGGTAAATATTTTCTGAATGAATTAATGTCCAGTGACACACTGGGATTGATGTACAAGGGTGCTGCATACAGCCCACCTTCTGGATGAGAAGAGATATGTGAACATGCACCCTCAGCTTATGATCCATTTAGGAAAACCCAGGGTGCTCCCACCCTCTCTCTAGAGACAAGCTGTCTTAGTCACTTGAGAGTTTAACACACTACTCACTGAACACAATATTTCTGCTTTGTATTCTTTTTTCCTGGATAGACTCATGTAACATCTGGGCTCATATAGTGGCAAGCTATGTTATACTAGGAAAATGTATAACTCAGATGTTTGAATTCTATGTGTATCAGTTTGAATACGCCTCTCCTTCTGTGACGATGATATGCTCAGCACTAATGGCACTTACTAGAAAATTAACTTTGCTGCTCAGTGACTAAGTTCATATTGGCATTCCGATACCCAAGCGTTTTCCCTGACTTTTCTTCAGAAAAGAAAAGAACAATACCCCCAAATCAGGTGCTTTATCACAAGATTTTTTTACATCTAGGTTTTCAGGTTAAAAATAGTTAGAAATCAGCTTTTCATCTATTTTTATATTTTTAATTTCAATATTATTAAAAACAAACAAAAATACTGAAATACACATCCTTTACACATATTCAAAAGCCCCTCAGAAGGTGAGTTTTAATTTGATTTTAGATAGTTCATGTAAGTGTAATCAGGTAGTATTTGTCCTTTCTGTAGTATCTGTGCCTGGCTAATTTCTGTAATGTCAAGTTTCATCCATGTTGTCGAATATGGCATGATTTCCTACATTTTTAAGGTTGAATGATAGTCTTTTCTGTGTAGATACTAAATTTTCTTTATTCACTCATCTTTCGATGGACGTTAAGGTTTTCATACCTTGGCTATTGTGAACGATGCTGCAATACAGAAGCAGAGAGGAAAAGGGTGATTGTCAGGTGTGTGGGGGGGAGGCAGAAATGGGGAGTTGCTATTAAACAAGTATAAAGTTTCCGTTATGCCAGATTAATAAATTCCAGAGGTCTGCCATACAACAAATGCCTGACGATATTCTATCACACACTTAAAAAATTAAGAGGGTAAATCTCTTGTCAAGTGTTCTTACCACAGTAAAAAATAAAATAAAATAAAATAAAATAAAATAAAAACTAAGTAAACAAAAGTTTGGTTTTAGATTACTTTGAAAATCATAGTTGGCTTCTCTTTGATCACATTCTCACTTTTTTTATGATTAGTAATCGCTCAAAAAAAATAATGGAAACTAAGTGCTAGGCTTTGCCTTAAATTACAAATCTAGTTTTTCAATCATGGGAGGCAGATGATGATATTATTCCAATTATATAGATATGGAAACTAAGTCAAAAGATTAAATAATTTGCACAAGATTATATAGCTAGTCAGGTGGTGTAGCTGAAATTTAAACAGGTCATCTGACTGTAAAATGTGTGTGTCTTCAGCACTACACAATAATTTTTTTTTTTTTTTTTTTTTACTGTTATCATTGACTTGAAGGATTTTTTCCTAATCATTGATCTCCATTTTCTATTTGCCTTTTCAGCTATGTCTGGATATTTGAAATGTGGAACTTGAAAATCAGGCTACTTGGCAACAGCTTGTTTTGGAATAGCTGACCAACTGCCCTCCCGTGTGTCACCTCAATTCTCTAGGGCTTCCCAGAAGTTCTTTCTTTACCTGGACCCCTCCTCCCAATGGCCTTTCCAATTTCTCTTAGTGTGATCTCAGGAGCAGAGCTTTTTTCATCCAACCTCAACCCCAAATACCTGCACCAGCCAGTCCAGGGCTATCCCTCCCACCCCTGAAAACCAGAGAGTTGAGTTACACTTGACTTTAAATCTTAATAAGATTTACTTTCCCTAATTTTCCAAAGCCTCAATGAAAATATATAACAAAATACAACTTTGTCCTTTCTCAAATTTTAGTAGCTCTGTCAGAATCCTAGATGTCTGGTAGCTTGACTACTTCTTTTAATTCATGAACTTTCTCCAGAGAACATTTTGATTACTTTTGGAACTTTTTTCTGTTCTCCAAGACTTTTTACTGACAAGTTTCCTTCCTAGATTTCATCATACAACTATGCAATGATGACTTTCTCAAGATTTAAATAAAAAGCTGACTATCTAAATCATACTTATTGTAATTTTAGAGACTATTCTACTCTGCTAAATGGGTGTCTCCTCTTTCTATGTCCCTTCCCTATAACTGTACAGCTGATGGGTATTGTTTTTTTAAATCATAATAAAATACTTATAACCACTCTATTTTACTTTTTCCATTGTTACCTGGTATGTTCACTCTATTTCTTTGAGCTAGTTTCTTTCAGAAATCTTTCTTATATAAATGGTACCTCGTGAAGCTCTTCTGAACAAAGGGAAAAAGAGAAAGTATTCAGTAAGTATTATCTCCTGATTTTAGGAGAACATCTACCTTCAAAAGGAGCATGAAGCCTTCCTTGGAGAAAAGCAATGCCACTACAAAATATGAGGAAAATGTAACACCATTGATAACAGCTACTTTGACATATTTTTCAAGTTAGTATTACTGTCCATCAGTTGTACATCTGTGGATATTTAGTCCTTGTTGGTGTGATTGTTGGTAGAGACACGACCATTCTTTACAGGGAATGGAAAGAGTACCATGGAGCAATTCTTGAAGAATATAAAATTCTTTCACTTCCAAATTGTTTTCTAAGGAACACAAATCTTAAGGAATGCTACTGTGGAGAAAAAGTGGAGGCTACTTAAATTAAATATGGAAAACATTGAACTAAAGTTCAATAAGCTTCTTGAACTCAGTGACTTCTCTGATCTCCTAACACTGGACTGTGCTCTATAAATCTCCTAGGAGTGACAGAAACCACTGCTTTTCCAAGCTTATATTTAACTGCAGGTAATTAACTCTAAGGATCATTTACATGTTCTCCATATGACACTTTGGAAAATAATTTTTCCATTGGCTCAGGAAAAAATAAGAAGTCTCTCTACCTAGATGATTTCATTTTGGTTATTCAAAAAACTGCTGTTTCTAAGTTTTTATAGCATCAACCCTCACCTAAGGCCATTACCACAAACAGGTCAGTGACATTTGCTATCCAATTTCTTATGAAAACTTTGTCAACTCTGTCCACCACTGGTAAAACTTTTACAGTGACTCATGAGGGAAATGTTTATTAAGTTTTATCACCAAGAAAAACAATGCAGTTTGACAACTTCATTTTTTCCCAAAGCATGCTAAAATATTTATTAATTCTGTTTTCTTTTGTGGTGGCTGCTAAAAAGTTGAGATATAAATTTTGACTCATCTCTAGTAGCCTTTTAGATACTCGACTAGTGATGTTTCTAGCATACTTGACACCTGGAGTGAATCAATTTTTTAACTCCCCTTCTCCATAAAAAAGAATTCAGTAATAATGAATAAAAATTATTATTTGCTAATAATTTTTATAACTTTAAAAATATTAACATTTCAAAATGAGAAATTTTAAATTCAAAAATATTCACCCTTTGCAATTGTGCAAGGACTAAAATTTGTATTTACCAAACAAAAATATTATCCCTTGAAGTTTTTGCTGTTTTACATTTTGAACACAAATAAAATCTCAGAGAACTTCAGAATGGAATTAACCCAATTTCCGTTTTATAGGTATTGTGCTCTTATACTTTTGATTATTGAAAACTTACTATTAAGTGCAGAGCTATGTCAGAGCAAGGAGATTAAAGTCCAAAACTGTGTCTGAAATGGATTCGAATAACACCCTTATTCTCAAAATAAATGTAATAAGTGTACTCAACTAGTTCCTCATGTTAGAATTAGGACCATGTTAACCATGAATTCTCCAAGTTAAAGGTTATGTACAATGTCATATTCATTAAAGATAAGAAATAAAAATATGAAAATCTGAAGCTGATATATGTTATTAAAACTTAAAGGTAACTGCACAAATCATTAGAACTTAGATTAACCAAGGACTTTTAGTCTATTTTGTTATTAATTTCAAATTTTCTATAGAAAACACACTCCCTTATTGTTTGCCTCTTTGGTAAACCATCATGCCATCATGTACCTTCTTGTCCTCCCACTTCTGCTTGGTTCTCCACTGAACTCAGGATACTTATTGCACGTATTAAATTTATCTAAGCTCTATATAAATTTATAGTTATATTTTCCTTTGCTACAAAGTAATTAATTACACTGTGGTTACATGTAAAATGGTTTAAAATCCTTTTACAAATTATTATGAATGGGGCCATGTTCCCCTCTATTTTCATATTGATGTTTTAATGCTCAAGATCTCAGAATGTGACCATATTTAGAGAAAGGGTCTCTATAGAGGCAATAAAGTTAAAGTGAGTTCGTTATGATGGGCCCTTATCCAATGTGACTGGTGTCATTTTTTTAAAAGGGAGTCATTTGGACACAGACCAGATACACATGGAAGAAAGATGATGTGTAGAGACAGAATGAGAAGACATTCAGGCACAAGCCAAAAAGAAAGGCCAGAGAAAGATTCTTCTTTGATAATCCTCAGAAGAAATCAACAATGCTGACACCTTGATTTTTGACTTCCAGCTTCCAGGAACATGAAAGTGAATTTCTGTTGTTTAAGCCACCTAGTTTATGAAACTTTGTTATGGCAGCTCTACCAAACTAATACACTAACTATGAATGTGAACAAAACCATAAAGAAGCTGATTATGTTATTATCACAAATATTTTATTTCCAACATTTGGACTTCTCATTGTGGTTCTACATTCATTCTCCCAGCCTCGACCTCTTTTTCTATCATCATGGTGGCCCTTACATAGTTGTTGCGTGTTGAGACATCAGACCTCACCCTCATATCTCTGACTCTCTACAAATGATCTGGCTACAGACATTATTTTTAAAAAACTAGACAAACTAGAAAAGAGGCTATTTGGGAGAATCAATCTCATCTTTCAAATTTAAATCTGTGTATAGTCTTTTTTCCTGTTTCAAGAGGGGAATTTTTTTTTTTTAACATATTGAAAGTCAAAACCAGCTACTATATTTTAGAACACATATCTTCTTTAAGTTCCTTTGTAATACAGTCCGTTATCACTTCACTCTGTTTCTAAAACACCACCCCCCCACCCCGCCACACACACACATACTGTCTTTTTCTTTAATATACAGGAATTCTCTAGTATTTTAATCATCAAACGAAACAAAACAAAACATAACAAAATGTCCACAAGTTCTGATCATAGCAGAGTAGTTGAGATCCAATTTTTTTACTTTACACAACTATAAAATCCTGACAAAACATATAAATTAATATCCTATAGGCTCTGAACAACAATGACTGGAGGGATATAAACCTTCAGGGAAGGAAGAGAAGTAAATAAAGTATCAGTACCTTGGCTTTATGTATTTATATATGACTAATATATGAGAAAACAGAGCCCAAGCAGAGACTATGAGTCTTGCTGAGTAGAGGAAACAATGTATGGGATACATGGAATACAATAGAATTTCACACATGTAAACAAAAGCAGTAGGTATTGATGCACACTACGAAATGTATGAATCTCAAAAGGGTAATGTTGAAGGAAAGAATACACAGACAACAAACATCCTTTATGATTCTATTTG
This sequence comes from Eidolon dupreanum, assembly GCA_028627145.1. Classification (NCBI taxonomy): domain Eukaryota; kingdom Metazoa; phylum Chordata; class Mammalia; order Chiroptera; family Pteropodidae; genus Eidolon; species Eidolon dupreanum. The sequence continues at coordinate 47,486,609 of CM053515.1, read as the reverse complement.
TATGAGGGTCAAGGTAAAAGTACTTCATAATAATGATTGAAGTCAATATAGCTTCTCATAGGTATATTGATTTGAGAAGGTTGTGGTCCCTGTCAATGTGGTAGAAAACACTCCATTTTTATCTGTTGTTGTAAGGATATATATAAATGTCAAAATATTATAATACTGTACGCTTAAGTCTATATGCAGACCTGAAGAAATAAGAAAAAAAGAAAAATTACCCTCATTACTGATAATCCACTTTATCCAAATCTTTCTTGAAATCACAAAGTTCTATAAAGAACAATACTTTTTTTCTCCAAGCTAGAGATATCTACCCTCATCCATCCAGTTAAACTGTTCTTGCTCAGCTCACCTGTTGGTTATCACGTGTGTTGAATTACCTCTACTTCTCTTCTGACTTTATTAATGATAACTCCATTCTTACTGAAACTGGCTTTTACTTTGTTTTTTACAAGACCACTTTCTCCTGATTCTTTACCAATCTTGCCACATTGTTCTCCTCAGAGCTTCATGGTGCTCTTCGCTGCTTCAGCTCATTTCTTAAATCGGTGGTTCTCAATCGTGGTGCTGATGAGATTATCTTGTGGGGGTGGGGCTTGACAATGATGTTGATGCCTGGCTTTATTTCAGACCAATTAAATTAGAATTTCTTGAGTTGGAACCTAAACTTTGTGAAACTAAAAATTTTCTAGATAATATCAATGAGCATCCAGAGTTAAAAACTACTATCTGTTACCATTGCTAGAAGCATTTTGTCTAAAACTTAGTGATTATTTTTGTGTATATTGTATTGAAAGTTAGTCATCTGATTCAATTTTTCTTCAGAGATTGTTGTTCCACACCCTGCTGAATGGTAAATTGAATGTGACATAAGTTTTGTGTATGATTAGACTTCAGCATATAAATAATGGATGATAAATGCATTTAAAAAGGAAAATGTCAAAGAATATAACTGAATATTTTAGAGAGTTTAGAAATATCAAAAATAATATGCCCTAAAAAGGTCATGTAAATTGTTCTCCAGTAATGTCTCAGAAATGACTTACTTGTAAAAGAGACCATTTATTCTTTAGGTAATTAGACAAACCAGATAGGAAACTCTTAATTGGCCAGACATGTCTTTCTCAAAAATGATCTCATGAAGGCTAGTTCTGTTTCCTAAGTTGAATCATCTTGCTTGTAAAGCGAACTTTGGAAGTTATGCTTTAAAGTAAAAAAAAAACACACTCAATTGCATATATGTGTGTGTGTGTGTGTGTGTGTGTGTGTGTGTGTATTTGTCGTGGATTTTAGAAAGTAAAAAAAATAAATAAAAATTGGTGACAAACAAAGCAAAGACCTGAGCTTTTTGAATATATGGTGCTAAGCCACTAGGAAGTATGAGGGAGAAAACGTGGAGGGATGATTTCTATTGCCTTTTACCTAAATACGTCTTGATTTCCATAGATATGACTGCTACAGTTATTAGAAACAAGACCTTATTTATGAATGTGATATTATTTATTACTCCTTTTAAATTTAGAGGAAAGGAATATGAAATTATCCCCACCAAATATTTAGTGCCAAGAAGAAAGGCTTATAGTATTTTTATTTCTGGCTTTCATGCTATATAAAGAAAAAAAAAAACTCAAAAAAAAAAAAAAAAACAAACCCAACCTACTATCTTAAATGTTTATGTTCTTTAGGAATCGTGTCCTCTAGAGTTCTTACCTTCCCATAAGAAGTGACTTTCTGGTTCAATCTCAGCCTTGCTAACTGTATCAGCAAGGAAATGCTAAGTTCTGCTGTGATAACAAACAAACCCTACATTTTCAATAACTTAACACATAAAGGTTTATGGCTTGCTAATATAAAATCTTTTCTGGTCCACTGGTCCTCCAGGGTATCTCCTTTTCAAGCAGTGACTTAAAAATCATAGCTGCTTACATCTTGTAACTATTACACCCAGAACATTGATGCAGAAGGGATGAGAGCTGGAAGGTCACACACTGAATATTAACTATTTAAACTTGGAAGTGTCACATATAACTCATCAGAAGTACCTATACATCACAACTCACTCATCAGAAGTACCTATACAGACCTATTTGACTGGAAGGGCTTAGAAAATATGTGGAGAACCTATAAGACTGGTAATCGGTAAATGTCTCTGTCATACTTGTTTTCAACAATCTTTTCCAAATGTGCGTACATCGTATAGACCTCTTTCACCTGGTCCGGTTCATATCATAAGTGCTCTACTAGGAGCCTTCACCTGGTTACTATAAGTCTGCCTACTCTAAATGTTCCATCATCTTCTCCTGATCCTCCCCTTGTCATCTGGGGACAGTGTCAATATTTATCTAGTTCTCCAATCTGGGATTTAACTCTTCACTCCTGGCAACTCTTGTCCCATGTCTGTCCTACTCTAGGGGTTATCCATTCTTTTCTAAAGGTGCAGAAAGTAAATATTTTACACTTTGCAATCTGCTATTGTAGCATCAAAGCTATAGACACATGAAATAAGTGAGTGTGGCTGTACACCAACAAAAATATTCACAACAGCTGACTCCCAGACTACAGGTCCCAGCCCCAGGACTCCTGTTCTAATTCTCTATCATAGTTTCTAATTCTTTATATTAAATTTTGTGTTCAAACTATTGCCTGCTTTCTCTTTCATTGTTGGGCCCCAATTCACACACATCACTTACCCCACTCACCAAGGCTGCACTCACATTGCAAATGCTCTGTAGCTGGCACTATACTCTCGAGTGGCCCATTTCTCTTATCTTCTGGGAGGACTCATCCTTCAAATTTTAACACTTAAGTCTCAACTTGGGCTTCCCTTCACAGGTAATCAAGTTTTTTGTTGTTGTCATTTTTTCTTCAGTGTTGCTTTTTCTTGTGAAAAACAGATTTGTGTAGATGCTTTGCCCAGAGAGCACTTCATACATGTTCACTATGGCAAATTTTTATTTTTCCTTAAAGAGGTCATTCAAACTTCATCTCTGTTTTGTGGGACACAAAACTGTAGGGTTTAGGTAGCAGGGAAGGACTTAGAGATTGTCTGATTTGGCTACCTGTTTTTAGTAATGAGGAATTTAAGGCCCAAAGAAGACAAATGATGCACAAGACTCTTTTGATGTCAGGAAGTCCACGCCAACGAAAGCAGCCCAGAGTTCCCTGGGTTCTCAGAACCTACTGACTCCAACTTTAGAACCCATTTTAATAATAGATCACTTGGTAGTCAAACCTTTAGCAGAGTGAAAATGTAAATTAAAGTGGGGTGAGGGGCCACTTCCACACAGATGTTTGTGTAATGCCAACATATATGATGAATAAATGAATGAATGATTGCCAGGTTGATTTCTGCTTCCCACCTGGTTTCCTTTCCTCTGCTCCATCTCTTGCTGTCAGATTAATCATTTTTTGTTTCTCATTTTATTTCTTTTTATTGAGGTATAATTGACATTATATTAGTTTCAGGTGTACGATATAATGATTCAATATTTAGATATTTGTGAAATGATCACCACAATGTCTAGTTAACATCTGTCACCACACGTAGTTACAAATTAATGAGAACTTTTAAGCTCTATTCTCCTAGTAATTTTCAAATATGCAATACATTATTATTAAGTAGAGTCATCATACTATACATTACATTCCCAGGACTTATTTATTTTATTACTGCAATATTGTTTCCTGGACTGGAAGGGCTAGATAAAGGAGGTTTACTTCTGGTTTGGTCAATTTGTGTATCAAAGACATGTTCCTGGCTGAGCCTTTGTTATCTATAAGAACTGGCTAGTGCTGGGACAGGCAGTGTCTTTCCTGTGAGAAAAGTTGTTGTTTTTTCATTCACTTTTTTGAGATGTCAAAACAACATGATATACAGAAAATTATATCATATATATATATATGATACAATTTTCTATTATTTATATATATATATATATATATATATATATATATATATATATATATATAAAATACAATTTTCTTTATCAACATAAAATTCTGACCTCTATAAGCTACCAGAGCATGGAAAATCTCTCATTGATCCATTATTCTTGTTAAAATCCACTGTATTGTAAATATAGTATTTACTGTATTGTACATCTATGATTGATCACAATCTCCTGTTATGTCATCCACAACTCCCCTGGTCCTACACTGTATACATGTCTCCTTCCCCTGTCTTTACAAAGTATGATCTGGAAACTCTCAAAGACTGCAATCTTCATTTTCTTCTTTTTGCTATCACTAATCCCATCTCCAGGCCTGACACTGGCTCTGTACTTAATAATTCTTCCCCCTGGTTCGGTAAGACCTTTGTAGACCTCTGAAGTCTATGTGACTTTGTCGTACTTTTTGTTAGACTCCATCAGTTTCCCCTTCATTCTTAAAGTGTACAGTAAGGCATGAGGTTGCTGTATTGACGGCATCCATCTCTGTCTCAGGTTCAGTGAAATAGCAGGATGCCATAGAGTTTTGAAAAGGTAGAGTATGGAAGAGGCAGCCTGGGGATTTGGCCAGAAATAAGAACAAACCATAATAGACAATGCATACAGTAGAGAGAGGTTTTTGATGTCTTTTTAAGCATGAGGTTTTGATATTGTCTACACAATATCTGGTGTTATCATTCCACCTTGGCTTAGTATAACAATTTTAAGAGTCTTAACTCTGAGGACATCAGCTTTAAATCTCTTTACCTTATATAATTCATTTATCTAATTTAGCCTTTCTCAAACACTTAGAGCAAGAAACTTAAGTCCTAAATGCCTTAAAGCTTCCATCATTTGTAATACATTAATTTCTCTTTAAAATGATATTAGCTACTACCATACTTGAAGAAAATAAAAAATGGTTATATCATTTTCTATAAGGCTTAATTCTCTCTGGAATTTCATATCTCTGTATATGATAAAAAATAATGTTTTTTTGCTTACTTCACAGAAGTGCTCTGTAATAGAATAAGATGATGCTTCTAAGAGTGATTAACTAGTGGTAAATCTCTAAATATATCTGTTCTTCACATGACAGGTCAGGTTTCTCTTTGACTTATGATCCCCAAGACTTCGTGAGCTGTGGTTCATCTGGTACCAAGCTGGAAGTAAGACTAATTAATAAGTTCTTTACTTCCCTTCCTTGCCTCCAAGTTCTTCATGCCACTGGGATCACCCTACTTTCTTTGAACTCCCTACAAATTCCCTCAGCTTCAACCTTAGCACACTCTCAGGAGCAAACTGTTTCCTCTCTAAACTGTGAAATTGTGGAAGTCAGTTACCTCATTCCAGGGGAGACTGGGCTTGTATCTTAAAGTATGGAAACCAAGCCCTTGCTCAGCCAAAGAGAGTCCCAGCATATCCAGATGCAAGGAGGACTAAACTGACTTCATATTATTATTACAGTCACCAAAAGAATAAATTATTAAATGCCTTTTTTTTTCTTGATGCTTATCTGTTGAGTTGTAGAAATTACTTGAAATTTACTTTTTTTAAGAAGTGACCATAATGGGAGTTCTTAGAGCATTCATGTCATGATTTCAAAGCTAGAATGGGGGTTGATGACAAGGTTAGGACTTGACTGTTAAGCTGAGCTGTTAGGATTTCATCTGGTTGAGCTTGGCTATCACATAATACTCCCCATGTGGCTGGAGTTGGGCAGCCTGACAAACATGTCCTAGTGCTCTCCCTCCTGAGCCCATGAGGGAGGCAAAGAGTAGCCAGCTCTTCCATTTGGGATAGGAAGAACTGACCACTTGTGCTCCCAGACAACATAATACAAAGAGCATGTCATGATGGAAATGCATTATAATGTAAACAGCTTGATGCCTAAATAACAAGTTAGAAGGTAGACCACACACAAGGATTTCTAGATATCAGAGTGCAGACAGGTGTTTCTGCTGCCTTCAAACCTATAAAATCAATCTCTACATTTTTTCCATATTGTTTCCCATATAGATGTCTTAAACTCTAGCTTTGATAACCCAAGTCCTACCTAATATCTAATATCCAGCTAAATTTCTTCAACTTCCAAGAAACTTTATCTAATTTCTTCAATTCCTAGTAATCACTCTTTACTGACAATGCTTGCTATATTCCAAAACTTAAAACTTCAAGGTTTATTATTATTTATTGTTTCATCTACAATTCCTAAATCATCTATAAAATACTTGTCTGTCACACACACACACACACACACACACACACACACAACATTTCTCAAAGAGTAACATGAAAACTTCTGAGAGTCTCTGAGATTAGATCAGTGAGTGGGCCCACATTTTTTAAAAAAACGTGTGAACTGGATTTTCTTCATAAAATTTAATAGAGCAAAACTCTGCCTACCACAACCGAATTGAATGCAGAATCAGATATGACAATATTGTTGTCTTCCATTAAGCCAGATATTATATAAATTTGTAAAAATGTAAAAACAATGAAATTCACTTATTTTTGTTTTAAACTATATAGCTATTTTTAAAAACATATTATTTACATAAACATGCATTAGAGTCATTATTGTTATTTATGTGGGATGATAAATCTTTTTAAAGTCTTAGTCTTAATTTGCAGTATTATAAATATCAATAGTTGTAATCTATATACACAAAAGCTCTTTGGAGCCCTGAATAATTTTTTAGAATTTAAAAGATTCCAGAGACCACAATGCTTGAGAAATAATATTCTAGTTCATTGCAGTATTTTCTTATCTTTTGAGAGTGGAATAGCTCTATAAACAAATATAATACACAAAGAAATACAAGTTAAGAACCAGGACTGAGTATGGTGTAAAGAAGGTGTGGATTTTGAAAACCAGGCTTTTTGATATAAAGAAACAAGGATTCTTTTTCTGCTATTTTAAGACAGAATGTGTATGTAGTGGAGGATATGAGAAGGAGTGGGGAATTATTGTGAAAAGGTGAGCTGAATCAAGCACAGCAAGGTGGGCACAGTGAGGTGTGCTTTTTCTCCCTTCTGGGACCTTCCCCCAACCGTGTCTTTCCATACACACTCAAAGTCCTGTCAAGAGCACAAAGTGTGGATGAGGTTAGCAGACAAAAGATGGTCTACGTAATGTGTACAAATCTTTCTATAAATGTCTATTTACTGGTGGAGTGTCTCTGAAGTAGGAAGATAGATGCTTTCTCCGGAGGGTGGCTGTCCTTAAAATAAAAATAAGAGGGAGGCTGAGGGAAAAGATATCTAAAAGAGGTCTTTTCCGAGGAGGAGCACATATACTCTAAATGGAGCTTGAAAGAAGCTATCTAACCAAATGGCCTATTTTATTTTTATTTTGTATGAATTATTTCTTTGAAAATAATATACACTGCTCTTTTGTAAATGCTTAATTTAGCAGAGAAGATCCATGATGTGTGGCACTTGCTTTTTGTACATAGACAGATGCATATCTAACACCTTCTTCTGAGTGTTTTTCATTTTTGTGTACTCTTCTTGAACACACTTATCCATTTCAACTAATTAAATTATCCATTGTATCTATTACCAACCCACATTTTTCTTGATGGCATAAAGCTATCTTTTTCTGAATATGTTTATCCTCCTTTAAATCTTTGCCTTGACCTTCACTCTCCTTACATATTCATCTCATTTCTTTTCTTTTCACTTTCAAACAATTTCCCAAATTCCAGTGTAATAATGTAGTCATATATGAATAGAAGACTGAATCCTAAGTCACAGGACTAATATCTGCAACACGCCAGTTATTTGACTTGAATATTTTCTCCGCCTTTATTGACTTAAGTATTTGATTTGCAAAATTATTGTAATTATATCCAATTTTTCATATCTCACAGAAAGTCTGAGAGTATAAAAGGATAGTATATGTGAACCAATTTTTAGATATAAACAATGTACTAGTAAATGGGCAACACATGTAGTATTATTTATTATTATACCACATTACTCAGACATCATCTTCTGTTCTCTATTATTTATTTTTTTTCAGGCTACATTTTCCTTGTTGCTATAAGTATAACATTCATTCATTCATTCAATATGTTTTTAGTAAATTGCTGACAATGATTCAACCATTATTTTGGGAATGATGGATAAAACTTAAATAAAATATGACTATATTACTCTCTTTACCATGGAGAAGCTACAAATTTTTTCATAAGATAAACATACAGGTAGCATGTATCATCCAGGAAAGGCTAGGGTTTGCTAGAGTGATAAATAGCCTCTAAATCTCAGTGGCTTTACCCAATGTGGTCATTAGTCTCCAAAGATGACCAATAGCAATACATCCCCTCTGTGTGTGTCCACGATGAGCCTCCCATAAAGGCATGGTATTCTTCTTCCCTTATATCTGGGCTGGTATTGTGACTTCTTTGACCAACATCATGTGCTGGTTTCAGGCCTAGTTCTCAAGAGGCCTAACAACCTCTGCCTTTGTTCTCTTGGAATGCAGTCACCGTGCTGTAAGGAAGCCCACATCATTCCACCAGAGAAAGTCTCTGGAGAAATTAAAAATTGCTATTATTCTAAGCTACTGTATTTTGACCTGTTTTTCTGGTTATCCAGCAAGAGATAACCAAAACAATGTAAGGTTTATTCTCACTTGCGCTACCTGTTCATCACGGGTTGGCGGAGAAGTTCTGTCTCCCAGAGTCACACAGGAACCCAGGTTAATAGAGGGGCTGCTCGGTTATAGCTACTCCATGTGTAATACAAGGCCTCCTCAGTCACTGCATCAGAGGAAGAGAGCTTATATGCTTATGCACTGAAAGTGACCCCTATTACTTCTGCTCCCCTCCCATTAGCTAAATCTGGTAACAAGGGAGCAGAGCTGTGTCATTTTTCCACATGCTCTGAGAGGAGAGGAAAACTCAATACGGATGACCACTAGAATTATCTGTGACATAGAACCTCATAATATTGTGTGCAAAGGGCTAGAATAAATAAAAATGTGTTCTAGGGCAGGTGAGTCGAGAAAGGCGTTTGGGTGAACTAAGAGCTGAATTTAGTGTTGAAAGGACAAATAGGATGGGCCAAACGAGAAGGAAGGTAGGGGCCCTGCAACCAGGGGCAGCAGCCAGTGCAGCAGCATAGAATGGCTTGGCAAAGCATGGTGGACTCTGATAACAGTAGAAAGAGCAAAGAGTTGGAGCATAAATGAATCACATAGAGGTGAAGGTAAACAGGAAGTGTATGTAATGTTTTGAAGGGCCTCATAAAGAATGCTACTATGTTCCACTCTGTAAACAGCATTGACTCCAATGGAAGAATTTAAAAGAGAAATAATCAGGGCAATTTAAGGAAGAAACTATGCAGGTAGAAAATGGGTTAAAATGAAAAAAATGGCAGAAATAAATATTTTGGTATTACAATAATTTAAGTGAGATGGTAGAGAATTGATGTGAAGGGCAGATTTAAAACGTAGTTCTGAAGTAGAATCGATAAGAATAGGTAACCATAAATGTAGGATATGTGGAAAATAACTGGGAAGAGTGAAAGGAGTCAGGAATAATTGTGGGAGTTATTGCTTAAGATGGAGCATTGGGAATGACCAGGTTTGTGGCAAGAAGGAAGAAAAGAAGAAAAGTTATGTTTGTATATATTAAGTTTGAGGTGCCTACGGTAAGTGCAGATGAAAAAATGATGCAAGATCGAGCAGAGACAGGTGATACTGGGACAATATTCGAGATGGAGAGCACAGGTGAAACCCCTCAGAAAGTAAAGCTTGTGGACCCAGAGAGAGGTGTTTCACAAACCCTGGAGAATCCCAGCTCATTGGTAGAGTAGAGAATAAGAGATGCTCTGAGAGAGACTTAGGGGGATTTTACTGGGTTCACAGAGTAAACCGATATGGGCCAGCATATCTATAAAAAGCACAAAGTGACTATTTACATATGTTCTTAAAGGTACAATATTAAAAGGTACAATGACTACTGGTATTAGTTGCTTCCTTCTAGTTTACTAAATAAGAGCTCGAGTTCTAGATCTGTAAGATTAATGTTTTATTCCTCAATAAAGATTTTATAGTTGAGGATAACATGTTTTAGAAAAAAATGCATTTTAATGACTTTAATAGCCTAACTTCATCGTTACAGACCATACACTGTAGGAATTGGAAAAGGTGGTCATGTCCATCTTTTTTTTTTTCCAATTATTTTATAAAGAGAAGGTAAAAATTAACATTTTGGCTTCTGATTCTCTGCAGCACCTGATATAGATGTCTGCCTACATCAAATCTATGAAGCAAGCAGCCGAATAAGTAATTCAGTCCAAAGCAGAAAACAGTACTTTCCTTCAATGTTTTCATTGATTTCACGATGAAGGTTATGGTACAGCTGAGCACATTAGTGGCTACCTAAGCAAGTTCCTCCTTTTTGCCCTGTGGAAGGGATGGGGCTCACTGAACTCCGCTTGAGGCCTGTGGTTATTCTGCTATAGCCAGTCTAATATCATTAGACAGGAAAGCCTGCACTTGAGCCAAATTACACAAGTGTATGTCCTGGCACTAACTTTAATGTGCACCTGGGTTTCAAAAAAGGAAAAACAGAAACTCAAATTCCTTTCTTTTTCTTTGGGGATTCAGCCCCAGCGCCATGTTGTTTAAACTCCATAGGTTTAAATTTCATCAAAGTAGAATTTGTTTATATAAAATTACATACCAGATGTTCACTGCCATGTAAGTTGTTGAGTATTTTATTGCCAATATGACCCTTGTGGATTTCACAATCATAAACCAAAGCGAGGTCATTTATACAAGGTTTCTGCCACAGACAATGTAGAACTGTGGTAATGAGAAGCCTATGGTTTCAAAGACAGATCTGTGTTTTTTTTTTTTTTAATATCTCTTTTAGAAATAGATGGTGTCCAACTTGTGAAATTTGGAGTTTGAAGACGTGCAAATTAGTGGTGAGGTTTTATATTTTTTGAAGTACTTTACAAATCTCACCAGCAACCTGGCATAGGTAGTTGGAGGTGAGATAAAGTAATATATGAGGTCTGAAGCACTAAGCTGAACTGTTCTTCTAAAGTAGTGATTGTCAACCTCAGCACACAACAGCATCAGCTGCAGGGTTTGGTCAAACACAGATTGCCGTGCTTCACCCTGAGTTCCTGATTCAGAGAAGTCCAAGATAAAGCTTGAGAACTCGTGTTTCTATCAGGTTCTCAGGTGATGCAGATGCTACCAGTCCAAAGACCCTTCTTTAAAAACCTGTTCTGTAGCAATAATTTTTAACACTGGCTGCAATGCACAACAAGCTTCTTGAATCAAAATCTTTGGAGTGAGATTCACCGTTACCATGGAGGATTGAGTATATGGCCAAATGAAATTGACCAATGACCAGTGGTCTATGGTCTCTTGTAAAAGATGAACTGCACCAATCAGCTGCTGCTTCTCAGCAATTTAAACCTTCCCAGTGACAATGAGAGCAAAACCTGAGGGAGGTTGAATGAGGTCAAGTCCTGTTATAATGCTTTTCAAACTCCATCTTGCAGCAGAATCATCTAGAGGATTCTAGAACACAAATCGAGAACCACTGCTATAGGCAAAGAGAGGGAATGAGAAAGCAGCATCAGTGAATACAGATGAAGCCAATTCATGGAGGTGCCAAAGGAGCAGACAACTAGAACGATGTCTTCAAAGTGTGTCTTCCATGTGGGCAGCATTATCATCACTGGGGAACTTATGAGAAATGTGCAATTTGAGCTCAACACCAAGTCTACTGAATCACAGACTCTGAGGGTAGAGTGCCCAGCAAACTGTGTCCAGCAAGCCTGCTATATCATTCTGATGCATGCTAAATTTTGAGACTCAATAAACTGGAGTATAGCTGCATGGGACTAGCTCTGACCCAGAGGCAACATTATGGCTCTATAATAACATTTATGAAGACCAGTGCCACTATTTTGCCTCTTCTTGGATTTTTATTTCTATTTTCTTTGTTACATTTTCAGTTTTCCAATAAACCCTTTTCTCTGAACACGGCTTGAAAATTCACTGCTCTGTGCAAACAACTGTTCTAATTTAAAGTCAATAGGGAATTTTAGCTCAAGGAAGGGGTGATGGTTAAGAGAATAATCATCTCTCCGCTTTAAATAGTTCATAGCCTTAAGGCAGTGGTTCTCAGTGCTGAATATATCTTAGAATCACCTCAGGAACTTTTAACAGTTCAATACTTAAGACATTCCACTGATATTTATATCAGATTCTCTAAAGGTGGGGACCAGACTTCATAATTTTTTTCCCAGGTGATCCCGATGTGTAGACAAGCTTGAGGAGACTTCCATAGACCCAGATAAACAACATCTCAGGCTACTGAAATAACATTGCGCTATGATTCTGAGACCATGATCAGCAATTTTTAAGGTGTCATAGAATATTGAAGAGATTCGATGCACCTTGAAGAAAGTCATTGTTTTCACTGTATACTGATGGAGCAAATAATCTAGGTATTGCTGTTCCCAGCTAAGGAAACTGAAGTTTAATGAGGCTGTAATGTTAGTAAATACAGAACCAAGATGTCAACCAGAGCTTGGATGCACTGGACATCATTCCAAAATTAAATGGGGCATCGTGTGAAATAACGCAGTTTCCTTGAAAGAAGATACAAATCTGGATGACCATCTGCACAGATGTTGTCAAAGGAACTGAACTGTTGAAGTGATCCAGGAGTTAGGACAAGATGATATGTTATGTTCTGTGGAATCTGAGATGCCCTAATATTTTGCTGGTTGCCATTTTGTGATTTAATAAAATCAGGAGGATAAGCTAAGATAAAAATCATCTAACAGAATCATTTAGACTTGAAAATTAATTTGAAATTCTATTTGTATTTTATTTGAATTCTGCTATTTTATATAAACCTCTTTACACATTTCTAATCAAGATTTGGAAAATATCCATGATTAGTCTCACCAATATGCTTTCTTAATATTTAATACCAAACTATCAAGGCAATTCAGTGAAAACATTAGTAAATCGATATTAAAAATTCCATCTCCACACAATGTCTTCCTTGAAATCAGGACTTCTATATTTCACTGTCTACTTTCCTCCTGCACTTAGAGTGAAGGGCACATCTAAAATCAAACTCTGAATCTCATTTCCTGTGATTGATCATTACTCCATAAGTTTCCCCTTTCCACCTCCCCCCACTGCCCCCACATCTGTCAAAACTTCCCTGAGAGAAATGACTGTCCCTGCCACGTGGATGTCAATTGGCCTTGAGTGTGTATCTTGCTTCGACCAATAGAATATGGAAAAATGAGAGTTCCTATTCTGAGCTGGGGCCAAGAAGCCATTGTGTGATTTTGCCAGCTTCTCCTGGAGCTTCTGTCTTCCATTCTGAGAAGAAGGTACCCCAGTTGGTAACTGCCACTTGAGCCCAGGCCTGAGAAAAAACTTGTGAAACAGAGCTTACTCTGGACCCACGAGCTCAGGAACTAACTTATTTTTGTACTTCACTATTATTTTATGTTTTGTTTTACAGCATGACTAATGTAGTTGGCAAACTGTCTCCTTCTTCAAACGTTCCCTTTTATTTTTTTCCATGCCTATTATGCAAATCTTTACATGTAGGCAAATATAGAAAATATGAAAGACCATCATTAACCCATAACCAAGCTTAATAATCATGACTGTGTAATATGTTGTTTTTTGTTTTCTTTACTTTTCTACCCTTTTCTCTCCTGCCCCACTACTTTCTTGAAGTCTTAAAAGGAAATCTCAGATATCACATGATTTCAACTCCCTTCCCCAGCACTTCAGTACTCATCTCAAAATAAACAAACAACAGTACTTTATAACTTCTACGCTGGCAACACAGCTAACAAAGTGATCATTCTAAATTATTTTCTGGTCCATTTTCTAGTGGGACTACTTAAATTGTTCCATCCCTAAGTTACATTTAAGTAAATTTTAATTAGAAGATTATCCCCTTCTTTATTATTAGTTTGTTTCTATATCATCAACTTGAAGAAATTGGGTTGCTTGTCCTATAAAAATGTGTCATTTGCTAGATTTGACTAACTGCTACTTTGTGGTCATCTTTAGCTTGTCCCTGTAGTTCACAAATATCAGTGGATTAATAGATGTAAAAGCTTTATTAGATTAAAATTTAAATATGTTCTGGCAAGGGGAGAAGAATACTTCACAGTTGATACTATGTCCTGCATACTGCATCAATCAGTAGCCATATGATATCTGATTATCTCACATTGAACAAGGTGAGATATATGATTTATTTATTTAATAAATATATAATTCAATATTCTTGTAATAATTAAATATATGTATTTCCTTCCTCTGCTTGCAGAAAAGGTGACATACTACATCCATTTTTCTCTTTCTTACTTTTTCATTTAACTTTAGAATACATTCTGCAAGTAACTATGCATCAGTATATGGAAATCTCTTCATTCCTTTTTATAGCTGCATAGTACTCCCTGCAAAAATATACCATTGTTTATTCATCAGCCTCATATGTGGACATTTGAATTTGTAATTTTTTAAAAATAAAAATAACACTACATTTAATAAAATTGTACATTTGTCCTATTTTATTTTTGCCCAGGTATTTTGGGGATGGAATCCTAAAAACAGGACTGCTGAATCAAAGAATAAGAGTATATTTAATGTTGCTAGACGTTGCCAAATTGTCCCCGACATGGGCTGTACCATTTTTCATTTTTTCTAGTTATGTAGGAGCATTCCCCTCAACTTTGCCATCAGAGTAATTTATCAAACTTTTCACATCGATATAGTTATGTTTCTTTTATTGTAAGTGAAATTGAGTGTGCATTCAGAACTTAAGGTCATTTCTATAAATTATTCTTTGACCCATTTCATATCTCTTACTATTTTCCCAGTGAGTTGTCAGTCTTTTAAAAATATATTAGGGATATTAACCTTTTTTTTTTATTTTTAATACTTTATCATTGTCTTTTGAGTTCTATAAATGTTTATTACTATTCAAGAGTGAGATTGGTTTGCAGTGATCATTATCATATGATCTTATCAGGTTTCGTATCATCCTTAGTATTTATTATAGTCAATTCGTTTTAAAAAACAAACTTTTTTTCTTTTTCTATATTCTAAAATTCATTCAACAATATTCACTCTTGCTGGTCTTTACAGTTGGTAATATTTTCATATGGAATCATCTGGGTTTATCATAAATTTCTCTCATTTTTGTTTCTCTTCCTTCTATGAATATTAGACATATTAGACTTTCTACTTCTATTATGGTTGTTTTGATAAATTATATTTCCATGAAAGATCTCTTTCATCTAGATTTTCAAATTCATTTGAATAAATTCATATTAAAAACCTTCCTTTATCTTGTTTTAATTTCATTTGTTTAAAATACCATTTTTTTCTACCTTTTTTAAAATTCTGTGTATTTGGGCTTTCTCTCTTGTATGGATTAAGGTAGCTAAGTCATTTGGCTAATTCATTGATTTTTTTAAAAAAGAACAAGCATTTGGCATTGTTCATTAGTTTTCCTACGTCTTTAATAATTTCTCAGTAATTATTTCTTTATCATGTATTTCCTTCTGCTTTCCTTATATTTTCTCCTAGATTTTTGAGTTAGAATCTTATTCTATTTATAATCATTTTCATTGTTCCAAATATTCAATGCTCCTGACTTTCTTTGAGTACTCCATGACTTGTGGTCCATGGACTCTAATGTAAAATGTTTTTATTATTATTGTTTTCTGGTTGATTCCCAGTTTCTATTTGCACTTCTCTGTTGATCCAAGACTATTTTATTGGTAAGTTTATTTTGTTTTTATTTTATTTTTGGTCTCCAGATGGATAGATGTGAGTGTGTGTGTGTGTGTGTGTGTGTGTGTGTGTGTGTTTGATTATTTTTCAGATTTGTAATTTTAAGACATTGTGATCAGGTATGCTATTTGTTAATTTTTATTTTTTTTTAATTTTGTTGACATTTTCTTTATGGCTTATTATATAGTTTAATTTCTTGAATGTTTCATCTACATTTGAAAAAAAAGATATGTTTCCCCATTATCAGGTTTCAAAGTTTTATAAATATTATGCATATGTATGATTTATCCTATTGATTATGAAGCTTAATCTACATAGTTATTGAGTACTTGAAAAGTGGTTTGTTCACACTGAGATGTAATATAAATGTAATGTACGAACCAGATTTTGAAGACTGAGAACAAATAAACAAATAAAAATATCTCATCAACAACTACATGTTGAAACTAAAATATTTTGAATATATTTTGTTAAATAAAATCTATTTTACAGCCAATTTACCTGCCTTTCTTCATGTTTTTATTTTGGCTTTTCGAATATCTAAATTACATGTGTGGCTTATATATGAAGCCACCATGATATTTCTCTTGGACAGAGCCATTCTAAATCCTTTTAAAATTTTTAATTCACTTAGTTCAAAATTTCCTATGAGTAAGGTGTTTGTTTTTCTCTATCCATGTAGCTTATGCTTTATAAGAATTGCTGATTTTGCTGCATTGGATGCACAGATAGTGATATATGCTGTATCCTCATTGTTATGACCTGTGGTGTTATGAAATGTCCTTTTAAGCCTTGTTTAATGGGTTTGACCTGTATTTAACTAGTCTGGTATACAAACAGCTTTTCTGCTTTTTTGTGCAACATATAGTAGAATTTTCTTTTTCTTTTTCTTTTTTTTTTTTTTTTTTTTTTTTTTGCCATTAAGAAGCCTTTTTTATTTGTTTGTTTGCTTATTTTTAAAAGGTGAGTTAATGTTCACTGTTTTCTCTGTTTGGCTAACTCTCCACAAAGGTATCCTAGAACATTCTTCATCACTGAAATCAGAACCCTGCCCTAAATCACCCATCACTGAGGCCTTCTCCAATCAATTTAAAGCACCATTTCTATTCTCTGTCCCCTCACCATGCTTGATTTTTCTTTTTGGTACTTATCACCATCTAATATAGTGAATATTAATTATTGAGCATCTGACTTGCCACACTGAAATGCGTGGGGCATGAGTGCAGGGACTCTGTTCTCGAACACTGTTCTTTCCCTAGAGCTTGGCACCTGGAAGAAGCTCAAAATATACTCATTGAATGGGTGAGTGGATACCAGAGAGAAAAACCAATGATTTAGAATACCATAGTTTAAATAAACATAATTGTTATATTGTTTGTCATTTCATTTGGGTGGCTTGGCTTTATTTAAGTGTTATCTATTAATTTTGTCTCCACTTGGTTTATGGTACTTTAGAATATCAGGGATAGTAACTGAATCAAGCACTAACTAGAAAAATGGAACCTCTTTGTAAAAAGGAAATTTAATTGAGAGAATTAGTTATCTAGTTGGTAGAGTTGCTGAGAAGTGATATATAACATGGTAGGAATGCTATACAGAAAATAACAACAGCTGAGAACTGCTGTAACCAGAGGTCTTAGAGAAATGGAAGGAGGTAATGAAATCAGCAAAGTGACTAAGGGCACCAAAAGTGAACTGTGACCGCAGTGGATATGTTTGGTAGATGGACTAAGTGTTGCTGCCTTCTGAGACAGCATCGGAAACAGAGAGAAGAGAGAATTACCTCAACTTCTTTTTTCTTCTCCCAATATTCTGCGAACATTTTCCATCAACTGAACCCACTGCAGAAACTAATGGACACGAGAGCTGTGAAAGTGAACTATAGGATTCTCCCCTGCAGTGACATAGAGCCAAAAGGAGGTGGACCCAGAGGAAACAGTCAAATGTCTCTAATATTTAAGACATAATCCCGGATATTGGTGTCATTCACCACACAAGGAATTAAAGACCTCTTTGTAGGTGTCTTTATTAGTGCTTTTGCCCAAGTTAATGTCAAATTATTTCCATTTTTTTTTCCAACAAATAAAACAAAACAAACAAAATAATGACTGCCAGTTAATTTTTAAAAATTACTAAGATTTACTACTATTTTGGGTTTGTAATCATGAAGAAGCATTTTACCTATCCACATCTATATCTCTACCTCCATATTTTCTTATCTTTATATACCCTCTCTATATCTATACCTATATCTACACATCTGTATTTATCACTTTCACACACTGGAACTCAAGTTGTTTCAGAGATTCTTTAAAGTATCCCCATTTTAAAATTCTATCTGACCCATATATAGGTACTTGAAATTTAGCATATCAAAACATTATATAGCCCTATGTGCCAGGCACTTGTTTAAATACTTAAAATATACATTAACTCATTTACTCTTTACTTATATAATTCCTCTTTTGAGACCTGTACTGGTATGAATGTCATTTACAGGTGAGGGCACTGAGGCATAGAGATTATGTGACATGCCAGTGACCACACAGCTCATAAGAGGGAGGGCCAGGCTTTGAAGTGAGGCTTTGAATCCAGCCCAGCTGTATCAAGAGTTGATGATTTAAATCACTATGTAACATTTCTTCTACTGTTCTAGGACCTAAGAAAGCCAACCCTTCAGTTTCAGATGTTTTTCTTTGTTACTATGAAAATATCCATTTTCTCTGTTACAGTTCTGATTATTTTTTTTCTGAGATACATCAGCCTCTTTCAAGAAAACATTTAAATGGAGGAGGAAGAAAGATCTAGATGAAAATGGAGCTCTAAGAAGACAGAGAAAAGCCTACTTGTCACTTCAGGAGGCAAGGACAAAGAGAAGGAAAGGAATAGAACAGAGATGCCACAGATACTAAAGATACACTTTAATTGTGAACCGCCAAATTATAACATTGTCAGTTGAATTTGTTTTTAATATAAATACTTTGTGCTTTTGTTTCCAAATGGGTTTTATAAAAACAAAATCAGTTTTCGATATCTGTAAATTTAAAAAAAAATAATGGAACAAAGACAAATGGCCAATGTCTAATTAATAGTAAACTAAAACCAGAAATTTATTTCTTGAATAAAAGAGGCTCATATTTTTATTTTAGTGTTTGCAAATCAAATAAAATCAACTATCGAGTTATACTTTTTCACTTTCAAATATTTGTTTTGGAATACTATATATTCAGCCATAGATAGTCTTCTGTGGTAGTTCCTAAAATACATAGATCTTAGAGCCTAAAGTATATAAATTGTAAAGGTTAAAGAGTTTGGCTATTCTCATTAAGTATAGCTAGGAGACAAAAATTAACTTCCATTTTCCACAGCAGTCAATGGCAGAGGTTAAATTTTCTTATTAATTTAAGGAGCTTTCTAAATTAGAAGTCAAAATAATAATAATAATAATAATAATAATAATAATACAGTCCCTGACACATAGTAAAAACTCATTAAATGTGGTTTTCTTTCTCTAATTGTCTAAGAAGTTGGATATTACAATATCAATACAAAGAACATTTTAGTTGCTTATGCAACTAAATGTAATGTAACCATTATGTCAATAAGCTTCATTTGCATAATTAACAGAATTAATAAATAGCGTTTAAGTTTTTAAAAAAAGAGCGAAAGGTTGAGATTTTAGATGAAAACTTAGATTGATGATCAGCAATAGTGAAAACAGTGCTGGAGTCAAGTAGCACTACAGCTAGAGAAGGAGGAGAAAAAGTAAAAATGGAGAGAAAGATAGAAGTACAAGAGATAAAGACAGTTTTAGATTTCAACCCTGCACATAAGATACAGAATTGTGTCTTCTTTAACTGAATGGATGTCACCCAGCACAATTTTCCCAATCACTGCATGTTTATTAACAGCAATACATTTAACACAAAAATTCAAACATAGCAGGAGAAATAATTAAGGGTAAAGAAATGAATAGCAAATACCCTAAGATGGAGAAGCTTTATTTCACTCAGTCATTCCTCTTAAAATGCTAACAAGTTGGACATAACAACTAGCAAAGAAAGACTTTTTTGGTGGAAAGAAGAGTGTGGATGGGCCTTCAGGACTTAAGGAACAACGTGCAGCTTGTTTCCTGGTTGTCCTTAGCGCTCCCACGTATCCTTCACAGGTTCCTGTAGGAGCCGCCAGCCAGAACCCCCAATAGAACCGACAAAAAAATGGTCCAACAAAAACCTGTTTTCTCTGGATGAAGGGCAGAAAAGAAGCTGGTCTGACAACATAAAACCTTGTCGGCGATATTCCATATCTCAAACACCGATAGAAAAACTACATCCCCATCTACCCAAGGAGAAGACGCTCCGATTCCCATTCCCCATAGTTATCCGCAGGGTGGAGCTGTAAGTGGACCCAGCCGGCTGCAAGGAGATTACTAGGTGGGCGAGGAGGGATTTAATTCTAAGTAGAACTAGTCTTGCCTTATACCACTATTTATGTAATTTTACTCACTATATTTACCTTCTATTAATTTATTTTAAAACAGAAGAAGTATAAAGAGGAGAATTTGGAAGGAGGGTGAAGGAGACACTGTGAACTACAGGAATCTGAAGGCAAATGTGTTCTTGAAGGTGGCCTGGAAGTGAAATTTAGATCATCTGATCAACAGCGGGACTCCACTAAGGTCCCTGAGAAAGAAAGGCGTTAAAGAGAAACATAGTTTTACGTCATGAATGTGGAAGGGAGGACTTTCAGGTAAGAGACAGAACTTGGTGATGATGTAACAAATGATTTAAAGAGATACATATGAAAGCCTCTAGGATCCTCTAGCTACAACTGCCATTGACCTTCAAATGCAGCCCATGCGTGAGTGAAACTCAGACCTATTACTGACCATAATTTTGAGAAAACATGTGTTTTCCTTTCAATTTTGGACTCTTCTGGAGAGTAGGTGAAGAATGTTATTATTCGAAGAGAGATTTACAAAGAACAAAACATACAAGTTTCTCCAAGAGGTCAGAGTATATATTGAGATTATTGTGAGACCTAAAGGCACCAGGAAACTGTGTACAGGCAGCAGAGGCCTGGAGAAAGAATGCTCTATGCTGAAGGCCGAATACATAAACTGACTTTTGTGCACAACTGCTGACTGTGTCTGATTCTTGGTTGATATAAGGGTCAAAAAGTCTAATCAAATTTGTGCTATTCTATTATACACTCAGATGGAGGAGATCCCCTTTGCTGGCATTTGAAATCCATACGGAAGTACACCATCAGCAAATCCCCTTGTCATCTGTCTGCTCTCCTCTCCTGCCTTTGCCCTGAAGTGCCATGTAGGTGGTTTTCTTTTTCTTTTCTTTCTTTTTTTTTTTTTTTTTTAATGGGCAGATATACTGATGGGGGTTGGGAGGGACACTTATTATTGTGAAAAATTATAACCTGCCTCCATCTGCATTCAGAAGTCACAAAGGGAAGGGAAAAACTCTGCCTGCATAATCCAGATGTTGATGAATACAGGGACTCAGAATGCCCTTTTATCCTTCAAAAACATTCCAGAGCCCAACCTACAATCAAAATTAAGACCATCCAGCAGTAATGAGTTCAACAATAACACTTAATTGCTATAGCTCTTAGAAGGCCAAGATTCAATTACATTATATGCTCTTAATTGAAAAATAGAATATAGCAGAAATAAACTTCATGTTTTTCCAAGAACAGAAATCTCTTTAAAAAAAAATAAAAACTCTAGTTTGTAACAAATATGTTTGTTTATCTTGCCTAATAATTCCCAGTTTAAAGGAGAAGTTAATATCCTTTAAGTAAAGACTATTATCTTTCTGTGGAAGTGCCTTTCTTTCTTTTCTTTTCTTTCTTTTTTTTTTTTTTTTTTGACCCATCTGGTTTGTCAGAAAAGTCTCCTACCTCTGATATTTATACAATATCATGCAAATGTCAAAATCTGAATGTCATCTTCAAAGACCCTTTTATGTCAGGCAACCCCTTTATAGGGAAAAAATAAACAATTTTATGTATGCATGCTTGATGCCAGTCCAATTAATAAAAGCCTTTTTTGCTATGCTTGGCTACAAGCAAGTTTCTCTTTTGAAAATGAACAGAGGGAGAATGAGATAAAAGGTCTGTATTGTTTCCTTGCAAATTTTACAGTTTCATTTTTAATTTGTGTTTGGATGTGAGGATCTGGGTGCAGATGGTGTGATAGTCCACAGTATGTTCTGAGAACCTGAAATGATAACAAAGATATGCAAATTGAGAGGGTGCTTTGGATGAAAGCCAAGATATCCAACTTCACAATAGCTGAAAACAAATTGATGTACCCAGAAAACTACTCAGAGTAGCACTAGGAAATGTAACAGTGCCAAAACAAATTATATTAATGACCTTAGCAATTTGTTGAATTCTATTGGCCAGCTTAATGTTGGTTACATTTGTCTGCATTGGCACTTTATTTACTGTGAAAAACAACTTTTCTGGGGGGAAAAAAACAGAAGGAAAAAATATCAAACTTTATAATTGCAAAAAAATATTATACAACAATTTTTTGTGCCTGAGAAATGTTTAATGATATTTAAATATCAAAAAGTGAAGAAGGCAAACACTTAAAATTTAAGGAAAGAGGTCAGAAGTTTATCATTTTAGGAAAAGGGTATTTTGTTACTGCAAATGGAATATAGCAGTCTTTAGAACAGAGTACTGTAAATAGTAAAGATTACATCACTTCATTGAGAAGTTTAGTCAAAATGACTAGACCAAAATGACTTCCAACAGTTTCATTTAGATAAAAGCATATTTTTAAGAAATAAAATTTGTTAAATTCCATGATTCAGATGATTCAGATGATTCAGAGCATAAAATGGATTATTTCAGAAGAAAACAGCAAAGAAAGTAAATAAGGAAGAGAGAGAAGAAAAAATCCTATTATCAAAATGAAAACTCATGATTATAAAATCTAATTCATAATATATCATATTCAATTATAAGTATATACATAATTATTCAGCATCATTCTATAGTTGGAGTAAAAAAATATTGGAGAGTGCTATTTAGGAGTTATTTTTCTATTATGTCTGATGTTGGCAACCTGTTTAATAATTATCGAAATCTAACATTCTGGAGTAAAATGTTGTAAATGAAAATGATATTTAATCTTAAATCTTACTCAAGACTGATGAAAAATGTTGACTAAAATTAGATATTTATTAATGCAAATATAGTTTAAGGTAAATGTTTTACAAATGGATGTCAAATTTCAAAGTTTTTTTTTCTTGGATAATTAATGTGACTTTTCATCAAAAATAAAAAGTAAACAAACCAAAAACAAATATAATTTGTAGGGGATGCAGTTAAACTTTTGAAATCAATAAAATGTTTCTACATGCAAATTTCAATTGCACTGACTTTTCCATTTTTCATGCTTTTACAAAACAATTCATATTTAAACAGTTTATAGTTCAAACCCCTAAAAGCCCAGAGTTTCCTAGAATTTGACTGAATACTTGTTGCTCATAAATTACTCAGCCAAATGCAAGATCCATGCAAATAGGTAAATAAAATTAATATTATAAAAACATTATGATTTGTGACTCATTGAATGAAAAATGTGAGGTAACATTATTGAAAGCAGAACTCTACATGTCTCATCACATCATAATATTTCTAGTTAAAATATATTTTTAAAGGGATATTATCCTCCTATAGGAAGGCACCATGTGTTCATAATAGGATAGATAATAATTCAAGGGGATAGAGTCACAGTTGAATGCACATTACTTAATAAATTTGATTACTCGTTCAATGAAATATTATCAAAATATCAGAAATCCATTTTCAATTTTATGATATTATTATTTGTGTCTCAGAATTTTTATGTATATATTTTTGTTCTTTGTAATGTTTTCTTAGATTATTTCTGATTTAAAAATTTTACAAAGAGAAATGACAGGAAACAGACATCCCTTTTATTCAATAGGTAAATGGTTAATAATGCTCTCCTTC
Organism: Eidolon dupreanum; assembly: GCA_028627145.1. Lineage (NCBI taxonomy): Eukaryota > Metazoa > Chordata > Mammalia > Chiroptera > Pteropodidae > Eidolon > Eidolon dupreanum. The sequence continues at coordinate 47,462,849 of CM053515.1, read as the reverse complement.
TCGTTACATACTGTGTGCCTTTTGATACTAGTTCAAGGCTAAATGGGCCTCGGAAAGATAATGCAAGTTTGACAATTCCAAGTCTAGTTATGTAAAGAGCAACAGGTCAATGCATAACTGTTATTCACAAGGTGTAGATATGAGTAGTGTCTATGCAGGATATCTTTCAGCTAGGAGCTGGAAGGTTGGATATGCAATTAGAAGTGATGTATTAAAAAATACTCATCACAAAAGTAGTTTTGTGGAAAAGTGGTCTTGCTGTACGTTAGGCAAATATATATATATAAAAAAGACTATCTGCAAGAAATAACAGCTCTTATTAGCTCTTTAATCTAAGAAACACTAAAATATAGGGTTTCTGATAAGCTCCCAAGTGATCCCTGGTTTAGGGGGGAAAATGCACCAAAAGAAAGATCTTCGAGCTGTCCATCAATTTCCAAGACACACAGAAATTCTGAGCAGTGAGGCAATGTACTCTCTGTCTTCATGCATAATACATACCAAATAGGTGAAGTAGTATGTAAAGTGAATTTTAATTGGCTATAATTGTCATTTCATTTAGTAAAGCATTGTCTGGAGACCAGGATATCAATTAGCACTCTATGGACTCTGTTACTTATGAAAATATGCGTATAGAGAGACAAAGTGCTCAAGCAGTAGATATACTTTAATTAAGAAAATAGACAGTAAATTAAAGACTTTTAAAGTATCAATTAATTGCTATATAGGTAGGTTTCAAGTATCAACTTGGTAAAGTCAAAATCACTGTATGTAATTTAAATAAACTAAGAAAACATGTTTTGCCCATTTTTTTTTCTTAAGGTATTTACTTGTTATGCCATAAGAAAAATTTCAACATTAAAAAAAAAGAGATGTCTGATAATGGTAAAATTTCTTTTTTAATTTTAAGCCTCGATAAGTATGCATTGCATGAAAACATAAGAAAACAATATTAAGTCAAGAGTCTCCCATAAAGATCTCTTTCATATGTCCTTCATTTCCTTAGAATTAATGGACGTTCAGGCATCAATAAGGTAGAAAAAAAATGATTGATGTATTTCGTTTTATTATTAAATTGTTGGTAACCAAGGCAGCTTTTCTGTTTTCCACAGGGATGAAGAGAGACCTGTCCCTTTTTAACCACTTGCTCTGAATGACTTTTATACCCAATATCAGTGAGAAGAGAGGATGAATGTCACCTCTCTTCTCTTCCTCCTCCTTCCGATGCCTACTCCTTCCTTTGATTGACAGCTACTAATAACCTTCCTGCCCTAAGTGCCATGGAGACACTTTATTAGGACAAACAGCCAAGGAAATCTAGGAATGGAGCCAAGTCTGCAGTGAGTTATTATCGGGCTTGTATTTATCTCAGCTTTGTAATTTTTTTCAGTGATATGCAAATCCTGAAATAGATCTTCTGCTGTTGAAGGACAGGTCCCTCTGTTAATTGATCCACTGAGATTCACTCTACCCTCTTTCAGCTCTCAGGCAGGGAAATGTGCTACATGAAAACGGCTCGGAGCCGTACACAGGACACAGAAATTCTCCACACGCTCCTTCCTCAAGGAGGGCTTCTGCACCGAAAATGAATTTTTGTTTCATGAAACCATGCTCCTTTCTCAATATTATCTGTCCAGCAGATCAAAGTGATTTGTTTATTTATTTATTATTTTTGTAGGAAATACTCTTTCAAATTATAACCAAATGTGATTTCAGATGGGATTTATGTTTTCTGTGGAGATACACAGAGCTCAAGTATATTGTAAATATGTTAAAACTAATTCAGGGAGAATCAACATTTACTTTTTCAGGAGGACGAAAGATATGTAGAAAAGACCATGAAGTAGAGAAATCTGTTTTCCTCAGAGCAGCTTCTTCTTTGTAAAGAGAAAATACAGTTATATACTCCCATACTTTTTCATTCTAAGAACATTTAGCATTTATTATTTGTTTTTTTCATAGCCACTCATTTCGTGTGTGTGTATATGTGTGTGTCTACATGCATGTCTCAAGAAGTTCACCAACAGGACATTCATATAATGATAATAACAATAACAGTAATATGTCTCATGACATTTACATTGCCTTGACAGCTTATTTGGCACTTAAAATGTTTACATGGTATGTGAAAGCAGTATTGGAACAAAAATAAATAAAATTATAAACTAAATTGCTAAGTATTGATTGGTATTCTGCACAGAGTCTATTGAGTTGAAGGGGCTGTGGACACAGAGTCAGAAAGGCTCGATTTTCAGCTCCACGCTGTTTTCCTTTTCAATATAAAATAAAAGCATGTGTGAAATTGTTCCATAAAGTATCATCTCAGGATAAAATACAAAACAATAAAAATTAGCCAACATCACTGTACTTCATAATGTAGTAATTTTTTCTAAAGTGTGGTCAGATAAGTTTGGGTAAGAGGTTACATATTTGGAGCTTTATAGAAACATTAGCAGATTAAATGCTTTGAGGAGTCTATCAACAACTGTATTGTTTAACCAAGGCTATCCCAAACACATCTGTGCATGGCACACTTTTATCAAGTATTATCTCTTAACATTTCTTAGATCCACAGAGAGCACACCCTGTACCTTTAGCATTTTAACATTTAGCAATCTTCATTAACATAAGAAGCTATAACACCTTCTGATATGCAGTTGCTTACTTAAGAGCTGTCTTCCTTTGCACATTAAGTCCACAGACATGCTAAAAAAAAAAAAAGTCCAGAGAGGTTTCACTGGGTTAGTTCAGAGTGTATTTCTGGCATCATCTCTCACTCTGTATGTGCAGCTCCTCTCAGCTGGTCTCTCAAGTTGCTCTTCCCTGGAGCTGACTATTGCAAGTGTGTAAGGGGGTGATTTTGTTCCCTGGGGGATATTTGACAATATCTAAATTCATTTTTGGTGTCACAACTTGGGGGGGGTGCGGGTTACTGATATCTAGTGTGTGGACACCAGAGACATTTCTTAAAGCCCTACAGTGCCCGGCCCTAGAGATTCATCAACATCCTCTGTGGACAGTAAGTGCCTCACACCAAGTGCCCTTGGGAGGGCCTCTCCAAGCCCTGCCTCCTTGTGCTATACTGAAGCCCATCCTGGATCCCGAGCCTCCTCTTGTCCAGGATGGTGCCGGAAACATGCTGTTTTCTGCAGAAAGAATGTGTGCTTCTCCGCAGAGTAAAAGAATTGAGATTTCTTATTTCCCATCATGATTTATACTTTAATATTAGCTAAAGGTATCTACTTTCTAATAATATTTCTCTTAGATTTATAGAAGCTCCTAGTGAATCTCAAGTGAACTCAGAAAAATGTCCTCTCTCTCTACACAGAATCATGAGGCATGGCAAAGGAATACTGGTCACGGTTTACGCTTCCATTTAGGAGTCACAGGGCTGCCCAGGGAAGTCATCAGAACTCAGACTTGCTATTCATTCACTCTTGGATTCAGTCTTCATAATTATTGTTTGTAATAAGATCTATTCTGTTGTAACATAGTTGTTATATTCCTGAGAAACTGCTAGTTATCCAATTAGAATTATTTTTCTGGAATTTCTCTAACAATACTTAAAAATAAATAAAAATGTTTCCAAAGCTTATAAAAAAAACTCTGTTCTTTTAATAACCGAATAACATGAAGGATATTCAACTTTTGATATTATATATATATATATATATATATATATATATATGTATATATATATATATATTAGAAATATTAAGTCTTCCTTAAATTATTGTGCTTATCAGTGGCAAGAATTTTTTTCACACTTTCTCATCTCTTATAATCCATTGTTATTAAAAGAGGAATCAAAACTGCTGAAATTGAGCAGCAGTAAGAATTAAAAGGACTATTTCTAAATTTTGCCTAGCTCTAAAGCAAAATTAACCATTAAGGCCCACACAATGAAAATTTATATTCTAATCAATTGACCAAATAACACAGACTTTGTTTAAAGAAATTATGAACCAAAGAAGTACCCCTGTTATTATGATACTAAAAGTACAAAGAAATATAACATGGTCCAAGGCCTTTAGAATTTCAGTCTAGTCAATAAACACCAATTTTCAACATTTTGCACGTAATATTACAAATTCCACATAAAGATATAATATTATGTTACTAAAGCTTCAGATAGTCCATAAGAAAAAAAGAAAGAAATGAAATGTTCTAAACTTAATTGTTATTTAATAAAGTCAACACATGCTTATTGAACTTCAAGATGTTCCAGGAACTATCATATACTTCAGGGAGTTTGTCAACAATAGCAGCATTCTACCTATTACTTTTAAATAGTTTACTCTCTAGACCAGGGATCCTCAACCTTTCTGGCACCAGGAATCGGTGCTCCTATGAGGATCTAACGCCTGATGATCTGAGGTAGAGCTGAGGCAGTGATGCTAGCTAGCACCGGGGAGCGGCTGCAAATATACATGAAACTTTGCTTGTTGGCCCACCACTCACCTTCTGCCGTGCGGCCCACAGACCAAAGACAGGTACTGGTCCACAGTCCCCGGGGTTGGGCACCCCTGCTCTAGACTGAGTGGATCAAATCCCTGTTCTGTTAGTGGAAAATTATTTAACCCATCCTTGGGAAAAAAAAAATTCAAAATAAAATCATGATCTGGCTCATACGGTTTTGTGAACTCAGAAGATAAATGTAAATTTCTGAGAAGAGTACCCAGCGTTGTATGTACACAATCAAATAGACAAATGATTACTAGATTTTAAATAAGACTCTAGAGGTGAGTGTGAACTTAACCATCTTTAATCTGAAACCCTCCAAAATCAGCAGAGGATAAATTCAACTGAATTTCCGACCCACCATCACCTGCGATAAACTGAGCACATACATATCTGCAATGAGGGAAAAATTCCTGTATCTCCTAACACTAGGTAGAAAACATTACAGCTATGTTTGGAGTTATAATTTATTACTGAGTCCTAGTGTTTCCAAATGAAGACACTGTTAATAAATGTTTTGTAATCTCCATTTATCTACTCTCCAATAAACCAGAAAGATTATGTATAAAGTTGAGCAACAAACTGGGGAATTTCACCTCATTTTCCTCCAGGAGTACATGTCTCTTTCACTAACCAGGTATTTCTCTGTCCAGAAAGAATAGCCTCCAGGGCTTCTCAAGTTCTGTAAAATAAAAGCAAAAGCTAAAGTAAGAACAAAAGCTATAATCTGAGAGGTAGAAATAAGGCAGTTTGAGTTTTCCCTTTAGTAAAAAGCAAAATGACTTATTTAAGATTGGCTTGAAAAAGGATAGATTGTTTAGTAGTACAACTGGAATAGAGTAAGAATGCCTTGCTAAATAGAACTTAAGGCATTATTAAATGGTCCAAATCTTTGTCTTTTGATGGATGGGTAGATAAAGAACCTGTGGCATATATAAAATGAAATCTTTTTCAGCCATAAAAAAAGAGAAGAAAATCCTGCCACTTGAGACAATATGGATGAACCTGGAAGACAGTAATATTTATTGAAATAAGCCAGATGCAGAAAAAAAAAAATACTGTATTATCTCACTATATGTGGAATCTAAAAAAGTCAAACTCAGAGAAGCAGAGAGCAGAACAGCGGTTGCCAGGGACTGGGGTGTGAGGGAAATGGGGGAGGGATGTTGGTCAAAAGGGTAAAGGAAGAAGTTCTGGGGATCTCATGTGCAACACGGTGACAGTGAATGTACTTGATAATACTTGAAATTTAAGAGAATAGATCTTAAGTGTTCTCACCACAAAATAAAAAGGGTAAATGTGTGAGGTAGTACATATGGTCATTAGTTTAATTATGGTAATAATCTTTTCACAATGTATATGCATATCAAATCATCACATTTACATGTTAGAGGTACAGTTTTTATTTGTCAATTTAACCTCAATAAAGTTGGGGAAAAAACGGGTAAAAATACATCATTTAAAAAAAGTGATTTTAAAATTTTGGAAACTATAAATAATGAAATCATCTTTAAGAACGAAAAATATGTTATTGAGATGTTTAAATTGATGAAACATAGGAAATAAAAAGTTACCCAGGACATCACCCTAACTCAACATCACAACGAAAAACAAAATTATAAACAAAGGTATATAATTACATGTGCACCCATAAAGCAACTAAGTCAAGTTTTTACTATTCTGTTCATTATAACAAGGAGATAGTTCCAATAAAGCCATTTCTGATAAAAATAGCATCTAGAACTAAAAATTATAAAATAGGTAGGAAAAAATCCTCAAATATGGCATCATTAGAATGTTAGTTTAATAAGATTTAGTACCCAAGTCAGTTCTACTAGTAGTTTCTAAGAGTACAAAATGAAAGGGCACCAGCCTTGAACTAGACTCTAACAATCTACAACCTAACCTAATAAAAAGTAATCTTCTGTCCTAAGGCTGCAAAAAAGCAGCCATAATCTTCATTTTTGGATTCCTGTTTCATTTGCTTAAGAATGATTTCATAACATTTGTTAATATATGTAAATATGTACATATGTATATATATGCACATATATGTACCATATATGTACATTCACATACATATGTACATGCATATATATGTACACATATATACATATATTAATGGTTATATACATATATCACATTTTTAGAAGCAGATATATTTCTAGACATATTTTATTTGAAAATGAACATTTTCAAATATATATTCAGTACAAAACTTCAAAACCCTATGCACTAGGTAAAATCAAAATTAATCACAATCTTATTTTATTGTTATCTTGGTACCATGACTTGGGACTCTGCAAAGGGGCATTATTGACTGATGATTCTGTGCATGGAACCACACTCACATTCAACTAACTCCGTAGTGCTCCACTCACACCCACAGTAATGCAGTAATGCTTAAGCAGGTTATCAGAATATGTTAATTACCATTGTGGTCCACATGGCACTTCCTAAGAAAATATATTACTTGGGCAGAAAGACTAATAGCTGATAAAGTTACATCAAATGCAGAAGTGGAAAATATGGGAAGCAGGGAAAAATTCAGATAGCTTTTTTCAAAAGAGAAAATATGAATGACAATAGAAGAATGTGACTTGACTTGTGAATGGTCTCCTCCCAGTTGATAACCTGACTCTTCCTATCCTGTGAGTCAACATGCATTTTTGAGGACTTGAATGTCAATATTCTAATAGCATGGCTGTTTGAAACTCACAAACAAAACTGTCTTGCCCTACATTTGCCTCTTTTGGCTTAATGTATATTTGTGAGCAGATTTTTCATATTTTAAGTTTGGGGATTTTGTCTTTTATTTTCTGGAATGCCTAAGAATGTCCAACACCCGGTGGCTTCACAAAACAAATATAAATATTAGTTGTATTCTGGCTACTGAGTTCAAAACATTCTTCAGCAGGGCTTAGTGCTTAGTGAGTGCTTCCTTAAAGCTGCACTCCCTTTGGGGTAAAATGGAAACTCCTTGGCTGGGCTCAAAAGCCCTTCCAGATATTCACTCCACTTCCCCCCCCGCCCTTCCCTGACTTTGTTCTCTCTACTCCCCTCTCCAGATTCATTTGCAAACTACTTGAAATCCACTTTAAACTTTGTTGTGCTTTTTCCCCTTAGGCCCATATCTCTTCTAGTAGATCATGCCCTATTCATCATTTGTGATCAAGTTTAAGGTCATCTCTAGTACACCTTCATTATATCCCTTGTCTCCAGAATTCTTGCTCTTTCTAGTTGGCATGTGGGGCTCCTTGCATGTGCTTACATGCCATGATCTATGTATCCATCACAACACCCACTAATTTATGTTGTTTGTGTCTTAGAAAGACGAGGGTGGGTCTTTGTTTCTGTACCCTTTGCCTAGGATGGTGTCTAGCAGTTAAAAGGGCCTACATAAATCTTGAGTGGGTAAATGAATGGATGGGGTTTACTCTCTTTTTTCCCTAAGCGTTAGAGCATGAGAGTGTCCTGGGAGTTTATACCTTAGTTCTGCGTTAATATGTGTTTTCTGAACTGTAGCATTCATCATCATGCTGAGAGAAATATACCAAACATTTCCTTGGAAAACATAAGTGACCCTTAAATAAAACTCAGAAATACATATGCACACACACATATACATCTCATATATATGATATATATCTCATATATATAATTTTTACATTTGTATGAAATATGGTTATATAAAATGCATCATTGATCCAGATTGCTCACCGAACTTCACAAAAGATTGTTGATGCTAAATGTGATCAGCAATGTAATTCTATTTCAGAAAAGAAGCACACCCTTGGGGTTAGAGCCACTTCTTTCTTGTATCCAAGGAATAGGCACAGAAAGGACTTTCTAGTGTGTATGCACTCCCAAAATAAACATATCTATTTCTTTTTAAATTATATGAATGCACTACTGTTATATACTGTATGTTTTTAAAGCTAGCAAAACTGAAATCTGAAAGGATAAGGAAAATTGTCACAAAGAATCTCTCCACAGATGACTTATTTTTAAAAGGGAAAAAGAAGAGAGTGTACTCTTATAATGAACGTAACTCATGGATTCACCCTAACACACTGATAAAAAAAAAAATAACAGGTAATAACAAGTCTTGATAAGGAAGTGTGGAAAAATTGTAACACTCATATATTGCAGGTGGGAATGTAAAATGGCAAAACATTTGTACAACAGTTTGCCAGTTTCTCAAAAAGCATAGAGTTATATGAACCAGCAATTCCACTCTTAAATATATACCTTAAATAGTTGAAAACATATGTCCACACAAAAAATTTGTGCCTGAATGTTCATAGCGGTATATTTCATGAATATGGAAGTCATCTAAATTTTCAACAATGGAATTGTTAAATAATATATGGTACATCCATACAACAGGATATTCTCTAACTATAAAAAGGAATGAAATACTGATGCCTGCTACAACACAGATGAAACTTGAAAACACTTTGCTTAGTGAAAAAAAAAGCCATAAACAAAAGGCTACATATTGTATGATTTCATATTTATGAAATGTTTAGAATAGACACATTTATGGAGACAGAAGGTAGATTAGTGATTGCCAAGAGGCTGAGGGTAGAAGTGACTGCTGATGTATATGAATTGGGTTTGTTTATGAGGTGATTAAGATATTCTGGAATTAAATAGTGAAGATAGTTGTGCAGTTTTGTGAATATACTAAAAGCTGCTGAATGATAGACTTTGAAAGGGCAAATTTTATGGTATGTAGGTCTATTTTAACAAAATAAAATTGAGTGTCGTTTTGCAAAACAATTGGTCTAATCTCTTTAAAAATGTTATGTCAGAAAAGACAAAAAATATTGGTGAAGTGCTTTAGTTTTAAAAAATATATAATGCAACACATGATCTTTGATTATTCCTGTATATATATATATAAAAAAAGATAAAACTTTATTATGACAACTGGTACTATATACTGAATACTGGTATTGTGTTAATACGAAATGTCCTGAGTCTAACCCTTATGTTTTGATTCTACAGGAAAATGTCTTTGTTCTTTGGAGATGCATGCTTAAGCTGCAACTCTCAAATGATTCAGCAACAATAATCTTAAAAATTACATATAGAGGGTTTAAATAAAAGTAGTAAGAAGTTAACATCTGGTGAATCTGGGTAGAGGCATATGAGTATTTATTTATTTTACTATCATTAAAACTTTTCTGCTGTAGGTTTTAAACTTTTCAAAATAAAGCAGTTGGGCAGTAATTGAGGAGATCAATTCATAGACTATATAAATGTCAAACCAATGTCCATATACTTGAAACTAATAATAAAATGCTAAAAAAAAAGAAATCACAAATCTCTGAGTTCAAACAGTAAACAACAACAACAAAAATAATAAAGTAGTTGGAAAAATAAATAAAATGATAAGTTAAAATAAATATAAGTAGACATTTTAATATTTTTAACTATACTTAAATGCACATCCTCTGTGCAACCACAGATGAAATGGTGATGTCTAGAGACACTATATGGCGAAGAAACATACCAAAGAAAGCAAACAAAAGATTTGTGTTTTGTGTAACTTTCTAGGTCGCCACTAGTTCCTGCAAACTCTTCTGCCTTTTCACAGAAAATAAAAGAAAGAGGGAATGCAACAATAGTAACAGCTTTACAGGAATTGGCAGACATGACACTCAAAAATATGGAGGCATGAGGACACCGGATAACAAGTTGTATTTCCTCTCAGTGAGATCTGAGGACTGGCCAAAATATTCCCGACAAGGACTAGGACAGCCATCAGAAATGACCAGTGCCTGCCTGTTCCCTCACATTCCTCTCCCAGGCAAACTTTGAGAACCAGGATGCGCAGAAACAGATAGTTGTTCCTACCACCAAGTTACCCCCTTTTCATCCTAAGTATTGCGAGCACTTAGTTTCCCCCAGCTGAGAATTCAAGACCTAGCTGCTCAGCTGCCTTCTCAGGTTTTGCTCAGGTAGGTGAAGGGGCTAGAAATAAAAAAGCAGGAAGTCACCAACACTGGTAGCTTTCCCTTGATTATGTGCAAATTTGGAGGCCCATAATTTACCTACCAAAAACTCTGCTGTGCATTCCTGGTGTTTTCTCCCAATCCCTTACTTCCTGTGTGCAGGGGATGAAAACTCAAGACCCACCCTCCCTTGGGGGAATTTTGTGCCCATGAAAAGCAGGCAGAATCAAAGAAAACTTACGTCTAGGCCCAGAAGTTAACCCCATTGCTCAGCTTTCACCTGGACTAATTGAAGCAGAAGGATTCTGATTGCATTTTTATTTGCATGTTGGCTGAGAAGAGCCACAAAAATGAGGTCTAGAAACTCAGTTGGTGTTTGACAACCCCACTTGTGAGATTGCACAGACTTGATTCTCTTCTTTTGGAAGGGGGGTGGGGGTGAAGAAAAGTAAAAGAAAATGACTTTGTCTAAAACAAAGATTATTTTAGTTTCTAGGGTCTGGTGGCTTCATGTGTTAAGCCTGCCTTTATAAGTCTTAGAAGTTTAAAAAGTTTTATATGCATTTCAGTTACCTTCAAATAAAGTGCCTCAATATCATTGTTTACCTGCTGTCCCTCTCAAAATTTGATAAGTATCAGCACTTTGGTTAAAGAACAAATTAAGGCTTCCGTCACTTCTAAAGTAGCTTGTAAACACCATTAAGTACTATTAACAACAACTCTGAGTGGACATAAAGTGTAGCGAAAAGTTACGGATGGTCTCAGCTGAGCAATGAAATCAATCGTGGATTTCTTTTTGACAAAAAGAATTGACTATGTTCTGAATTCTTGAGCGCAATGCATGAGGCTCCTGTCACTTCATACAGCGATGAGAGCACTACATTTGCATAGCTTCTCCTACTGGTGCCATCGCCTCTAATGGGGACACTGAGTATAAAAAAATATGTGATAAGTGCCTTCCCCTATGAATGAAGATCTAACTATCCCTACTGTAATAATAAAACACAGAATAGTGAGGAACGCTCTAAGAGGAGGAAAATAACCACCTTCCCTGTGTATGGATAATGATCAAAGCCTCTTAAAAGATTTTTCTCATATTTTCTTTTAACCTCTATGGGTTTCTGATATTCTACATAGAATTTTTTTTTGTTGTTGTTGTATTACTGTGTATTTGTTGCATTAAAATAAGAGGAAACACTATGTATGACATTTTATGTTATTTAAGAAATCAGAATTTTTTTTTTTTTCACTTGCTAGGGCAAAGAAACAGAGAAAAAATGATTGCTAGGCATTAGATTTAGAAATAATGCTACAATTCAATTGTTCTGCTTACATGCCACTAGGGTACACTACACACAGAGAGTACAGCAAGTGAGATCAAAACGCTGGCAGGTGTGAGAAAGGTCCTGCATTCAGAGGTCAATATTTACCCCATGGTGTCTGACCATGTCCTATATTGAAGACTTCTCTCCGAGCTCCAAGTTAATAGAGAAAAATACAGCCAGCATCTCTTCCTAAGCCATCAAAAATAAAATATAATAACATTAAGGCTATACTACCATAGAACTTCTTCACTAACAAAGGAAACCATTATTTTGAAGAATAGTGACTTCTTTAATAGATGCCGACTAAGAGACACAGTGCTCAAGTTTTGCTTCAAATGTTTTTAAGCCCCAGGTTTAGACAAAACCTGTATGGACTTTGTCCTTGCTGATCTTCCTCCTGAGGCTAACTCCATTTTCCCACATGCATTCCTTCAGCCTCTTTCCCTCATACTGCTGCCACTGTCCTTGCTCACATGCACAGCAGACTCCCTGGTGAATCCACTAGCCCTTCTGTACTTGCAAGTGCAGCCTCTGCAGGCCAGGGTGATCTTGGGTGACACATCTAACACAAAATGGAACTCCAAGGACCAGCATGCAGTAGGAAATGATACATCAGGCATTCTCTCAGTAATTCAAAATTGCATATAAACTTAAAAAGATAAACAAATTGTTAAATCTTGGTCTCCCTGTTTTTTGGGGGGGAGATGATTTGGTTTTAAAATTTAAGGAAAGTTCTCTTTTTTGTGTGTGATATTTTTCAGCTAAAGTCAAGTGCTCAATCACATTATTTTATGCCACTTCCATTCTTAATAGAAGCTGCCAATATCGTTGATTTAATTAAACTGTAAAAATTCCCTATACTTGGTCTATTACTTTAATGCTTACAATTAGATTATTTATTTACATACTATTTTACCTAACTCTCATCCCTAGGTGTTATAATTTCTGTGTTTGTGATCCAGGCATTGAGATATTTTAAAAAGGCTTATTGGCTAATTCTAATCTCTAGCAAAATTTGAGAACAACTTAATGAGAAAATAGTATTTTATTTTATGATTTTGCTTACTGTTGTTATTGTGGAAATATACCACAAAGTATTTAAGAATAAAAAAATTATGAGTACACCTGATTATATGAAATATATAAATACTTGTAATAATGAGGTAGAAAGAGTATGATAAGACAAATGGAACAAACTGTAATCAACTGTTAAACATGGTTAAAGGATATATGGGAGCCTCACGTGCTACTTTAACACATTTTCTAAAAGTTTGAAATTATGTCAAAATAAAAGTTACCAAAAATAATCTGGCCTCGCTTCCTCATTGGACAAGCCTGGATATTTTCCTTTCACTATGCAGCAACACCTTCTCTCTCTCTCTCTCTCTCTCTCTCTCTCTCTCTCTCTCTCTCTCTCTTTTTACTTTTTGTGTTAGATTACATGTACTTTTACAGATCAAAGAGTCATGGGGATGTAAAGTGCAGCATAGAGAATATAGTCAGTAAAATTGCAATACTGTTATTGGTGTGAGATGGGCACTGGACTTATCGAGGAGACCACTTGGTAAAGTACATAAACGTCTTATCACTATGTTGTACACCTGTGATGCATATAATATTGTATGTCAACTGTAATTAAAAAATAATTCAAATACATATATGTTTTGCTGAGATATCATAGACTTATAAGGGCTATGTGTAAAAAATCACGCCCTTTTTAAATTCTACATTTAATAACTCTTAACAGTTCTCAAGGACATTTTAGACAATTATTTCATTTGGTTCTTTCAAAAATCTGGGGAAATAATTATGGTAAGAATTATCATAGCCATTTCACAAATAAGAAAACGAAAAGTCACAGGTTGTAATTAATGGACCACATTTACAGAGTTGGTGGGTTTTGAAGAAACTGACATCGCATCTACACGGTGCCATGGTGGGGGCTGCTCTGTGAAAGGCAGTTCATCACATATCTTACAGATCATTGCGTCAGCTTCCTATGGCTGCTGTAACAAATCATGGCACACAAAATGGCTTAAAACAACACAAATTTGTTATTTTACAGTTCTGGAGAGCAGAAGTTTAAAGTGAATCTGTGGAGCTGCGTTCTTTCTGGACACTACAAGGGGAGTGTTTTCTTTCCCTTCCGGCTTGTAAAGGCCACCTACATTCCTTAGCTCATGGCCCTTTGCCCATCTCCGTAGCCGGTATTGTAACATCCTCTCTCTCACCTCCTGCTTCCTCTAATAAGGACTCTCATCATTATATGAATCCCATTTTGATAACCCGGGATAATTTTTCATCTCAAGGTAATTAGTCACATCTGCAAAGTTTATTTTTCTTTCAAAGGTACCATATTCAGAGATTCTAGGAATTAAGACTCTGAGATCTTTAGGGAACCATTAGACAGCATAACTTCATCTTCTAAAAGTTTCATTCTGTACCTAAAACTTCCAATTACTTTTTACTGTTTCTTATTTATTTTATAATTAAGTAAATTTGAGAAAACCCTCCTTATTAGAAAGAGAATACAAAAAAATTAGAAAAATAAAAGGGATGAAACATAATGCAGAAGCAGAAGAAAAATTGTAATACACTTTTCTACAATTAGTGTCTTCATAAAAATCATAATATCTAAGTGAAATTTTAGTTCATTAGGAATGGTTTGCTATGAAAAATAACATAACATGAAAAGCACATCTAAATCAAAACTATAAAGATCAAAATGAAAAACTCAGAAGAAAAGTTGGAATATGAACTCAAAGATATTTTTTTAAAAATGAAAACAAAAATAAAAAAGAATTTGAAATAGGAGAAAAAAGATAATAAAATCAGAAAGCAATTGAAGTACCATAACATACGACTAAAGGAATTTTTGAAAATGAAGAAGAGATAATTACCAAAAAAGTTAGGAACAATTTTCACACTAAAAACCATGAATTTCAGAACAAAGAGTATGAGGATCTAAATTTAAAACGACTAAGGCAGAAATGAACAACACTAATAAATTTCAGAACACAAGGCATGAAAATAATATTCCAGAGTAAAATAATATTCCTCATACAGAAACAATTGCAATCAGAATGGCTTTAGCTTTCTCAAGTGATAACGTATGCTTTGGAGAAAAGTCCAAAACTACTTTCAAATTTTCAAGGGAAGATGACTTTTGCTGTAGAATTTATACACAAACAAAGAGTAAAGTAAAGATAATGGTTGAAAAAACATTTTTCAGATAAGCAAGTTTATTTCAGATGTGCAAATACTAAAACAGAGTGATCTACCATATACCCTCTCCCAGCAACTACTGTAGTGCGCATTCTTTGGCAAATAAGAAAGCAAGCCTTGAAAGCAGAAGTTCCAGAATTCAGGAAATTCTGAGTCTCCACACTATAAAACATCACAAAGGTGCCCTGAAATGAGACCTGTGCAACAGAGCTGGAGGGAGAAATAATCAGAAGGGGAAAACACGGATGGTGTGATGGAACTCTTAAACACGGGAGCAGAGACATAATTTGAATTTTTAACAAGCTTTCAGGTGATGCTGATGCTGCTAGTTTTGAGAGTACACTTTGAGAGCCACTGTCCCAGGGAGTGACCTCTGTGGCTCAGGGCTACCTGACTGTAGGAATCCATCAGCCTGGATGCAGAAGGAAAACCGGAAGTGGTGTAGGCTCAGCATCTCTCGTAGTGGAGGGAGAGGCTGGAAAACAACCTGAGCTTCCTTGCCCTTAGGTAGGAAAACTAAATCACCAGATAGGTAATTGGCTCGATGATGAATTATTCATTGGTTTCTTTCTGTTCCTTGTATCACTTCACTAATTCTCTACCAGCCTTTCTTGAAATACCCTCTTGATAAAGCTACTCACAAGTGAATGGCTCAGATTCAGCTTCTGGGAGAACCCACACCATAACAGTAAGGACTTAAGAAAATTAGTTTAATTAAATGAGTATAGAAATAGTTTTAAAAAATTAAATTTCACAATTGTCTATTAAAATACTCTACTGTAGGTATCTGTTTACTTTTCTTACACACCATCATCCCAATGGTTTATCTGCTGCACAAGAATTAACAGTGATACTGTATTAAAACTGCTTTTCAAAATTATTTTCAAAATTCATGTTAATCATTTTGACTTTATTTTAGTCATCATTTTCTTTATTTTTGAAAGCTAGTTACCAATTAGTTTCACTGAAAATTGAGTGGTCCTATGAAAAGTAAAATATGACTGTTAGTATTTATTTACTAGCTAGGACAGGCTCACAACTGCCACAAAAACCTTAGAAAGAAATTGAAATGATTTTTATTGATGCAGACTTGCAAGGGGTAACATTTCTACCCAGTAATCTAGGAACAAGTAAATTTGTCAAACAGGAGGCACTTTTAAACGCTGAGACATGAAAATAATGCTCATCAGTTTTCCTTGGTGGACAAAGTGAAACCGAAAGGTTTAGATCCTTAAAGAAAAGAGAAAGAAGTGCTTTTCAAAGCCTGGGTGAGATGCCACAGGTGACAGGAACCCCACTGCCTGAGGGCTCTTGCATGGGCCACAGGCAGCCTTCCTCACAAGTGCTGGTGAAAGGATGGTTTTATCCTCAGGCAAAGCTACACAAATTAGGTGAAAACCCCTTTCTAACATCAGATGGCATGTCACAGTGTCACACACTGTCTTCTTGTCAAGCTTATAATGAGTTTTCATCACTGCTATTACCTGAGCCCTAAAATGCACATGAAAGGGACTCCGTCAATTAATATTTGTATCAAAATGTGACCTACATTCTACTGACATAGTTTCATGGAGACTGTCCTGCAGAGTCCTATGTCTACTCTTACTTTTCTACGCTCTATTACTAAGAAGGTATAATGTTCAATTAAGAGAAGGTGATCCCTCAGGACCCACAAAATATGGGAATTCTGTATATTACTGTTAATGGGATACCACATAATAAATTGGCATTTCCTTGTAGTTCTTCTCATATCTCTCATTATCAAGAGATTCAGAAAACTTGAGCTCAAGTCCCCTGATTTTGTTACTGAGAAGCTAGACCACCTTGGCTGAATCTTGCTCCTTCTCTACCCATCCCCTATGTGAAAAAGTGGCTTTTATTTTTTATTTTTTATTTTATTTATTTATTTATTTTTTAATAAAAAGAGTGAGTTTGACTGCATGACCTCAAAGGCCAGTGACTTCCAATTCACAAACATTTTCTCTTATCTTACCAGTGTCTCGCTTTCTGATAGGTCTTTATGAAAAAATGAAGCAAAACAAGGCATTAGAAAGGCAGGCATGTATTTGATGATGAAATATAAAATAAAAATAGCAAAACAACAAAAACATAACAACCTAAATATAACTGCAAAATAGTCCTGTGCAACTTCATTGTTTTTTTTTTTTCTTTTATTTAGGTAGAGTTGTATGTCTACAAATTTTCCCTGTGTTTGTATAAGATTGGAAGAGGCTTGCCTCTAGGGAAACTGTGGAGAAGTGATTGAGGCAGAATTTTCACTCCTGCTCTGACACCTAAAGAGCTTGTAAATTTTGTTCCTCTTCTTAAAATAGGTAAAAAAAATTAAATGAAAATCAATGACTTTTCTTGGATCTCTCAGAGAACTGGGTTAAACCCCAAAATATGGAGAGTCAGATAAATCTAGAGATTCAGAGTTACAACCAAACTCTGCTTATCTGGAATAAAGCCACTGGAGACATAAGCTGGTATGAACAAACAAATGGTAATTCTGACAAAGAGTTAGAAGCTGTGCACTACTGTGAGAGTAGGAGATTTGAGGGGCCATAGTCTTTGGTGGGGGCATGTATCTTCATGGCTTTACCTCCAGGAATTCTGTTGGGTTCTCAGTGTAAAGCTGTGAGCAAGACGTCCTCATGCTTTGGCAGGGTAAGGGAAAGTTAATCATCATTATGAAATGAATAAACTTCTAGAGCCTTCTAGATAACAAAAGACTTCTTGCCAAGGAAGAGACTATACCCAAGCCTTAACCAGTGTGGGGGTGGGCATTTCCCTTAATCTAGCCCCTTCTAGCCTTCCCATCTCATCTAAGGGGACAAAGAAACATAGGTGAAAGACACAGATGAGGGACAAAGGCCAACTGAAAGATTTAATTATATGATTATAGATATCTCCCTTTCCTGACCTTCCATCACCGGGCTCAAAGAGCTACAAGACATGGGCTCTGTCTAAGGAGAAGATCTTGGGGAAGTTGAAAGATAAAAGAGAAGAAAAAACACCTGAAGAATTTGCAGCCCGTGGCACCTTTAGCTTTGGCAAGCATTGCACACATTATGGAAGAGAAACAGCTTATCTATATAGATGGACAAAGTTAAGAATTACAGTGTATTTCTCCTCAGAAACCATGCTAAGTAAGGAAACCACTAAAATTTTAAATAAATATAATTGATATGTTAAGAGAAGACATACAGTGGAATATAAAATGCTCAATTAAAATCAGAGAAGGCAGAAATAAAAGAAGATATTAAAAAAATACGATGAATAGAAAACAGTTGCAAACATGGCAAATATTAATACAACTATATCAATAATCACTAAATATAAATGGCCTAAATACACCATAAAAAAAAAAACAGATAGAGTTTTTCAGAATAAGTGTGTTGTCTACAAAAAATTCATTTTAAATATATAGTTTCAGGTAGGTGAAAGTAAAAGAATGGAGAAAAATATACAATGCTAACACTACTTAAAAATAATGTATTAGCTATATTAATTTCAAACAAAGCAGACTTCAGAACAACAAAAATTATGAGAAATAAAGAAGAACATTACATATTGATTAAAGGGTCAATTCTCCAAAAGACAGCAATCCTTAGCAAGTATTCACCTAACAACAGAGTGTCAAAATATGTGAGGCAAAAACTGATACAACGAAAGAAAAAATAGATGAATCCAGTGTTATAGTTGCAGACTTCCAACATTTCTTTCAGTAAATTATTGATCAAACAAGAATAATATAAGGTTATAGTTGACCCGAATAGTCCTATCATTAATTTTAACTAATTAACATTTATAGAATACTCAATTCAACAACAGCAAAATATACAATATTTTTAAACTCAGTCAGAATACTCATAAGATAAACCACATTCTAGGCCACATGGTACATATTAAGAAATTTAATAAAAAGTAGAAATAATACAAAGTATATTCTCAGGTCACAATGGAATTAAACTAGTAATCAATAACAGAAAGATCACTAGAAAATCCCCAAATATTTAAAGATTAAATAGCATACCTCTAAAATAAACTAGTCAAAGAAATCCCCCCCAAAATTTAAAAATATTTTGAATTAAATGCAAATATAAATGCTTTTCTCAGAATTTGTATGATGCAGCAACAATAATGAGAGAAATATATATTATAGAAGGCATATATTAGAAAAAAAGAAAGCTCTAAAGTCAATAATCTAAGCTTCCATCTTAACAATCTATAGAAAGAAGAGCAATATGGACCTAAATCAAGCATAAGAAAAAAAATAATAAAAGTTTTAGCATAAATAAATGACATTGAAAACAGAAAACTAGTAATAAGAATCATCAAAACCAAAAGCTGATTCTTTGGAAAGATCAAGAAAAGTGATAAAGCTCTAGCGATACTACACAAGAAAAAAATTAGATGGTTCAAATTTCCAATATCAAAAATGAAAGTGGGGCTATTATCATTGGTACCATGAATATTAAAATGATAATAAATTAATGCTATGAACTAATATTTGGCAAGAAATTTGATAACTAAATGAAATTGATCAATTTCTTGGAAGACATGCACTACCCAAATTACCAGAAAAATAGGTCATCCAAATCACCCACAACTACTAAATACTTTGAATTAATAATTAATAGCATTCCATAAAATAAAGCACCAGATCAAAATGGTTTCACTGGTCTAAATTCTGCCAAACATTTAGAAACTACATACATCGATTGTTCACAGTTTGCCCCCACACCACAAAAAGAAATAAGTAAAAACAGAGGGAAAACTACCTAACGGATTCTATGAAGCCAGTACTACACAGACACCAAAACTAGATAAAGACATCACAAGAAAGGACAGCTACAGATCACTTTCTCTTGTAAACATTGAAGCAAATGTCTTCAACAAAATACTACCAAATCAAACCCAGCAATGTAAAAAATAGTTTTATATCATGACCTAGTAAGATTTATTTTAACCATGTAAGGTTAGTTCACCTTTCAAAATCCCATCAATAATATCTACCATACTTACAGGTTAAAGAATATTATATCAATTAATTCGGAAAAAACATTTGACAAAATCCCATGCTCATTCGTAGAAAAAAAATACTCTTCAGCAAATTGCAAATAGAGGGAAACATACTGAACTCAATAAGATACATCTAAAATATTTTATGATTAATAAAATTCTTAATATTGATAGCTGGAGGCTTTTCTGATAATATTAGGAACAAGGCAAGGAAGCTC
Source organism: Eidolon dupreanum (assembly GCA_028627145.1). Classification (NCBI taxonomy): domain Eukaryota; kingdom Metazoa; phylum Chordata; class Mammalia; order Chiroptera; family Pteropodidae; genus Eidolon; species Eidolon dupreanum. The sequence goes on along the minus strand of CM053515.1, from coordinate 47,442,632 downwards.
TTTCTCACAGACGTACATCATACTGAAATACTAAGTACTGTAATAAGACAGGAAAGGCATAAAAGTATACAGATTGGGAGAAAAGAAATAAAACTGTCTTTCTTCACAGATGACTTAACTGTCTGCATAGAATAAAATAACGAGTATACTAATGAAGCAGAATACAAAATTAATATTAAAAATTCAATCACTTTCTTACGTTTGAGCAGTGAAAAATCAAAATTTGAAATTTTAAAAATGCCACTTAATAGTTTCAAAAGAATGACAGACTTAGGTATAAAGCCAACAAAATATATCAAGGAACTAGATGCAGAAAACTACAAAGCTTTCACAGAAGAAATTAAAGATCTAAGTAAATGGAGAAATAATTCATGTTTACGCATTATGTGAAAACATTGTTACGATGACAATTTCTCCCAATTTTATCTATAGAGTTAAATTGATCTCAATGACAATTTCGGCTTTTTATGTATCATTAATTAACTCAAAAATTCTTATAGAAGGATGCAACGATATATTGAGTAAAAGAGTAAAGTTGAAGGAATCACATTATCCAATTTTGAGAATTTCTATAAAGCTATGGTAATCAAGACAGCTTAGTATTGGTGACAGAATAGGCATGTGAATCAGTCAAAGAGAAAAAAAGAGCCCAGATAGACACACACAAATGTAGTCAACAAAAGAATAAAGGTAATTCAAAGGAAAAAGAATGGTCTTTTCAACAAATGGTTCTGGAAAAATTGATTATCAATATGCAAAAAGTAAATCTAGACACAAACTTTACAACTTTCTCAAAAATTAAATAGAATTAGACCTCAGGTTTATGTGGAGAATGGAAAAGTATAAAACTTCTAGAAGAAAACATAGAAGGAAATATAAATGATCTTGAGATCAATGATGTGTTTTTAGATAAAAAGCATGGTCCATGAAGAAAAAAATTGCTAAATTGGAGTTTATTAAAATTTAAAACTTCTGTTATGAGAGTGAAAATACAAACCACGGACTGTGAGAAAGTATTTGCAAAACACCCATTTCATAAAGGCTTTATATCCACCTTATACAAAGAACTCTTAAAACTCAACAATAAGAAAATGAACAACCTAGTTAAAAAAAAAAAAAAAATTGATAAAGGATCTGAAGAGACTCCACAGTGAAGATGATCTACAATAGTCAATAAGTGAAACTATTCTATATGATGCTCTAATTGTAGATGCTATGCTTATATCAAAACCCAATAAACTGTACAGCACCAAGTGTGTACTTTAATGTATTTAAATAAAATAATTATTTTGGGAGCCAAGGGAGTCCCACAACGGTGTGCAGAAAGTGTGAAAACAATTTAGCTGTGCTTCAATTTTATGAAACGACCTCACTTAACAGGATAGGGAAAAGACGCCAACCTAAGTACCTTTAAAAATGGTGCACTCCAGAAAAAGGAAAAGAAAATGAGTAGAGTCTGTAGCGCAAAATGCAAATGAAACTACATGAGCACATAAACACTTCCATTCTAGTCAGGTCAGCAAAGCCAATGACAGTCTTAGAAACTGGCTAAGGAGATTTGATGACTAAATGTAATGTGGAACAGAAAAGCAAAATCAAAAACGATGGATATCTGAATAAAGTGTGGACTTTTGCTAGTATTATATCAATATGGATTTAATTATAACAAATGTAAGATGTTAATATTGGGGAAATTGAGTGTGGGGTATATGGGAATTCTGTACTATCTTCAAAATTTTTCAGAACATCTAAAATGTTTTTTTTAAAGAAATGCAAGGAGCCAAGTTAAATTTGAATTTGGATAATGAATGATTTTTAGTATAAATATGCCTCATGGAATATTTGAGACATACTTATCCTGGAAATTGTCATTTGCCTGAAGTTTGCATTTAAGTGTATGAAAATGTGCTGCATATAATAGGTTCTCAGTAAATATCCACTGAATGAATGAAAAAAAACTTTAAGTAGCACAGCTCCCATTAACTCCTTAACAAAAAACATCTCCATTACTGATTATTCTAGAATGATATATTTCTAATTGTTCAGCATTCCATCTTTCTAATTTGACTGTACATCAAGTGTTCAGTCCATCTTTGCTCCCCTGTGGCCGTGGGAGCAGAGCGGAGTGGATGACTATAACCTGGAGCAACACCCACTTTCCTTGGTGGGAGAATCTTAGAGGCAACAATGGGGGAGGGGCTAACTAAGGAGAAGTCCCTTTAGAGGAACTTGAAGGAAGCAAGAATCACAGTTGAAAGGGTAATTTGGAATTTTATTTTGAAAAGTAAAACATCCTTTGCATTATACCCAATGGACATGTGTACAAGGCTTTCAAGCAAAATGGTTTCATTAAATCAGGATTTTTCTGGATTGAGCATGGAGAGCCAGGAGGCATGTGGGCGATGTTTCCCTAACAGGATTAATTTATTTTAAAGGAAGAATAGAAAGAGGTCAATGCGTTTCCATCTGGATTTTTCTTTGTTTGGAAATCTTTTCAAGTCTTTAATAGATTTTTATCATGATCTTCATGTATTTTTGAAATAGCAAAACTTTATAGAAAATAAAAAAAATGTATATTCAATGTATTTCAAGTGGTGATAGAACATTTCCTTCGTCATAAGAACATTTTATTAATCTGCATAGAAATATTCAAAGTCTTGGAGAGTTTTCTCCCTTTGTTTTATTGAGGTTTCTTCTATCTGCATTTTGAATTTTGAATTTTGGTCAGCAACTTTGTCGCCTACTAAGATTGCCAACATCCACCCCGTTTATTTGTGCTTTTCCTTTTTATAATATCCAGGATGACTTGAGTTTTAATGGATGGTGCCTATTTTAACTTTCCCTTCTATTCAAAAATAAACTTTTTAAAATACGATGCTAAATCTTTTCCTCTCATTTCAACCACTTACTGGCCAATAGGCATTTTGTAGAATGTAATCATTACAGAGGAACAATGCTGTTCTTTACTTAGTGCAATTTACCTATTGCAGAGCACAGCATACAGTTCTATAATGTATAATAATCATAATGGGCTCCACAGACCCTCTTGGCTAGCTCTATTTTTGCATATGATTCATTTTAATTTCAGAAGTACAAAAGGGATTATGTCTCTATTGGAAGGTATAGAGTAAGCTTTACAGCAGGAGAGCTATGATGTCATTTGTTCTATGAAAAGCATGCACTCATCCACTGTGCACAGAGTCTAAAATATAAATATAAGATACTGAAATTCTCTTGCTAAGAACCTAGTCATATGTATTTTTCTGCCAGTTTAATAATTATTACTAAATCATTCATTTAGTAAGCAAGCTCCAGCAGTTGACTTTCGAGTTGGAAACTGATTTAAAATCATTATCCCCAACTTTCTTCTTCAGATATCTGGTAGCTATTTGTGACAACCTGGGCAAGACAGTCTGTGGTCTTTATTATTTATTTGGATCAAAAAAGTTTTGTTAAGGTTAGGCTATAAATATAGTTACTGTATACACTTTCTCAAGAACTTTCTCGAATTTTTTGAAAGTTTTGCCATTTGCTTTTTGAAATTTAGTTATTAAGATAGTGATTAATAAGATAAATTTTTAAATCATGACAATGACATTGATAATGTTTATGACATAAATTAACCTGTATAAGGTTAAAACTACTGGAAACATCAGAATTTGAGTTATGAATTTATTAGGTTGTAGATTTGTGTTCTGAATTTATCATCTTCTAGTTGTGTAATTAACATTGACCACTTAGTATTTAAGACACTTTATTACTTGCCTTTTAAAAGGTTTAGATCTATGATGACTAGTAGTGATTGATGGAATTAGAGATACTTGATATGGAAAAGAGAAGATGCTTGTAAGAGACTAAACTAATCAAAAACACAAGTCACACAAATCTTTAGCAAAAGAAAGCTGTTATAGCAATACTTCTATCATAAAATTAAAACTTAAAGTTAAACAACTTAACCTCTCAATATAGAAAGTAGATAAACAACTCCACAAAACATTTCCAGTAGCTTTACAAAAATGCTTTAAAAATATTTGAACACTAGGTCCTAATGAACAACTAAAATTTTTCAGAGAATTTATGTAATGTCAACCAAATTTTCTGCCTGAAATGCAATTTAATTAGAAATTAACAACAATAATAATCATTATACCAATAAACTCATCATGGTAGGTAGCTTTTGGGTTGCCCCAGTAATCCTTGACTTATGGGATTCAACTTTTGTTTATTACTCTTTCACGTTTTGTCACAGTTGGTCTGCATCACTGATAGAGTATAGCAGAAGTTGTGACATGTCTTCTCTGAGAATAGGTGATAAAGAGCATCACAGCTTCCTTCTTGCTATCTCTTGGATTACTCGCTCTAGAGGATGAAGAAGCAGCTCCATGAAGAAATCCACAAGTGAAAGAACTCACTAGAGAATGAATAACAAGGGTCTCCAGAAAACAGCTATGTGACTGATCCACCTAGTACAACCTTCAGAAGACTGAAGGCTTGGCCAACATGTTGACTGAAACCTCTTGGGACCCTGAGCCAGAACCCCCCAGCCATACTGCTCCCAAATTCTTGACATCAGAAACACTGAGAGGGGATAAATGTTTGTTTTTTTAAGTCATTACGATTTAGGGTAATTTGTTAGGCATCAATAAATAATTAATACATTTACATATTTGAAAATTAATATTTTATTTCTAAATAATTTCTAGGTCTGATTCTTTTTTAAACTTATTTTGTGGATTTTTTCAAAATTATACTAAAGTAATGGAAAGAATATGGTGAATCTTCACGTACCCATTAGCCATACTTTTTAAAATCAAATATTTTATTCAATCCATGTTTATTTTTCTTGCCTTAATATTTTTAAAAATATTACTCTCAGTAATGTTTTATAAAAACTATTTTACAAGGCAAAACTTTATTATAAGGTAATAATTTATAATGCATATTAGCTGACCACCAACACTGATGTATTTATGTTTAGCAGAGAAAGAACTAAAAAAATAAGACTACAAAACCATTGGATATTGAAATTAGATATTGGATGTTGAAAAGTTTTTACTAGTGAGTTCTATAATTCTGACAATAAAATGTTCCCTCCCAAGACTAGATTAACTAAAAAATAATATAAAGAAGGTTTGTATGAATCGAGGTTAAAATAAAATCTACACCCTTGATCTTGCTATTATCTTTTTTAAAGTTATTTCTATGCTTATTATTATTATTATTACTTTATATTTTTCTATTTTTCTCCTCTAGCATAACCTTGATACCAGTGACATTCAACTGACTGTAGTTCTTTTGTTTTGTTTTTACTCATCTTTTTTCAATTACAGTTGACATCTAATATTATTTTATATTAGTTTTAGGCGTACAGCACAGTAGTTAGACATTTATATAATTTACAAAGTGATCCCCCAATTAGTTTAGGACCCACCTGACACCATACACAGTTATTACAAGATTATTGACTATATTCTCTTGCTATACTTTACATCCCCACGACTATTTTTTAACTACCAATTTGCACTTAGTATCCCTTCACTTTCTTCACCTATTCCCTCCAATGCCTCTCCCATCTGACAACCATCAGTTTGTTCTCTGTTTCTGAGTAGAGTCTGCTTCTGTTTTGTTTGTTCATATATTTTGTCTCTTAACTCTCCTTTACATCATAATAGTTTTCCTCTCTGAGTACCCTTTTTTTCTATTCTATTTACTTGTTGAAGAAACTGAATTCTTTATCAGTCAGAATGGCAAATATTTGTATTTGGCTGATTGCTTTCTTGTGATGTCACTTCTCCTATTTTTTACTCCCAGCCAGGATCATTTGTTTTTGCATTGTGAGACTGTGTGTACAACCACCGGATGGGGTTTTCACTTTCCATGGCATCATGTCAAAGAGAATATAGGAATTTGTGTCCCACATTTAGTGATGCTAAGATTGGTCCATGAATTCAGGTATCCGTTTAGGTGTTGTATTCCTTACCAAGTATTCAAACAAATAGCTAATAGTTTTGGCCTCTGTGGATAATAACTAGTTTTGTTATGCATTAGAAATAGCAAAACAATGAGTTTCTATCATTCATTTTTAATTTTTTCGCTATTATTTGATTTAAAAAAATATGTACCAACTATTTATTTACCCTACAGTAAAGTTTCTTCAGAAAAAAAAGGATAAATACTTAATCTAGCATTTCATTTATTTACCATTTTTTGAATAATGCTACATGACCAATAAGTATCTTTTTTCTTTTTGGGTATCATTTTGAACTCATGAATTTTTCTATATGTGTGTGTGTGTGTGTGTGTGTGTGTGTGTGTGTTTTATATCTTTTGCAGTCATTATTCTTTCTGATATTCAAATTGTTTCATTTTTGGCCAGTGGAAGTTCTTTCAGATAGGCTAATATAATTTTTATTTACATATCAATGTTTACTACTGTCATGTTTTGGGGCACAACTTGATGTTCTAGGCTTATTTATACATATATTGATCCAGGTCTGAAATTCTCTCTTCTTCAGAAAGCCCTGAACACTAAGAGTTTTCAGTATTTTTATTTCTCTTAACAAGGAAGTATGTATGTAAGCTCAGTTTTTAACATTCAGATATTAAAATATATTTATTAACAAAGTAAGTCAAAAGAGAGAAAAAATACACACATGCCAAAACAATACAAACCATCTCCCTCTTGCTTTTATTTTCCTACCTTGAAACTACCTGGCAGTGAAATCAATAGTGTTCTCCAGGTAACTTTCACAAATGAATCACAAGGACATAATAATGGTCCATTTGTATGTAATTCTCACCTACATGTCTATAATCTTCTTGATAAAAAGAAGATACTTAATACTTACAATTTTTTAATTATCTTCGTGCCATTTTTAATTTTTTTACTGTATTTTGTTATTTCCCATGCCCACAGAAATCTTACTTATTTTACCAGTTCATTTTTTGCTTGGAAATCAACTTTTAATTGAGGTTTTAAAAAGAAGTAATACATATTTTGCATAACTTATTAAAAAACTCTGACTTTCCGCACATACTCTGGATAGCTCTTCCTTCTACTAAAATGAAAACTTTGTCAATGACAATTCAAATGCATATTGTTCTGCTTTGTTCATAGAACCTTATACAACCAATTGGCTATTTTCCTGTTTAAAATGAAAGATTATTGAAGCTTGTGTAACATGGGCTTTGTTCTTTATAATTCATTTCCTGATACTTGCTTATGCAATGAAGCATTATAATTAGTAGTTTATTACTTCACAGGACTTATAACTTCATTGCTTGTACAAAGGAAAGAACAAAGATAGTCAAGAGTAAAAAAAAAAAAAAAAAAAACATTTTCTAGGTAATGAGAAAATAAATCAACTTACATTTCTTGCAAATTGATAAGTAGAAAGTTTTTACTAATGAGTTCTATAATTCTGACAATGCAGTGTTTATTTATGAAGTTCCCTCCCAAGAAATATGATCATATAGAGTAATTATCATACACTGAGATTAGGTCCAGGTAAATACAATCTATATTGAACTACTTCCATAAGAATTAATACAAAATATCTCGCAATGCTTTCAAATTGCCATGTCTCAATAATTTTAAACCCACTAACACTTTTGACAAACTATTAAATGGTACTTGAAATGCATTATGTTGAATCATTTACAAATTAATTAATCATTCTTACCTTAAAAGTATTCACGTTGGCTTCAATTAAAGAATTATTGAGAGAGGAGAAGCTGCTCAACAAAGCCATAGACGTTTAAAAGTGCTCCCAAGCAAAGTTAGTTGAGTGGGTAAAGATAATCAACTTTAACTTTCATTCTCCGCTTTGTATTTGAGAGGCTGAAGATCAAGAAGCTACAGAGTGTTGAAGGTCACAATATCATTTTTCCCTTTAGTCCTTATTTGAGTCACTAAAGTAGTATAGTAACAGGGCATCAGCTACTTCATAGTATTACTTTGACTATCCAGCAAGTCACAAAACTGAAAGTCATGTATCACCTACCAGTGGGATTACTATGAAATATAGGAAATCTGTTCTATATACATAAATGGTGACCATGATATAAAGTCAGTATAACTAGGAGTAAAAAAAAGACACAGCAAAAGATGATTGCATAGAGATTAAATAAATAAATATTATTAATAACTTTATGCCAATGAATTTGAAAACTTAGATAACATGGAAATATTCACAAAAATATAAATACAGATGTAAAGAAAAAAGATTCAATTGAAAATGGATATTATTAATATGATTATTAATACAGTTGCATAGTAGATAAATATCTTTCCACAAGAAAACCCCAAGATCAAATGTGTTAATAGTCAAATTGTAGCAATCATCCCAAAAAGAGATTATTTCTATCTTTCTGGTACTAAGAGAAATCATTCTTAAAATTATTTTATGAGTCAAATACAATCCTGATGACAAAATTAGTTTTTAAAAAGTACAGTAGAGATTAAGACAGGGTTAAAAATATAAATTAAGATCATTAGAAATCTGTAAAAGGCATTACATTTGCTGATAAAAGTAGAAAAAAAAATAATTACCTCAAAGATGTTAGAAAATAATTCAGAACAATCTGAAGACATGACAAAAAACCTTCAATAAAATATAAATGGAAGGAAGCTTTCTTAATTTGAAAGAAAAGGGATCTAGAGAATTCTACCACTAAGCCACCCCAGCACCAGTCATGCAATATTACTCAGCCATAAGAAAAGATGAAATACTGCCATTTGCAACAACACGGATGGATCTTGAGATTTTCATGCTAAGCAAAATAAGTCAGACAGAAAAAGTTGAGGACCATATGATTTCACTCATATATAGGATATAAAACTGAAAGCAACAAATGAAGATGAACAAACAAACTCATAGACACAGACAACAGTTTGGGGGTTACCAGAGGGAAAGGGAAGGAGTAGAAAAGGGTAAAGGGGATCAAATATTTGGTACTGAAAGATTTGATTTTTGCAATATATGTATGCCATATTATTGAATTGTACACTTAAAACATATAATTTTATTAACCATTATATAAATTTATTAACCATTATCATCTCAATAGATTTAATGAAAAAAGAAATCTAACAAATTTCTAGTTAAAATCATACTCAATGGAGAAACATTTAAAAATTTTCTTAAAAATTGGTTAAAACTCAAGGCTATTACTCATAAAAATAGATGGAGCAACTAGTATAGGAAACAAAAAAAATATGTATCATGGAAATAGGGAAGAATTATTGCTCTAAATTCTAGAATAGCAAGTCTGTTTGCCGAATCAGAGCCTCAAGAGCTGCAAGAGAACAGTCAATGTGCAAAGGACGGGAGATAGATTTCAAGATGTCCTGAATTCCAAGGGGCACAAAATTTTCCTACAAGCTCTTACCCTAGTAGACTATTTCACTGGGACAGGAAGACTCAGCTGAAAAATCTGAGAACCATTGTCAGAACTAGGAGTGGGCTTTGCAGTCAGGGACTCTGGCAACATGTATGGGTGCTGGATGGGCTAGAAGCTCAGAGATTTCCAAATCCCTCTGAAAGGACTGTGTCTTACATTGATGAGAAAATCATGAGAATAAAAAATGACAGCTACTTTGGGAGAAAAGGACAGAGTACTGGTGGGGGACAAAACAGAAACTACTAGAGAGGAGGCTAGATGTAGAGGTTCTATTTTTAATAATTAATTGTAACAGCACAAAAGGAGGTCAAGAATCCTCCAGCTAAGAATGTTATCCTGGTTCACACCTACCCTCAACTCCCTGAAAACCACAGAAAAACCCATTTAATTTAAACACCAAAGAAACAGTTTAAGTCAAATCTCAATATGAATAAATTGTTTTTCAAAAGAATAAGGACAACTTGAAAAACATACATACAGAAAATGAAATGTACATACATACGACTGTGTAGCACAATAACACTGGAATCTAAAAATGCAAAAAGAAAGGAAATTAGAAGATGACAGAACTATGGGATAAAACATAGTATATTTCACTTGAAAAATCACAAAAATAAAAATTGAAATATAACTTGGATTCTATAATGGTAGGGTTTAAAAAATAGAACTGGTTATGACCTTTTCTAAAAGTGTTTAGTATTTCTCTATTGGGCTTCTCACTTATAAAATAAGACTATTTTCTTTTGCTCTGGATTCATTTACCCCACTCCACCCCTCAAAAAGGATGCTGAAATTTGAAAGGTAGAGGTGGAAAAATACCTCCTAAAAGTCTTTCATTTTTCAGCTTTCAAACTATTCTTTAACTTTTAGAATTTTTTCTTCTATTCTCTCATTCTTGATTCCCTTTTCCTTGTTCTCACCAATATATTTTTTTATATATACCCACCTCTTGGATTTCTAATAACATAATCAAGCATAACTAAGCAAATTATTTAAACATGTAAAAATGTTAAATTGTGAAAGATTTGTTTGAAGTATTAACTATAGGTCTACGGCCGCACCACTCTAAACACGGACCTGGTTAGTACTTGGATGGGAGACCACCTAGGAAGACCAGGTGCTGTAGGCGTAAAAAACAATAAAATAAAATAAAAATAAAGTATTAACTATATCATTTTCCCCCAGCCTATGAAAATGCCTGCATGTATGAATGTCAACTCTCCTGTCAACTGCCTTTTAGGGAGTACATTTCTCTGGCCCATTTTGGAAATGATTTAACTCCAAAGATAAGCTCAGAACAAAAATACATAGCATATTTTATGAAATTTAGGTAAAATCTTCTGCTATTGTGCCCTTACTGCTTTTGAATTATTAACTTTTAGAGATTTCTTTTTTAATTTAGATATGTCTTTTGTCTGATATTTAAATTGCAAATATTTTCTCACTATCTATGGTTTGCATTTTTAATTTTTTTATAGATATCTTTTGATGAGCATAAATTTTTACTTTTCTTTAAGTACGATTTATGCATATTTTAAGATTGATGTGTTTTGTATCCTAAGTAAAAAAGAAAAAAAACTATGTTTATACTAAGATCATGAAAAATATTCTTATTTTTCTTTTAGAGCAAGGACATAAATATTTTCAGTAAAGAACTAGATAGTATATTTTCTTCTAATTATTTATAATTTTAACTCATATTTAGGTATTTAAACCATTTAGACTTAATTTTGATCTTAATTTTAGACAAATATGGTCTTCATGGTCTTTTTTATATGTGGGTATTCTATTGTCCCAGCACCATTTTTTAAAAGATTATTTTTTCTCCCACAGAGTGTTATTGAGTCTTCTTGAAAATTATTAGTCATAAATCTAAAAGTTATTTCTGGACTCTCAATTATATTTGATTGATCTATATGTTTACCCTATGCTAGTAAATATAGTTTTGATCATGGTAGCTTTGCTATAAGTTTTGAAATCAGAAAGTGTAATTCCTCCAGAATGGATCCTCTCTTTTAAGATTATTTTGGCTATTCTATATTATTTGAATTACCATATAAATTTTGGAATTAGTTTGTCAATTTCTGCAGAAAGCGTACCTGGGATTTTGATAGGGATTGCATTGAATTGGCAAATCAGTTTTGGTAGTATTTTCATCTTAATAATGTCAAGTTTTTCAGTGAATGAGCAAGATATGTTTTTCTATTTATTTATATCTTCTTTAACTTTTTCAACAATTTTATAGTTTTCAATGTACAAATCTTATACAACTTTTATTAAGGTCATTCCTAAATATTTTAGTTCTTTTGACACAATTACATATAAAGTTTTCTTAATTTTATTTCCATATTTTTAATTTTAATATCTACATATACAGTTGTCCCTTGAACAATATGGGGATTAGAGACAACAATTCCCAATACAGTCAAAAACTCACATATAACTTTTGACTCCACAAAATTTAACTACTAGTAGCCTACTATTGACTATAAGTCTTACTAATAACATAAATAATCAATTAACAGTAGAAGTTTCTCCAATAATGAGAGAGAGGCATACGATATAGTAATTTGAAAGCAAAGTTGTAAAACTAAGAAAACTAACACATGATTCATTTTATATGAAATATTACTCACCTTAAACCTATGTTAGCATAGGCTATGCACTTCAATACAAGTCTTGCATGTGATGTTCTACGCACTGAACACTTAGGCGATGATGATGGTGACACAAAACATCTTGTAAAGTTTTTGTTGTACAATTATTAGATTTTCACATGAGGGCAAACATATACACAAAAGGTAAGTTTATTAACTGTACAGCATGGTGATTGTTTACTATTCATTAAGCAGAAGTGAACATCATAAAGGTCCTTGTCCTTGTCTTCACGTTGCATGGGCTGAGAAGGAGAAGGAAGAGACAGGGTACATCTTGCTCTCTCAGGGGTGGCAGAGGCAGAAGAGATGAAGGAAGTGGTGGGGAGGCAAACACTGGTTCAAAAACACTCATCTCCATCAATTCATCTACTGTTAATTAATTCTTCCGGTGTGGTGCATACTAGCTCTCAAATTTCTCCAAGATCCTCCTCTTGAAACCCTGTACCTCCCATATTTTTTGCCGTATCTGCAAACTTTCATGATTTCTTTGATTGGCTCTGTCATAAATCTGATGGAGTCATGCACAACATCAGGACACAGTTTTCTCCAGGAGAAATTTATTGTTTTGGGCTTAATGGCTTTCATGACTTATTCTAAAACAATGACGGCATTTTCGATGGTATAATCTTTCCAGAATTTCATAATTTTCTATTGAGGTTCTCTTCTACAGAGAAGAAGTAAACCATGAGGTCCTTATGACCCTCTGATCTAGCTGAATTAGAAACCTTCTGTGTGGAAGCAAGTAGACCACTTTGACACCTTTGGTGTTGAAATTGTGGGGCTCTGGTTGGCCAGGGACATTGTCCAATGTTAAAGGAACTTTAAAAGGCACTTTCTTATTACAAAGTATTTCCTGGCTTCAGGGACAAAGCATCAGTAGAGCCAATTGAGGAAAAATGTTCATATCTCCGTACAATCAAAAGCCTGACAGCTAATCTTCATTTTTTCCCTTCAAGGCTCTGGAGTCAGCAGCTCTATAGATAGGGGCCATCCTGATCAGAAACCCAACTGCATTTGCATAAAATAGAATTAGCTTATCCCTTCCTGCCTTAAATGCTGGTGCTAGCTTCTCTTCCTTACTAATAAATGTCTTTTGTAGTGTTTTTTTCCCCCCCAAAATAGGGCACTTTCATCATGGACAGTAGATTGATTAGTGGCTACCAGAAGGAAGGGGGGATAAGCATAAAAGGGGTCAAATATTTGGTGACAGAAAGAAATCTAACTATTGGTGGTAAACACACAATGCAATATATATATGACATACTACTGAATTGTGCACTTGAAACATTGGATTTTGTTGATCAGTGTCACTTCCCAATAATTTTTAGTAATAACAACAACAACAAAAATCTATTCAGGCTGATATTCTTGATGGTGTTTGGTGTCTAGGAATTCATCTGCTTCCTCTTGGTTGGCAGAAACTGCTTTCCCTGTTTTTTAAGCCAAAACTCTTTCTAAAGTTACCAAACCATTCTTTGCTGGCATTAAATCCTCCAGCTTTAGCTCCTTCACCTTCCTTTTGATTAAGTTGTCATCTAATGACTTTGCTTTTCTTGAATCCTACTTTAATCTATGGGTGTGCCTTCTTTATACTCACCCCACATCCCCATAATGGCTGCATTTTCAATATGAGATAAAAAGGTACTTCATAAAAAGTGCAAAGTTTTCACGCCTGCTAGCATAGCTGCAGTGATGGCTTCACAAATTAGTTTTTCTATTTTTACAATGGAACTTACTCTGTATTCATTTATTTTGAAATGGTGGGCAACCACAGCTGCAGACCTCAATCTATGGTACGTATCGAGCAATTCAACTTTTTCTTGCAATGTCATGACTTTTCTCTGCTTCTTGGGAACACTTCCAGCATCACTAGTGACACTTGGCATGGTCTCATGGTGTTATCCAAGGTTTCAGGTATTATACTAAACAAAATGAAAAATACACGAAAACCATGAGAGATCAATTTTTACTGTGAAGCACAATTCATTGGAGAGACAAACTGCTCACACGAGATGATTAGTATAACATGGTCTTTTAAGCAGACACTTGCAACACTTGAGCTCACCACAATAACAACAGGAGGTAGCTATGAAATTATTATAGCAGCACAGTATGTACTACAGTTAATTTTATGCAATTATGATTTAATGCTGCATCTTTATGTTTGTTTACATTTCTCTCGACTGGGAATGGTGCCATGTACGATCTGTGTTTGTGTGCATCAGTTTTGATAAATTTTAACTTTTTATAATCTATTTATATATATTTGATAGTAGGAAATGATATAATAGACTAGTATCCACATATATTTTATGCATTCATGACATACTTAGATTTTCCTTAAATTTTTCTATATTTCTAGGTTATGCAGTTGGTTTTTCAATACATTTATTGAAAAAAAAAAAAAAATCCATGTGTAGGTAGACCCATGCAGTTCAAACCCATGTTGTTCAAGCGTCAACTATAAAATTGATTTTTGTATGTTGATTTAACTCATTTATTAATTCTAACACTTTTTCATAAATTTCTTAGGATATTCTATAGACAAAACCATGCTATCTGTAAATAGATATAGTTTTAATTCTTCCTTATCAGTCTAGATGCTTCCATTTCTTTTTCTTGCCTGATTACCCTAATTGGAATCTCCAGTAAAATGTACAATAGAAATGGTGAGAACAGACATTGTTTTATTCCTGATCTTGAGAAAAAGCTAACAGTTTCTCACTCTTAAGTATGATATTAGCTGTGGATTTTAAACAGCGGTCCTTTTTCAAGCTAAGGATGTTCCCTTCATTTCCTAGTTTGCTGAGTGTATTTTTTTCCTCATGAAAAAAATCTGTATTATTTCCTACTATCTATGAATTTATAACTACTTTAAAATAAAAACATTAAAAGAAAATAAAAGACAAGTGGCAGGACAGATTGGCCTTTGAACTGTAGTTCACTGACTCCTGTTCCAGAAGTCCATTATTTCAACTTTCACTTTTATATGTATGTAGCAACTCAAAATTTTTCATGACTTTTAATAAATTATATTAGATAAATGGTCAAGATTTTTTTAAATTATAGCACCAGACATGAAAAAATTTTCTTTCAATAAAAAGATAAATAAATGACCATGTAAAAATATTGTATAAAAATTTGCCAGAAATCATTAGACATGAAGAAAATGAAAATTAAAATCACCAGCTTCAGTCATCGCCACATATTTCCCAGAATAGATAAAATTTAGAAACATTAAGGTTTGGAACATTGTCAAGTGTGTACATACTTTGCATGAATGTAAAATGGTACGATGACATTGAAAAGAGACTTCGACAGTTTCTAAAAACGTTACACTCACTTCTCTATATTCCACCAGTTCTGCTTTGGGATACTTATTCAAGAGAAATAAGTAAATTTATCCAGTAAAAGACTTTTATAAGAATGTCCATAATAACCCAAACGACACAACCTAAATGCCCTTCAAAGGAAAATGAAAAAGAAAAATTTAATGTATTTATACAATAAAATGCTATGTAGTAATAAAAAAGTAACTTATTTTTTTGTATGTGTATGATATATACATACTATATGCATGACAAACATTTTATGTATCCGTACGACAACATATACATATAGGTATATGTATGACATACATAACAACATGGGTGAATCTTTAAAACATATTGACTGGAAAAAGGCAGACATAAAAAGTATACAATCTATACTTCTACATATAAAAAATTTCAAGAAAAAGTAAGAATACAGTGGTTATCTTTGAAGGGATTTATATTGACAAAAAAGGGTATAAGAGAATCTTCTAGTGCTGTGAAAATGTGCTGTATGCTTATCTAGATGATAGTTTAATGGATATCTACTTATGTACATTATCAAGATTTATACTTTGTGCACTACACTGAATATAAATTGTACTTCAACAAAAGATGGCATAAATGCAGCAGAAGTAATGGGAACATTATTAAAAGGTTGACACCATGACAAAATAAATGGAATATATTTGGTACTTTGTTTACTTTCTAGAAAAAGGAATTCTCTTATATTAAAATTTGTATTAGTTCACCCATTCATTAATCCATTTAACAAATATTTATTTCACACCTACCAGATGCCAGGTAAGTTTTGACCAATGCAAGGAATTTGAAACAAATCATCCTTTCAAAAAAAAAATTCCAGTATTTAAAAACTTATTGTATTAATGATTCTAAAATCATTATTGTATGATTTAGCACTTTTCCTATGTTTTAATGTTTAAGTAAATAATTTTATTAAATTTTCTAAGCACATATTCCAGATTTAAGGAATATAGCGCCCTACAGGTTTCTGGTTTTAACCTGTTATTATGTAGTTTTATTAATAACTTCAAACATGTTCTCATTTCTTGTTTTTTTTTCCCCCATTTGCATTATTTCCCTACTTTTAGCCTTTAATTGGTATTCTTCCATCTTTGAGGTCCAGTTTCATTTATTTTTCCATGTTTATCTCACCATCTTCATGACTTTGCATATTCTTGGAGCTCTCATATTTGCTATTTTATAGAAACTATAGTCGCACATGCATATGCACGCAGACACAGAGAAATGTAAATGACAGTAGGCATAGCAAAATATGGGGTAACAATCTAAGCCATTTTTTCTCAAATCGTTTATGAAACTTTTTTATTATTGGTAAAATTTAAAATATAACTCTGCTTAAAATAATTAGATCTATTTAGCAGTAAAGGATAGATGGGACCATCTTTTCTTTTCATTCTGAAGTACTTTTTACTTGGTTGTTTTACTTGATTAATCTGTGTATAGTTCAGACCAGAAGACAAAATATATGATTCATTTCCAGTCTGAAGCCTCATTTAAGTGACACTTTATTTACATTAGCATTTCTAATTACTTAATGACCAATCAGATATGGTTCATTGCTAGTAAGTGTAGAAACATGTTGTCTGAAGGATGTAGTTTAATTAGTATACTTCTAAAAACATGTCCCTCATGACCATTGTATGCAATCATTATTTTATGTATTTAACTGTGAAATCCATATTTACTCATCGGCTAGAGAACAGCTTTTTAGTTCTCAAAGCAGTTTAACAGAGCATAGTTATATTTTTAAAGGGGCCTGTAAAATCTTATCAAAAGCAGATTGCTTTTAAAAATAGCCATTATTCTAATAAAGTGGTTATTACACCTAAATTCTAGAAAAATGTAGAATAACAATCTAAGCCATTTTATATGCATGAAACAGGAAAGGGGGAATAAGTACATGAAGAAAGAAGCTGTTGTAATTCTGCCCTTAATAGCTCAGGTTTAGGAGGTTCACATTATTCTAAACCAGAGATTATTTAGCTATTTCTACTCTTGATTGATAATTTTGAAAATGACTTCGTTTCAAGGGTAACTAATAATTTCTATTTTTCCTCCTACTGTGTATTCATTAGACAACCAAATTAGATATATTTGATTTCCAGAAAACACAATGTACAAAAACCTGAACATGTAGCTTCGGTGGAATAGAGCAATGATTCTCCTTCTAAAGCGAGTCTTTTCCTATTGATTATATCTTCCATGGATTGCCATTTGTACTTGAGTTCTGAGGAGCACCATATTTCTTATGGGGGATTGTCACTTATTATAAGATATATTTGTGTATGTATATATTTAAGATAATTAGTTTGCAAGGATTTCAAACAACCAATACTAGGTTGTACTGTGTGCAATAATCATCCTGTAGAACTTTCTAGTATGCCTTCATGAGCTCATTAATCATTCATTGTCCATGGTTCTGATTAGAGTGTGAATCACACAGATGCCTTGGGGCTGTTTTATAGTTAGGGATTAGTCAATCATTTAGAAACTGATTCTAGCACTCTGACTCTTATTCTCTGGAAGATGTTTTCTCACTCAGTCTCTTCATATACCATTTCAGAGGTAAGTAGGTGACATCTTTATGGTCATCTCTCATCTGTGGAACTAAGAGTAATAATAATAATAATGATAATAATAATAATAACTTCATATCATCAATGTTACTGAGTAAAGCATAATATTAGAAATATTATTTTAGGCCTTATTATGTATCAGATATCTTTATAATCATTTTAATTTCTTCAACTTATGTACTCCTCAGAGCCATCTACTGAACTAGGTATTATCATTATTTTCATTTTACAGATGAGGAAATAGATATACTGAAACATTTAATACCTGTGTGAAGTTCATATACATATAGTAACCAGTGGCACCTAGATTTAATAAACTCCTTTAGAAGTTATAAATAAGAACTTTTGCAACTTTAAAAAATTAAGACTGCTCCTGATTTGTAAGGCTATGGGTTGTCTTCAATCTTTACAGTGTCAAAAATATGAGGTAATAATTTTCTAGAAAAATATTGAAATACTTGTAAATATATTTTTGCTTTTTCTTTAAATTGCTATGATTTAAGGTCTATCATTTGCTGGGTAGCACTTGTCTTTCCAACAGCCTTTTTTTCTGAGTAAATATCAAGAAGGGGCCCTTGGCCTGGGCTTAGATGTCACAAGCCAGGCACCTAAGAGCTTTCACCATTTGCTAAACTCCTGCTTTGATCATTGTTTTTAACAGTTGTATTTATTGTCTTGCCAAAGAGTCCCTAATCTCTTTTTCCCTTTAATATCCAGTCACTTGCAGATGGTAGGACTTGTATTGGTAGAGGTTGGGGAAAATATTTTCTGCATTAAAGTCTGACAATGAGCAAAGCTTACTTTGGGTAGGCTACACTTTTTAAAGTGTTCTTTAACATTTTAGACAGTTCTCTAAAATACGAGCCACCTGGAGATGTCATGTCATAGTGAAAGAAAACCCGATATTTAGAGTCAGACAGACTCGAACTTAATTTTCATTTACACCAATTATTATATGCAAGATTTGAGGAGACATGTTAAACTGTATTCATTCTACTTTTCCTTTTCTTTTCTCTTTTCTTTTTTCTTTTCTCTTCTTTTCTTTTATCTTCTCTTATAAAACGTGACTACTAACTCTTTTGTAAGGATTAAGTAAGATTATGTATATAAAGTGAATAACAGTTTCTAGGACTAAGTAAATGTTCAAAATTTGGCAGCTATAGTACATAACACCTGGCATAGTGAACTGAGTGAAAAAAGAGGAGAAACCTTGACCTCATTCAGATTGAATTAAACCAACCAATAGCTACAAGGGAAATCCAAATCAAACAGATATTTAAACATCATATTGATTAAACACCTGGTCCGACTGGCAACAAAGAGTAACTCATACAGAGAACGTACAGAATTCAAGCTTCTTCCATCAAGTCATCCCCAGAATTATACATTTAACATTCTCTTAGTGTTATTAGGCTTCAGGCCAGTCTGACATCTATTCCTGACAACAAATATGTATGTCATTTAAATTAGGTCATTCTCAATCACTGACCACTATTTAGACTCAATTCAAACATGCAATGAACTCCCTCTCCTTTCTTCTCTCTCATGCACACACACATACACACACACATATGTGTATAATATATGTAAAATTAACCTCACAATATTCTTGTTTAATACTGAGAAATCATTTATGTACAAAATTTTTCAATGGTAGAGCCTAGAGTCTGGATCATCGAGGGAATTTTTTTAAGATGGAAAGTCCTGAGTCACACCATTAAAATTCCAATTTGGTCAATCTAAGGTGAACCTTGGACCTGCATTTTAACAAGTTCTTCTGGTGTTACTTATGTAGGTGTTTGGACACACTTGACTAACAGGGCCCTAGAGCAGCAATCCGTAACCTTTTTGGCACCAGGGACTGGTGCTCCTATGAGAATCTAAGGCCTGATGATCTGAGGTTGGAGCTGAGGTGGTGATGCTAGCGCTGGGGAGTGGCTGCAAATATAGATGAAGCTTCACTCACTTGTTCACAGCTTACCTCCTGCTATGCAGCTCATTCCTAGCAGGCCATGGACTGGTACCCATCTGCAGCTGGGGGATTGGGGACCCCTGCCCTAGAGGGCCTAGAATTTGTGTTTGAATTTATCATAAGGGACACTTAGGAGAACATACAAAATTATTTAAAACCTGCTTTAAGCAGACAATTTAATTTATTTTCGATCTCTACATTATGTAGAAGAGGACTGGGAGGCCCAAGAAGATGAAATAATATAATAATTAAAATAATAGCTAATATTTATAGTGTTATCAGGCACTACCCCAAGCACTCTACTTTCATTTTCTTGTTAATTTTCTTAATTCTATTGTTACCTCTAATGTACAAATGAGAGACCCCAAAATTAAAGAGTATGTATTATTGCTCTGGGATACAAAATTTGTGTTCTGGAACTAGGAATCAAATGTAGGATATCAGACTACATAGTAAACAACAACAATCATCACTTACAGAGTGCTCATTATGTACCAGTCACTCTTCTAAGTGTGCTACATGGATTAATTATTTAATCCTCACTTAATCCTACAAAGATGGAATTGTTATTTTTCCATTTTGTTTATGCAGAAGTCAAGGATGATTGGTAACTTGCTCTAAGTCATACAGAATGAGAAAGCCAAAATATAGACTCAGGGATGTGACATCTAAGCCTATGCTCTTAGCTGTTACAATGAGGAGAGTTCGAGGCATCTGACGCTCAGGGCAATCTTTTCTCCACTGCCACAGATAACTGAAAATATAAAGAAGCTACCTACCAGGACCCAATAAGAAACATGTTATCTGCATTGACATATGAACATGTATATGTACATGTACGTATCTGTATCATTCAAGAGTCTTAACTGCATGCAGAAAAGATTCATAGGAATTAACTGAAGCTGAACTGTAGTTTATGGGAAGGATATAGCGGAAAAGACATGATAGATATCTACTAACACAGAAGACAGGAGGGGCAGGTAGACTCTCAGTCAAGGTCATGCAGCAGTAATAATTTGCATCAGATGTGGCCTCTGGTAACACCTCCTTTGCCATGGCAGAATAACCAAGCTCTTGAATGCATCCACAAAAAGTGAATGCTAAATCCTGTTTAAAAGCTTTTAGAATAAATATATGAGTGGCCAAAGATGAGTCAATTGACTGCATTTTACCTTTCAAAGTGTGGGGAGACGTTACTATCCTTGCATCCCACCATGGAGTGCTCTTCCAATCAAAAAAGTGGTTTCACACAAAAGTGAAGCCATGTTGTGTTTCTCTTTCTCTTTCTGACTTAGTTCACTTAGAATACTACCCTCTCGGGCAACCGATGTCATCGCAAATGGCAAGCTTTCATTCTTTTTTATAGTTGCATAATATTCCATTTTATATATGGATTTTATAGATATATAAAAATATGTGTGTGTGTGTGTATACCATATCTTCTTTATCCATACATCTATTGATGGACACCTAGTTTTCACTTATATGTGGAATCTAAAAAAAGAAAACAAATGAATAAACAAAACAAAATAAAAGCAGAATTATAGAAACAGAGATCAAATGGATGGTTGTCAGAGGGGAGGGTAGTGCGGGATGGGTGAAAAAATGAAAGAGAATAAAGTCAATAATATTGTGATAATTTTTCACAGTGACAGATGATTACTAGAATTAGTGTGGTAATTCTAGGTAGGATATATAAATATCAAATATTGTATCCCTGAAACTCATATAATGTTGCATATCAACTACACTTAAATTCACTTTTAAAAAAGGTGGTTGCATTTTGGGAAGCTAAAGAGAATGTTTCCTATGGAAATTATACATTAAGAAATATCCATTTATGAATATCCAATAAGGTGCTTTCTGACATAAGCTGACACACTGAGAGAGTTGCTTCCAGGTTAGCAATAAAGCATTAAAACATTTTGAGGAAAATACAATGAAATTCAATAGCAACATAATGTTTATAAAATTTTAAAATTTAAGACAATAATGAATAACAAATTGAAAGGTTGAAGCATATCGTCAAAATCTATATTCCTTGACATTATATTTGTGGATTTGGAATATATGTGTAAGTAGGTCACTCTAGTTAAGTAATAATTTTAACTTTTTTGAAGCTTTGGATGGAAGAAGAGAGATAGAAAGGTATTGTGCTGAACCCAGACTATTCTGGTCTTTTTGATGCCTCACATGGGGTCTTAAAAATGAATAACCAAGATATTAGAGAATATTCTGATGTTGAATTATTGTTTGATTTTCTTTTGAGGGACAAAGGAACAGAGCACAGCTCTGTGGGTGAAGGCAGGGTTTTCCTTGAAGTAAATCAAATTTCCCCTGTCAATCATTCTGGAAGGCTGTGGGGAAGAGGCTCTTGACTTCAAGGAGGGAAAATCTTTTGTCTCTTGGGCTTGGGGAAATTGGCCAAGAAATCATGATATAGAGTCACCTGTAGTTATTTTTTAACAGTTGTATTGAGGTATAATTAGCGTATAATTAGTTGAGCCTACTTAAAGTGCATAGTTTGATGGGTGACACCCATGAAAGTATCACCACGATTAGGATAATAAATATATCTATCATCTCCACAAATTTTCTTATGGCCTTTGTCATCTATCCTCAGTCTTCCAATACTCACCCCTGGTCCCAGGCAACCTCTGGCATGCTTTCTGTCCAGTCGCATTATATTTGTTAGTTTTCTACAAATGCAATTATACAAAATGTATTCTTTTTTGTCTGGCTTCTTTCACTCAGCATATATTTTAAATTTATTCATCTTTCTGAATATATCAATGAAATATATTTTATTTATCTTTATTGCTGAAGAATATTCCATTTTATGGATATACCACTATGTGTTTATCCATTAATTTGTTTATAAACATTTTCATTGTTTCCATTTTGGGGTTTCATAAATGAAGTGGCTATGAACATTTGTGTACAATATTTTGTGGGCACATACTTTAACCTAGGAGCTGTGTAGCTGTTTCACCTAGAAGGTTTTCATTTAACTTTTAAAGAAACAACCAAACTATTTTCCAAAGTGGTTGTACCATGTTATATATTTTTACCAACCGTATATGAAACTTCCATATGCTCTTCAACATGTAGTATTGCCAGGCTATAGTACATTCGTTATTACCAAGGAACAAATATCAGCATATTACTACTATTAACTAACCACCACTTGTTAAGATTTCAGCAGTTTTTTCCTTAATATTTTTTTCTCTTTTTTTAGAACCTCATTTAGGACACCACATTGCATTTAGGCATTCTGTTTCCTTAGTTTCCTCTGGTCTGTGACAGCTTTTCAGAATAATAGTCATATGTTTTGCAGAATACCCCTCAATTTGTGGTTGTCTGACTTTTTTTTTTTTTTTTCTGTGGTCCAACAGGTTAGGGATTTGGGAAAAGAGGTTAAGAGAGGCGAATGCCATTTTCAACACATTATATCAAGAGCACACGCTATCAGCGTGATGTGTCACTGATGATATTAAACGTGATCACCTGGCTGAAGATGTGGTTGCAGGTCTCTCCACTGCAAAGTCACTGTCCCTGCATTCTCTACTCTACTCTTTGGAAGCAAGACACTAAGTGCAATACTCACATAAGGGATGAGAATTACTCTCCATCTCCTTGAGAGGGGAGTATCTACTTAAATTATTTGCACAGAGATTAGTCTCTTCTTTATTATTTATTTGATCATTTATTTATATTAATATGTACTCATGGGTATTTGCTTTCTATTTGGGGTTGTAATCCAATACTGTGTTATTTATTTTGCTACTCAGATTGTTCTAGAGTTAGCCACTGGAAGGTATTTTAACTGTTGTTTTTGATGTGACCTCATCCTTTTTTGTTTGTTTTTTAAGCACTTTATTACATTTGGAACTGCAGGCACATGTTCTATATTTCCTGCCGCAGCCCTCGCATTGCCAACTTCTCCTTGGAGTCTGGTTTTACTTATTGAGGGGACAGTGGTACAAACCAAGATCTGGGTGCTCGGTTGCTACTGGAATGTAATTGCTTCTAGTCAATTTCAGCAGAAAGAACAAGAGAACATATCTATACTAACATCTGTATACTCACAAAATTATTTTTAATCCATTTATCCACATCTATATTGAGCTAATCATAAGTTCATATGATGTCTCTGAATCTAAACCAATACCATATGATTCATTCTAGTCTCCTCCTTGCTTATAGGTAACTCTCCACTATTAAAACTGAGAATTTTGGTTCCCATCACTTGATGTCCATTTATTTATTCATTCACTTTCATTATGCATGCACAACAGTTTCAGAATTGTTAACTTGCATCCTCATAAGAAAAAGCTTTACCAACTAGAATACAAAGCTATATACTGTTGCACACCTCCCCACCCCCATCCCTTTCTGTGACATTATTGAATGCATATAATATATTTAAATTATTCTGTCACAGCCTACTTTACATCCTGAGTTCCCCTTAACTTCTGCTAGTTTTTTAAAAATTTACATGTATTAAGATTTATTCTTTGTGCAGTAACATTCTGTGGGTTTTGACATATGCATAGCATCAGTCCTTTGCTGTACCATACTGTACTGTACAGATTATTTTCACTACTCCCAAAAAATTTTCTGTGCTTTCCCAAGTCAAACACTCCCCTCTCCTTAAATATCTGGAAAATGATGAACTTTTTTTTGTCTAGAGTTTTGATTTTTCTCGGATGTCATATGAATGAAATCATATGCCATGTTGCCTTTTCAATGTTGCTTCTTTTACTTAGATAAATACTTTTAAAATCCATCTATGTTGGTACATAGGTCAATAACTCATTTTTTTTATTCTTGAATGGTGTTCCATTGTATGGAATAGTATTCATTTTTCCTATTTATTTGGGAAACTGTTTATTCATTTACCTATTGAAGGACATCTTGGTTCCTTCTAGATTTTGGCAATTGTGAATAAATCTGCTTTAAAGATTCATGTGTAATTTTTTTAAATGGACATAAGTTTTCAACTCAGTTGAGTAAATACCTAAGAGCATGACTGCTTGGTTGTATGGAAAGACTCTGTTTAGCTTTGTAAGAAATTGCCAAACCGTCTTCCACAGTGTCTACCATTTTGCATTTGCTCCAGCAATAATACTGTACCTCCTCACCAGCAACTGGTAGTGCCATGTTTATTAATGTTCGCTATTCCAGTATGTGTGTAGCAGTAGTTCATTGTTTTAATTTGTGGCTACTCTTTTAATTTTGGCAATTCCCTCAGAAATGTAGTGCTATAATAATATGGTTTTCATTTGCATTTCCCTAATGACAAATGATTTGGGGCATGCTTTTCTGTGCTTATATGCCACCGATATGTCTTTGAAGCTATGCCAAACTTTGTGTTTACTTTTCTAAATTAAAATTTTTATTTTAAGATAATTGCAGATTCACACGTAATTATAAGAAATAATACAAAAAAAAATTACCCTGTTTCTCCCAAAAGTAATATCTTGTAATCAATAATCAAGTATTACAACCAGGATATTGAAATGAAAAAGTCAAGATACAGAACCATCACCACAAAGATACCTCTTACTGCCTGTTTAAAACCACATCCACTTCCCACTTTCACTACTCTCTGGTAACCAAGAAGATGTGTTCTGTTTCTAAAATGTTGTCCTTTCAAAAACATAAAGAGAATTGTACTGTATGTAGCTTCTGTTCTCGGAATTTTTTTTTTTTTTTACTCAGTATAATTTTCTGGAGATTTATCTAGGTTATTGAATATATCAATACTTTATTCCTTTTTATAGTTGATTGCTATTTAAAGGTAAGGATATACTAGTTCTTTTCAGCTACTCACCCATTGAAGACATCTGAGTTGTTAGCAGATTAAGGCCATTATGAGTAAATCATATAAACATTTATGTATAAGTTTTTGTATAAGTATAAGTTTTCATTTGTCTAGAGTAAATGATCAGAGGAGAAATATCGGGTCTTATATTTTGGCAAGTTTCAGCTATTATTTAAGTACTTTTTCAGCCCCACTTTCTTTTACTATTCTTTCTGAAACTCCAATGACACAAATATTGAATATTCTGCTAATAATTCCAAAGGTCCCTCTATTTTCTATTGTTCAGACTGGGTAATTTCTATCATTATATATTCTTGTTCACTTACTCTTACTTCTGTCCCTTTCACTACACTGTTGAGATCACCCACTGAGATTTTAACTTTAGTTATTATATTTTTCAGTTTTAAAACATTTGGTTCTTCTATGTAGCTTCCATTTCCTTGCTTAGCCTTTCTATTTCTTAGCCTTTTTTTTTTTTTCACTTGTTGATAGCATGTTTGAACTTGCTTTTTGAAGCATTTTTATTGTGATTGTTTAAACATTTTTGGCAGAAAGTTCTAATATATCTGTCACTTTTATGTTAACATTCAGTTATTTCAGTTATTGTCCTTTTAAATTCAGTTTGAGAGAAATATGTCCCCTTCATCTTGGTTCTTTTTATAAGAAATAATTGTCAATGGAGTCACAGATATTTTTTCATTATGTTTAGAGAATGTATTTTATTTAAATCTGTTTAACTACCCTATTACTACCAGGTACAGGTAGGAAATCAGGCTTTAGATTTTCACTCAGCCTCGACTGGCACCCACAATGGGGATCCTTCTCAGTGCTCCACATGTCATCTCCACTGACTCAGGGGTTCCATCACTGGGTGGCAGCAGTAAAAGGTGGGGCTCTCTACTTGGTCCTCTTTGACACCATACAGGTACGGGTTTTGGGAAGTCTTGTTAGAATCTCACAAAGGGGGAAGTCTAGGCTTTCTTCTCAGCCTTTACAGGTGTGGGTATATTGGGACCACAGTTTTTGTTTATGAGGTTTGCCTGGAATAGAAAGACAGTTGTCTTAAACCTTTTTGTCTTGCTAGGCTTTCCCTTTTGGTGAGAAAGAGCACCTGAAAGTGGATTTTCTTTATGACCACTTTTCATTGTGTCGCTATTATGGACTGAATTGTATCCCACTTAAATTTGTATGTTGAAAATCTACCTCTTGATGTGACATTTTTGGATATAGGACCTTAATTAAAGTAATTTGATATATCTGGACAGTCTTAATTTCTTTTTGAATTTTTCAAGATATATTCACTCATAGAGTTCTAGTTTTCTTTTTTCTTTCAATACTTTAAAGATATTGCTTTACCATCTTCTGGTTTGAATTGCATTTGATGTAAAGTCAGTTCTTGTTTTTGACTTTTTTTCTGGCTTCTAAGATATTTCTTTGTTGCTGGTTTTAAATAATTTGAGTACAACATGTCATATTGTAGTTCTTTCCATTTTTCTTGTTCCTAGAGTTTGCTGAGATTCTTTGATCTATGAATTCATATTTTTTATTAATCTGTGAATACTTTGGGACTTTGCTACTTAAAATATCTCACTGCCCTTCTCTCTCTCTTAACACTTTTGAGGATTTCAATAACATTTATTTTAGGCCTTTTTAAGTTGTCCTGTAGCTCAGTGGAAAAGTATCAGTGCTTTTCTCTCTGTGATTTATTTATGATAATTTTTATTAATATGTCTTTAATTTTATTAATATCTTCTTCTACAGTGTCTAATCTACTTTTAAGCACATTCAGGGTAATTTTAATCTCAGTCATTGTATATTTCATCTCTAAAAGTTGGATTTGGCTTATTTATAGCTTTCATATTTCTATTTAACGTGTTCATGCTTGCCTCTAATTTCTTTATGCCAATATAATATGGTTATTTAACTTTCTTTATGTCTTTGTCTGCTAATCCTATCATCTATAATCATTTTTATTTCTATTGATTGATTTTCCTTTCTACTATGGCTCGTATTTTCCTGTTTTGTTTTGTTTTTGTTTTTGTTTTTTTGCATGACATATATAATATTTTATTGGCTTAAAAGACCATGTGAACTTTAAATGTTGAGGCTATTTTTATATTTTTTAAATTTTTTTTCATTTTTTTCTGAGATATTTTCACATTATTTGGAAATGATTTGATTATTTTATAGCTTGCTTGTAACATTTATTAGAGGGGACAAGAGAAGCCTTTAATTTAGACCATTTTGCTCCATTACCTAGGCGATATCCTACTGATTATTCAATGCCTTGTATATTATAAAGATTTTCTGCTCTAGCTTTTGAGGATATAAGCTATTCTGATTCTTGTGCAACCTGGGCTTGTTCTTCTGCTCCATTTTGTGTTTCTTTCCCTGAATTGAATCATTTCCTTACACTTATGCACTGATTATCAGACAAGTAAGACTTCAGAGGAATTGTCTTTACTTCTCCAGAACTCTTTGAGCAAATCTTGCTTCTCCAGTATCTGCTCTGTGCCTTTAACTTTCCAACATCTATGTCCTCTACTCAGGGAGAACTTAGGCTACCCTTGGTTTTTCTCTTTCTATGCTGTCACCTGTAAACTCTCACTAGGGAGTCTAAGGAGATTGTAGGGCTTATCCTATCATTGTCCTGACCTGTCTGGTGTCCAGCGTGTGCAATATTTGTTTCGGATAATTTTTCAGCTAATTGATTAAAGAGAGAGGGGAAGGTAAGTCCCTGTTACTATACCATATATAGGTGGAAGAAGAACTCTCCTATAACTTTCAGTGTGAGAATGAGCTTTCATTTTCTATGTTCAGAAGGCTGTGGAGAAAGGCAGTAAGTATTCTGATGTGAGAGCCTGTAGAAAACCTGAGACTGGGCTGTTAAGTTAGTCTTGATGCAGATCCACTTCCATTATGCATGGACCTTTATGAAGATCTTTAGACATGAAAGCCAAGGGTTTACTTCTCTGTGGAGAGGTGAAGGACCATCCCACTCTTATATAGCCTAATTAAAAAAAAGCAGTGTTTCTAATTCTGCAGTGGTGATAATTGAGAATAAACAGTTTAGCCCAAAGGAGGAAGTGGAAACAAAGTTTTTGTAATAACATGAGTAGAGGATTGTGTCAGTGTAATTTTCACCTTTCATATTCCATGGAACTAAAACAATTATTCAGTGAAAAGAACTAGGGTGCCATTTTCATAGAAGAAAAGTTTATCACCATGAAGAGATACTTTTTATACTGTCCCATTCTATACTTTTTAAAGAACTTTGTTAAGCTTAAACAATTGCATTGCAAAGGCAATTTTTGAGAGAAGGAAAAAGAAGTGTGAATGAGCTAATCACATTGCTTTACCATGAATATTACAGTACAGTGTTAAATTAATCATTCATGAAAATTATTGATAAATATTTTCTTTCAATTAGAAAGATGAACAATAGAAGACATAACTATGTTGAAAGAATATCAAAAAAGATATTAATGTAAATAAATTATTTATATTCCCTTTAAAGGAACAGTAGGTATTATCTAAAATGAATAACTGAATAACAATAATATATGTCTTTAGGAATAACAAACATAACCACAAAAAGACATAAAACCAGAAGCCAATTGGGGTTTGTAACTTAGGTAGAGACCCTAGAAGACCATGTCAAACAATTTTATAATAATCTCACCATGTGACTTTGTTGCTTTAAAAACACTGGGGCATAAAATGAAAAGAGCAAATGAAAGATCAAATGAGGGATATTACTAAAGTGTAATATTAAAATTTAGGTTAGTTTTGGTTGCTATGCCCAAGCTCAGTGAAGCAGTTCTATATCACATTCTGTGAATTATTTTAGAAGAGGGTCTAAAAAAATATTTAGATATATTATCACAAGTTTTAGATTACTGGTTCACATATTTCAAAAAAAATGAAAAAAAAACACCCACATTTCAGTGGATTAAGTAAAAACATGAATATAACAGTCTACATAGTGAGAAAGAATAATTAAAAAAAATAAGGAAGAGAGAAAGTAAAGCTGATATATTAATCATACTCTTGCATTTATGTTGGATATTCTCTAAATATCAAGGTGCACATCTTAGAAGAGTCTCATTCGAATAATACAAAATAAAAAAGGAAGAAAAGAGATGCTGTAATGTCATGTATGATCAACTGAGAAAGAAAATCTCGAACAAGCAAAATTTAAATATATATATAAAAAGAACATTTTATATTATGTCATGCATGGAAAGGAAACAATATATGTTGAGAGCAAAATTGTTGAAAAAGAAAAAAGAAAAACAGTCTAGTTACCAAAGGACAAAAAAGTAAAAAGACACAAATCAACAAGTGAAAAAATTAAATGAGACCAATAAATTATTGGAATGGACTCGCAGACTCAGCACAATTATTCTATTTATTTAAAAGTTAAATAATTTACATTTTATCTTTTGATCAATCAATTGATTGATCTATCATCTATATCAGTGAAAATATGGTATCTACTTGAGATATTGATATTGCTTTTTATATTTATTGAATTATATCTTCTGTTACAAATCTAAGAAATCATGTTTAGTTAATGTTATATAAAACAACACATATCCACAACTTTCAAATGAAAGAAACCAAATATCAATTGATGAAATGAAAAAAGAAATTTGTTTAGTCTATAAATTATGATGCAATACATATCAGGTACACTAAAGAAGTATTGGTGTAAAATATTATCTGAGTGTTGACATAAGTTACCTGGATTTGTTGTCTAATTTCTTCGGGTGCACTAGAAATATTTAGGAACAGAGACTATCAAGCAATCAAAATTGTACTTTACATTGAAAAATAAATAAAATAAATCAATATTAGAAAGACCTCCAAGTCTATGGTCATATGGCATACACTGTCCCTTGTAAGTCTAATCTGATTTTTCAAAAGAAATAAAATAATGAATGAAGATTACCTTTATTACAGGCACCATCCCTAGCTTTATTTAACACTGGGCAGATCGTAGAATGTATGAAAAAAAGTTTAGACTACTGGCTTTAATTAAATAAAAATATTTTTGGACACAATTTTGAAAATTGTTGACATGATAAATAGAGTAATATTAATTTAATATTGGGAGATCACAGAGTAAAATTTAATTTCTTGCTATTCAATTTTAAATATAGACCGGATCCTTTAGACTCATGATTTTAAAAGATTAAGTGATTCCTGAAAGGGTTCTGGAGGGGTCATGAAGAACAAGCACCTGGAGAATATAAAAAAGTAGCAAGAGAAACTCTGGCCAAAGGAAAAAAAATCACAGGTGACCCATCTGAGGAGGCGCTGAGCTGCTTTCCTAAGCGTCACTTTAGGCAGAGTTGAAGTGTGGGTTATTTGCATATGACAGCCATCAGGAAGTCACTGGCCATGCCACTGGTTTTTATACGTGTAAAAGCAGCATTAAATAAAATGAGTGAATATACAGAATAAAATAACCATTTTTAATGAGCTCTTACTATAAGGCAGATATTGTGAAAAGTGTAATGCACTTTACTTCATTTAACTTTTGCAACGAGGCTTTGACGTTAGGCAATATTCTCATGTCTGCAGATGTGGGGCTGTATTCTAGAGAATTGAAATAATTTGTAAGTCACGATGCTGAGTCTGGATCCAAACTAGAATTGAAGTTTTTCAAAGCAACACTAAGCTGATTTATTTGTACCAATGAAAAATAATTTTATGCATCAAGATGGACAATCTTCCCCAAAAAGTTGTTTTTGTTTTTATGGTTCCCTTTGCAAAAAGTGTCCATTCCACATGGATTCACATGAAGAATTCTTGTGAGTCATTTTTAAACATTTCCAACTGTCGCATCTTTTGTAGTTTTTCCTGATTTACTATGGGATTTCTTCTCACCTTTCCTTGCTAGTATTGAATTTGTACTTTAAACATAGCACTTATCATTTTAAAAATAATCTTTCCTTTTCAATCTCCCCTTGCCAAATTATAAGCTTTTACAAGAAATTGTTTCTTTGCATTTTTCATTAGATCCATTCTTAACTTAATGATTAGCAAAAGCAAGCACCAAACATTTATTTTTCATTGATTGAATAAATTATTTTTTGGGAAATTGGTAACACACATAAACAGTGTGCTGAGTCCCCCCCGCCGCCCCCACCATCTCACAACGCTTTAAAATTGGTTCTGTTTGCTCTCAGAATCACTGAGTAAAGGGAATTTGTGGAATTCCCTTTAAGATGTAGAATTCATGGGAATGATAGAATCAAGGGAATCTTACATGCTAGTGTGTATATTTCATTCTTTTTTTTTTTTTCTTCCTGAGATGAGAGCAGGATAATTACACAAGGCTCAGTTCTAAGAATATTTAAAAAGTTTTAAAGTTTCGCAGAATGGAAGAATATTTTAAAATTCTTTCCAACTTCCAGTTGCACTCCTGTTTTAGTCTAAGTAGCTTTCACCCATACAGTCAAAATTATATAAAACAGAGCTGTTGAAGATGCACTCTAATAATTTTTTGCAATTTCTGAGCTATCTAAACGTTTCTTTACAAAATACTTATACTATTTTCCTGTGGATTCAGCACTGGATTGAAGTGTTTCTTTTTTCTACCCATCAACTTGAAAATCTACTTTTTAATTGAGATTTATTTCCTATGCAATTGCAAAGGTTTTTCATAGCTGTGAAGTTCTGAAGCTGACTTTCAATTTATTCACTTTGAAGCCTTGAGATGTCTTCTATTTACATAGCTATCTTCCCTAAGTGGTGAACTCTATAGATGACATTCACAAAGTGTCAATTCCCTTTATCTTTGTTCTGTAGTGGAATAGCTATTGTAAGGAAAGAGTAGGTACAAATTACTACTGAAGGGTTTATCAATTGAGGGTCATTGTATACAACTGCTTAAATTGTATTAGTGATGTATCATTATGCAACTACTTCTGAAAATCTGCAAAGCAATTGAGTTGCTGTTGGTGATAGAGGGGAGGGTTACATTTGCAGCTTTGTTCTCTTGAATCCTTTGGTATTCATTTTGGGGACCCTGCTGATTGTTGTCCATCATTATTATCCCCTCCTGCTGTATGTTTTGCCTTTCCCTGACTTTTGAAGGAAGATATAATTTAGCTTGGTAGAACACTAACCAATATAGGGACTCTGTTTCTTAACTTCTTTTGTAAATTGGTATGGAGAAGTTTACAACCTCTCAGAAATACTGCAACACAGCTCCTAGGAATACTGTTTTAAAAACAATTTCTCTGTGTGCCTTTTGCTCTTTTCTAGAATTCTTCTTCCCTGTCGATGTTTGAAATGTGGGTGACACCAACATGAAATGAAGGCCAAAAAGGATGAAACAACAAGCAAGAACTTGGGGTCTTGGACACTGGTCTATAACCAACCACCTCCAAGCATTTACATGAGAAAGACAGGAATGATTTGGTTCTGCTGTATTGGCCTTTCTACTCTAACAAACACATTTGTAATTTGTAGCTAATATAATATTGCTGTCTCTTTATTTCAATGCTCATTCAATAAAAGAAGTCATTCTTTTCACAGCCTTAAATGAATGTAAATAGATACAATTGTCTTCTTGCTTAGTACAGCTTTAAGGCACTTTAATTGAACTACAGTAATTTAAAACCAATACAACTGGTTCTTTGTTTTATTTTTTCTTTCTTTTCTGCTTCTTTTTCAAAATTTTCCGTTTTGTTAATGTTATTAGTAGAGTAGTGATGAACTAAAATTTGTTTAATGGGGATGGATGATAGATCTGTGGGCAGGAGCCTGAGATGTGTGCTTATGCAGCCCCAGTCTGAAGCAGCTAGTATGCCTCCAGTTCCTTGTCTCATAGAGTACTTTGACTTTTCTGTAGCATGGCAAGAGGTAACATTCAGTCTTTCTGTTCTATGTCTGGTCTGTGGAGATAGCTAGCTATTTCATATTTGAAGTAAACTATTTTTTTTAATGTATTGTTGCTGTATGTTTAAGAAGAACTTTTCAAACTATGCATTCTTTGTGTTTTCTTGAACCGGAAGTAGCTCTGTCACTTTCTAACTGTGTGATTCTTAGCAATTTACTTTATATGTCTGAGCCTATTACTTGATTTGCACAATTAATAGACTTCAAAGATTTTTTGGAAGATCAACACATGTTTTACAAATAATACTTAATCTCTTTCAAATATCTACTAAAATCTTGACTCCAAAACTTCTCCAAACATCCCATATACAATGTATCCTTCTTTCCCTCTCTTATATTCCTATTCTACTGTGCTTCGTTTGACTCCACAGCTCTCATTAGCATCAACCATATTGTACATTCCAGTTGTATATTTATTTTTTTATTGTCTTATTTATTGATCTATCCCCAATGTCTAGTTTCTGTCACATAGTAGACACTAAATAAATATTTATTGATTGAACAAAGAATTGAACGAATGAAATAAAGACATATATTCCATATTTTTCTATTTTGGCAATTATAATTAATGCTAATACTAACATTTTATACATGTATATTTGACCATATGTACGATGTTACCTTAGATACATTCTTATGAGGACTTAATCAATTCTTTCCTGTGGTTACATGTTTTCATCTAATATCACTCTATTAAGCCTAAAAAAAATAATCTTTAGTACTTTTTTTTATTTAAGTTGTGCTGTAGAGAAATTGTATCAGCTTCCATTTATTTGAAAACTATTTTTAATTTATCTTAATTTTTAAGAAAACTTTTTGCTAGGTACAGAATTCTGGGATGGCTATATCTTATTCTACCCCTTTACCCTGGCCTCTGTAAACATATTTCATTGTTTTCTGGCCTCCATTATTTCTCTTGAAAATTCAAGCACTATTTTTATTGTTCTTATGTAAATGATGTGCCTTTTTTTCTTAGACTCTTTTAAGAATTATATTAAATATTTACCAGTTTCTTTGTGTTTATATATCTTAGAGAGTCTTAAATTGTATAAGTTGAACTCTTTCAATAAATTTGGAAAACACTCAACCAATACTTTTTCTACTTTCTTTCTGTCCATCTCTTACTGCTCTCCTTTTGCGACTTTGATTCCACTTCAGGTAACTGAAAATTTCTTCACTTCTTTCAATTACTGTTCTCTCTGTAGTTTATATTAGATAATCTGCTATTCTGTCTTCCAGTTCACTGACTTGTAATTTTACTTTCTATAATAATAAACATTCTATAATCATCCATGAAGCAAAATTTTCTTCCTGATTTTTTACATTTCAGATTTAAAAATTTCTTTTGATGCTTTTTGATATTTTCCATATCTGTGCTGATCCTATACCTGGTCCATTATTAAAATCATATATATTTTTAAAATTTTAAACAGATTTATATATATAATATATATTTAATTTCTTGTCAGCTAATTTCAGTGTGTAATCTTTTATCAGTTTTTGTTGGCTGCATATTTTTTTATAATGACTAATATTTTTTTCTTTTTTTGTTTTTAGATCTTTTTTATATCTTTCTATTTTATGTCTTTATATCTAATATCTATATCTGTATCTATATCTATACATTTTAATATTAGACATTTGGATTATACTTTGCTGAATAATTGTAGAGATACAGAGAATCTAGATGGTATAATTTCGAAGAGTCTCAATTTTTGTTCTATTAGACAGTTAGCTTATTAATGTATCAATTTGAACTTTTTTGAACTCATTATTATAGAAGGTGTAATAAAAGCCTGATGTTATTATCAAGCCATTTAAAGAAGAAGACTAACTCAACACTGCCTTTCACATAGGTGAACATCATCCACAATCAGTGCTCTGTTCTTTTGATCTACCAGTTGTTTTTCTTTTCTAGCCTCTTTGGAATACCCTCCTGTCACATTCACAGATCACAGATCAACCAAGAAATTGTAGAGAGGGGATTTTGAGAAGATCTGGGTTCTCCCACAAACACTATGCTGTGTATTCCTCCTTTCCTGAATTTTCTTATCAATTTTCAATAGTTCCATACTCTAACACCTTAAGCCAAAAAGACCTCTAAGTTTTATTTGAGTTTCAACCAACGTTTACTATATACACTGGAGAGAGGCCTTGATGGAAAGGCATAAATGTTACTTTCCTTCTTTATTCAATGGTTAAGTCTCTTCAATTTTTTCATTTCCCTCTCTCTTCCATTTCTTCATATAGTAAATTGTTTTTTTTTTTTTTTGTCATTTGTCCAAAGTTTATAATTGATACCTGCTACCACATGACGTTTATTATAGCATCTGGTATATTGTAATAATTGACTACATGGTAGTGCATCTTTTCCAAATATATTTTTTTCTGTTTATTTAATTAGCATTTAAGATGATAATTTAAATGATAATAATAATTATGAAAAAAGAACTCTAGTCCAACATAGGTTACTCTTTTATTGCTAAAACTCAAACTCATGATTTGATTTTGGACAAATTAATAGGAAATAAAAATGCGTTTTTTACTTTAATCAAAATAAATAAAATATTTCATAGACATTATTTATTTGTATAAGGCATATTACTTTTAGGGTAAAATAAATATTTTAAATTATACATAAATACATGCAATTATTCCTGCGTTTTTAACTAATAATTCTATTTATTTCAAATATGGTTAACTCTATGAACAGATTATCTGTTTTCAGGAAAGTATTTTTCTATGATAAAAATAACAGCAAAAAATTAATAATAATATGACCATGAAATTCAATAACAGTGAATTTCTTGGAATAAACTTTTCTTCTCTTATTTGTTTTCTGCAGATATTTTAGCAGTCATGGTTTCTATAGCAAATTGATTGATTGGCACGTTAGATAGATCTGACAATGGGGTAAATGCCAATATGCAGTGTTTACTTTATTCTTTTTTTTCTCTCCTTCTACCTTGCCAATTGAAATGTGGATGTGATTATTGGAGTACTGTATTGGACCATGAGGAAATACTTTTAGAAATGATGACACAGAAAGCTAGTAGGATCTCATGGACCTGAGGACTTTATCAGAAAGCCACCATCTTAACTCTGGATTATCTAATTTTGAATTTTACCATAAGAAAGACATACATTTCTATGCTGTGTAAACCTCATTATTTTTTGTCTTTTGTTATGAGGGATATCTAATTTAAATGAAGCATGTATAACACCCTACCCTAATGTCTTTGGGACAACCTTATATCTTCCATACATTTTCTGCCCTTACCTGCAGGATATTTTGGAATTGGAGTGTCCTCCAACAGTGTGTTCCACTGTATCATTATATTGTGACATGAACCTATAAAAATAAAATTTAAAAGAAGGGTACTGGCAATGCTAGCTTTTCCCAATAGCTGAATGAGGTACTCAGTTTGTTCAATAAATGTATAAAAGTTTTGCTAAACCTGAAAGCACTTAAAGACGTTTCCTTAATATATATATACACACACACATATATACATATGTGTGTGTGTATATGTGCGTGTGTGTATATATACATATGTATATGTATATATGTGTGTGTATGTGTGTGTGTGTATGTGTGTGTATATATATATATTTTTTTCCCCTGATTAGTTTACCTGACAAAGCTAGATGGTTTTTGTAGCATCTAGCACATAGTAATATCTCACTAAATGGCAGTGCACCTATTGCAATTAGTATAAGCATACTTCGGTTTATTGTGCTTTGCTTTAATGAGCTTTACAAATGTTGTGTTTTTTACATATTGAAGGCAAGACCCTCTACCAGCAAAAAGATTATGACTTGCTTTACTGTGAAACTTGCTTTGCTGCAGACTATCTCTGAAGTATGCTTGTATTTGAGATGATAATTTCAGTGGTGATAACCATTATGGAAAAGAGGTAGGTAAGCTTTTGAGGCAGAAATCACACCACTGAACATCTTCAAATTAGATCAAAGGGATAAAGAGGTATCTTTTCTTTTCTTATCCACTTTCCCCTCTGCAGAAGAGGTATCCATGTCTCTGATTTCACAGTCTTTCACAAGAAAGAATACTTATATTACTGTCATACAATAAAGAAAGGTGGAAAATATTTCACTGTATAAATTGACTTTAATTCTGGAGTGATTAGACTGAAATAATGATTCATTACCTAATGTGAAGTGTAGCGCACTTTTTACAAAATGGCCGTTAATCATATGGAAGATTTTAGTCTCAATTATTAGTTTGAAAATTGTAAATTAATTAATAATCATAGGCCACTCATAGCAATATGTTTAATAAGAGTCCTACTGTTTTTATTTATTATATAATTAATCACACAAGATTTTTATTATTTTTATTTGAATAGTTACAATACATTATGCTTTAACAATTCTTTAGGAATTATATTGTAGTTTAGTAATGTGTCAGAAATTGTTCTCAATTTCAGCTAATTCATATGTTGGTTGGCTCACTATTAAACAGTGGCAAGTCACAAAACATACATATGCACGTTTATATACACGCAGTAAACAGAAAACTTGACTCTATCATAATAATAAGGACAACAAAAATAATTAACAAATATTCATATGACATATGGTAAAGCTGATGTGAATGTTAGGTCTACCACACATCACATTATTAAATTTATCAGAGCCTCAGTTTCCTAAATTATATAGTATGATTAATAGCAATCCTCACAGTATAAAGTTTTTATACCTGGAATGCAGTAAACATTTAATAAATATAGTGTTGTGTTGAACCCAAGAATGAGTGTACCTGTTAAGAAGGTCTCCTGGGGGCTAACTGGGCTCAAATTTAAAAACAGAGCCTAGCAGCCATTGCTGAAGAGGGACCTCTCATCAAGTCATGCTTCAGGGAGAAGCCTGCACTGAACGGTCAATCTGCCTGTACTGTGCTCCTGCGGTCTGAGACAACTTTATCAAAGAGTTTCTGGAACCATATTTCAACCAATAGGACTGAGATTTCCCCCTTCCAGTCAGAGCTGTTCATCTATATCCTCAGCATCTTCACCAACTAATCATAGCGACTCCATTTTGACCAATCAGAATAGTATTTTTTGGACCAATCAAACTGTGAGGATTTGGAGTCTTCATTTGCATGAGAATGAACCAATTAGGGACCAGGGGTGAGGACTTGTCACTATATAAATCAGTTCCCCTTTGGCACAACTTGAGAGAACACTTTCTCTTTCCAGTGAAGACTGAGTTTCCCTAGCTGGAGATGAAACACCAAAAACATCCCAATGGACCAGAGTAGAATGAAGCAGAGCAGAGCACAGCTGTCCGAGCATGAGAGGAGCAGACCTGTAACAGCAGGCTGAGCTGCCTTGTATGAGGGCCACCTCATGCCCAGGGCCACTGCTGTTGCACAGCAGTGCTATTTTCTAATTGATCCGTAATACTGCTGAGCTGTTCTATAGCCATGCTGTATCACAACTGAGCTGTTTGCACTAAATAAAGTCTCCTTCACCACATTCCAAACTAAGCATTGAATTGGCATCAGTGACTATCTGTCATCAGTTATTATGTATAAAGTTATCATGTAATATAGGTCTGCTTGCTAATTTATTTCAGAATATTAGCTTAAGCATTGAAATTATATATTTAATTTCTCATGAGGAAGCCTATGGACTAAAAAATTACTAGCTATTATTTAAAAACCAGGATAATTTGTCACATTATTGAAGGTTTTCTTCAACTTGTAAGACCACATTTTTTGTCTAGTCTTTGAATTGTTTGTCATTTTTAAACTATACCATATAATTTACCACCTGGTTACATTAACCTTTATAACATTTGCATATTTTGTATTGTTTGTATCCTTAAATAAATTTTAATATCCTTACAAATTAGCAACAGGTTTTTACATTATCGAAAGCCATTAGTCCCAATAACAGGGCTAAATAGATGAAAGGTTCTGAGACATTGATTAATCAGAACACATATTTCTCAGAATTGAATAAAAATAAAATTTTGTCATCAGCAAATATAATTAAGATATAAATCTTTTATATGAGAAGGAAGTATCTATTGTCTATTTTAAAAAATCTCCACAGAAAATTTCATATTAATTCTCTCTGTGAGAAAGAACTCAACTAGAAAGTTATTCATTATCAGGCAGAGTAATCATTGAACAGAAAATACTGAATTAAAGGTACTGGTGAAATAAGTTTGAGGCATTTTCATTGCCTTCTGAGTCTAGTTGAACCTGTAGATTAGCAAGTAAAACTAACAACAACTAAAAAACAAACATATATTCAATATCCATAATAGTTCCTGGTCCCTTGAGGCAGAATTAGAAATTTGATTACTATATAGTACAAATTACAATTATTTCATTACTTTCAGAAACTAATTTAAATTGATGTGTTTTTTTAATTCACACTATGATACACACCATCATTGCATAAATGAAAGCAGATTGTTGAGTTTAGAATTATCTTCACTATTTTAATACTTGCATATGCATATGTATTGAATATTAAACTATTGAAAATCAATAATAGATACTTTTAAAGGGCACAAAGAAAAAAATATTTTCAAAAGATTTTTTATGTAACTTAGTTGATTTCAGTGCTAATGTATAATTGCAAAGTTTCATGAAGTAAAAATATTTATCAAAAAGAACATGTTAAGAGGTATGCTCTAATAAATACCAAGATAATCATTATGTCTTATGAACTAAAGCACTGTGATATTAGCACAGAAATAAATCTGTAGACCAATATAACCCAAATAACCCAGAAACAGACTCATGCTAATATAGAAACTGATATATAACTGATGAATGAAGAAAGGACTATTAAATAAAACATGTTAGAATGACTATATATGTTTTGAAAAAATTGAGTCTGCTAACATTCTGTACCAAAATTAACTATGGATTAATTAGATAATTAAACAAGTAGCAAAACTTTTAAATTAAAGAGGACTATTATTTTGACATTGGAATAAAATTTTTAAAAAACCATCACATTATATTAATCCATTAAGAAAAAAGATTATCTTAACTATATTAAAGTTAGTAATCATCAAGTCATTTTAAAGAATTATGTTTGTGGCAAATGTAAGCCAAGTGAAAGAAGATAAGTTATCTACATAATTAATGTTAAATAATTAATATTATATATAAAATCTACAATATGCAACGAAAACCTGCAAATAAATTTTAAAAAGACAAATAGTGAAAATAATGAACAGTGGACAAAAGAAATTTCAATAAGAGAAAACCTGGGTTAAAAAATAAATGGGATAAGGAAGTCATCAATATGACAAAATAGGTCACATTTTTTTAGAGTCAAAAGGAAAGTTTATTTTATTTTATTTTTAAAAAAATGTATGTATATATATGTATGCATGAATTTTTATGGTGAAATCCAATAAGTTTCAGCAGTATGTTTTAACAGTAAGGTGCATATATATATATTTACACTGTGTGTTCACCTCCCATAGTTAGATTTCTTTCTGTCATCACATATTTGATCCCCTTTACTCTGTCTACCTCTTCCCTCCCCACTCTCCTCTCTCCTTTGGTAACCATTAGTCTATTATCCATGTCCATGAGTCTCTGTTTGTCTTGTTTATTTCTTGTTTTTAGGTTTATATCCCACATATAAGTGATATCATGTGGTTTTCAACATTTTCTTTCTGGCTTATTTCACTTAGTGTGATTATCTCGAGGTCCATCCATGTTGTCTCAAATGGCAGTATTTCATCTCTTCTTATGGATGAGTAATATTCCGTTGTATATATGTACTACAGCTTCTTTATCCAATCATCTATCATAGGACACTTCGGTTGCTTCCATGTTCTGACCACTGTAAATAATGCTGCTATGAACATCATTGTGCAAATATCTTTTCAGATACGAGTTTTCAAGTCTTTGAGGTCATTCTTGACTTTGCTCCCCCTCGCAAGAAAAACAACAACTATTCAAGAATAAGACACCACTAAGAGAATCTTAGAACTTAGTGGTGAGGCTGAGGCACCTCCTAGCACTTCAGAGACCAACATAGACTCTATTAGAAAAGTAAGAGAAATCACTACATGACAAATCATTGCCCCTCCCTTCCAAGTCAGAGCAGCACAGGTGGAGAGGTCTTCCCTGAGCCTCTGGTTCCCTCATTAGGAAAAGAGAACTAGGGGGAACAACCCCCTCTGCTAGCATTGTGGTTGCTTTATGGAAACCCCTACTCGAATTTTTCTGCATGGGAATACAGGGAACTCTATGAGGGTTGAGCAGTGGGAATCTGACTATGATGAAAAAGGAGTGAAGGAAAGGGAGGACTTACAACAACCAGCACACAGATCTTGGCCAAATTAGTTCATACCTTCAGCACCCAAATAGTGATCCTAATCAGCAGCTTTGTTCATCTGCAGAACCAAGTTGGGGCAAACCCTGACCAGGGAACTCAACAGGGCGCAGATCTGCCTGATTCAAATGCTCAAATGAGGAGTTTTAGTGGCCACAGATCCCAGTTGGCTCATGCCCACGTAAGAAGTTGAACCACAGCCCCACCTGCTGTGAAGAGTGTCTTCCATCCCATCTGACCTAGAGGGCTGGTGATAACCATTGGAAACTGTGTAGCCCAGAAGAGCTTGAGTTGAGAGGTGGGCAAGCAGAGATAATCACCTCCCAGAGCAAAGCCAGTACAGGAAGTGTCCCTTGCTAAGCAGGAGCAGGGGGATTAATTTATAGCCAAGGCTAATGGTGGATCCTGGTCCCTTCCAACCAAAGAGGCTTTTTGGGAAACAGAGCAGGCTGGAGAGACATCTTTTCCTCCCTCCAATGCAAGGGAGCTGAGACAAAACTCTATCTCTTGTGAAGTAGGTCTTCTAGGCCTTTTTTAACCAAGGGGCTGGTGACAACTCATGGAAGCTGTGTAGCTCAGCAGTATTCAAGCTGAGAAAAGGGCAGGCACAGTTGAAAGTTTGCAAAGCAAAGCCAGTGCCCCTGATTGGATCAGGAACTTGGCATACAGGTGAGTCTGAGTTAAAACAACAAAAAGCTTCTCCAACTTTAAAGCTGCTTCTTCTAAATCTGAAAAGGGAATCTAATTGAAAGCCCTGCTCATTATTGAACATAGCCTTCAGCCTGTCTGACAAGGAAAACTAATGAGAGCTGTGTAGTTCATTTAACAGTCTTAAATATATTAACACTTGAACAGAGAGTGCAGCCCATGACTTCCCACATCTGCAGAGCAAAACCAGTGGCCTCACTGGACCAAGGAATTGAATATATGTTCTGACCTACTTTGGGTTCCCAAACAATGAGGTA
This sequence comes from Eidolon dupreanum, assembly GCA_028627145.1. Taxonomy (NCBI): domain Eukaryota; kingdom Metazoa; phylum Chordata; class Mammalia; order Chiroptera; family Pteropodidae; genus Eidolon; species Eidolon dupreanum. The sequence continues at coordinate 47,399,627 of CM053515.1, read as the reverse complement.
TATAGGCCCTGGGTCCTGTTTTGTTTCCCTGACAAGGCAAAGAGGTCATTTATAGCCTCATATACTACTGGATATAGTATCCAGTTCTGAGCATCCAGTAAGTCTGATCAGAGAATTCAGTCAGCATGGAACTGACACACAGCCTCACCTGGGTAGGGAACCAAGCCAACAGTCTTACTCATTGTTCTCCAGAGGCACACCCTTCCATCTCCATTCTCAGAGCTCAGTTTCCTTACCCCAAAATAGACTATATTAACAAGTAACACCTACCCAAATTAAGGACCTACCAACTGACATATCTAGAAACCAGAACTGGGCTGACTAGTGAAGAACTGTCTCTGCTAGAGAAAATCTGTATAGTCTGGAAGAGGAGTCCCATTTCTCAATGTGCAGATGCAATATAAGAATTCAAGAATCTTTAAAAAATCAGATAAATAAGGCACTACTAATGAAAACTAATAAAGTTCAAATAACTGACCCTAAAAAATGGAGAGCTATTAACTGTCAGACAAAGAAATCAGAATAATCCTCTAAAGGAAGTTTAGTGAAGTACAAGAAAAAACAGACAATCGAACAAATTTAGCAAAATGATGTATGGACAAAATAAGTTCTACAAGGAAAAAGCAACCATAAAAAAAGAACAGAAATCTTAAACTGGAAAAATACAATAACTTAACTGAAGAACTCACTAGATAGTTTAAAAAGAATTGACCATAAGAAAAAGAAAATTATCAGCCTAGAAAATGTAACATTAGAAATTTCCCAGTCAGAAGAGCAAAAAATTTAAAAAGAATGAAAAGAAGTGAAGAATTCCTATAGGAACTATGGGACACAATGAAAAGAATATTTGCTTTATGGAAATTCCAGAAGGAAAAAGGAAAAAGGAAGGCACAGAAACTATAATTAAAGCAATAGTGGCTGAAAACTTCCTGAACCTGGGAAGAAAAACGGGTATTCAGATCTGTGATGCCCAAGGCACCCCACATAAGTTAAATGAATAGGGGGCTATAAGAGATATATTATAATTTAATTATTCAAAAGTCAAAGACAAAAAAAGATTTTTTAAAGAGCAGCAAGAGACAAGAGAGAAGTTATATACAGCAGAACCGACTCCCACCCCCACCACCAAAACTATCAGATTTCTCAACAGAAACTTTTTAGGACAGGAGAGAATGGAATGACATATTCAGAATATTGGATAAAACTTGTCAGCCAAGAATTCTATATCTGGCAAAGCTGTTCTTCAGAAATGAAGGCGGGATAAAGAATTTCCCAAATAAACAAAAACTGAGGGAGTTCATTACCACCAGACATGCCTTGCAAATAAATGCTAAAGGGAGTTATTTAAGTGGAGATAAATGGACACTAATTAACACCATAAAAACTTAAAAAGAGGTATTGTAAATCTCACTGGTAATGGTAAATCATTGCTAATAATAAATCTATAGTCACAGTTAGATTCTGCAATATGGTAATAGTGTTGCATAATTCACTTACAACTCTAGCTTAAAAGTAAAAAAAAAAACAGTGAAAATAATCATAACTGCAATAATCTGTTATTAGCTATACAATATTAAAATGTAAATTTTAATAGTAATAACCTAAAATGTGAGGGAGATAAGTTAAAATATAAATTAAATAACTTTTATTGAATTTAAATTATCAGTTTAAAATAAGTGTTATTAGTTTAAGATATTTTATGCAAGTCTCATGGTAACTAAAAAGGAAAATTCTATACTAATTACACAAAAGAATGTGATAAAGATCAAAGCATACTGATATCAAAAGACATCAAAATGCACACACAAAAAAGACAGCTGGATAAATTCTCTTAGATGTCCACGAAATTTTTCCTTATTCTACTTCTGTATTTCTCTTAGTAAATAAAAATGTCTTGAAGCATATCTCTTTCCTAGAAGAGATTTCCCATATTAACTCACTTATTCACTCATTTCACTCACTTCTCACTCATAAATATCATCAATATTCATTTTTGTTGTTGCTATGACCTACTGATTTTCCTTACTATTTCAGCTCTCTCAGCTAAGCGCTAGAACCCTCATGATCTCCAGAAGAATATAATTTTTTTTGCATTATTATTTACCTATTATTTGGTACTAGCTGTCCCTGGGAGCTAGGAGGTTAGGAGGGATAACTGTAAGCTCACTGAAAGTAGTCTGTAGTATCAACAAATGTAATATAATCTAGAACCCATTATCATGATAAGCATTTCAAAATATGAAGTTACGGTTTTTAAAAGGTTATTATAATGTTTGATTTTGAAGTCATATAGAACAAGTATTTAAGAGTGTTTTCAAATCAAACATTTTTTCTGTGTCTGGGGTATGTAATGCTTTGATGGATTACTTACTATATTAACTCAACTTTTGAAGAAGGCAGAGAAAGTAATCCTAAAACTAGTTATTTTGCTCATGTGATTTCTATCACCTTTGCATCCTCAGGAAGTTAGGAAGTTCTCCAGTCTGACCAAGAAGAAAGATTAGCAGGAGAAGGCTGGCTGGGCGGAAGGAGTGAAAAGAGAACTGATGAAAACAGGAATTTCCAGAGCCTTGTCTGGGGAGAATGGAGCAAACTGTGACATAGATGACAAAGTGACATGACCTGGTGTACCAGTTTTTGATATATACCCTAGAAGCAGATAGGAAATTTTTAAATAACATGATTTAGAGGAATCCAAAGTACAGCTAAAATGTCAGATAACTCAATATAAATCATGAAGTTACCAGTTACAATGTTAAATTCAATCAGACTTAGAGTGTCTCAAAATTCACTCTATCATTTGTTTATGACTTTTTAGAGTTATATTGTAGATATTTTGAAAAATGTAATGATTTGGGATCATCAACTAAGGAAAATGTACAACATAAATTTTCCTCTAACAACTTTATAGATTTTCCCATTTCAAATTTATTTTTTTTTTATTTTTTGATTTACATCTTTGATATAGGTATAATTATCACTAGTGGTGATTACATATCTATTACATATAAAAAGAAACTACAATTTCAACTACTACCAAAGCAAATTCTTTTATATATATAAAAGTATATTCAATTAGTTTTCAAAAAATGTATCAGATAATAAGAAGGAGAGGCAAACATCTAGGTGTATAACTTTTGGCAAATAATTTTTCTGAACTATTGTTCATCTTATTGTTTTAGGTATACGCAGCTCCTCTAGGTCCACCAGCCCTCTCCTGGTAATCACTTTCGTTGGTCAGACCTCAGAGACTCTGACTTTCTGAGTCTGTGTAGATGATAGAAGTCACAGGAGTGGTTTGACTGCTTTTATGTTCCCAAGTGGTAATACCATTTCATATCATCATCAGTCATATATGAGAATCTCTTCCACATCTTTACCCCCATTTGGTATGACCAGATATTTAAATTTTAGCTGTTCAAATATGTGTTCCATGGTATTATCTTCTGGTGTCAATGTGGACTAAATGTTGAGCACCTTTTTATGTGTTTGTTTGACATCTGCAAAACATTTTTGGTGAAATATCTGTTCAAATATGTTGCCTTTTTTATTGAAGGGTATTTTCCCATTTTTATGTGTTTATAGAGTTCTTAAAATATTTAGGATATGAGTCTTCATCAGATATATGATGTGCAAATATTTTCTTTCAGTCTGTGGCTTCATATACGTTGAATGAAAAGTCTTTTGAAGAGATAATATTTTAAATTTTGATGAAGACTAATTTATAAATTTCTATTGAATAGCCCTAATTTAGAAGATAATTTACCAAAAAATGAGAATCTCATGTGTATGCATGTGTGTGTGTTTAAATAAAAAAAAAAAGCTTTCTTTGTTTTAATTTCCTTGTCTATAAATAAAATCATATTTTGCATAGGTCTATATCAATGAGCACAGAGGAACGCTTCCTAATAGCTCACACCTATGCAAAAATAAGAGAAGGGAAAGAAATAGAAGACAATAAAAAGGAAGGAAAGAGAAAGAAAGAAAAAGAAGCTACTGTTTTTGAAGACTTATTGTATATTAGATGCTGGATTATTTTCTTGATATCTCACAAGAACCTTGTGATGTAGGTGCAATTATTCTCACTGTGCAACTGATGAGCTCCAGGTTATTCAAGGGGTCATCTCAGGTCAACATGACAATACACTAAACTCCAGAGATAAAAAATAAAACCTAAATCTTTGACACTAAGACTATTTTTTTTCAGACATCAATATACTGAAGTAAATAACACAATTCTTGAAAATAAATTAATGCTCTGGATGTGAGTCTTTTATCTTTTCAACTACATCACAAGTTAAGGAACTAAAAGTTTCTTAAAATAAATTTTTAATATCTCTTGTTAAAGTATCTTGATTATCTTTTATGAAGCATTTATATCAAGTCATTCTTATCAAATATAAAATTTTTGTCAACTATACTTTTATAAATAATTAATTTGAAAGCATTATACTTTGAAATAAGACATAGAAAATGATCTTCTCTGTTCACTTATATAGATCCAAAATTTTAAACTAAATGAAAGACTTTGTTTATCTGCATAATTTAAGCAAAAAAAAACCATCTAAATCAATACATTTTCTAGGTGACTTGTTAGGTGCAGCAATATAACTTAAGATGCTGATGTTAAACATATTCCTTTAAAAAATATAATTTAAAAATTAAATAAATAAATAAAAATAAAAATAAATACAATGAGAAATTTAAAAACAACAAAAACCTGTCTCCATTCACAATCATCAGTGACATTGTGGACTAAATTTTGCATTTTTTTTTTAATCTGTATATTTTCATGTAGGTGGCTCTCCTTTATTTTTTTTTATTTAAAAGTAGTGTCTGAGGAATTATACTATTTCTAAGAATTTATATTATTCTTCCCTATTATTTTTAGGAAAAGAAAATTATTTCTTAATAATCCTCTTCTGTCCATTACTAGGACACCAATTAATGATGTATAAAAAATTTTGTATTAATGTAAATTCTTATAGCCACATGCTTTATAGTTACCATTTACAATTGCATAAGGTTATTTATTAGCAAAATATTTGAGTTCTGCAGACAATAAAGAAGTTAACTTTGTCTTTTCTCACCTATTTAAAATTCCATTATGATTTCTAGGTATTATTTCTTGACTTCTACTTTTTCATAACTTTAACTCAAGGATATATTGTACTATATCTTTTTAAGAATAATATTGACAAAAGTATCACAAAATCTTCTGAATAATAAAACAAAATCAAACAAATTTAAAAAGAGTATATATACTTCCATTTTATAATATGAATTTTAGTTCAATTTTTTTCTTTGTCTTAGAAAGGTACAATGCTATATGTCCTCCAGTTCTTTAATAATACCATATGATTTACTTAAGAAATTAAAAATAAACCTGTTCAGTTACATACAATATTGGTTTCACATGTGTAACATAGTGATTAGATATTTATATAACTTACAAAGAGATCACCCCAATAAATCTAGTACCCATCTGACACCATAGTTATTACAATATTATTGACTGTATTTTCTATACTGTATTTCACATCCCCATGACTATGATTTACTTTTGAATAAATAATCAATTAGTTCCACAACTTTACTGGAAAGTATAGTATTATATTCTACCTCACACGTACATGAAGATGAATACTATATTATCCTCAATTTAAAAGTAAGGAGATTTGACTATGGGTGGTGAACACACAATCCAATATATCAGTGGTGTATTATAGACTTGGACACTTGAAATCTATATAATTCTATTAACCAATATCCACAAATAAATTTAATAAAAATCAAAAACAAAAGATAAATTGAACAACAACATAAAAGTAAGGAATGTAGCATAATTATGATACATGCTTACTACAGAGTTAACAAATTCTAAATTTGAAAAAGCAGGGTGAAATAAAGCATAACTCTTTTTTATAACCTGAAAATTAGAATAATATATATTTTAAATATTTTTTTTCAACAATTTCCAGATTTTTGAAGCCAATATTGAGACAAGTCCTGGGAGAGTAATCTGAGTTACCTCAAAAAGATGGGTATAAAATTTTCATTAAATCTAACCCGCTCTTTTTCTAGCATATGGCTTCTTCCATAAATGACAACAAAATTAAATAAGCAAAATGAAAACAATCACAAAGTTGTTTTTAAAAGAAATTGGGAAACAGTCTATAATCACTTATTTAGCATCAATATGTTTATTATTATTACCAGGTTGTGGGGGTAAACAAGAAGGATGGACATTGTTCCAGTCCTGAGTGGCTTGTGCCGTATTGGAATATCAATATTCCTAGTAATTTGTAAAAAGTAGAAGGACCACATGTTAATTATTTGGTTTCAGAAGGTCTCAGAAAAGAATGGGAATGGTCTCAAATCATGTCTGTGTTCAAGCAATCTGAAAAAAACGTCTTATAGATTACCGATTCTCAAATGTTTAATATTCTAATTGAGAAAAACTATCAAGTAAAAGGAGAAAACAATTACCTATATCATATTACAAAATTATTAAAACTTGTTTTTAGTTGTTGCTTTTAATTGTATGTTAAAATCTAGTGGAAACTTCATATATCTTTTAATATGCTGGTGAAATTAGGAGAACCTGTCATTTTTCTTTACAGGCTGACTAATTTCACATTTTATTTATTAGGGAAATCTGAGAATACTAGAGATATAATTTACACTGTGTAGTCAGGTAATAGTCTATGATATGATATGTCTCAGATGCATATTAAAGGAAATAGTAATAAAGTTCAAAAAATTAATTAACTAGAAATATTTTAAGTAACTAAAGCAGTATCTTATTTCATGAACTGCCTCCTCTGAAAACTATTTTGCTAATATAATGTTCAGAGCACCATACACTAAAAAAGGTGAATATTTCTTCACCCAAAAGTGAACTCACGTGAAGATGTACCGAATATCGCAGAGGGAGCTTATCATTGCTGCTGTTTTCCCACTCTTTATGCCAAAATAGCTGATTAAAGGTAGTAACACATCAATTTACTCAAAGTTCTAAAAAATTCAACAAAAATTGTGTTTTCTTGTCAAATTCACCTTTAAAATTAATAAACTTTGGACAAGAGATAGTAATTGTTTCAATTTCAAGAAAAATCTCAGGAATACAAAAACACATTTTTAGTATTAAGTAAAATAATATAGGCTTTGACATGAATTATTAAGTTTGTATTATTTTAAAATGTTATCAAGGCCATAAAGCATTGTTTTGCAAAGAACTAAAAAGAAAATTTTGTTTAGACAAGTTTCCTTCTATAAAGTGACTTTCAGGAGTCGAGAACCTATGAACCCTATAAGCATAGGCCACACTTCTGAAGCTGATATATTTAAATTTGCCTACATGAGACTTCATGTTTTCACTAAGCACATTGAATACACACACACACACACACACACACACACATATGTATATATATGTAATTTAACCTATAATATAGATTGATTTTAACCTACAATATCAACTTATCACTAAAGATAAGTTTCTTTAATATTTATATCTTGATGGTTCTTTTTCAGGAACATACATAGATTCTAATTCAGGAATATACATAGATTCTAAGAATATTTATTTGAAAAGATAAATGTACCCCTATGTTCACTGCAGCACTATCTATAGGAGTCGGAATATGGAAGCAATTTAAATGCCCATCAATAGACAACTAGATAAATAAGTAGTACATATATAGAATGGAATATTACCTGGTCACAAAAAAGAATAAAATCATAGCTTTTGCAGCAACATAAATGTACCTGGAATGTATTATGTTACATGAAATAAGAGAAGGACAAATACCATATGATCTCACTTTTATGCAGACTCTAAAGAACAAAATGAACGAACAAACAAAATAGAAACAGACTGATAGATGCAGGGAACAAGTTGGTGGATGCTAAATGGGAGGGGACTTGGAAGGCTGGGTGAAAAAGGTAAAGGGATTTAAAAAGTATAAGTCAGTAGTTAAAAATACTCAAATGTAAAGTACAGTGTAGAGAATACAGCCAGTAATATTGTAATAACTATGCATAATGCCAGGTGGGTACGAGATTTATCAGGAGATTACTTTGCAAATTATTAAATGTCTAATCACTATGCTGTATACCTGAAAGTAATATAAAATAATATTGAATGTCGACTTTAATCGAAAAATTTTTTAAAAAGAGGAAAAGGTGAAAGGGAATAAAAGATTCAAATTTCTAAGTATAAAATAAATAAGTCATGGGGATGTGGTGTACAACATAGGTAATTCAGTCAATAACACCGTGACAGTTGTACGGTGTCAGATGGTTGCTGGGCTTGTCATGGTGATCACTTCTTTAGGTATATAAATGTTGAATCACTATGATGTACACCTGAAACCAATATAATAGTGTATGTTTGCTATATTTTAATAAAAGATTTTTTAAAAGATCCAAAGAAGTTAGTTTTCTTACCTGCTCTCCATCCAATTTAACCTTTGTGTAGATAACATTCTCGGTGTCTTCAGCTGAAATAGTTCATGGGTACCAGCTACAAAAATGTTTCCATACTTGTTACCCTCTATTGAATAACATGAATAAGAGAGGTGGGAAGGAGAGTGTTTATCTGATGATCAGAGATCACAATTGTTCCTCCAAACTTCTAGAACAATAATAAATTATATGTGTAGAAATTATACTTGTTGATTCTGATATATCTATAAATGATAGAAAATTTACTCATGGTCAGTTTAAAAAAAAAAAACATTAAGTACATCATAGTGGAAACTTCATAATAATGGACTTGTTTTTACATGCACATTTAAAACGAGAACAAGATATTCCTGCTTAGATTGACAAGTTATAAACAGTAAGACCTCCAGCACTATGCATATATATATTTTTAATCTCTTTATATGCATTGGAATTTTACTGTGTAAATATGAAACTAAGAGATCTGGCATCTCTTCAAAGTAATATTTGTGTAGAAACGTGAAAGGTCTGGTATGCAAAATGCAGTTGTTGGGTTGTTAATTTTTACTCAGCCTCCTTCCACCAAGAAAAAGCTATTAAAATATCCATTAGCTCTTAATTTGAAATACCCCATACACCATCCCTAAACATCCACTGATATCTTTCCCACAGCCTCCTAGTCTCTGCAAGTTGTTGGCAAGTGCAAAACTGGTTCATCAATCCTACCTTTCAGTTTTTGAACTAATGCAAATAATTTTCCTTCAGATACTTAAGAGAAATGCAGGGTGTTCAGATGTGTTTAGAGAAATACACTTTATAAGCTAACCCCATGAGCAAAACTCTTCTAATATCTTTATCATATGAGAAAGGCACACACATTTTAACTACACCTTTATATAATAAAGATCTTATTGTGTCCTTTGCATGCATGCTCATTATCATGTCTAAACTTCTGGCCTCAAGACTACTCCCTGGCCAATTTTCAGTAATTGTTTCCAAGACAAAATAGTTTTCAAAATATCTGGTAGCAACTGAGTCTATGAACAATTTTTACTTGATATGTTAATTTGTATAGATGTTGAATCATATGATTTTCTATCCCTAAGCTATCATGTTAGATAAAAATACAGCTATTGGTTTGTTGAAATTATGACTGCATCCTAGAGATCTTGCTTGAATAAAATTACACTCATATTCTATCCTTCATATATTCTACAAAGTGTTAAGAAAAGAAAAATTTTAAAGCAAAGCCACAAAGTAATAAATGCAGTAAATATATAAAGATGATCAATAATCTCTCTTGAAGGGCTGTTATATAGAGTCCCAGATATCATTTCAGAGTTACAAAATCAGAATTACCTGTGGAAGACCTGGGAAACTTTATCTTATTGTTTTTCTCCAGGTAATTCTAATGCTGACCTATATTCAGTAAAAACTGAATGAAACTGTGAATGACTTTTGAAAAAATATATATATAATTTACTTTTTGTTGCTATTAAAACAAAATTAAAAAAGGTAATTTTGTGAGGAGATCATCCTGTGCTAGTTCCCTATAAGCAAGTCCTTTTATGAATTTCTACTTCCACATTATTAAAAACAAGAGAAAAGGGAACAAATTTTAAATAGGATATTTGATAAATTAAAAATACTGGTGACTTGAACATCTAAAATTTAAATTATTATTCTAAATACTTAGTGCCCAAGGAAAAAAGTTAAGAGATAACCAAAATTATTTAAAACAGTTACTATAACTATATAAAACATTAGAAGAAAACATGAATATAAGGTGGAGATTAAATGGAGACATTTTAAAAACACTAACCTTACAGAGATGAAAAACATAATACCTAAAATTAAAAGTTCACTGAGTAGTACTAAAAGTAAGTTAGACATAGAGTGAAAGTAAATACAAAACCATAGACACTAGGGAGAAGGAAGCAGAGAGAGAAAAAAATAGAAAAAAATGATAAATTGAATCTCAATGACCTGTGAGATAATATCGACATGTTTAATATAAGTATAAGTGCATACTCACAGAAGGTGGAGGCAGAAAATTATTTGAAAAAAATAATAGCCAAAAATGCTTGAAGAAATAGCCAAAAGTAGTCCAAAATGAATAAAAATTAAAACCAACAGACATAAGACATTTTATAAACTCAAAACATGATAAATACATATACGTGCATGATTGGGTATGTGTCCACATGCACAGAGACATCATATGCACACACATACACGTTCCCATCAAGGCACATAAATATCAGTTTCTTAAAATCAGTGATGAAAAAAATCATCAAAATATCCAGCAGTGAATGAGTAAATAGTCTTTTAGAGAAAGGCATGTTACATCTATAGGAAAAATAAAATAAAATAAAATAAAATAAAACAGCTGAAGAGGCCAATCAGATGGTGTGCAAGACAGAAGTAATGATATCTTTAATATGTTGAAAGAATTTTAACCTATAATTCTATTTCAAGAGAATTTTTTTCAAAAAAGAAAATTAGGAATGACCACCAAAATGGCAATAGGCAGCTTCAAGCTCTCATTTGTTTCCCCACGGAACCAATAAAAATAAGAAAGAACTGTCAGAACCAACTTTTACAAAACTCTGGAAAACAACCTAAGGGTTACAAAGCCAAGACAATGAACAAGGCAAAGGGAGCTTTGTGACACTTTTGCTTACCCTCATCCCCTGCATCATGGCAGTATGGCTAAAAAGAGGAACATGAGGGTTCCCACAGTGGACCCCTGTTCCCATAGTGGTATCTGCCTTTTATAAACTATCTGGAAACTACTTGAAGGACTAACACAAGGTGTGCTTCTCTGTTTTTGCTAACTTATGATTTAGGCTGGAGAGGCAATGAGTGTTTCTTGAAAACACTGAGAGTGAACTAACAACATGAAGGTGCCTGGGGCAAAAGATTTACAGTCAAGACAGACTATACCTTTTCAGAACTAGGAACAAAACCTGTGCAGAATCTTTTAGAACATTCAAAACATCCATATATGAGAAATTTGAAAAGCCATGGACATGCTTAGGGTAAGATGATGTTCAGAAAAAACCTAAGAAGACTTTAAACTTTCACCTCAGGTTAATCATGAGGCTCATTGGAGGGCTGGCTAAGTGCTGAAGGACTCCCCTAGCACAGGGACAATCAGCAAACACTAGGAAAAGTGTTTATTATTATTATTTGTTTCTGGCTTTGTTTATGTGTATTTGTGTGTGGTGGTTTTTTGTTTGTTCATTTTGTTTTTTTTTTCTTGTTTATTTGTTTGTTTTGTACCTGATATTCAAAGAAACATCTGTAAAAACACTAAATGAACAGAGACTTCAGTGATGACACATGACAAGGAGAGGAGTTTGGAAAATTCACTTAAACTTTTTCAGCCTTCAAAAATATAAAGAAATATTCTTAAATATCAAACCTTGAGAAAGGGGTTATCTGCTATTTAGTTAGATTATAATGTCCAAATGTCTTATTTTCAAGAAAAGAAATCACAAAACAGGAAAGTATGGCCCATCAAAAGAACAAAACACATTGATAGAAACTACTACTGAAGAATCCCAGACATTGTATTTAGTTGAATTCATACCTATGAAACCTGGGGATACAGAGGGTTGCCTGTATATTTACTGAAAAAAAATCTGCATATATTGTGGATCCATGCAGTTCAAACCTGTGTTGTGTAAGGGTCAACTGTATATACAAAGCAATAGGCCCCAAAATATATGAAGTGAACAATGACAAATTTGAAAGGAGAAATAAAAAGTTCTACAATAATATTTGGAAACTTCAAAACACCACTTTCAATAATGTTAGAACATATAGAAAGAAGATCAATAAGAACAGAGAGTACTTGAAAAACACTAAATATCACACAATCTAAGAGATACATAGAATACTCACAGCCAAATACACTGAGTATTCAAGTGAACATGGAATGTTCTCCAGGTTAGACCATGTGAGATGATAATAAAATTAAAAGTTTGTCATCATATAAAGCATATGGAAATAAATAACAAAAGCAAAACAGGAAAATTCATAAATATTTTGAAATTAACAACACATTCTTAAAACAAATTTATCAAAGAAGAAATCACAAGGAAAATTAGAAAAATTTTTGAGATCAAGCACAGCATACCAAAACTTATGAGATGCAGTGAAGGCACTCTTGAAGTAAATTTATAGAAGTAAACTTCTACATAGAAAAGAATCAACTCAAATAAAAAACCTAATTTTATACCTTAAGGAACTAGAAAAAGAAGAGCAAATTAAACACACAGCTAGCTCAAGAAAGGAAATAACAAAAACTTGGCTGGAGATAAATAAAATAGAGAATGGAAAAAGAATAGAGAGAAAAGATGAAACCAATAATTGAATACTTTTAAAATCAACAAAATTGACAGATTTCTAGTTGAACTGACAAAGAATCAGAGAGAGGACACAAATAAAATCAGAAATGAAAGTGAAGTCATTGGTACCACCTATAAAAAAATAAAAAGGAATAAAATATAATACTATGTATAATTATACATCAAAAAATTAGAGAATTTAGATGAAACGGACAAGTTGCTACAAACAAATTACTAAAACTGTCTTAAGAAAAAACAGAAAATCTGAACAGATCTATAAAAGGTAAAGAGACTGAGTTAGAGCAAAATCTCTTCTCATAAAACACAGTACCAGATGTTTACGCTCAACTCCATCAAACATTTAAAAAAGAAATAACACCCATTCTTTAGTCTCTCTTTCAAAAAATAGAAGAGGAAAAGTTTCTTAACACATTTTATGAGATGAACATTACCCTGATACCAAAGCTATGTAAAGGTATCACTAGAAAAAATAAAAATAAAAAACTATGGGCTTACATCCTTTAAGAACGCAGAGACAAAACTCCTCAATACAATATGAGCAAACCAAATTCAACAACACATAAAATAATTTTACACCACGACAAAGTGAAATTTATCCTAGTAATGCAAGAGTGGTTTAACATTTAAGAAAATCATCACAGATGTAAGTTCCGGTCAAGATAGCGGGGTAGGTAAATGTTATGCATGCCTCCTCCCATGACTACATTAAAATTGGAACTAAATTATAAAATAGTCAACCTGGAGGGTAATCTAAAGACCAGCTGAACAGAATTCCTATAAGATTAGGAGAGGCAGCGAGGTGAAACAGGCTGGTCTCACACTCACAATGCATCAAAAGTGATATCTCAGCTGTGAAAGCCCATGCCAGGCTCCCCAGCTCAGGGTTCTAGTGCCAGGAAGAGGAGTTCCCATGAAATCTGGCTGTGAAAACCAGTGGGGATTCTGACCTTCTGGGTGAGATAGAAGGCAATTAGAAGCCAAATCTCTCTTTGAAGGGTCCGCTCTCACATAGACTCATTCACAGACACTCATTCTGCACTCTGGTAGACCAATGACAGCTTGGGAGGTGCCAGAGACATACAGGGAAAGACCAAGTTGTGTGACCTCAGTGTGAAGGCTATAGGGACAGCCACCATTGTCCGTCTGTTGAACCCTCTTCCAGGGCAGCATGCAGATGGGTACCATCTTGCCTGTGTTGAGCCCTCCCCACGTGGTCAAAACTGAATCTGCATTGGCTAGTGAGAGTGGCTCTGCTCCATCTGTGACTCCCTGAGACCCTGCGCCCACCCAACTTGAAAATTGCCCTTCACAATTTCCGGTGGCAACTGGGCAAACAACCCTACCCCTGTACTCTCAGCAAGAAGTTTCTTCATCAGCAATCAATAGGCATTGGCTGGCACACCTTCAGAGACATTAGACTATTACTCAGACACGCAAAAAATGAAATCTTATCATTTGCAACAACATGGATGGACCTAAGTAAAATAAGTCAGACAGAAAGACAAATACCATATAATTTCACTTATATGTGTAATCTAAGGAACAAAATAAATGAACAAACCAAAAGAAAATGGACTCATAGATACAGATAACAAACTGGTGATTGCCAGGTAGGAGGAAATTTAGAGGGCTGGATGAAAAAACTGAAAGGATTAAGAAGTACAGATTGGTAGTTACAAAATAGTCATAGGAATCTAATAGATACCATAGGAAATATAGTCAATAATACTGTAATAATTCTGTATTGTTCCAGGTGAGTATTAGACTAATTTGAGGGATCACTTTATAAATTATATAAATGTACTACAATGCTGGACACCTGAAACTAATATAAAGTAATATTGAATTTCAACTGTAATTGAAAAATCAAAATTAAAAAAAATAGACAATGACAAAGAAATCATCACCACATTATAAAATTAAGGAAAAAAATCCACAATTTTTCAGATCTCTCAATTAATACAGAATATTCATGTAACAACATTTGATACCCTTTCATGATATAAGTGTCTGAAAACTAGAAATAACAGAACATTTATTTAAGTTGACAAAGGGAATTTATGAAAAGCCTGCAGATAACTACATTCAATGTTGCTAAGTGATCTGAAAGCTCTTCCCATAAAATCAGGAAAAAAGACAAGGGTATCTGCTTTCACTAATGTTATTCAACACTGTACTAGAATTTATAGCCAGACAATTATGCAGGAGAAAGAAATAAAATGCACTCTAATTAGAAAGAAAGAAATAAAATTCCATCTATTCATAAATGACTATGTAGAAAATACCAAAGAATCCATAAGAAGGCTACTACAGCTAATAAATAAATTCAGCAGAGTTGCAGGATATAAAATCAGTTTAAGGGCACAAAATAAATTGTATTCCTATATGCCAGCAATGAATAATCTTAATAACAATCAAGAAAACAATTCTATTTAAAATACTATTCAAAAATAATATACCTGAGAATAAATGTAACCAGATATATGACAGAGGTGTACTTTGAAAACTATAAAACATTGGTGAAATAAAGTTATTGACTGAAATTAATAGAAAGACATCCTATATTCATAGATTAGAAAACAATATTTTTAATATATCAATATTACCCAATGCAATCTACAGATAAGATGTAATCTTATCAAAATTCACATGGCCTTTTATGTAGAAATGAAAAAACCTATTCTCAAATTTATATGTATTTCCAAGTGGCCCTAAATAGCCAGAACAATCTAGAAAAAAATAATATGGACGTTTTTACTCTTTCTATTTTCAAAAATTCCTAGAAAGCAGCAGTAATCAAAACATAAGGATAAACACATAGACCAATGAAACAAACTTGAGAACCCAGAAATAAAGCCATGTATTTATGACCAAAAGATTTTTGACAAGTGCCAAGCCCATTCATTCAATGGGGGAAAACAGTATCTTCAATAGACAATGTTGAACAACTGCACAGGAACTAGCAAAAGAATAAAGTGAGACTCCTTCCTCACACTATATATAAAACTTAACTCAAAATGAATCAATGTCCTAAATATAAAAGTAAAACCTTCAAACTCTTGGAATAAAACAAAGTAAATCTTGATGACTTTGAATATGGCAAATAATTCTTACATATGACACATAAGTAAAGCATGAGTAAAAAGATAAGAAAAACATGAGTAAAATATTTTTTAAATAGACAAATTAGACTTTATAAAATTAAAAACTCCTGGGTATCAATTGACACTATCAAGAAAGGGAAAAGACAACCTACAAAATTGGATAATATATTTGAAAATTATATATCTTATAAGGTTATAATATCCATGTATAACTAGATAATTAATTCTTAATTCAACCACAATAAAAACAACCCAATTTTTAAAGTGTGAAAATGACAGAAATAAACATTTCTCCAAAGAAATTATACAAATAGCCTATAAGCACATGAAAAGGTGATCAGCACCACTATCCATTAGTTGTAGTAGTTCTCTAGTTCTGCCATAACAAAGTATCACAAACTAGGTGGCTTACACAACAGAAATTTATTGTCTCACACTTCTGGAGATAAGAAGACCAAGAATAATTTTTCATCAGGATTGATTTCTTCTCAAGGCTATGAGCAAGAAGCTGTTGCAAGCCTATCTCCTAAAGTCTGAAAACTCAGGTATTCTTTGGGTTTTATATGGTGTTTCTTCTGTGTCTTCACATCTTCCTCTGTGCATTTCAGCTACTTTGCGCAAATTCCCCCTTTCTATAAAATCACCAGTCATATTAGATTAGGTCCTACCCTGATGACTTCATTTTACCTTGATCTTCCACCAAAATCCAAATAAGATCACATCTTATTTATAATCCAATGAATATCACAGGTGCTGGAGTTAAGATTTCAACACCTTTTGGAAAGACACAATTCACTAAAATAAATGACATATAAATTAAAACCACAATGAGATACTACTTTATATGCACTGGGATGACTGTTAAGAGAAAAACAGAAAATAACAAAAAATTAGTGAAAATGTGAAGAAATTGGAAACCTCATACATTGCTGGTGGGAATACAAAATAATTCAACAGCTGTGGAAAACAGTTTGGCAGTTCCTCGATAAGTTAAACACAGAATTACCATAGGACCTGTGATTTCATTCCTGGGTATGTATCCAAATATAAAAATAAAAAGCAAATACATGTACATGAATGTTCCTAAAAGCATTATTCACAATAGCCAAAACATAGAAATAGCCCAAACGTCCACACATTCATCAGTGGATGAATATATTAACAAATTGTGGGAGATACATACAATGACATAATATTTAGCCGTAAAAAGGAAAGAAAATGAAGTACTGATACATAGTACAACATTGATGCAATTGAGATGATTATGTAAAGTGAAAGTAGACACAAAATATCACATATTGTATAATCAAATTTTATATGGAATATCTATAATTTGATAAATCCATGGACATAGATGGCAGATTGGTGGTTTCCAGGGTCTGTAGGGTAGAGAGAATGAGGAGAAACTGCTTAATGGATAAGGGTTTTACTTCGGAGTGATAAAATGCTTTCGAACTAAATATAAGTAGTAGTTGCATCACATTACAAAATGTACAAAAAGACACTGAAATTTTCACTTTAAAATTGTCACTATTAGATTATGTAAATTTCACTTCAATACATTTATTATTATTATTACTACTATTATTATTATTTTTAATATTGGAAGCCTCCTTGAAAATATGGCTGATTCTAAGACTAGGGTAAGAAATATACACCTTATAGATCATAAAGTAAGAAAGTAATATATATATATATATATATATATATATATATATATATATATATGCATGTGCGCGCGCACACACACACATATACACACACAGATTGTGCACTGCAGCCATGTGAAATAGCTTCCAATGGCCAAAACTTGAACAATTTTAGGAACTAAATAAAAAACACTGTATTAGAATATAATACAAGGTATAAAATATATATATTCATAAATATATATAAAGATATTGAATACATCAATTGAAAGGAAAAAGCAAATCTCCCTTACAGAGAATTCTAAATAATTTTTCAATGCTCCACCCTTAAGTTGGTGGAACCTAACTTCTCACTATTTAAGCTGCTCATATCTCTGCCTTTGAAAGTTTCAGAATGGAAAGGGGGAAAAAAGTAACCTTAAACTGGAGAAGTCTGATAAATACTACCTAAGCTGTATAATCAAAATTAGTGTCAACAGTGATAAATTATGTTGGTAGCATGTACCCTGGATAAGATGGCACTTTACCTCAATGATCATTCTTCTGAAAGTCCATTGCCACGGTCTACTTCTGAGGAAGCATTAGTAAAATCTCAATCTAAGAACAACATATAAAATATAGTCTAGTACTCCTCAAAACTCTCAAAGCCTTCAAAAATGAGGAAAATCTGAGAAAATGTCATATTCAGCAAGAGCTTAAGAAGACATGGTAACTAAACATAATATATCTTGGCTGAAATCAATCTTTGAACAGATAAAATAATAGGTGAAAACTAAGAAAATCTGAATAAAACACAAACTTTAGTTGATACTGTAATAATATTGTGTACTATGGTGAAAATGTGTCACATTTTTGTATAATTTTAATAGGGAATGGTGTATAGTATTTGAGACCTCTACGTTACCCTCAACTTTATTATAAATTTAGAATTATTCAAAAGTTAAAGTTTATTAATCAAATATTTTGTACATATAAAAACAAAAACAGGAGTGGTGTTAAAATAATACATTATACTTCTACCTCAGTATCATCTTGGATTTGATAACAGGTTGAAAGAATAAATTTTGAATGTTTATTTATTTCTCAAATTGTTTTGGAAGAGACATTTGGATTACATAAAAAATTACCAGTGTGATTGTAGAATTATTAGCAGGTGTGTGTGCATGTGCGTGTGTGTGTGTGTGTGTGTTTCCAATAATATCAAAGAGAAGTAACATGATTGTTTGAACTTCTCTAGCACACATATAAAGCCGTGTACAGAATATTCATGCAAATCAATAAATATTAATCTAAGCTATACACTAAGAAAAATATACTGAAATAGATTTTACAAACTAATAAGGATTTAGTACCTGTTATAATTAACTCTCCTGATTCAATTATTACATTGTAACTAAGGGGGTGTGAAATAATTTAAAAATCATTCGCATTTGCTATCCATGTCTTCCCTTGCCAAAGGGCTGTTAATAACTGCTACCTTTTGAGTGAGATGAAATTTATGTTTTCAAATTTATTTTTCTACACTCTTCTAGGATAACAGCTTTCATCTAAAACATTAAATTAAACTTTAAGTTATGAAGGCATTTGTGAAATAACAAATCTACATTCAGCTTCCTCCTTCCACTGCATTACTACGTGTCATGGTGTCATAAGCTTTCTATAAACTAAGATATACTGTGAAACTTAGCTATCTGTTTATTGATGAATCACATAATCATTTAACCACAATTAGAAACAGAATAAATTATAGCTGCTTCAAATTCTGTTAGCTCATGAAGATGTACTTGAATGTCAAAATATATTCATAGGAAAGGGAAAAAAATAGCATAAGTAATTTAATTGAGCTGAATTTTTACATTTCACTGATGGGTATAATCACTGTTCCACTGACAGCATAAGTCATTTTTGTGCATGGAGGGAAATGACTGGGAAATGTATTTTATCCGTTATATACCATGGCAATATGAATCTACCTAGACCATCTACCTCCTATGAGCTAAGTCTCTTTGAAAACTATTTGTCTTCTGGTAAATTTCGAAATGCAGATTGCTCTACTCTTAATATTAATTAGCTTGGCACAAAATTTTACTTTCCTCAACATACCAGGTATATAATTCTACCTGACTGATTTTGTGACCGATCTTCTGGAAATATATATAATAAAATTTTTTTTTTCAGGAAAATTAAGCCTGACTTCCTTAGTTTACAACTAATGAAACAACACAACCTGACCTCAATCTATTTTTTTTTTTTAAGTATTCTAAACTGTGGTGTAGTGATTAAGAGCACAGTTTCTGGAAACAGCCTGTCTTATTTCAAATCGACGCACTGGCATTTATTATCTATGTGACTCTAGGCAAGCTACTTTGTACCATTGTGACTTAATGCCATTATCTATAAAATGAGGATAATTATACAGGTCTTCAATTTCTTACAAAACTCTTGGGTCCACATGTTTTTTGGAGTTAAGAGTTTTAAATTTATTTGAAAGATAATATAGTGCACACACCCAATATTATGTACAATTCTCAGAAAGACTTAGAGCTTCGCTTTTAATCAAAAGCATTAATAATGTTTCAGTAAAACAAACGCATAAGTATGCTAAGTCAAATGCACTAAGACTACAAGTAGCAGTGTGTCAGTTCAGAATTGTTTGCTCATTGATGATATGAAGGGACTTTTGGTATTCAGGATTGAGAATGAGGAATTGTGGGGCAGTTATAAAAATGCCATAGTATTTGGAAAGTTAAATTGGCTCTAATATGTTAAGCCCTTAGAACAACACTGGGCACCTAGTGGTAACTCAACATATCTCGCTTCTGTAATTATCATTTCTGCTCTTTTCCTAACAAGGATCCACCACCACCACAGAATCAATCATCTACTACTGCCCCTAACAACACCATCCATATTTCCATATTTTTGTCTTATGCCTTCTTTAAGTCATTGTATTTCTTCTTTACTATCCATAGTTCACAAAGTTTTCTAGGCCAAGATGAATTCTAATTGACTTTTAAATAATTTTTAAACTCTCAACTCTTATGATTTTTCCCTATAAATTTAAAAAATTGCTGAACAAAACTTCCATTTAAATATATATACATATGAAAATGTCATGTTCTTAGCTGTATCTTAGCTGTTCTTATCTTATACTGTATCAATGCTGCTTATTGTTATTTATTGTATTTTATGTTAAACTTTTGTGTTTTATTTTTATTGAAATATAATTCAAATAATTTAAAAGTGATCATTTTAAAGTGTACAATTCATTGATTTTTTAGTACATTAACAAAGTTATGCAACCATTCTTATTCACCCATACCTACACATTTTCATTACCCCTAAAAGAAATTCTATAACTCTATGATCATTAGCAGTCACAATCTCAATTCCATATTCCTCTAGCTCCTGGAAACCGAAACCACTAATGTCTACAGCCTTGGCTATTCTGATACTTCATATAATGGAATAATACAATACATGGCCTTTTGTGTCTGGCTTCTTTTACCTGGTATAATGCTTTCAAGGGTCATCCATGTTGTAATATCTGTCAGGATTGCAGTACTTTTTAAGGCCAAATAATATTCCATTCTATAAATGTACCACATGTTGTTTAACCATTCATAGGTGATGAACATTTGAGCTGTTTCTGATTTGGGGCTGTTATGAATAATGCAGCTATACATATTCATGTCCATGTTTTTGTGTGGATATATGTTTGCAATTCCTTTGAGATATATATTCAAAGGAATATATGTATAATTGTTGGGCTATATGGTAACAATATGTTTATTATTTGAGGAAATGTGAAGCTGTTTTTCAAATGAGCAGCTTCATTTTGCATTGTCAACTACAATGCTGAGACTTCCAGCTTCTCCATACCCCGCCCACATTTGTTATTGTGTTTCTTTTTAATTATAGCCATCCTAGTGAATATAAAATATCCCATTGTAGCTTGATTTTCATTTCCCTAATGACTAATATTGACCATCTTTTCATGTACTCAATGTAAATTAATCATTTTTTTTTGAAGAAAGGCTTATGTGAATCCTTTGCTGATTTTTTATTGGTTTATTTGTCTTTTTATTGTTGAGTTGAAGAGTTCTTTATATTATTCTCAATACTATTCCTTTATCAGATTCAGAATTTGCAAATATTTTCTGCCATTCTTTGGGTTGTCTTTTCACTTGTTAAATCTATTTACTCATTTTATCTATTCATATTAGATATTTCTTCTTGAGTTCATTTTAATAGTTTGACTTTTCTAGAAATTTGACAATCTAGGTATCTAATTTGCTGGCATGTAAGTATTTGCATTATCCCCTTATACATTTCTTTTTTTAATTTTTGTAAGATAGATGGTAAAATTCCTTCTTTAATTACTGATATTGGTAATTTAAGTCTTACACATTTTGGAGGCAATCTAGCAAATATGTCAATTTTGCTGATATTTTCAGAGAACAAACTTAGTTTTGTTGATTTTCTTCATTGCTTTTCTATCAAATATTTATTTTTACTTCAATCTTTATTATTCTCTTTCTGCTGATTGTAGTTTAATTTGCTTTTTTCCCCCCCTAGCATTTTAAGGTAGACAGTTATATTATTTATTTGAGATGTTTCTTTTTTAATATAGCTTTTTATAGCTATAATTTTTCACTAAGCACTGTTTTAGGTTTTATTTCTTAAGGTCTGTTGTGTTTTAGTTTAATTTTTATTCATCTTGAGAATTTTCTAATTTTTTTGTGATTTTTCTCTTTGATATATTGATTAAGAGTGAGCTGCTTAATTTCACACATTTGCAAATTTCTCCAATTTTTCTGCTAATGTATTATCATTTTATTTTATTGTGGCTAGAGAACATACTTTGTATGATTTCAAGCCTTTTAAATTTATGATGACTTGTTTTATGATTTTCCATATTATTACATGTGCAGTTTCAAATAATGTTTATGCTGGGTTGAGTATTATAGAGATGTCTGTTATGTCTAGTTGGTTAATAATAATATGATTAAGTCTTCTATTTTTTGTTAATTTTCTATCTAGTTGTACTGTTACTAAATACACAAATAATTGAGATATTGGTGACATATCACATTGATAAATAAGTGAGATATTGATGTTTTCAGCTATAATTATTAAATTATCTATTTTTATTTCAGTTTTTGATTCAATTATTTTGGGAACCTATTGTTAGGTTCACATATGCTTATAATTCTTACATTTTCTGATGGATTGACCTTTACTTTGTCTCTAGCAACAATTTTTTTCTTAAATTCAAGTTTGACTTTTATTAGTATATCCCGTCTAGCTCTTTTTTGGTTAATATCTGAGTAATTTACCTTTTTCTATCTTTTATTCTTTACTTTTTTGTGTCTTTAAATCTAAAGTGTCTCCTGTAGACAGTGTATTAATTAGATCATTTAAAAAATCCATTCTGTTAATCTGTCTTTTGCTTGGACTGTTTAATCCATTTTTATTTAATAGAATTACTGTGATAGGATAGGATTTATGTATGCTATTTCATTATTTGTTTTATGTCTTCATAGTTTTTGTTCTTGTAGTTCTCAATTACTGACTTTTTGTGTTAAATGCAATTATATTTTAGTACTTTAATTTTTTTTTTGTTTCTTTTACTATATTGTATTAAATTATTTTTAGTGATTGCTCTAAGGATTACAATTAATATCTTAATTTGTAATAATCAAGTCTGGACTAATAGCAAATTAATTTCAGTGATATACCAAAACCGTCTCTGTGCTCCATTACTCACCTCCTTTGTGCTAATTTTGCCATACGAATTTAATGTTTACACATTAATGCCTATGCAAGTCATAGTCAGATATCATATCCTAGGAAATAGTCTAAATGGAAATATTTTAATGTTGACTTATATCAGGTATTTTATTACATGGTTTTGAATTTTTTTATTTTAGTATTTATCCACAAGAGCTAGTATATTGCAAATGTATCTTGTAACACATTGAACATTTTGTTAATAAATATCGAAAGTACAAAATCCTCTCCCCAAAAGTCATATAGAAAGGTAACATGAAGATCTAATATCCTATCATATATTAAAATACATGAACAATTTCAGAAACTTAAAGGAATAAAGAGAGCACAAGAATAGAATGACAGATTGATGAGAATGAAAAAGAAGAAAAAGGTAAGAGAAGAAAAGAAGGAGGGAGAAGAGGAGAAAAAAGGAAGAGGGAGGGGGTGGGGGAGAAGAAAGGAAGGAATAATTGTCTATAAAATGTGATATATATCATATATATGTTTATGTGTATCATAGAGAAAAGAAAGACATTTTATATATTTTATTTATATTATATAAATATATGTCATATATATTTATAATATAAAATATAATGTAAAATATATTTTATATATTATATAGATATAATTTTATGCATATATGGATAGAAATTTATGTATATATAAATAAAGCATTGAGAAAAATAGTTTTATATATTTTATATATAATATAAATTTATATGTAATGCTATTGAAGATCAAGGACATTCTCCTTCAATATTGTTATGAAAGCTTATAAATTGATTTTTTTTTAAAGTATGAGTCTTGAATAGTTATTATTCATCCTCTTTCACTGTTTATTCATACCATATTACGTTTCTGCTTTATGTTTATAGTCATTAGTTGGTTCGTTTTTACCCTCTATTTTCCACGAAGACATACTACTTTACTCAGTAACTCTGCAAGTTTAAGTTCAGACCTTAAGCAAAAGCTTCCTAAGGGGTCACTCCAATCAAAACAAACGCTGAACTTTGTGAGAGAGGTACTTATGTCCCTAGAGGCCTACATAGGATCTGGAATGCTTGTTTCATGTGAACTTTGCATTTCTTCCATTACTTATCCTCAGAAATCGTGTCAAATGACCTGTTCTTCACAATGATCTTAATTTTTGTCTGAGCTTCTTGGTTGATTTTTGGGTCCTGAATAACAGAACTTTTTATAACTTTAAATATCGGCTTTTTAAGAGCCATATAGTTTTGTCTACCAGTCCAGATACTCAATCATTATTTATTTCTCGGCCATCAGTGATTTCTCTTAGCTTTACTATATTCTTTCTTAAATTTTACTTCATTTTTTTTAGTCTAAGTGAAAGATTTATTTGTGTGTTACAGGTCAATGTGTGTCATTAGTTTTGTCTGAAAAATAGTTGAATTATTTTTATGTTTCTACTGTAGTAAATGAGAGGTTGCATTAATATCTACCTCTGTTTTACACCTTCATAAGTAGTATTTTTCTCTAAATTTATTAATTAATAAGTAAATTTAATGTTTTTTTTTCAGGTATATAAGAACCTTTGGAGTTGTATTTTGGCAATTACTTTAATTACTTTAATATAATTACTTAAATGTCAAGAATATACTCTAATTTTACTATCTTCTTTCTTCCTTTCATTCATTCTTTAATCCCCCACATTTTCTTATTTTTCCCCAATTTTATGAAATATAATTGATATGCAATACTATATTAATTTAAGATATATAGCATAATGATTTGATATATGTATATATTGTGAAATTATTACCACAATAAGGTTAATTAACATCTATCACCACACATAGCTACAATTTTTTCCTTGTAATAAGAACTTTAAAGATTTACTCTCTGCAACTTTCAAATATACAGTATAATATTGTTAACTATAGTCCATGCTGTATATTTATCTTATTAGCTGAAAGTTTGTACCTTTAAGCTTCTTTTAACCATTTTTCCCAACCCCCAGCCTCTACCTCTAAAAACCACCAACCTATTTTCTGTATCTACGAGTTGTTTTTTTCAGATTCTACATATAAATGAGATCATACAGTATTTGTCTCTCTGCCTGACTTATTTCACTTATATAATTCCTCAAAGTTCATCTGTGTGATCACAAACACCATGATATGTGTGAATGTGTGTGTGTATATATTTATAATCATCTCATTTTTTTATTCATTCACCCATCAGTGGACACTTAGGTTGTTTCAATGTCTTGATTTTTGTAAATAATGCTGCAGTATACATGATGTTGCCAATATCACTTCGAAACTGTGATTTTGTTTCCTTTGAGTAAACACCCAGAAGTGAGTTTCCTGGATCACACAGTAGTTATTTCCTTAATTTTCTGAGGAAACTGTATAACTGTTGTTCCTAATAGTTGTATGAATTTACATCCCCACTAACTTTGCACAACATTTTTTCCATTCTTTTCTCCACATCTTTGCCAACATTTATTATAACTTTTCTTTTTGATGACAGCCAAACAGTATGAGGTAATACCTTATTGTGGTTTTTATTTGCATTTCTCTGATTATTAGTGATGTTGAGCATCTATTTATGTACCTTCTGGCAATTTGTATATCTTTTTTGAAAAAAATATCTTATGAGAGCATCTGCTCACCTTTTAATCAGATTATTTATTTGTTTATTTATTTGTTTTACTGCCGTGGAGGTGTATTTGGTCTTTATATATTTTGTATATTAGTGTCCTTTATCAGATATATAATTTGAAAGTATTTTAACCCATTCTATAGATTCCCTTTTCATTTTGTTGATTTCCTTTGCTGTGTAGAACCTCTTTGGTTTGATGTAGTCTCATTCATGTTAGCTTTTGTTGCCTTTGCTTTTAGTGTCCAATTGAAAAAAAATATTGCATTTCCTGTAGGAAGTCTCAGAGAACCCTAAACCCTTCTTAATATGTGTTAATGACTTGTTTATTTTGGCCAAGCATCTTTATGAAATAGTGATAATCTAAATTATAGTGATAATCTAAATTTCATTGTATGCCAATGAAAATGAACTTTTAACAGCACACTTCCTAAAAAGGTATTTTACATAGTATGTTTACAAATCATACGTATAATGTATATGTAAAGCTTCTAAGATATATAGACTATTTTGATGATAACACATGATATTACATCAACCATTTTGTAGTAAGCTATTCATTATTTGCTAATTTTTATAATTGATAGATTTTCAATACCAAGTATTTATAATAAGTACTAATGAGATTTTTAGAAGTGATATGGTTGAAATTTACCTAGGCTCTAATTAAGAAGGTGACAAAAACTTATGAATTGACTTTACAACCCTGATATTTATTGGTTGTTTGTTCCCTTTCTTTGAAGTTCTAGAGGGTGTAATTTTTGTAATATGTTGTATCAGGCAGGTTTTACTTAAAGTTTCATTTTGTAATACAGGTTTCCCCTACTGTCCAAAAGAGGAGCGATCCTATGAATTCTTTCATGAGCAAAATGGCATAAAGCAAAAAAGTGCTTACTATTAATTAATATAGAAACAATTTTGAGCATTCTCAGACCCAAGATTCAATTCATGCTCAATGTCTTGATTTTGTATGTGATCAAAATGCTTAATTACTTTCAAATTTACACTAAATATAACCCTCTCTTTGAGTGTTCTTTGGCTTTTCTGATATCTTAGAAAATGCACATATACCGATATTGTATTGAGGTGACTATAAAGAAAAAACAATTCCATCTTTGTGTCCTGGATGTGACCTTTAACCCACCTTAGCATTCTTAGCAAGCATGTCAAAACCTTCCAGTTGATGGTTATCTGTGTTCTTTAAACTTATACAATGTAGCCATAAGTATTTTTGTTAGTAATAGCCTGAATGGCATGACAACTGAGATAAATATCAAACTGGTGATAGTATCAATCATAAATAATCATCCATCACAAGACCACCAGGAAGTATAGCCCATGGGGCATACTGTTCTTTATCCCTTTGTCTCGTCAATCATTAGTACATAAGTAACACTATTTTGAAAAGTACTGTAACAGAAATTTGTGAGTGGAGAATATCTGTAGATTGCTGGATTGTCTTCCATCTGACCCAATCTTTCTGTTAAGTAAATTACCTTATGATAAATTCTGTTATATTCTCTGTAGTTACCTGTATTATTCTTTGATATTAAGATACCTTCTTTACAGTGGCCATGACACATTTATCCTACTATCAGACAGAGATGAAACACAGATGCTCACAGATGCAGTTCAGAGCTGTCGTTTCTTGATGCTGACATGCTGAACGTAGTTTCTGGGGAAGGAGTTTGGCAATGCCATTCTCGCTGCTGGGGTTGCATGCTGCCTCTGTAACAGCTTGCTGCAAAAAGAATGGTGAAAGCTACTTTTGTTTCTCACCTTTTTTTTTTTTTTTGGCAAAAGCAAAAGTACTCCTCAGATTCCTTTTTGTTAGAAAAAAACAAGGACTAATATAGGTTTTTATGAAAATGAAATGGCATAATGTGAACTTTCAAAGAGGAGAGACACCTCTATTTAAAAATTTCAACTGAGCACTCGTGCTTTTGAAAGCAAGAGGTAGGACAAATATGCTTTTCAGTTAAAAATATTATAGCAATGAATTTATAAAAGGTTTTTTCTAAGACTTAGCAAAAGCTATTTGTTTTGAAGTTATGGATAGAGCAGAAAATAAGAAACATGGTAATAATAATTTCATAACCAAATTAGAAGATAAGCTGAGATATGATGTTAGAATGATTATAAAAAGTAGCCCACAAAAATCATCAAGTTTGGGGAAAGTTGTTATTAAAAATGATTTTTGTTAAAATAGAAATCTTTTAAAGACATTTTGACTGTTAAGAATTTTAAACATATTTTTTAAGATAAACAAATATGTAAATAAAAATTGTGGGTTGTGTAAATGTGCTTAATTTACCAACTCATATAGAAATTGACCTTTATCTTAAATTATAAAATAAATAAGATTTTTATTTTTTAAATAAGTGTTTATAAATGAAACATTTTAAAAGATGGCACATAAAAATAAATGGTAGTTACAAATTATATGTGATAACAGCTGATCTTGGTTCTCCACTCTCCAGCATCTTTATCTCCATGAAACTCAACTAAGGGACAAGTTGTAATAAAATTACATCTGAGAACTGAGTAATGATGTCACAAAATTCGCTATAGTTCACAAAGTTCACTTACAAAGGAGTCCTTTAGATACTTTACCAAGATTTAATATTGTTTGAAGTAAAAATTTAATAGGTTTGATTGCTTTATTCTCAATCTTAAATCATATGAAGTTTAATTTAGGAAAGAGAAGTTGGGATATATCAGTAAGCACATGGTCAGGAAGAAGTTACAACTGATAGTGCACCAAGAAAATTACACTAGGCAAAAAACAATTCCAAAAGCCAAATATATTAGGTCATTTAGTATAAATGGGGCCATTTGTAGCAAATATTTTTATACCCAATACTATTACCTAATAGAATAACTATTTTGCAGTAAAACATCATTTGCAATTGTTGCATTTAGTTAAGCAACATCAAACAAACACTTAAGTATCTTCTGTTGATATTATTGTGAGGGTAGTTATATACTTCCAATTCAGTTAATGAAAAATTTTCTATGGCCCACTATTCACTATATAAAAATTAGGGATTTAAATTAATATATTTACTAAAGAGCCCTAGAGTAGTGAAGTTTTACTAAATACTGAACAGAAGCACAATACTTATTATTCTCTTTAGGTATTAAAATAATCACTTTGAAAGGACACGTCCATCATGACAAGAACATAACTTTAGTCATCAATTTTTAGCTTTGCTTCCCTTGTATGATTGTGGATTTATCTCTAAATTTCAATTTCTAAACATTTGAAATGTGGATAACTATAGCTATTACATTGGGCTGTTATGGGAGTAAAATGAATTGAATAGAATGTTTGACTTCTATCATCTGTTCAAGTAATGTTGCCTACTTTTTTTCTTTTTTCTGTTGCCCTCCTGTATTTATTTTCTACCTAATAATATAAGGGAACCTGACTTTGCTAAAATAGAAAATAAGAATACTTCACAATTACAACCTGTCCGAAAATTAAGATGTTTTCTCTGTGAAATAAACCAATCTGACAATTCAGAAATTTCAAAAAAAAGCAATTGTTAACCATTAGAGCATTTATCGTAGCTCTTTCATTAAAAATAAAATTGCACTGATATATACGTTGAAAATATTGGTTAGTGCACTCATCTTCCACATTGTTTCCCAAATCTGCTTGTTTCTCTAAGTTTTCTAGAGAATGATACTAATTTGTTCATTTTATAGTGATTTGGCCTCCTCCATTATTTGTAAGGGGCTAATCAAGGTGAAAAGATAAAGGAGACATATGGAATGTGATCAGGAACTGTTACAAAGAGATAAGAATGCTTTAAGTGAGTATTCTAAGAACAACCTGACCACCATTTCAGGAGGTGAGAGATGGATAAAGAATACGAGTTTGCAAACACTGAAAATAAAAAAAAAAAATGTAGACATAAGAACATTAAAGAGAGGAGTAATTTCAACACACATACAAATTACATATTAAAACTGGTCCTTAGGAAAACAGATCTAAATTTTAGGATGCAAATCATTGTCCAGTAAATACTAAAAATCCATTAAGCATTCTGAAAGACAGCTTCCAATTTTTCAATGTGTTTAAGCTTTAAGCTATATACGTAAAAAATAAGAAAAAAGCAATGTTATTTTCAAAGGGCTGGATTTCTTGTAGAGGACATATAAAAAAGCAATTAATGAGACTTTAAGGTTTGCATAAGACAATGATTTTAAAGATTTTTCTAAAATAGAATATACCTAGAACTAGAGAGAATGACTACATGTTACCAAAATTTATCACAGCAGCATCTCACTCCTTTGCTCTTTCTTATCATATTTGTTACTTATAAAACAATACAAAGAAATAAAATTAATCTCAATATTACCAATTACCAATCTGCTTAAGTTAGTTCCTCATAACTTATACCTAACTGTCAAGACTCATGGGTAACTCTACAAATATGTACTTAAGATTCAGCATATTATTTCTACTATTATTAGCATATTCATATTATATGTATGACACATTTATTTTAGTAAGTATTGTCATAGACATAACCAAAGAGGGGATTTTTAAGCCTCACCTGAAGCATATACATTTTCTTTTGCCTGAGCTCATGGATTTACAGTATTTCTCAGTAGTTCACACTTTAAATTCATAATGCTAGTGAGGAATTTTATAAGAATTATCTAGCTTGTGTTAACTCTGTACTTCGTGCCTAAGTCACAAAAACAAGTATTTTCACAGACACATCACAGGGGTTGACGGGATCATACAATAATCAAGTGGCAGATCACTGCATACTAACTCCAGCATCCTTCCTGCTAGGGTGTTGACAGTCTATAGAAAAATAACATGATGCACAGCTTAATCATATAATGATGGATTTTATTATCTATAGAGATATTCTGAATCCCTTTGTGTGGACATCAGCCCACAAATAATTAAAACATCCCAGTATAAAAGACCTTTCACAGAAATGCTTCTTGGAAATTTTTTGTGTGTGAGTTGCAAGATTATTTCAGCATGTATTTTTTAAAAAATATTTGTAATGAAGCATACTTTGCATAAAATAAAATATACAGACTTTTTAAATCACTTGTAAGGAAGTATATTGCACATAAAATAAAATATAGTTTTTTTTTTCACTTCAGTGATTTGTTAAAGTTGATAAAATTGATGACTATAAGAATGTAAAGTTGTAAATTTGGAGACAATACTTGAATACATTCACACCACCCAAACAAGAGAGTGAATATTTCCATTACTCAGAAACTTTCCTCATGATTCCTTCCATTCAGTTCCTGCCATCTCCCAACACATCTAATGGAAGTATTTCTGACTTCCACAATCAGCAAGAGATTTTCCATCTTCTTGGACATCATATAAATAGAATTACACAATATGTAATTGCTGCGCATATGTCTGAATACTTTTGCAAAACAATGTTTTATGAGATTCATTCATGTTATATATTTCAATAGGTTTAGTTTGCTTTTTCTTTATTATTCCTGAACAATAGTTATAGTATAAATAGACACAAATTTTCCAAATAGTTCTCCTACTTTTTTGTCTTCTTTCATACTCCCATCAGTAATCTAGTCACTCTAAATCCTTGCCAGCATTTAGTCTGTCTTATTCCAGCTATTCTAATGGCATCTGACTGTGGTTTTAAATTTGCATTTATCTGATGACTAATTATGCTGAGCACTTTTTTTTTTTTTTTTTTTTTTTTTGCTATTGGCCATGTGCTTGCTATCGGATATATTTTCTGTCTTATGTTTGATACTTTGCTTATTTTTATTGGGTTTATTGTCTTGAAGATATGTAGAGATGCTTTGTATGTTCTAAAAATACATCTTTGTCAAATTTCTGTTTGTAATTATTTTCTCTGTGGCTTGCATATCCTTTTTCTTAATGGTGATTTTTGGTAATGAACAATATAATAATTATTATTAAAATTATTATTTTAAATCATTAGCTTTATTTTTAAGATAATTTTTAAGAAAAATTTGATTGGAAAGTAAAGAATTTCTAAAGACTTCCCCCATCTCCAATATTCATGTGAAGGGCTAATTCTTATGCTCTCTTTTGCCTTTAGAAGCTTTTTAAATAAAGAAAAGACATCTTTGTCCAAGTTGTGTAGAGCTAACAAGGTGATCATTCTCTCAGCTCAATTATATATGTACAAAGATTTAGCTTCAAGTTGAAATTTAGGATGCTATACTTATGATGTAAGCCCAGGTTATATTCTCCAAAATAGCTTATTCTACTAGGAAGTCTTTGAAAGGAAAAGGACTAAATACTAGGACTCAGGCATCAAATTATAAAGAAGATACCGACTGACTGGAAATTGTGCTAATTAATGTATTTAAATTTAATAGAGTAATTTTAAATTCCTTTTATATAAAAAAAATCACATGTACAAGAAGGGAGAAATCAGCTTTGGCAGCATTCACATATAAAATACATCAGTGTTGAAGATGATTAAAAGTTAATATGAGCCAAAACTCTGATAAGTGTATTGAATGCTATAATAATTATAGAGTTATTAATAAAGTATAATTTTAGTATAGAAAGATCTGTAACCACATTTTATTCTTAAATGTTCAAGATAAATCTGGAGATTTTTTTATTATTTATACTACTTTAATTTTAAAGCAATATTTACTTAAACAATAGTCATGAAAATAAGAGAATGCAGAATTTCCCTCTTGGCAACTAGAGGGATACTTACATGTAACTATATTTGATGATATAAAAAAGTTTGACCTTTCCAACACAGATAATAGGCTATTTTAAGAGGGAGTTTGTTCTCCTTCACTTTGGGTATCCAACTTCCCTTGAAGGACGAACTAAGAGACATTTCTTAATTAAAAAAGTTATTGAGGAAAAAATATTGTAGTTTTCTTCAATAAATTTTTTACATTCTTTAAATTAAATTCTTTTTTACATTTTTTATAACAATTAGGCTACCATAAAAAAATTGACACTACCATTTGCCACCTGAATCTATTTGACTCTTTTTAAGTAGTATTTTAAATCATCTTATTTGCAAGAATTTATAGAAGAATAGAGTGATAACAAAAAAGAACAGATTTTAGCAACTTTTTAAATAACATTTAAAACAATTAAACCTAGTGGATCCCCTTGCATTATGTAAATTTTGGTGCATTACATATATCAAAGTAAATACTGTCATATATCCTTTTAGAAAAACAAAATTATTCAAGTTCTTGTTGCAAAATACTGTATAATAAAATTTTTCTTATGAATGGCTAACTGAATGAGAATATCATAATTTATTTTTAGCTTTAAAACTATATGGTTTCCTTATGTTGACCCAAAGAAAGAAGATAGACCTATCAAGAAGATCTGGTGGATAACTGGGCTCAAATTTAAAAACAAAGGCTAGTGGTTGTTTCTAAGCAGGAGTCTCTTAGGCAAACATTTCAGGGAGAGGCCTGCACTAAGCTGTCTGCTACCTGGACTGAACTGTCTGCCACACTGTGTCCCTGCCTAATTAAAGGAGTTCCTGGAACTGTATGTCAACCAATGAGACTGAGACTTTCCCAATTGGAGCTACACAGCTATATCCCCATTAGCATATTCACTGACCAATCAGAGTGGCTTCATTCTGACCAATCAGGTCAGTACTTTTTGGACCAATTAAACTAAACAGATTTGGAGTTCTCATTTGAATGAGGACATACTAATCAGGGACAAGGGGCAGGGATTTTTCTCTATATAAGTCAACTCCCTTCTAGCTCTGAGAGCACACTTTCCCTTCCCACAGAAGACTGAAGACTGCATTTCCCAGCTGGAGCTGAAACACCAACTCTGAAGACAGTTTGTTAGAAGAGACTGGAAAAGGGGAGAGTGGAGGGAACCAGACAGAAACAGAGCAGAGCTGTCTAGCCAGAGAGGAGCCTTGCCCAAGGGCCACCTTATATCCTGCTGTTCCACAGCACTGCTATTTCATAATTGAGTTGTAACATTATTGAGCTGTTCCATAACTGTGCTGTTCTCACAACTATACTATATCACATTTAAACTGTTTGTACTGAATACAATTTCCTTCTTTTTGTTGGTGTCAAATTGGCATTAACAAGCATTGTTTAATACTTAATCTACTCTGGAGTTTAAAAAAATTTATGCAGGATATTGGCATCTGAGAAATCATAGTCTAAGATTTCACTTGTGAGAAGAATTGGAGAGCTGCATTCCCTGCATTCATTTACTAATTTGTCAGTTATGAAACATGTTCATCTAATTATTTTTCCCATTATTGCAAAAAATAAAACAATTATTAATTCTATGTTGTGTTTAATGAAAGCTAAGAATGAATTACACATTTACAGTGTATCCAGATTCCTTTTATATGTTCTTGAAAGATGATTTAATAAACATATGGATGCACATGTCCTTTGACGTAGTGTTTTGGCATTATTTACAATAGCCAAGAAATTAAGGCAACCTAGATGTCCATCAATGGACAAAGGAATGGTGGTATATATATATATATATATATATATATATATATATATATATATATAAATGAAATATTACCTAGCTATAAAAAGGAATGAAATCTTGTCATCTGCAACAATATGGAATGACCTAGACAATATTGTACTGAGTAGAGTAAGTAGATAGAGTAAGAAAAATTCCATAAGATTTCACTTATATGTAGAATCTAAAAAATCAAAATAATTGAACAAATAAAACAGAAGCAAACTCATAAATATGGAGAACAATTTGATGGTTGCCATACGGGAGGGGTTTTGAGGAGGCAAGTAAAAAAGTGGAAAAGATGAAAAAGTACAATTTGGTAGTTACAGAATAGTCATGGAGATGTAAAGTATACTATAGGAAATATAATCAATAATACTGTAATAACTATGTATGATGTCAGATGGGTACTGGATTTCTTGGAATGATGACTTCATAAGTTATATAAATGTCTAACCACTATGTTGTACACCTGAAACTAATATAATATTACATAAACTATAACTAAAAAATAAAAAAAATATATTTTTAAAAAGATGATATAGTAGTAGGCCACATCATAATAAGACACAAAGTGACGATTATTCAGCATTGTATCATCATCCTTCCTGGAGATTTCAACATCTTACATTTTCTTTTTGTCTTTTATGGTATAATTGCTTGTAATCGATAAGTAATAACAAGTGAGGATTACATGTATTTTAGCATAATAAAACACCAAAATATTTTAAGATTTAGGCAAAATAAAATGACTGATGACATATTTATCAAAGATTTATATAAGTATTCAGCGAACTAGTATGGCAATTGTAAAACAGAATGGGTTTTATTCTAGTGTTTAAGTTAATTTTTATCTTTGTTATTTGGAGCATGTCTAAAAAATAACATAAATCATGAATATCAATCATCGTAAATAGTTCAAAATGCTCAAAAATATGTCAAAACCTCAAATTGTATCCAATGTACC
Organism: Eidolon dupreanum; assembly: GCA_028627145.1. NCBI lineage: Eukaryota > Metazoa > Chordata > Mammalia > Chiroptera > Pteropodidae > Eidolon > Eidolon dupreanum. The sequence continues at coordinate 47,364,189 of CM053515.1, read as the reverse complement.
CATAATTAATTGATACTTTGTAAATATTTTACTTTTAAATCAAAAGAAACATATAAAATAAATTTATAAATACATTAAAAGTTAGAGATATATTAAAAATAACTTCAAACTAAATCTTAAAGTCTATACTAAAAGTTAGTATCATCAAAGATAAAGTTAAAGTTTGTATTTGGTACTTCAAATAGAAAAGTGTAATAAAAATACATTTGAAATAGATTTTCAGCAATAATTATTGAAAAAAAGTCTTCTCACCAGCCAATTGGTTCATTTATTCATCTTAAATTAGATTTTGAGAGTATATAACTCTACATATCACTGTTGTATATACTCTGGGAAAGTATACAAAGCTTTCGCAAATAAAGTTCTACTTTGTCTATTGGTACATAGCAAACTAACACACTTAAAATGACAACTGTTATGTTAAAGATATTATGAACCAGGAATTTGGACTCAACTGGGCATTTTAAAATTAGCTCGGGTGGTACAACTGGAATATTTACTCTCCAGAAGCTTGTTCAATAGTATGGTTAACATCTTGGTGCTGCTTGTACTCTTTTTCTCTACATGGTGTCTCATCCTTCTGGGCCTATCTCTATGACCTGAGTTTCCCACAGCCTGATGGTGTTAGAGAAGTTCGATTCCCTACACAGCAACTGGATTCTCTCAGTGGAATGTTTCAAGAGACCTAGACAGAAGCCACAAGCATTCTTAAAACCCAGCTTCAAAAGCCTCATGATATAATTTCTATATGCCATTCTGGCATTGTGACCAACTCATTCATTTGTCTTTTGTCATTCTCAGTTTTAGCATGGAGGTTTTCAGGTTCTGAGAATCCTTATGATAGGTAAACTTGGATGGTCTGTCACCCTATTTGTCAACCACGCTATTAAGGTTGTCCTAGATTCAAGAGGAAGAGGATGGAGATTACACCTCTCAATGGGAGAAGTAGCAAAATATTTATGGCCATGTTCAGGCTACCACAGTCTACATATCATCAACCTACAAATTATTTAGATTTCTTACATGTACAAGAAAGATCCATCGGGACAACTACCTCAAGCTTGAGGTGTAGATTCTTATCAACTAAATGCAGTCTAGGTATGGATTAGGGTCTTTGACACCATTTTCTCAATTATGGTTCTTCCCTGAATTCTGAATTCCTGAATTAAAGAAACAAGTTTCATGTCCCTTCCACTCACCCAACTTACAATGCTGAAACAGAGATAGGACAACTGCAATAAACACTCATAATAAATAAAAAGTTGGGACAGGAGTTACCAAGAACTCATTGATCCATCAAAGCTCTGCAAGTTAGTCAAAAATATATGGTCATGATCTTGCCTAGGGCTCAAGCTGAGTCTCTGGGAATGGTTCCCATGGCTCTTGGGATCTATCCTTTGGGCTCTTGGATTCACCCTTTGAATCATTTCTCATTTTCCTTAAGAAATGGACTATGTTTTACAACTATGTAGCTTTTTCCATCCTGATTCCTATTTATAGAAAGTTGGCAGCCCAAAAGTCTCTTCACTTTGACTTGACTCCGCCTTTTTAATTCAGGCTGATAAAATCCCTTTGAAAACTTCGCCACCTTTCTTTGTACCAAATTATAATCATCTCTACTAGTCACAAGTCAGTTACACCAATGTTCCTTTTTAAGACAGTCTTTTCTATATCTTGGGCTGATATAGAAAAGACTAGTGCTGTACTTAAGATACTCAGAAGCATTTTGTCTGATTCCAAGGATCTACAATGCACACCATTAAAGTTCAGGGAGGTCTTTTGGTCTAGCAGAGAAGGTCTAAGAGGCACACACTTAATGATCTTACAATTTACATTGGCAAAACATACATACATTTTTGAAGTCTCAGGAAAGTGCTGTAAAAGCCCTATCTTTGAGAGCTTTACCTCCATAACGTGCTTTACTAGTAGACTCTGGATTGGATATTTTCCCTGAGCCTAGATAATTTTGCCAATAGAAAAATAAGTGAGGATGAAAATTATATTTTTAAACCCAAGTCTTTTCTATTTCATATTTTTCTAAATTCTGCTTGAAAACTTAAAATTTACTTTATTTTTGGTCATCTCTTTTTAACCATATTTATTATATGCAGCTAAAAGAAATAATGTGAGACCAAATGTTCTACCTGAAAATCTCTTAGCCAAATATTCAAGGTCACTAGGTACATTTTCCATCTATTTCATTGCTATTACCTCATTACCTCATTGTTGTTAAACTTTCCTCTACTACATAACAGGGGTTATATTTTTCCAGCTTTCAATTCCAATTTTCTCACTGTCTTTCAAGCTCTAATAACTTCCACTAACAGCAAGGACAGCTAGGAGAAAATGTCCTCAAATTAGGCTATTGGTTCATTTATTCATTCACCAATACATTGTTTTAAAGTTTATTATCTACAAAGCCCCCACCAGAAGTTCAATAGGGAATGTGATATAATATGCCTGGGTCTCCAACACTTAAATTAACATAACAAGAGTTATAAAGTGTTCAGTTCTGAATAAAAAGATGTACAGATAAAGTTCTAAAGCATTTCAGAGGAGAGATACTTCTTTTGTTTTGTTTTGTTTTCTGGATGAATTTAAGACTTACCTATAAAGATTAAGGGGAAAGCTTTGCAAGTCATCAGGGATTCCTTTGAAAAGAGACACAGAAGTATGTTTGGGAAACACTATTTTTATTACTCTGGTTGAATCATAGGAATGGGAGGTAGGAATTAGAAATAATGCAGGAAAGAAATGGAGTCAGAGCTATAAATGTCAGGTCAATGACTTTAAGATAATTTTCCCATAGAAAATGGAAAGGCATTGTTGTTGTTTTTGTTATTTTTAACTTGACTTAATAAAGATTAGTCTAGAAGTATAGGATAGACCAGAGAAGAAACAATGATGGCAGGTCATTAGTTACAAGCTCTGGCTTTATCTCAGACGTAATGTTTGAGGGCCTATTGTACAATGGTAGTGGGAATAGAGAGAATGGAGTAGATTGGATAGAGTATTAAGTTTTCACTATAATTCTTTATTTATTTTTTACTCATTATCTTTCTATCCATCTAAATTAACAATTCCTCATTACGCATATTTTTCTAAAAATAATGGCAAATTTTATGATTATTGCAATGTTTTTTATAAATTTAACTACCTGTGGTAAAAAATGGATATATGAGAGTTAGTATCAGAATACTTTTTGGATCTGGAAAGCTACTTTAGTTAAAACGTTTTATCAGTTTCCAGTTATTCAGTTGCTAATGAGTATCTGAAGAGAGCAGCATTCAGATCAAGGAGATGGTTTGAGTCTTCCAGAAAACACTGCTGCTTGTTGTTGACTAAAATCAAGATACAATTAATCATGCTCTTGACTTTTCCCTCAAAGTCACTGTCACTCCCAGAGACTTAAATGTAATGTAAGGTCATCTTAGACAGTTTTGAAGTTAGGACCGCGTTTGCTATCAGACATATCCAAAGGCTAAAAGCATCTTAATTTATTTTAAATGTGTCTTATAAAAGGAAATGCATTTATTCAAATTTTTTTTTTTTTTAATTTCTAGTTCTTCCTTACATGTAATTTTATCACATTAAAAAAAAGAGATTTTTTATTTTGGTTACCATATCTAGTAAAAAAAGAATTATTTAATCTATTAATTTGTTGCCTTTAGCTTTGATTCTCTCCGCCTAGTAAAATCTGATTATTCACTTTAAAAACTGATCATTCATCTTTAATATCATAGTCTAAAAGCTTTATTCTCAACAGTCTGCCATAAAACCCTATGTATATAACTTCCAAGTGCAGCAAAATAACTCTTCAATATTTGTTCTGACATTAAAATAGAAATAACAATGAACAGTTTAAATTATGCAAATATTATAATACAGAAATTAAATCATAAAATACACTGAATCAAACGTTTGTTTTTCTGATGGGTTGGCATAAATTGAATGATTTTAAAGAGGCAGAAACAATTTCTTTTGAGGAAAGAATATCCACTGTTATTTTTTAAAAACATAATTTGATTTCATTGAGAAAGGTAAACATGAGTTTAAAATATTTTATTTTTCCAAAACCATTAAGAACTTATGACATTTATTAACCTAGTAGATGCTACTCTATTTTTTTTAAAAAATGGTCTTTTATCTCTTTGAAAAGAGTGTGCTATGTAAATATTCTTTTATGTTCTTCTCTTTCCCTAGACATACAATTATCTGATATAATTTATGTTTAAATAATCTATTATATATTTGAAACTAAAAACTATGTGCACATACGCTACTACTATTCTGAGTGAAAAACAAAGGAGAAAAACATGAAAATCAATGAAATACTGGAAATCGCCGTAAATGATATTTAAAGAATGATAGAATTTAAAAAATCGAGTCAGCACTGATGCTTACTTGGCTAAGGATCCGAAGCTTGGAAATAAGAAATAAAAATGATCTAAGCCAAGTCACAAAGTATCTAAAACTAAATGAAACAGTACAAGCATGTGTAAGTGACATTTTTTGATGAGTGACATTTTTTAAAAAGTAGAAACACACACTCTCTTTTAAAATGTAAGATAGATAAAATGTTTAAGATTTAATTATTTTTGAGAAGTACGGGACACACTCAGTCACCCTGACTTGCCCTAAGACTGTACATGATTTTCTTTTTTCATCCCTCAGTTAAGCATAAATTCATAGATTTCATGGTTAAGAGAGCTTGAGATGAGATGCTGGTTGCCTGCACTTAGTCCTGCCACTTCTTATCGGACCATCTGCTGTCACCTCAAAAAGCCAAGACTGTATAATCTCGGTGAACATACAAACCATTCCTGCATTTCATTACAATTGGAAGGAGGACCCCGTTATGTGTATTGATTTAGAAGTGTCACTACTCTCTTTCGATGAATTCTTAGTACCTTATAGCTTGTAACTGCCTTTCCATGAACACAATATCACTTCTTAAAAGTGTTTACTCTAAATGCTTAATAAAGTTCATTGTCTTAAAAGTTAATTTAGTTTTCATGATAGCCTGCCAATGGGTTTTATTCACTTTTTAAATTTAAGTAGCATTTGTTATTGATGGGCCCAAATGTACTGAAGTCGGCATAGTTAGTAAAAAGCAGAAGCAAGAATCACTGGTTATAGAGACCAGCAATACTAGCTCAGAACTACTAAAACCCCTCTTGGCTAAAGATTCTATTGTACCTGACCAGTAGGACAGGTATATGTCCTTGCAGTTGGATCTACACGTGTGTCCTGGCATATGGGAGGCCTGTGAAGTCAGTCAGGGGAAAGCCAACAGAGGTCAAGTAATCACAGCTGTGGGCCACAATAGCCAGTAAAACTATTCTTCAAGAATAAAAGAGAAATTAAAACATTTTCAGATTCGAGAAAACTAAGAGAATTCATGGCCAGCCCATTACTTTTATAAGACATGCTAAAGGAAATTCTTCAGAATGAAAGGATAAAAGACTAGTTGAAAATATGAATCTTCAGAAATATATGAAATGGCAAATACTATAAAAAAGTTATATTATTATCCTATTAATTCTTTTAAAAATACATATAACTTGTTTAAAACAAAACTATAACATTGTCGTATGCAGTTTATTATGTGTAACACAACATTTTAGCATAAAGGATGATAGGTTAGGGGTAAATAAAAAAATATGTTGTCAACGATTCTACATTTAAAGAAGTGATACAAGATAAAGTCTAAGTAAAATATGGAAAATAGAGATAGTTTATGGTACTACTTAGAGCATCCAAATAAATAAATAAAGCAAAAAGATAAAGCTAAAAAAAGGCTGAATTAAAATAAAAATCTAAAATAAATGTTCTTTCTAATACAAAATACATCAAAGGGAGAAAGAGGAAAAAAAGACAGTGTGGACAAAAGGAAAACATAAGATCTAAATAGAACCACATTAATAACTACATTCTATATTAATGAATTAAATATTCCAATTAAAATGCAGATATTTTCAGAACAGCTTTAAAAAGTAAGGCCCACCTCAGAGTCTGCTATCTATAAAATATGCACTTTAAACATGAAGAGATAGATATGTTGGAAATCAATGGATGGGAAAATACATAATATGTAAACAGTAAGTACAAAAAGGCTAGAATGTATATATTTGTGTCAGATAAAACACTGTTGGAGACAAAGCACATTGCCAGAGATAACAAAGATATGTCATAAAACTGTCAATTTATGAGGAAGACATAGCAATCATGAATGTGTGGGTACTTAACAGAACCCCAAAACATGAGGCAAAAATTGACAGAATTTTATATCATAGCAGCAGATAGTAACACCCCAATTGATTGAAAAAGACAAAAGTATCAGCAAAGACATAGGGAATCTGGACACTATATATGTATATAACCTTGACCTAATTGATAAATCTAGAAAACTACATGACAACTGTAGAATATGCACTGACAGACAATATATTAGATCATAAAACAAGACTCAATAAATTTAAATAATTGAGATCATATCACATACGTTGTCTGACTACAGTGAAATTAAAATACTAATTGATAAAAATCAGATATTTGGAAAAAGTCCAAATATTTGAAAGTTAAACAGCATGCGTCAAAATAATATATCTTTTAAAGAAGAAATCACAGGGGAATTCATAAAATATCATGAAGTGAATTAAAATTAAAACTGAACATTTTAAAATTTATGAGATTAAACTAAAGTAATTTAATGAGGAAATTTATAGATCTTGAAAGGTATATTAGGAAATAAAAAAGATTTAAAATCAATAAATTAAATTTTCACTTTAAGAATCTGAGACAAAAAGAGTGGATAAATACAAAATAAGTAGAAGAAAGGAAAAAAAATAAAGATCAAAGCAGCAATTAATAAAGTATAGAATCTGTACCAACAGAAATCAGCAAAGAAACCAAAGCTAGTTATCTGAAAAGATGAATTAAACTGATAAAGCTTTAGCTTGAAGACAAAAGTCACAAATGCCATTTTCCAAAATGAAAGATGTGACATTGTCATATGTCTTACAGATTAAAAGGATACTAATTTTATAACAACACATTTGACAAGTTAGGTAAACTAAATAGAGTTAAATTCTTTCAATGACATAAATTGTTAAAAAACACAAGATGAAACAAAATATGAACAGCACTATATTATTCATTTTTTAAAATTAAAAGACTACCATCATGAAAACTTTGCAAATTATGGTTTTATGATAAATTCTATAAAATACTGAGGACGTAAGTGACACTAATTTTATACAAACTCTTTCAGAAAATAGAGAAGGGGTATATAATTCCCAAACTCATTTTATGAGGAGGGTATAAGTTGTACACTGAAACCTCACAAAAAATTTATAAAGCAAACAAAAAAGTAGAGACCAATATTCCTCATAATCAGGAATATAAAATATCTTAACATATTGTTAGTAGATTAAACCCAATGATTTATGAAATATGTCTTGACTAAATGGGGTTTAGCACGGGAATCCAAGTGTTGCAGGCAGACTTTGAAATGGCTCCTAATAATCCTTGAATGCTAGTGTTTATGTTCTTATAATTAGCTCCTCTTGACTGCGGGCAGGATTTAATGATTCATTTCTAACTTCTGATACCAGATTAGTAAAAAAAACTACAGTTTTTGCCTTTCTGTTTTCCTTCCCTCTCTCTTGGACTACTCATACTTGGAGAAGCCAGCCTTCACGTCATGAGGCAGCTCTATGTTAAAACAACCAGTGAGAAATTAATTGAATCATTCAGCCAGTAGTTCACCAGGAATAGAGTCCCACATGAGTGAGCTTGGAAGAAAATCTTCCAGCTGTAACTTCGTATGAGACCATAGCCCCAAACAATAGCTTAACTGAATGTTCATGAGAGATTTTGAGCCAGAGATACCCACCTAAGTAGTACCTGGGTTCCTGACCCACAATGTTGTGAGATAATAAATATTTGTTGTTTTAATGTGCTAATTTTGGGGGGAATCTGTTATGGTTTAACTCTAAGATAATCAAAGAATTCAATAATTTAAACAAATAGAAAACAACTATATTATAATCTAAATCGATGTAAAAAAAAATTTGACAAGTGCAACACCAATTTCATGATTTAAAAAAAAACTCATCAAATGTAGAATAGCAGAAAACATTCTCTACACATAAAGAGCATCTAAGAAAAATCTATAATTGACATCATTCTCAGTAGTGAAATATTAAAACTTTCCTCCTGAAGTGTGGGAATCAAAATGTGCATGCTCATCACTTTTATTCAATATTTTTACCAGTCTTAACTGGTGCAGTAAAATGAAAAAAGAAATGAGAAATGTAAAGATGAAAATGGAAGAAACAAAACTATTCCTATTTGTAGATGACAAGAGGGTTTATGTAGAAAGTTTTATTTCAATTCTAGACCTAACAAGTAAAATTTAGAAAAAATGTGGAATAAGAAGTTAACATAAAAATATTAGTGTATTTTCACATAGTAACAGTTAACATTTGGAAAAATTAGATTTAAAAAACAATGACATTTACAATTCTGTAAAAAAAAAACATAAAATGCTCAGAATGAATAAGAAAAGAAGTACACTGTATCATCACTGAAAACTGTATAATAACATTGCTAAGAGAAATTCAAGAACACATAAATTAGTGGAGTGATTAACCATGTTTATGGATTGACAGATTCATTATTGTTAAGATGCCCATTATCCCCAAATTCATCTATACAGTCAAGGCTGTCACATTCAGATTATCACTATGCACTTTATAGAAATAAATGAGTAGATTCTAAATTGTATATGGTAATGCAAATGATCAAGAATAGCTAAATTATTAAAACAAATTTGAAGGATTTATAAATTACCTGATCTCCAGAACTACTATAAGGTTTTTGCAATTAAGACAGTGAGATTTGCACATTAACAGAGATATGTAGATTAATGAAACAGAATTGAGATTCCAGAAATAGATACACTTGTATATGGTCAATTAATTTTTGACAAAGATGACAAGGTGATTCAAAGGGAAAGATTTTTCTATAAATGGTGTTGAAACAACTGGATATCCATGTAGAAAAAAAAGAATCTTGGCTCTTATCTCACAGAACACACAGATATTAACTAAAAATACATCATAGATCTAAATCTATAAAACCTCTATTAGAAGAGAAATGAGAAATCTTTACTAACTTGGAGATTAAAAGATTTCTTAGATAGAATATGAAAAGCATAGATTAAAAAGATTACATTTGATTTTATCACAATTAATAATTTTTGCTCTTCAATAAACATCATTGAAAAAAGAAAAAGGTCAAGCTATGAAATGAGAGAAAATATTTGCAACATACATATCAGACAAAAAACTCATATCCAGAATATATAAATAACTCATATAACTCAATATTACAAGTTTAAAAACAACCAATAATAAAATGAGAGAAAAACTTACCAAAAGAAAATATGTATATGAATGTCCATTGAACACATGAAAACACCTGTAGAAATCAGTGCAATGAAAATTAAAACTACAGCGAGGTATCTCTAATATCCACTAGAATGGCTGAAATTTAAAAAGACACTAAATAACAAATATTGGAGAACTATTGACAAGCATCTGAAAAATTTAAATATATACCTACTAGTCATTCTACTCTTATATATTTGTCCAAGAGATATAAAAACATATATCCACATAAATACTTGTATATCAACGTTCAAAGCGATATTATTCACCATAGCCAAAAACTAGAATAATCTAAAGGTTTACCAACAGGTGAGTGAATAAACTGAGGTATACCTGTAGATTAGGACATAATCTAGAAATAAAAAGGAAAGGATAACTGTTACACATAATAATAAAGATCAATTTCAACATCATTATGTGAGTAAAAGAAGCAAAACCAAAAATACTACCCACAATATATTTTATATCACATTCTAGAAAATTCAACCTGATTTAAAGTGACATTGAGCAGATCAGTGGTTCCCCGAATTTGGGTTGGATGGAATCATGCATTTCCAAGGAGCAATACAATTTTTAGAAGTGATGGATACTATATTTTGATAGTGGCTATGTTTACTCATCTGTATATTTGTGGTAAAATTCTTTAAATTGTATGCTTTAAATGGATGCAATACATGAACATATATACTATATAAATTTTACTTTTAAATTTATTTTATTTTATTATTAGTTTCAAGTATATACGACATTGATTAGACATTTATATAGTTTATGAAATGATCCCCCTGATTGCTCTTTCTCTCTGTCTTCTGGCTCTCCACCTAACCATTACATTACTGCTGCCTACATTCCCTATGCCATGCTCCCCATCCCCATGACCATCTATCAACTACTAATTTGTACTTCTTTAATCCTTCACCCTTTTCTCCCAGCCCCCAAATCCCCCTCCTCTCTGGATGTCACCAGATTGTCCTCTATATTTGTGAGTCTGTTATTGATTAGTTTGTTCTTATTGTTCTTTAGATTCTGCATGTAAGTGAAATCACATGGTATTTATTTTTTTTCTGTCTGACTTACTCACTCAGCATAATAACCTCTAGGTTCATCCATGGCATTGTAAATGATAGGATTTCATTTTTTAATGATTGAATAATATTCCATCGTCTATATGAACCATAACTTCTTTATCCAATCACCTGTTGATGGACATTTAGGTTGCTTCCATATCTCCGTTATTGTATATTGTACTGTCATGAACGTAGTGGTGCATAGATCTTCACGAATTATTGTTTTGGTTTTCTTTGGATAAATACCCAGAAGTGCAATTGCTGGGTCAAAAGGTAGATCCATTTTTAATTTTTTGAAAACCATGCAGGCTGTTTTCCATAGTGGCTGTACCAATTTGCGATCCCACCAACAGTATATGAAGGTTCTCTTTTCTTCACATTCTTGCCAACACTTGTTCTTTGATTTATTGGTGATAGCCATTCTGACAGGTGTGAGGTGCTACCTCATTGTGGTTTTAATTTGCATTTCTCTGATAATTAGTGAACTTGAGCATCTTTTCATATGTTTATTGGCCATCTGTATATCTTCTTTGGAGAAATATAAATTGTACTTTAATAAAATTTATGAAATAAAAATTTAAGAACTTGAGTCTAAACTTCTCTCATAGAGAAACTGAAGTAAGCCATGTGACTGTAATGATAACACCAGGATGAAATATGAATGTGCTGTAATATTGTTATTATAAAATATATTCTAAAATAAGCCAGGCACATACAGTGTGTGAAGTCCTGTGCACTACTACACTGTGGTGCGATTACCCATACAAGACCCCTCCCCTGGGCTTTCAGTGCCCTCAGCCCTCCATGCATTTGGCAGCACCATCCTGTCCCTCTTTACTACTGCAATGCTTCCAGGTTTCTTCAGGCACCTCCCATACACTCATGGGAAATCTTTTCTTCCTGCTTCACAACAAAAATGGAGGTCAGCAGTCTTGAATTTACTAAATATACTTGCCTGCTCTACTTCAAAATTATTGTTAACTTTTATGAGAAGCCTTTTCCCTTGCCCAAAGTTAATTTGTTCTGCTTATATTTTTCTGACTTCCCTTAAAACCTTGCTTTACATGTTAACTATTTTACTTTCTTTTTCAACTCTCCACTTTCCGTTACCACTGTCTCTCTCTAATCTCACATTAACCTCAATTTAAATAAAAGAAAGTGTGAAAAAAATTTCTCAAAATTGTCTTTAATTCAAATGTTTTAAAGTACAATGTATTAATAGAAAATGTATTACTAGGAAATTTAGATATAGGAAGGCCAATGGATCAGAAGATTGGTGCCATTCAAAAGATAGTCTATTACAGTTCTCCAAATGAGGGTGTCACACTATGCCATGAAGAACCATATAGGAAACACTGGGGTCAGTCACCAGGAAAAGAGAAGAGGGAGGAATTGAGGGCAACAGTTTTTATTGTGGTTTCCACACAAGGAAAAAAATGGTGAGGCAAAATAAGCAGGTTTAGGATTGGGTAGTTTAAAGATTTTATAGGACTCAGTGCTTTAGGGGCTGTCCCAGTTGTTTTGGACATGTCCCTGGGGTAATGAAGCAGATATATAATGGCTCAGAGTGTGAAAGCCAAGTAAGGGATATGATTGGGGTGGGGGCTCTGGATTAGCTTATTTGCAATTGAAAAGTGCATTCCAGAAGAAAGACTCTTCCAAGGGAGGGCAATAAAGGAGTCAGAGGCCAAGGCAAGGTGACTTATAGTTTGAGGTCATTCAAAACAAGGCAGGTCAAGCATATGCATGTAGAACAGATGTTGAAGAATTAAGCTCACAGAAGCTAGTAATGTAAGTACATCAAGTGATCATGCCAAAATTCTGGTTTCCTTTAGGATGGACGTTCTTATATATTTCACCTGGCATTTCTACTTCTTGCTCATTACTGAGCTCAATAAATCTGATTTAGGGTCCTATAAAGACTTTGGAACTGATGTAAGAGCCATGATGAGTTTCTAAATGCATCCTCAGCATTCTCACTGCTTTTACTTAGAGCCACTGGCTTCATTCAGATGCTTATCATCTCCTGTCAGAATATTGAATGCATTGTAAGTGCCTTCATGCTTGTAAATTCAATACCACAAACCCCATACCTGCCTTACTGAGCATCCTAAATCACACACGTCCTCATGTCACTCCTCATTGCTTATTACATGACAGAGAACACACTCCTCAACTTCTCATAAATTAACTTTCCAGTCTCTCTCCCTCTGCTATCCCACCATATACCCTTCAACATACTTCCTACATTTTAGCCACATCAAATTATTGAAAACTTATGTGACTCATCTTGTCTTCATGGCTTTGTACACTTGGTTTTGCCTAGTAAACCACTCAGCACTCTTCCCACCAATACTACTTACTTCAAATGCATTATTAACATGGTAGACTGACTGTGTTGGCAGCCCCAGTTCTCCACTTTCCCTATCATGTGGGGAGTTCTGTCCCACGCATTGGCCCTGGGATCAACCATGTGACATATAGGCAAACTCATGAGCATGGGAGAGCACAGGGGCAGGGGCGGGGGTCATTGAGACAGCCAGTTGACTCAATGACTTGCTGTTCTAAGCCACTAAGTTCTACTGTGGTTTGTTACACAGCGATGACTAACTTTTGCATAGACTTGAATCTCTCAGAAACTGTTCAATCATCTTTATGAGTCCAGTACTTAGCAGAAGGCAGTAGCTCAAAAACTGTATGATGAATCAGTACGTAAGTGAAATACGATGTGTTTACCAATATCCACTCTTCCTCTTTCCTATACTTTTATCAATTTTTATCACATGTATTTGATCCCTTTTTAAATGTTTAGAAATGATAAAGATGTTACTACAAAGTATGAATGATAATATCATAAACGCAAGTTGTAAAAATAAGGCTAAAAATTATGGAATGTCCTGATTGTTAATTCTTATAAGGTCCAAGGATATGGTGTTATCTGCATCCTGTGCTTATTCTAATGCTCAACATGATAACTATAATGACATTACACACAATGAAATTATGAAATTCACAGTAAGGTTACCATTTGTAAAATAGCAAGATATTTTAAACTAAGGCATGAATTGACTTGAATTTGCATGAATGTGAGTGACAGAACTAGTCCACCCTCAACTCTGATACCAGTTTATTTTATGGAAATTAGAAGATAGAGATATTGAGGGGTTTCCCAATAGTTCTCTTTGCAAATTAACTTGTAATGAGTCTTAAGAAGTTGCCTTTCAACATAATCTATCTTCTACTTTAGTTATTCAAACATTAGCCTCTCTTATTTTAATGCAATTACAATCGCATTCTGAGCCCTTGTTGTCACATGCCATAAGATTACTAATGACAATTTTCAGGTTATCTAACCAGTCAAGTATTCAGCCATCCACGAATGTGGCTATGTTTATTATTAATGAAGTTGCACAAATCTCAGTACATTGTCATACATTTAAATTCTCAAATATTGTGATGATATAAACAACATACAAGAAAAATGCTTTTATGAAAACATATAAAATTAATTTTCTTTTGCCTGACATGAATTAATTCATACATATATAAGTCAACAAATATTTTTAGGGCCAAATGTGTTTAAGCTTATGAGAGCAAGTATAGAAAATGCATAGGCTTAATGGACAAGAGAGATATTTAAATAATTACAATACCATGAGTACTATCATTGATCTTTGTATAAGATTTTGGTAAAATAGAGGAAAAGGAGGTGTGTATATGTTTTTCTGGGGAGGTCTGCAAAAGAGAAATGGTTTTTGGAAATGGATGTTGAAGACTAGGTGTGATCTCATAGGCAGACAAGGTATGTGGGACATCTGAGACAGAAAAGATGACATGAATGAAATCAAAGACACTGAGAAGTACTTGTTATTTCTGAGAAGAGTTCACTTTGACTTTCTGGTCCAGCAGCATACAGAGCTCCATGAGTGTACCAGGAACTTTAGCATCATGGGAAAGATTGTTCAAATGCAAATTTTCAGGACCAATTTCAGTCCTGTTGAAACAGTCTTTTGTGCTGGGACAGAGAAATCTATGGTTAATATTTCTCCAGGTGATTTTTATGCATATTAAAGTTTGATAAGTCTAGTAAAGGAGAGTGGTTTGCAATGATACAGTGTGTCAAAACCAACCTTAAGGCTTGTTAAGAATGCTAATTTTTGGTCCCCACCCCTGAGTTTCTGATGCCATAGGTCTGAGGTAAGTTTCAGAATTGCATTTCAAACAAGTTCATAGATTGTGTCAATGCTATGGGTCCAGCAACCACGGTTTGAAAACCACTGATTTAAGGATATGAGTAACTGATAATGAATTTTCCAACTTAAGTTGGAGTCATTATTACAACAGGTGAAATTCTGAAATGGCTCCCAAGACTACTGACACTTGGGTACATGTACCTTCTTCCTGTTAATCAAATTGATTTTATTATATGTACTGCTTCTTTGGAGGGATTTTGCAGATGTAGTTAAGGTCCCTATCAATTGAATTTGAAATAAGAAAATCCAGGTAGGCCTGAACGAATCACTTGAGCACCATAAATCTAGGTCTAAATGTCAAAGATGGGGTAAGTCAGGGATTTAAAATAGGTAAAAATTTAACACGTCACGGAGGAGACTGTGTCAAGGAATTCCAGCATCCTCTAGAAGCTGAATGTGGCCCTATGCTCTTTTATTAAAAACAAGAATAAGCCTGGAAACCTATTTCTTTTTCCCTAGAACCTCAAAATGATAACTTATTCCATTTAAACACCTTGATTTCACCTTTGTGATACCCCAAGGACAGAAGCCAGCCATGACATCTCACACTTGTGGTCTACAGAACTGTTGGTGTTATTTTAAGCCACTAAGTGTGTGGTAAATTGTTATGCAGCAATTGAAAATAAATTGAATAATAAATGTAATCTTTAAAAAAAATTGTACTTCCAGGTCAATTCCTAGAAATTGGACAGTCATTAAATATTTTTAAGCAAATGTATATTTCTTTTTTTATTTATTAATATTATTGGGGAGGCATTGGTTAATAAAATTGAATGTTTCAAGTGTACAATTCTATAATACATTATGTGTATATTGCATTGTGTTCACCACCCAAAGTTAAATTTCCTTCCGGTACCAAATATTTGACATTCCTTACCCTTATCTGCCTTCTTTCTCACCTACCTTTTCTCTGGTAACCACTAATCTGCTGTCCATGTCCATGAGTCTTTATGGATCTTGAGATTATCATGCTAAGCAAAATAAATCAGACAGAAAAGTCAAGAATTATATGATATCGCTCATATCTGGGATATAAAAATAACCGTAATAAAGAAACATGACAAATAGGCTTATGTCTTTATTTTTGTGTTTTAAAAGTCTAACTCCTAGGACCATAAGGGAAAAGATGTAAAGAATGAAAGAGGTGAGAAGAGGAAACCAGTTCTGAGGCCATTATAAAAGTCCATGTAAAGCAAACAACAAATAGCTGAAGAGAGCAAGTAGCAGTGGGCATATTAGAAATGGGATATATTTGATGGACTTAGTTTGGGAGACGAGCAGGAGGAAGTGGTCAAGGGAACTTACAGGGTTTCCAGACTGAGTGAATTTCTTAAAGTGCAATGAGAACAAAAGCTCTAAACAAACAGGAAGCAAGTTTTTCGGCAAGTTCCAAAATAATAATGTATTACTTTTATTAAGTTTTCAAACTGAGGAAATTTGGTAAGGGAGGTCTAAAGCTAATCATTTTCCTAAAATAATTTAAAACTGAAACTAAAATTATTTTGTATGACCTATTACTAATCAAATTGCACCTGCCTTTCTTTTCAATGTCTACCTACTTTTTTCTTCAAAATCTGCAATATACCTTAAATTTCATTAAAATTTAATTTTTTTTTCTCAACATGATGACATGAAGACTTGTAGTAGTCAAGGGTCAAAGAATTGGGAAAGTTTCAAAATAAATGTTTCTGCAAATGAGCCATATGCCCTTGGGTTAAAGGACAATGAGAACGTCTTAACCAGTCATATGGTTTTCAGCTCTTATCCTGATAAATGACAGGTCAAGGAGGGTTGTCTTTAATAGTACCTTCTTCAGTGAAATATCACTTTTTCTTCAATGTGCCCTCTGTGTGAGCTAATTAAAATCATGTTTTGCCACAACGTCAGCACACCAAGCTGCTGACTTGCTTGTTGTCTCAGCACATGTTACAAAATGAATGCTATCATGATAAACCTGGGATCATAAGGGCTCTGTGACATGGCATATGATGTCTGCTCTTTGCAAACCACAGTTCTTGTTTTCTCCCACACTTATATGTTATTATATCTCTCATATCATACATGGATAGAAATTAAATAAGTTGAAAAGACATGACTACTGTTTTGTTGTCAAATTCAGAGAAATAGTTTTTATCTTTCTCTCAGTTCTACACGGTGGAAACCAAATGTTGTCACACAAATGTACATTTTTTACAACTATTGAAGACTATGCTTGATAAATACCATGTAGTTCTTCAGATTACAGAATATCTGAAAAGTAATATCAACAAGTTAAATAATACACTATAAGCATGTATCAAAGCAACATTAGTAATTATCCCTCCTTTCTCATACGTTCCTCACCTAAACAATTAAATCGATAGTAAGAATTTGTTGTATACGCTCCTTCAATTGTTACCTTGCTCAAAAATATTTTCTTGATCTATTTTCGATTTTTTGAGGAGCTTCCATATTGTTTTCTATAGCGGCTGCACCAATTTGCAATCACACCAACAGTACACAAAGGTTCTCTTTTCTCCAGATTCTCCCTAACACTTGCTGTTTGTTGATTTATTGATGATAGCCATTCTGACAGGTGTGAGGTGATATCTCATTATGGTTTTAATTTGCATTTCTCTAATGGTTAGTGATGTTGAGCATTTTTTTATATGTCTGTTCACTATCTGTATGTACTTTTTGGAGAAACGTCTATTAAGTTCCTCTGCCCATTTTTTAATTGGATTGCTTGTTTTCTTGGCATTGAGTTGTATGAGTTATTTATGAATTTTGAATTATGGGCTATCATTGGTAAATATCTCCTTTCATTCAGTAGATTGTCTTTTTGTTTTGTTGACCTAGCAGTTTTGAAAAGATACATGCACCTCTATGTTCACTGCAGCATTATTTACAATAGCCAAGATATGGAGCAACTTACATGCCCATCAGTAGACAATTGAATAAAGATATGGTATATACCAAATGAAATATTACTCAGCCATAAAAAAGAATAAAATTTTAACATTCGTGACAATATGGATAATCCTAGAGAGTATAATGCTAAGTAAAATAAGTAAGATAGAGAAAGGCAAATACCATATGATCTCACTTAAATGTGGAATCTAAAGAACAAAATAAATGAATAAACAGAGAAGAAATAGACTCATCGATACAGAGAACAAACTGATGGTTGCCAGATGGGAGTTGTGTTGAGAGGCTGGGTGAAAAAAATGAAGGGATTAAAAAGTACAAACTGGTAGTTAAAAAATATTCATGGATGGAAAGTACAGCATAGAGAATATAGTCAATAATATTATAATAAATGCATAATGCCAGGTGGGTACTAAACTTATCAGGGGACCACTTCGTAAGTTATATAAATGTCTAATCACTATGCTATACACTGGGAACTAATATAAAATAGTATCGAATGACAATTGTAATTAATTAAAAATATACATGTTGATATATACATGGTTAATAAATGATTGAAAGAGTAAGGTTTTTTTGTTGATCCAGCTGTCTTGATCCTTATCAATACAACTCAATTAATAGATGATCTTTCATACTATAACATGAAGACATATAATTCTTATGTGTGTCTGTGTACAGTATCTAATACCTGAATAATATCGACAATAAGATATATGAGTAAATTAAAAAACAGATATGATTTGTCATTATGCTACTTATATTTTTGTTTGAGTTTTTTATTGCAATTGTTATAAAATAGAAAGACTTGGTTTAATTAACTTTTATGCATGTGTTCCTCAGCCTCTATTAGTTGAGGAATAGATCTTTGTGAAAAGCTACCAGATTTTACCACATGCAATCCTGGAAAATTTCCTGACTTAAACCCTATTATTTATTACATTGACAACAAAAGTGTCAATGAAAAAGACAATAAATAGATTTATCATTGTATTATTACTGGTATTGTGAATAATTGAAAGAAATTTATTATACTATAAGACACTATGAAAATTATATAAATAGTATAGAAGAGGATTTTCTTTTCCACGGTATATTTTTAATAATGTTATCTTCAAAACAAAGAACAAAGTCATTGAAACCTCTGATGTATACATTGTTACCAAGAAAACTATTTTTTAAATAATCTATTTGTTATTGATATACACAATTCTTAGCTTTATTTGCTATGAAATTGATAGCCACCTTTACAGTGAATTTTACAGCTGTTAGACGTTAGATCTTAGAAAGTAAAACTGTCTCAAGAATTTACTGCATTTCACTTATACTGTCACTATTCTTAGCCTTTTTATGAAAAGAACTAGAATAAAAGGTTTTTCTTATTTCTGTGTAAACTACATTATTTCTTTTCCTGAAAATCCCAGACACATTTTGATCTACTGGTTGATTAAGTAAGACAAGCCTTTAACCATATATCAGTAACCTTATCACTCTCCCTTTCCTTCAACTAAATTGTTCTACTCCCAGTACTAATGCAAAGTACAAGTTATTTAAGTAGAGAATTTTTTAAAATATACAGATTTTTCAAAGTTAGTACATTTAATGCTATGCATTTTGGCCAATATCAATGATAAATACACACACACACATGCACACAAACACACACAAAGTTTCTAGTTAAAAATATTTACAGAATCAATAAAGAAGGAAAAAAATTGTTGGAATGCCACAAAAATAAATAAAACAAGATGACTCTGCTGGAGATTTGCTTATTTATTCATGCTTTTACTCAAATATTAATTTTCCACATTTACATGGTTTTGCTCCCCACAAAATCCATACAATAAATTATTGTAGTTCATGAGATTGTCAGTGTTTAGAAGTTATCATTTCTTGATTGTCTACTATATGAGCCACACTTTCCAAATATTACTTTTTCTTGTTTGAAAGACTCTGGTAACCAGATGAGGAAATTGGTTTGAAGAGAATGAATCACACAGATTTTAGAAGACAAAGCCTGAATTGGAAGCTTGTAAGTATGCTACCCATGACGTATTAAAGATGGACACTCTTTTCAACTAGAGATGAAGTGAATTTATCTAACTGTACCTGAGTGAGGCATATGATTGCTTTAATTGATTAAATACATTGGAAGTGGTGTCTTGCCAGTTGAGTCTTTCTCTTAGTTGGGCTGGAGGCTGCTCCTGCTATCTCTCGGAACATTTGCTCTTGGATGCTCCTGCTAGGAGTCCAGACACCACATGTAGGTGTTCTGGTCAATAGCTATAGTTTGCTCCCAGTTTACAACTATTTGTCAGCCATCTAAGCAAGCTCTCTTGGATATCCAGATAGTTGAGTTTCAGATCCAGACAGTTGAGCTTCAGTTCTAGTCTACATTGCCTATAACAACACTGAAAACATCACAAGAATACCCAGTTGAGCTCAGTGGACTTACAGAACTGTGAGTGATAAAAATAAATGATTATTTTAAGCCATTAAGATTTGTGGTGCTTTGAAGTGCAACAATGGAAAACCAAAACAATTTAAAAACTAGCGATTCTTCACTAACATTTCTGCCAGGTAGGGAATATGAGACAAGTTTACAGCTAACTGAAATGAAAGAGAGAAGACAGCATGTCAGTGAGATAGTAAGGAAAAAAAACATATACACTTTGAGATAAAGAAGGCTAAGAATAAGGAAGTGAAATCTGGTAGTGGGGAGAGATGGTAGAGGTTGAGGAAGAATTCATAGAACTACACTTTATTCTTGGCATAGTTAGTGCTACTCTTCTTAGTGTTTAGAATTCAACTTTGTCCTACAGCCTTTGGCTTCACTGACAATTTTTTTGTTTGACAAAACTTACCACGTTCAAAAGAGCACTCTAGAACTTGATCTCTTGGCTAGAATGTAGATCGATCAACCCTGGCTTTTAAAGAAGAAATAGGAGAGCGAGGGAGAGGTCTTCAGTTTGGCTGCTACCTAGAGTCCAGACATCCCCTGAAACTAGTAAGGAACCATCAGTATACATTATTCTTAATACAGGGAAAATGTGATGATGCAGAAATAATACATAGCTCTGTGGGAAGAAGTCAACTATTGTATCCAATACCAAAAGCCAGAATGCATTGGCAGGTTCACTTGACTTCAGTCAAATGAAGATAATAAAATGCATTTCTCTCTCATTCTTTCTCTTCTTCTCTCCCTCCCTCTCTCTCTTTCTTCCTACCTTTTCTCCTGCCTTCCTTTTTTCCCCTGACAATAAGAAATTCTCTTCTAAGTCTATGGCCAAACTACTCTGAACAAGCCCAATCTAGTCTGATCTTGGAAGCTAAGCAGGGTCAGGCCTGGTTAGTACTTGGATGGGAGACCACCTAGGAAGACCAGGTGCCATAGGCATAAAAAATAAAAAAATAAATAAAAAATAAATAAGAGATTGTAAACTGACAAGGTCCTTGCAATCTGTGAGGCCAACTAAAGCTTGCCTCTCAAAAAAGTTTTTTTTAAAAAAAGAACCAATATGACACATCTCCTGGCAAAATGCAGTGAATGTCTAGCCAATCAAAATAAATATAACCATTAAAATGATGCAGCCTACTGCTGCATACCAACCGAATATCATCTCTCTCAGTTTCTCTTCTAAACTGGGTATTGGAAATTCTTTTTACTTAAGTGTTGATCTATGCCTTTCTACCACCTTATTTTGTGTTTATCCAATGCTTTTTCTTCTTTCTTATTTTCCTGTCTCCTATTAGAATTAAGTTTAACTCTCTCTCTCTTTCTTTTTTTTTCAAAGTATACTTGACATACAATATTATATTAATTTCAACTATACAACATAGTAATTTGGCATTTATATGCCTTATGATGTAATCACCATAATAGTAATCACCTGTCACCATACAAGGTTATTATGATATTATTGACTATATTCCCTATGCTGTACATTACATTCCCTGTGACTTATTTATTTTATTACCAGAATTTTGTACCCATTCCCCTTCACTTTTTTCACTCATCCCACACACCCCCACCTTTGGCAAACATCGGTTTGTTCTTTGTATCTGTAAGTCTGTTTCTGTTGTTTTGTTTTGCTTTAGATTGTACATATAAGGAAATCATATCTTCCTCACTTGTTTGGAAGGTATATATCCAATTTATCTGTTTGCACATTTATTATTCATCATTTATAATATTCTGTTCACTGCCTAGCTTCTGGAAATACAACAGTAAGTAAGTCAGGTAAAAATTTCTTCCCTTCTTTTATTCTAGTATGGGGAAACAGAAAATAAATAAGTACAAAGTAACATATACATACAAGATATAGACTTTTGATTATCTATTTTCAGATCTGGAACTACAAAAATTTTAAAATAGTAATTACATTGCAATCTTGAGATATCTTTATTTTTAAATTATTATTGTTATTTATTTTAAATTATCTACAAGTTTTCAATTTCTTTGCAAGTTCTTTCTTTGGATATCTTATGCCATACTTCTGTGTTCAATTTTTATGAGTTCAATGTTGATGAGTGATATATTTATTCAGGCTTTGTTGTTCTTCAGGTTTACCATTATGTAGCAAGATTTTGATATGTTTTATGTATTCTTCTCAGAATGTTTGCTTCTATCTTCCAATTTATGAATTCTCTTTTCAGCTGTGTCTAATTTCTTGTTATCCAGTTGTGTATGTGTTATATTGCTGCTGCATAAAATTGTCACACATTTAGTGGACTAAAACAACACAAATTTATTATTTTAAAATTCTGTAGGTTAGAAGTCTGGGATGGGTGTGAATGAGCGCAGATTGACATTTCAGTAGGTATTCCTTTACAGAGGCTGACTGTAGTCTTTGGCTTATAGACCACTTTCTTTGTCTTCAAATTAAGAAAGAGCAAGTCAAGTCTTTTTCACATTGCCTCTTTCCTAGGCCAGTGGGAAAAATTGTCTAATCTTCTCTTTACAGACTAGGGAATCTTTTAAATCTGCAGGGATTCATTTGTTTGTTTGTTTGTTTGTTTGTTTTTATTGAGGTATAATACATGGACAACATTATATTAGTTTCAGGTTTACAACATGATGATTCAATATTTGTATGTATTGCAAAAATGTCACCAACAATGTCTAGTTAATATCTTTCACTCTACATAATTACAAAATTCTTTTTTCTTATGATATGAACTTTTCAGATATATGTTCTTAGCAACATTAAAATAAGCAAAATGGTATTATTAACTATAGTCACCATGCTATATATTATATCTCTATGACTTATTTATTTTATAATTGGAACTTTGTACCTTTTGACTCCTCCGCCTCCTGCTTTTGGCACACATCAACCTATCCTCTGTATCTATGAATTTTTTTTTCTATTTGTATTTTTATTATGCCACAACAAGTGAAATAATGTGGTATTTCTCTCTCTCTGTCTAACTTATTTCAGTTAGCACAATGCCCTCATCTAGCAAGATATACCCATGCCCTCAAATACACTCATGTTGTAATAAATGGGAAGATTTTATTTTTTATAACTAAATATTATATATATATTTACAGCTAAATTATATATATGTATATATATAATTTTTTATAGCACAGTTTCTTTGCCTGTTTATCCATTGATGGACACTTAGGTTATTTCCATATGTTGGCTATTGCAGATAATACTACAACAAAGATGGAGGTGTATATATATTTTTAAGTGCATGTATTTTTTTTTCAGATAAATATCCAGAAATGGCCTTGATGGATCATATGGTAGTTCTAGTTATAATTTTTTTGAGGACGCTCTATACTGTTTTTCATAGTGGCTGCACAAATTTACATTGTCACTCACTAGCAGTGTACGAGCTTCCCTTTTCTCCACATCCTCTCCAGCATTTGTCATCTCTTGTCTTTTAGATAATAGCAATTCTACCAGGTGTGAGTTGATTTATTATGGCTTTGGCTTGCATTTTCCTTATAATTAGTGACGTTGAGCATCTTTTCATGTACCTGTTAGCCATCTGTATATCTTCTTTGGAAAAAATATCTGTTTAGATCCTCTATTTTTCAATCATATTTTCTTTGCTATTGAGTTGTATGAATTTTTAATAGATTTTTAATATCAACCTCTTACCAGAGATGTGATTTGCAAATATTTTCTCTCATTCAGAAGATCATCTTTTTGTTTTGTTGGTTGATTCCTCTGCTGTGCAGAAGCTTTTTACTTCAACAGAGTCTTGCATGTTTATTTTTGTAAATCTGCAGGTTTAAAGCAATTCTGGGAGCTACACCCACAGAGATATTAAAACATGAGTACTCAATTCTATTAGAATCCAAAAACATTATTAGTCAGGTTTTTTTTAGCTAATTTGTATATCTTTAGATTTTATTTTTTTATGGAAATTTCTCTTTCTTCTGAGATCAGCTATGTATTACATTTTCTCTAATTTCACATGCATTCTAAAGGTTAATACTATGAGGGTCACCCATTCATTCATTTTATGTTAGACTACGCCAGGGTGATTCTAGAATCTTTTCCAGCTCAATTCAGTAGTACAGGAAAAGAAATAGAAAGTATTAATGGTAAGTGGTAAAGAACTGACAAAGTAGGGGTGGTAGAAGGCAAAGATATGGTGGATTCCAAGAAGTAATGGCTGTTGAAATCAATAATAAGACTTCGTTTCTGCTTTGGGAGGAAAGTTCTAGAAAAAATAAGGTCACTTATGAGGACAACAAATATTGTGTGCAAAGAGAATAAAACTATTTATTGTAATCCAGGAGAGAAATTTTTAGTTGATATTCTGGAAATGTTTTATCTTATTTGTTTATATTTTTTGATGATTGAATTGAAAATTCAGATGTATTATATATTTGGAGGTGGTAAATGTGGAAGTCATTGACAATGAAGAAGTCTGTGAGCTAGATTCCAAAGTTATTAAGTAATAAGAGAAAACCAAATAATTTAAAAAATATGAATTTAAAAGAACAGGAGATTAGTATGTAAAGGAAACAGAACAATGGCCTCGGGGTTATTACTGAGGAGTACAGACTTTACCAATTCTTCCTAATGCTGTTAAGTGAGGCAGAGTAGAAGAAGAATCAGCCTTGCATCTTTGATTAAACTGTTATATTTATTTAAAAAAGATTCACATATAGTCATGTTTTGTCAGATTTCAAATTATAGCTTAGGGCATAGTTTCATGTTTTATACAACACAATCTCCTTTTTGTATCTTTGTTTTTGTTTTGTTTGTATAAATACTTGGAAACAATTCTCCAAAGCAATAATTTTCAACAGAATCCAGGAATTAACAACAATGATTGTAAAAGGGGGTGAGGCAAATTTTGTACTTTATAGTCTACCACATGGGAAAAAAAGTTCTGTATCTAAAGAAATATAGGTAGTGCAGTCAGAACAACCTAAATTGGCATCATGCTCCATGCTCACCAGCTGTGTGGATTTGAGCAAATATAATTAACCCTCAGATTCTCAGTTTACACATCCATAAACTGGGCATAATAAATAGATATTTCAGAGAGTTGTTCTGATAATTAATAGGATGATGCTTAGCAAAGTCCTTAGTACATTGTAAGTTGTCAATATGAACTTATAATTTCATAATTGTACATAATCTAAAGCAGTTCCATTATCCAATTCTTGTTGATTTAATAGAAATAAGTTAAATGTCTGTGGTGCATAAAAATGAAGTGACCTTTTACATTGCAGCAATGAGGAAAATATTAGAGTAGGAAGTAAGAGGGAGAAGTCTATAAGATACATTTCATTTTACTGCAACATAAAATATGTGCAATTCTTAAAGTGTGCAGTTCTCCATAAACTTCAGTTACCTACTGTTAAGTTAATCCTATTAAAATATTGATTACAAACACTATATTACATTCAACGTATATTCAAGTCACTGTTCCTATGCCAAGTACTTTCTTAAACACCAAGAATCACCTTCTGTGCTTCCTGCTCTTCTGTGGTTTCTCATGGTCATGTCCTTCATGTCCACTGCTCCAGCCATTAATTCTGTTCAAAATTACTTCATTTCAACTAAATTTGTGCATTTATCTCTCATACATTTCCATGGCTTTCAACATTCTGCCTTTTCACTCTTTTGTCTGAACTTCTATTCTTTCAATTACTTGAGCGAGAACATGTTACTGCTCAACACAAACTCACAAAGTTTTCCCCAAAGTCTGCACAATAAAATTTAATTCCCTGAGCCATTTTTAGCACTTCATGATCTGACCACTGCTACACTTTCCAATTTATTCCCTAAAATCACAAAGGAAATGAACGTTTTGAGGAGCATGTGTTCTGGGTATGGACTTGGTAGGGCAGTTAATGAGATCAACAGGGGCTGGTAACCCAGGGAGAACTGGAGGGACCATGAGACTGATATGTATGCAGCAATATATCTGAAAGAATAAACATTAGTGATCAGAGAAGATATTCAAATTTAAGATTTCCAAAGTTGAATGATTGCATGTCTTTTTGGGTTCAAAATGTGGCCACGGATATGAGCAATTCTCTGAGGTTAGAATACTTTGTCTCTTTTAGTTTACAAGATGAGAGAGGTTTTCACTAACTGTCCCCGATCACATGCAAATCTCTAATCCACTTCTTGTAGTAGCTGACCTATTTGATGACTTTGGCAAATGAAGTAAACGTATGTGGTGTAGTCAGCTTCTTTTCTCTTCATGAGCTACCTGACTGTGATGAGCTGCTCAAGTTATACATTTTATAGATGCAAGTTTTGCTCTGCACAGGAAGGCTACTGTTGCCTTGCACTATTTGTGATTGAAAGCATGAAGTCTGTGTTTTCCTGGGTTAATAGGAAGCTCATTGTTTTTCATATATGTAAGCTACATCCTCCAAAGTAGTACTTATAGTAATGAGTTATACTTTATTCTCATTCAGCTTATCTTTCGACTTGACTCTCAATATGTTCAGAACTGAAAGATTACTTATTAATTTAGTTATGATGTGTCTTCCAGGCAAAAAGTTAATATTTGATTGACAGTCTAGTTATATTCAATTTTAATAGTTATAGGGATATTTTATATGTCCTGAGATATAATTTTATAGTCAGCCCTTAGGTCAAATTATTAGACTTAGCATAAAATGCATTATATGGTGTGGAAAATAATATCTTGTCAGTTCTATGCTCCTTTATATAAAAAAAGAAGGTAACTATATACCCTAACTGTTAAAATTACCTACTTCACGACATCTAGATTTATATAAAAGTTTAAAAAGGAAAAATAAAAATAAAAGCCTAGGAAATTATGAGAGAGATTCTCTTATTTCTATTTTCATAATCTTAGTTCAAATACCATTATCACAAATTGAAAATAACTCCCCACAAATAAATTTCCAAATAATATGAAGGATTTCTTGAACTGTCTCAAAAATGGTGAAGTTTTACTATATCCTTTGTTGTCTAAATTATTCAAAAACTACTCTGAATAATCTTACTCAATTCTCCACAGTCTCATATTTTCAAAACAAGAAGGCAACCTCAGGAAAGAGGTAGAAGAATAGAAGTGTCTGTTTTGAGGGAGGCGTCGAGATAAATATTATAGTGTTTATGGAAAACTTTGATAAACCTACATATAAAGCAGAAATACATAGTAATAATAACCTTAGCTAAGATTTATTTATTGAGTGCTTACTATCTGTTGGCATTCTTACAAGTAGGTTAACATATTTAATTCTGAAAATACCCTATGAGGTATATATTCTTATTATCCTCATTTGGTAGATGAGGAAATCAAGGCACATAAAGTTTAAATTATTTGCACAATGTCGCATAATTAGTAAACAGTAAAACTGGGTTTCAAATCTATAAAGTCTAACTCCAAGCCTATCTTCTTGTTGCACTATTGTATTTTCCTCCTTATATTTGGGGAGCTGTGTTTACACATCCATGCCCAGCTGGGCATAAAAATAAAGACAATCACACCTGGAAGTTCTATGGCTCTCTTGGTTTTCATGCTCTTTGATGGGCAGATTTCAAAATATTCTGCAAAATATGCCAGATATTTGGGGTTATTTTGGGCTACCTCACATGTAGTCATGGATACTGTCCTCTCAGCTTCTTGGAGCTTGCTAGTTTCTTTACCTCTGTCCTAACGCCCTGCAGGAATGTGCTGCTATTTAATGGCGTTCCTCACCTTGCCCAATGCAACGGTGCTTGGTTATTATTACTCTGGAGGCACTGGCGCTTGGTGGGGAAAGCCAAAAGCCTCCTCTGTGTAGGAGCCACTGTCACCTATTTTTGTGTGAATTCAGACTCAGGAGTCCCAAAGTTCAGTTTATGTTATCAGAGTCTCATAAAGTATGCTTTCAATAGTCATTTTTAGAATAGCTTAGATTTAGAGAAATATTGTAAATATAGTGGTCTGCATATATCTCATACTCACACTGTTTTCCTACATTATTAGCATATTATAAAATAGTATCGTGTAGTTATCAGAATTGATGAACTAATATTGACACATTATTAACTGTCCATAATTTATTCAAATTTTCTTAGTTTTTTTTCTTCTTAATCTTCTTTTTCATTTCCAGATTCTATCCAGAGTAGCACATTACATTTAGTCACCATGTCTCTTTAAAGTTCTTATGGCTGTGACAGTTTGTTAGACTTTTCTAATTTTTGAAGAGACAGAAGTTTTGAGGAATACTGTAGAATGACCCTTCACTGGAATTTTTGTGATTTTTTTTCATAAGTAAACTGAAGTTATGGAATTTTAAGAGAAAAACCATAGAGGTAAATTTCCATTGTCATCACATCTTATTAGAGGTACATACTATCAACATGACTTCTCTGGTAATGTTAATTTCAATCACCTTGCTGAAGTAATATTTATCAGGTGTCTTCACTGCCCCTTGCCCCCATCCATACTTTACTCTTTGGAAGGAAGACACTATGCACTAATCACACTTATACAGTAGGAAATTATGCTTCACATCCTTGAGAGTGGAGAATTAAAATGAATGTTTCGATATTGGAGATTTGTTCCTTCTTCCCCCATTTATTTACATATTTAATCACTTTATCAGTATTAACTCCTGAATATTTGTTTTATACTTTGGGCTATAAATAAATGCTACAATGCTACTTTATTGTTTTTTGCACCAAACATTCAATCCATGGCCAATTGGAGATCTTTCAAGTGGTTCCTGTGTCCCTTTGATATTATCCCATGATTATGAATGTTTTGTTGTTGTTCCATTGTTGTTTCTGGCACTATAAGATGTTCTAGAATTATCTTCTATCAGCCATTTGTCAAAGGAAACTTGTTTCTTTGTGTTGAAGAATGGCATTAAAAATCAAGATCTGTGTGATAGATCGATTCATTGCTACTTTGGTGTTGTTGGCTCTAGGCCACCTCAGCTGACAGGGTAAGGTAATTTATGTGTACACTTTAGTATCTTGGGCGGATTGATTCTAGGAACCCCCAAGAACACCAACATCTGTGGATGCTGAAGTCCCTTCTACAAAATGACATAGAACAATGCATACCGTCAGTCTCCGCTTTGTTGATTCCCAACCTCAGACTGAAAATGCCATTCTGATCTGTGATCAGTCAAATCCACAGATAGAAAACCTGTGGATAGGGAGGGCCAACTGTATGTACAGTATAAAAATTTCTATGTGCAACCATCTGTGTCAATGTCAAGTGAACATGAGTTCATACAAATCCCTCTTACACTGATTCTTTATTTCATGGATCATTCTAGGTTCTCCTTCTTCTTATCTTTAAATTTCCACATAACAATAAAAAAATTGACTCTAATCTTTCACCATATATTTACATAATTGTTCAATTCAAATAAGCATGTACAGAGGTTTCAAAATTGTTAATTCATATCCCTGATGAGAAACAATTTTATCAACCAAAATATGGTTCCTACGTATACTTCCTTTCGCCTTAATTCTTATAAGTTCTACTCATTTCAATAAGTACTTAAGGTCAGTGCCTTGTTTACTATAACATTCTGCATTCTGTAACATTCTGGGATCCCCTTATCCTTAGATGATCCCCTTATCCTTAGATGGCACTTTTTATACATTATTTTACTTTTTGTGCTGTAAAATTTTATGTCATGTATCCACCATTACAGTTATACTCTATTATCCACCATTATACACTAAAAAACAAACAAACAACAACAACAAAACTTTTGTTTCCTATCTCCAAAACCACTGGCAACCAGTGATAATTTTACTATCTCCGTGGTTTAATCATTTCCAGAAGGTCATATAACAACAGTCACCTATTATATTAACCTTTATAGACTGACTGCTTCCACTTAGCATTTAACATTCATTCATATCTTTGCATGACTTGATAACTCATTTATTTTGTTACTGAATAGTATTCCATTGTCTGTATTGCCCACCTTTAAAACAAACAAATAAAAAAAGGTAGTTTAGCCAGGAAAATATAATTTATTCAGAAACAGCAGAGGAATTGCAATTCAGGACATGCAAATTATGGTGGATCATAGGTAACAAAGATCCAGAGAACAAAGGAGGGAAGGAGGCTTTTATAGAGGATAGGAGGAAGTTGGGAGGGGCAGTTTTTAACAAAAGTTTATTAAAAGTGGGGTTGTATGTCTTCCATTGGCTGAGTTGTTATTCTGGATAAGGAGGAAATCTTTTTATTCTTCCTGATGGGTGTGTAAAGTAAGCTGCAGTGAAAGCCTTCCCTTCGTTCATTACTTCCTGACTCCATTTTGAATAAGGCCTTTCTGTATTCATTTTCACAGGATGTACCACAGTTTATTTATCTGTTCACCTATTAAAAAAGGTCCTATTCACTTAAAGTTTTTTTTGGATATTATGAATGGAATCGCTATAAAATTTCTCATGCAGGTTTTTATGTAAACATAACTTTTTAAATCAGTTGGGTAGCTAAAAATGCTTTTGTGGGATTGGATAGTAAGACTATATTTATTTAGCTTTCCAATGCTACCAAATTGTCAATCAAAGTCACTATCCCATTTTGTAGTCTATCAGCAATAGATGAGAGTTTCTGTTCTGCTTCCCGGTCAGCATTTGATATTGTAAGTTTTTTTGTAATCATTTTAACAAATGTGTAGAGATACAATCTTACTAGTAGTTTAATTTGCAATTCTACAATGAAAATGTTGAGTATTTTTACTCATGTTTTACCATTTTTTGCATCTTCTTTGGTGGAGAGTCTATTTAGATTTTTTGCTTATTTTTTAATTCGACGGTTTGCCTTCTTATTTTGACTTTAAAACTTCTTTGTATAATTTGGATATAAATTTTTTATCAGATATGCATTCTCCACATATTTTCTCTCAGTCAGTGACATGTCTTTTCATTCTTTTACATATCTTTCAAAGACTAAAATATAAATTTTAATGAAGTCTAAATTATCAAATTTATTTCTCATATATTGTGACTTTAATGTATCTAAAAACTCATCATCAAACCCAAGATCACAAATATTTTCTCCTTTGCTTTTCTAGAAATTTTAAGTTTTGCATTTTAAATTTATCTATGTTCTATTTTGAGTTAATTTTTTAAGGATAAAGTGTATGTCTATGTTCATTTTTTTTTTAAATATGAACATCCAATTGTTCCAGCAGCATATATTGAAAATACTATTTTCACTCCATTTAATTGCCCTTACACCTTTGCAGATTCATTTGACTACATTTGTGTGGATCTGTTTTGGAATTCCCATTACAATCCATTTCTTTTCTTTCAACAATACTATGCTGTTTTTATGACTGTAACTTTACAGCAAGTCTTAATGTTAGGTAGTATCAGTCTTCCAATCATCTGTTCCTATTCCTCTACCTCCGCCTTCTCCTTCCCTCTATCTCTCTCCCCCTCTTACCCCTTTACCCTTTTCTACTCCCCCGCCCCTCCCCTTCTTCATTGTCTCCTCTCCTTCTCTCTTCCCTCTCTCTTGTCCCCCTCAACCCTTTCCCCTCTCCACCCTTCTCTTCCTCTTTCCTCTCCTCCTCCTCTTCCTCCTTCTCCTCCTCCTCTTCCTCCTCCTCCTCTTCCTCCTCCTCCTGTATTTTGTCAGCTCTTTTAGGTCTTTGGCATTTCCACATAAATTTTAAAATCAGCTTGTTGATATTTACAAATAATTTTCTGGATTTTTATTGGGATTTTGTTAAATCTATAGATCAAGTTAGGAAGATTTGACATGCGAACAATATTGACAATTCCAATTAATGAGCATCAAATACCTCTCCTTTCATTTAGTTCTTCAATATCTTCCCTTAGTGATTTTTATAAAATTTTGAACATATTTTCCTTACCTTCATTTCAGTCTCCAGTTGTGAGAACAGCAGCACAACTTGCTATAATAAAAAAGAAAGGCCTTAGGGATACATACTCTATCTTTTTTATTTCCAGGCCCTTGTTCTCAGGTTTTTCTTAATGCACACCAACTTTCTCCTACTATATGACAACTTTTTTTCTTATGCGATACAATACTTAAAGCCTTTTCCAGTCAAGGCCAGACATCCTGGTATTCTGTGATGCACACAGCTGCTTTTCCAGCAAAGTTTCCCGATATGCTTGCCTGAACTAGTGCCTTGGTACTGCTGTTGTGTCTTGGTCAATAATCTCCAAGTCACAATATCTATGACAACTATCACTAAGAAAGAACTTTATAAATGTTTATAGGATGAATTGATAAATTAATGAATGGACATTCTGAAAACTTATGGAAAAGTGATGTCACAACAGCATGAAAAGATGTTAAAAGTGGATTTGAGTCACTCACAATTTTAACTCACTGTAATTTTTTAACCAGAGCTGGTTCTGGCAGTTCTCTCACAATGTTTTATTTAAACTCATCTCTGTGCTGACTTCTCCAAGGCAAAGACCCTCCTCCCACCATTCACACTTATTACTGACTTTACAAAAAGTCTTACTCTTAATTCTCTGTCTGCCCCTCCTCCATTTTTACTACTTCACTCTTTCAAACTTTAATCCATCAGGACATATACATACTATTTTTATAAAACTAGTTTATAGTTCTTGAGAGTTATTGTTAACTATAGTCAATTCTTGTACATATATTGTTTTTCCTTAGCAGAGTTTTTTACAGACTTCTAATTCTGCATTTTCTGAGTGGGTCTAACTATAGCAGTTTTCGTGTTTAAATATACAATAAATAATTTTTCAATGAATTACCTATTCTCTTGCCAAAAGTGTAACTGCACAAAAAGTCCAGCTGCTCTGATTAAAAAGTACAAATCACTTTAGTTAGCATTATAAAAACAAAGTTGTCTTATCCTTTTTATTTTTATTGAGTTAATCTCTAAATAGTGAGTAAGACATAGTCAAGTTTTGGTTATAAAGAGAGTATTTATTTCAAGATCTTAAAAATGTAATCAGGACTAGTAGTTCATAAAAAGTTCTTTGTATACAATTTCCTTATTTTTTGTTTACTTTTAAACTCATCTCACTTCCATACAAATTACAAGCCAACGGAATACTGTTTAAATTTATACATTTGGTATTCTCCAAATTGTGGAAGGCCTGAAGCCCAAATACAAAAAATTAGAAAAGAGATATTAAGTTTGGGGGAGTTATTGCACCATGTGCAGACTTTAGAATGCAGTAGAAAGCTGGAAAAATCTTAGTAGACATAGAGAAGTATGGAGCAGCATTTGTAGTAGCTACCTCCTGATTTGGATGATCAAGGCTGATCTGTTCATCTAATAATGAATTGAGGTTGGCCACAATGCCAGACACATCTGTATTCAGCAGCATGCCAGCACTTAATATGATAACTTAATGTTGTTTGGAATGTCACCCACTTCCTTACTGTTTGGGACATTTGACAAAGTTATTTAGTTCTCTTTTATTCAGTAATCCCTTTCCCTATTGCCTCACTGTGGTGCCTGTTTTGTATTATTATTAAATACCATCAGTTGAAAAAATAGGGAAAAGTTTAATTATAAAGACCATGTTTCTCTTTGCTTATTGTAAAGCAGGGGTCAGTAAGCTATAGTCAAATCCAGCCCACCACCTGTTTTTACTATAAAATTTTATTGGAACACAGTCATGCTCACTGGTTTATGCATTGTCCATGGTTGCTTTGGCATACAGTGGCAGTTGTGGGAGAGAGCATATGGCCAATAAATATTTACTGTCTAGATTTTTTTTTTCATGTTTGCTCACCACTGATGTCAAAATTTGACCAAAACTCACATTTTACATAATGGGGAGTTAAGAACATTTTATTGTCCTAGGTTAATAACAAAAAGCCCTACTAAATATTTTCATGAGGGCACTAAGAGTAATTAATATAAAATCAATTTTATATTGTGATCAACAATAATGTTTATATTTATACTTTTAAAACTATTATTATTTTTAATCCTTTTGGTTAAACAAATAGTTTGAGAATGTTATGTAAACAATGTAAAAATCTTACTTTCTCAGTTTTTGTTTTTATGAAAAGAAGACTGTTTTGCTTAAATTTATAAACAAGGTACCATTTTGTTGTCAATTTTTTTTTTTTTTTTTGTATCTTTTATACCATGGGTTTGACAACACCATAGGCCAATGTCTCTTCTTACTGAAATAAAGTATTAACTGTTGGTGTCCAGGACAAGGTGATATTTCAAAGGGAAGTCTACTTACAGTGTTCTTTTTCATTTTAAATTCTGCATTTTATACAAAATTATAACTGATGATTTCAAGTACCAGTTTAAAACTAAGAAATAGAAATCTAGAAATGAAGAACATTCTAAATATACAGAATCTCAAAAACCAGCGAATGAAATCTTTGAGGAAAATAGTTTCTCAGCTTCTGTGAGCTGAGACTTCTATAATACCCAAACTATCTATAAAATGTCTTATATCCCTTCACTTTATATTTTAAACTCTGAATTTTTCATCTTGAGTCTTAAAGAAATTTTTTTTTTTTATTTCTACTATGGCTAGTATTTGGCTCATAACAGGGGAGACTAGAGGTCTATCCTTTAATAAGATTATACTTTCCATCTCACTTTTACTTTGACTTTACCTTCTATGACTTATTCCCATTTCTTGTTATTTCCTTTTGTTTTGTATATATTTTAAATCTTAATTCTACCACTCAGAGACATCTAGTTATTTCCTCTTTTTTTCTTCTATTTCTTTGTCTTTTCTGTTCCTTTTTAATCATATGAGGGTCATCTGTTTCTTCTCTTCTTCATATATCTGTTCTCATTGTCACATTTCATTGTGCCTGAAAGATTTTGCTTAGCTACTATACCAAACCCCCAAATTGCTCATAGCAACATTACAGGATAGATGGAAGTGTACTAAATGTTGTCCTTTCATACTTGAAACAAAAAAATTTTGACTCTGAATGGTTAGGCTTGGATCCTGAACCAGGTAATGTCATTGAGATATAGAAACTGTGTTTAGAGGAAGGTCACAGGCAGTGTTCTTTTGTCAGAAAAAAAGTACTGTTCTCATAAGAAAGTATGAAGGACAAGAGAAGAATGGTTGTCCACCACTGACTATTATTGCATAGTATTTTAATTATTGTTTTTCACATACTTTTCCTTCTTTAAACAGTTATTTCTCTAAGGATACAATATAAGGCTTGTAGAATCTTTTTTTCCAGTGCCTAGTGTAATATTAGGCATATGATAGAAAATCAACAGATTTTTTTGGTTGAGTAAATAAACACGGCATTCTCACTTGAAGATTTATTTGAGGAAAAAAAGAGTAATATAAAAATGAAAACAAAAAGCATTGTTTCATTTGCTATTTGCCATTTCACCTTTTTTTTACCTTTGCCAGTCTCTGTAACTAAGTACATTAGCTCTCCGGATTACAGTAGTGTTTTATCCATCCTGCTTAACGTAATTCAGAATCCAATGCCAGCCCATTGCTCAAAAAATAAAATATAACAATGATAGATTTCCCATGCATTTTCACTAACTCCCAACCAGAAAGGGACTATAATTTATGTGCCATCTTGGACTCATAACTCTTTCCTCCAGGACACTCAGATTTTATCAGTACTCTTGACCTTTCTCTTCTAATCTAACAGACTGGAAACTTCATCTTAACTTCCACTTGGCTGTCAATTCCAGCAGACTCTCTATTTTTGTGCTAGGTCTCTTGTCTCACAATCAACCTAGGATAACCCTATCACAAGCCGCGTTTGCTTTCTCATCTCCCTTCTTTGCCAGTTTCCTACAAATTTGTCACTTGAATAGAGACATGGTGAATGCTTGAGTACAACTATATCTGGATTTATACATAATTTTAGAGTTAGTGTTCTATAGTGAATCATTTCATGTGCTTTTCCTTCAAACAATCAAATTTCTAATGACACTACCAGTTCATATTTTTCAACAAGCCAGAATAACTTCAAAACTAATCATAATAAACACATTTGCCTCTGTAATAGCCCTTAAAGGCTACTCTACTCTGATACAAAAAAAAAATTCATTTTTTTAAATACTTAAATCAAAATAAGTGTCCAAAGAGCTCAGATAATGCAGAGCTCACAGATGACAACTGAAATACAGACCCTATATATTAATTTATCTTGGATACTATTATATTATCATTAAACCTTAACCAAATGGAATTAAAAACAAAGAGTAACTATTTAAGTCCAGATTCCGATGTGACATTTAAGTAAGTCACCTCTCCCCCTTTTCCTCTTCTATAGTTAAAACAGAATGTTTCAGAAATATATAATATTCCTAGTGGGACTTTTCATTTTGTCCCAGACTTGAGGGTGGTGGCACTCAGCTGAAAATAAGTAACACTGCATAATCCGTATCTAAGGCAAGCAATTAATAATTGGTGCCAGATACCACCTTACCAAGAAGTAGCAAAACTGCTTTCACTATTGTTAGCCATTACCTTCAATGTATATTTTAAAAAGAGGGGAGGGTTGAGGGGTAAGGAATCCTGAGTGTCGTCAGTGCCCTAGGCTGTGTGGGGAATGCAGTGTTTATACTGAGGAACAAATGAGTGATTAATGAGAGCATCACCCATGGATGGATAACTACACAAAGTGGTGGCTAGCCATGCCTACCCTTCTGGAATATCACCTTAAGCAACAGGATTTCTCATCATTCTCTATGCCTATCTCACCAGATGGAAACAGATGGTAGAGGCAAACATGGCGTAGCAGTGACTGTCTGAGGACCCAATTCTAGGTATGGCAAGATTGTGTTAGGTTCCTGTGGACACTGCAGAAAGTACCTGCCTTGAGAAGACTTGGCAATATTATGTTCAAGAGAATAGACTCCAAATGTGGACCCCCAGCAGAGATACTGAATGGGGAGTTCTGAAGAGGGTAACAGAGAAGGGTTTTAAGGTCCAACCAGGGGACTCTGCAATGGGTCATCCTAGCAAAGCCCTCCAGAATCCTCTCTACAGTACTGTATTTTTGGACATCTTCTACTGAAGAGTATTAATGGAAAGTTGCTGTTAACAAGAGAATCACCAAAAACCAATTCAAAGGGGATCACAATAGTTTTCTACCCATCTCTTTAAACAGTCCCCACCAGCAAAGGATATGAAACCAAACAGAGAGAAAGAGAAGAAAGACTAGCTTCACACTCACTTTTAGCTTAGTGCTCCCCAGGCTGTAAGTCCAGCCTGGGTTGAGTGAAGGGTCTAGCTCTGAACTGAATATGATATTTAAGTTTTACACTAACAAATATTAGTTTTAATTACTGGAAACTACTGGAAAGTAAAGACTTGACATCTGATCTAGATCTAATTCTGTGATAGGAAAGATTCAATAAAGTGCAAAGTAATGAGAAGCAAAAGTATACTTTATATGACATAGAGTAAAATGTGAAAAAGGGTCTCAAATAAAAGTTAGGAATCTAAACTGTAGTTTTGGCCCTACTCTCAAATCCTTGGGCAAGTCACTTCTCTCTGTGACTTATGAGGAAATTGGACAGAACACTTCCTACCTTACCAAGTCACTCAAACTCTGAAAATGATAAGATATATTGCCATGTATGTCGTCATGTAGCTGGCACTTAATGAAGTTACTAGCTTTATTGCTGCATAACAAATTACCACAATGTTAATAGCATAAAGCAATACTTACTTATTAGCTCACAATCCTGTAGGTTAGAACTTAGGGGTGGGTGCAGTTGAGCTTTCTGCTTAGCATCTGACAGAGGCCAAAGTTAAGGTGTCAGCCAGGCGTGGATCTTACTGGGAGGCTTCAAGGAAGAATCTTATTTAGGTTGTTGTCCAAACTTCATTCATTTTTTTGCATCTATAAGACTGAGGTCCTCATTTACTTGCTGACTGACAGCTGAAGGCCATTCACAGCTCTTAAAAGCTACCTGCATACCTTGTTATGTGTTCTCCCTCTTCAAAGCTACCTGCTACGGTTCGAATCCCATCATGCTCTGAATCTCTGAACTCTTTCCACTTCCATCAGCCAAAGAAAGTGTTCTATTTTTAAAGAGCTCACCTGACTAGGGCAGGCCCAGCAGGTTCACCCCTGTATCTTGAGATTAACTTATTGGAGACTTTCATTATATGTGTAGAAAAATTCCTTTGCAAAATTTGCTGTTTGAATAAGCAGGAGATGGGAATATTGGGGGGAGGAGGGGACACTATCTTTAAAATTTTGCTCACCACAATAAATAGGCATTTAACTTTATTTTCTAAATTATCATACCATAAAATTGACCTTTAACAAATAAGCTTTTAATGATGAAATAAATAAATGGTAAATGTGGGTAGAAACAGAAAAATGCATTCTATTTATAAATGAAATAATTAATTTATATAACTATGTATTAGCTTGCTTTTCACAGGCTCCAGATTATACAATGACTCCTGATGAGATTTGGGTAAATATCAGTGTGTGGGAGGAAATAATCAGAGAATTCAAAAATTCAAGTGTGATCACATTTCTTCAATGGAAAATGTGGAAAATTGAAGTAGATTTCCATAGTAATTTCTGCTTGTACAAAAAAAAAAAAAAAAAGACAAAAACAAAAAAAACCTCCCCACAACCACAATGAATGAACTACACAGGCACTAAATTTCAATAAATGACCTATTCTTATGCAATACTTTCACAGAAAGACTTTTTCATGAACGAACTATTAGGGATCTCAGATAGAGAGTAACTACTCTATCTAATTATAGATTATACCCTAAAGTGAGGGCTAAATAATTCAATTTTTCTAGTCACAGATATTCAATGATCATGTGTGTGCTTGTGTGAAGCATTTTACAGCTTACAAAATGCTTTTGCATACCTTACTTCTTCCTTTGCTTTACATAAAATTAATCTGTACTAGTTAACTACTCTCATCTCTTTACTTTCCAACTATTCTGTAAATTCATTAATGTCATGACTTTCTTTAAAAATATAGAAAGGCATATTTTCGGAAGCTCACATTTAATTACTTTCCAAATGATTAAATTTTCGGTGTGTCTCAGTTAAACTTGAGAGCATCTACTTCACAATCTTAGTGGGCCAACGATGGCGATTTCTTGGCTACGTTGGTGGTGTTGTTTTTTTTTTCCTGATACTTATTATTATTTTATTTTATTTTTTTTGTAAAGTTTCAGGGCACCTTTGTCCAATCAATAGTTTTTTTGTTTTGTTTTGTTTTGTTTTTTAAGTCTCCAACTGCTCGGACATGGGAACCAGGACTGGGGCGGAAGTGGGGAACGCTTACTCTGTCTCCACTTTGACACCTGCATGCATAAGGGGCGTCCAGGCACCTGCAGGGAGCCAGCAGTGTGCACAGTGCACAAAGAACAGCTTCTGCTTTTGTTCATGAACCGGATGTGTAAAGAGTGGAAGAAACCAAAATGAAACACAACTAAGAGCAGATCTGATCTTTTAAGACATTTCTGTAGACTCTAAAGAGGGTTAAAAAAAAAAAAAAAAGTATGAAGGCTAACGCCGGCAGCATGACCCTGCTTTAGGGAAGGTTCTACCCTAGACCCAAACGGAAACCTGAAGTCTGTGGAGGGAAGAGGTGCCTTGCCTCCACACCTTACGGGAGCACAAGCCAGGGCAATGTGGGATGTTGTCCATCAAAATCCACACTCTTAACAATTATTTTTTTAGCCTAACGTTTATTCTGTCAGAACATGCTTCTGTGAAGGTAAAAATCTCTTAAGCAGTCAATAAGCTTATCTCTAAAGTTTGACATCAGCAAGGATTGTTTCGTCCTCCTAATTTCTGCTTCTTTAAAAGTTTCCAGCACGCAGAACCTTTGGTATGTAGGTGGGAAACGGTTTGCATATGCTGAATTTGGAAGCACACGGAAAATCAAGATAGAAAGAAGTTTATGGAAACAGCACAAAGAAAGACGGTCTTGGTGACAGAGCACGGACCAGGGACTCTCTCTCAGATATTGTGAATAAGTAAGTCTATGTCCTTCATAATCTTTGGGTAAAAATTAATGAATTAAAGCATAGGGCCCTAATTTGTATATAGCATGCCATAGAAATGTTTAACATCAACTATTAATAGTGCTATAAAATAACTAAAAAATGAGAAAGAAAAGGATGAGAAGAGTAAAAGAGAAGGGACATAACATGGTGCTAAAAGAGTCTGCCTGGAGTACAGACAACCAAGATCCAAGCTTGTCTAGGCTACCTTCCAGATATGAGGACTTGGGCAAGTTTCACAACCTTTTTGAGAATTGATTTTCTTACCTGAAAAATAAGTTATATTTCAAATACTGTTAAGTTTCTGCTACAATTATTTTGATATAGTAAAGAAAGATAAAGGGGGCCTATTTAAATGCACAGTGACTTTTTTGACAACTTCATTCTTAGAATGCCCATTTATGCACTAGCAAGTAGAAGACAATTTTTATCATTTTATATAACCTCCATCACAATATAAGTCAACAAAATAAAATACTTATGTGTTATCCAAAACCTTCTTGACCATATAAAATATTCGATCCTTTAGATTGTTAAATATAGAATCAAATTCTAAACTTAAAATTAGTAATATGTTATTTTTAAGATGTTAAGCAAAAGGATTCCTCTGTGGACAGCAACAATAAATACTGCAAGTGTTTGGTTAAAAAGGACCACATAAAGTCACATTCTGGTTTGTCTACACTGTGCTGTGACAACTCATTCTGATCAGCTAGAGTCTGTTGTGGAAAATATGGGATTTCATCATTCCATGTTGTTCTAAATATATCTACTTCTAATCATTAAAAAAAAAGTTGAAGAATGAATGTTGGTGAGAGCTGGAAATTTTGTTCGTTCTTAAATTTTTATTAACAGACCCATCACTTGGAAAGGGACAGAGTAGGACAGGTATGAACATACATTTCTTAAACCTTCAAGTATTTGGTGAGTTTCCTGTTCTTAGAATATACTCACTTTATAAAATTTCACCTCCCTCTTCCAGTGGTTTATTTTATCACCTTAGCTTCTTGGTTTAAAGCATTCAAAGAGTATGAAGTAAAATAATACTGAGACTGAAACGTGGACTAAAAAAACAAATAGAAAAGTGTCTATTAAAAAGTAGAGCCAGGATTACAAAAAGAATCTAGAGGAACTGGTAAGCACAGCATTAAAGTTATCTTTCTATTTGAATTTGGAAAAGCTATATAAATGTTTAAAAACACTTAAGTTGACTGGTGAATACATTTCCTTTGATAATTCATTAAGTACTTCCTTTACTGTACAAAAATACTAGGCTCTAGGTAGAGTAGGAGGCAGGTGGGAAATCCAGTGAACAAATAGAATTGCAATTTTAAAAATAAATGTTGGTGTTTCTAGTGAAAAGATACATTTTAAAGTAGATTTTATATAATATAAGACAAAATCTTCCTCTTTTTTTAACTTAAAAAAACAGCTTTTATGTGGCACTAAGAATTTATTTTAGGAACAAAATATCAGAAAGAATTAACTTTTCAAAACAAGAATACAATGAATAATATTTAAAACTTGAACATCTAGCTTTTTATTAAAATTAAAACAAGTTAAGATCATGGAAAATAAGGGTGTCTTAGCCTTTGATAAGGAGAAACAAGTGATGGGAATGATAGCAAATAAATTTTATTGTAACTACTGTAGAGCTTCTATAGAATTATAGACTTTAAGTAATACAATTTGTGGTAGATCTAATGATGCCACCTCCCTTCAAATGCTCCACATGGACATTAGCTTGTCCATGTTCCAATCCTCAGAACCTGTGAACATGTACTTTACAAGGTGACTTCACAAATGTAATTTCAGTGAGGATCTTGAAATGGGGAAGTTATCTCTCATTATCTGAATTGGACTGATCCAATCACAAAGATCTCCATAGTGGGAAACAGAAGAACTAGACTTAGTAGTAGCAGATGGGAAGATGAAAGTAAGATGTTTGAGTGATGCAGGAAGGGGTTAAGAATCAGGTGGTGTCTGAGAGTTGAAAAGGTAAGGAAATGAAGCCTCCAAAGGAATGCAACCCAGCTGACATCTGGGTTGACTTCTGACCTCCAGAGCTATCAGAGAATAAGTTTGTCTTGTGTGGTAATCAAGCTTGTGGGGATTTACTGCAGCAGCAATAGGCAATGAATACCCTAATATTAATATTTCTACCACTTTTTCTTGGTGAATATTTCATAAATAAAATGCTGGCTAAAAAAAATGATCATTGTCAGGAGAGTTTTCTGGTACTTGGGAAGAGATTTGTAACTCAAATCACAATTAAAATAATCATAAACAAGTATAGTGATAGCTATCATGATCAAGCACATTCTTATATCTCAGACGCTCTTCTAATCTTTTAAATTACATTAACCTATATAATTGAATTCTCACACAATCCTGTGAGTTAAATGTTGATATCTACTTTATATAGATAAGAAAATTAGGTCCAACGAAGGAATTAAGCTGGTCAATAGGAGAGTTTTCAAATGCTGCTGCTGTATGTGTATTATCAGGGAGAAGAGTGTAAAAAAGAAATAAGCTTTTCTATCCCAGAGCAAAACAAAAAATACTTTGATTTTTGTCGATATTTGTTACTTAAGAAAAAAAGCTGGAAGGATGCTTTTCATTAATTGTAGGGTATCTTAACGATGCGTCTAAATATCTCACTGTAAAGTTCATCTGTAATGTAATGTGACATTAGAAACCAATCTACTAGGCAATTCTAATTTTTCTTCCATTATGGGTCTGTCAACAAGGGCAGTTTTATGGCATATTGATAATCCTTTATATTTACTTCACAACTGTATTTAGGTATCAGAAGATATTAGTTTACACATATGTCTGTGTTATATTACAATGGCAGCTAATTTTTAAAACATTTCTAAATTCCAGTTTCTATAATATTGTTTCAATCTTTCTATACCATTTTACCTTCAATAATTATTTATAATAGCAATAAGGTTTCAACTTCAATGTACTCAGAATGTCTCACTATTAAAAGAAAAGTAGCCCAGCAATTCCATACATATGTATAATTATTCCTTAGCGTTCAAAAGATATAAGGCAGTTTGTCTTCTTGAGAGAAGTGTTTGTTCAGGTCCTCTGCCCATTTTTTAATTGTAATATTTGTCATTGTGTTGTATGAGTTCTTCACATATTTTGGATATTAGCCCCTTATTAGAGTCGTTGATTGCAAATATATTCTCCCATTTAGTTAGCCACCTCTTTTTTGTTTTTGTTGTTGATGGTTTCTTATGCTGTGCAGAAACTTTTTAGTTTGATGCAGTTCCATTCATTTATTTTTTTTTACTTCCCTTGCCTTTGGGATCGAATTCATGAAATTCTCTCTAAATCCAAGGTCTATGAGTTTAGTGCCTATGTTTTCTTCTACACTAAGTGAAATAAGTCAGAGAGAAAAGTTGAGAAGCATATGATTTCACACATATGTGGGCTATAAAACGAAATGCAAGAAACGAACAAGACAAACAAACAAAAACTCGAAGGCACAGACAACAGTATAGTGATTACCAGAGGAAAAGAGGAAGAGGAGAGGTAGAAAAAGGTAAAGGGGGTCAAACATGGTGATAGAAGGGGATTTGACTTTGGGTGGTGAACACACAATGCAATATACAGATGATGTATTATAGAATTGTATACTTGAAACCTATATAATTTTATTAACCAATGTCACCTAATACATTAAATTAAAAAAAAAGATATAAGGCAGAGGTTATTTTAATGACGTCAAATGAGAGTTCACAACTCCTGCAATGTTTTATGACATCTCTGATTCTTATTTTCTGGAAAATATTTTTATGGCTAACCAATAATCATCCAAACTTGATACATTAATTTGATGAACACATGTATCTATAATACATGATTTTGTGTATATTGTATATATGTTATAATTCCAATTTATTATTTTTCAATATGAAATAGAACTTTTGAGCTGACTGGATACTTTTTTTTCAGCTTCTCAGAGCATTCTCTACCAGGAAGAAGGCTGGAGACAGATGGCCAATTGTTTGTTCTTCAGATGATCTTTTTTCTAGACTCCGTGTAGACAATCACTTTTCCTTAAACATGCAGTTTCCTCAGACAGATTCAGTACATTTATAGGAACACAGATTTTTTTAAACATTATGATTCTAGCCATGGTTCATCTGATTGGGCATTTGCATTTCATAAACTTTAATCAAAAACACTTGTGAGCTATTCTTTTGATAGGATACATTTCTTAGATGTTACTCTCATCATTATTGTTAATTCTTCTTAATTTGAGGGGAAACCTTTATTGTTATTCTGTAATGACAGAATTTATTAACCTATTTCAGTTTCTCTTTCTACCTCCCTTTCTACTTATTTTTGTTTTTTTTTCTTTGCCCTTTTCCCTACCTTTTCTTCTGTGACTTTCTTCTTTTCCTGGTTTTATTTCCTTCCTTCCTTCCTTTTGGCAAGGGTCCATTCTTATAAATTGAATTGTAAAACTGTTTTTATGTAATATTTGTCCAAATACCATGTCTTCTAAGTACATACTTCCACCTGAATTCCAGCAATCATAGAAACATGGGCATGGACATTTTATAACTAATTTTGTAATCTCTTTCTTTTTGTCAGACCAGA
The DNA here is from genome assembly GCA_028627145.1 of Eidolon dupreanum. Taxonomy (NCBI): domain Eukaryota; kingdom Metazoa; phylum Chordata; class Mammalia; order Chiroptera; family Pteropodidae; genus Eidolon; species Eidolon dupreanum. Next base: position 47,319,478 of record CM053515.1, on the reverse strand, counting down.
CTGCCCGTATGCTCCATAACTTCCACATAAGACATCCTCTCAGTATCAAATAAATCACTCATAAAAGAGTTTCTCTCCTTATTTCATCAGGTTAAGTTTTTTTAAATTGATTATTTAGGTACCATGGTAAGATGTTAAGGAACATATACTTGCCCAGACCATAATGTAGTCTAATGGAATTACACACTATGTTTTGTTTTATTATTTATTTAAGTATACTTGGTATACAATCTGAAATTAGTTATACTAGTTTCAGGTATATGATTCAACATTTTTATACCTCACAATGTGATCACACTACTAATTCTAGTAATCATCTGTCACCATGAAAACTCATCACAGTATTATTATTAACTATAATTCTCTTCCTTTATTGATCCATCCTCTTCCTTCTGGTAACCATCCTTTTGGTCTCTGTTTCTATGACTCTGCTTTTGTTTTGTTTTATTTGTTTGGTTTTTAGATTCCACATAAAAGTGAAACCATAGGTATTTGTCTTTCTCTGCCTGGCTTATCTCACTTACCATGATACCTTCTAGAACCAACTATCTTGTCACAAATGGCAGAATTTTATTCTATTTTATTGCTGCATAATATTCCATTGTATTTACACCACATCTTCTCTATCCATTTGTATGTCTATGGATACCTAGGTGACTTCTATATTTTGGCTATTGTAAATAATGCTGCAATGAACATAGAGGTTCATATATCTTTTTGAATTAGTGATCTTGTGTTCTTTGGGTCTTGAAACCATAAAATAACAAGTCTAAAAATAATGTCAGAGCCATAGATAAGTATAAAAAAGCAGAAAAAATATAATGCATGGGAACTGAAGACATGGTGGAGCCACTAAATGAGACCCAGATATCCAACACAAGAAAATTTTATTTTGTGGGAAAATAAATCCTTGTTATTTTAAGCCACTAGAGTTGGGTTTACTATTTCATGTAGCTTGAAATAAGCCTAAATAAAAACTTATCCATTATTTAATGGTGCATATTTATTTAGAGCTTTTTGTGTTTCTAGCATTGTTTTTTTTTTGGACAAACAGAAAGACCTACAATGTCATATCAAAATAAAACCTTTGAAATTGAAAGTCTTAAATTATTTCCTCAGGGTTGAACAATCAAGGGAACATGATTTACTTTTCATTCTTAATAAAGTTGAAAATATATCTTGATTTACTCATTTCAAAGTGCAGATAACTCTTTCTTAGGTATAGATGTCAATACGTAGTTCCCTTATTTGAGAATCAGAAAGCAGTTATTATTTTAAATTGCTAACTATAATAATATCCTTATACATATTTCTTCTTTGGGTTGTGAAATATTAAATATTAGCATTAATGAAGAAACTTTCACCTGAGATTCACTTTACACAGTGAGATATTCCCATAGCTCACAGCATATTATTGCTAAAATTGCAAAGTCTTCACACTATTCATGATTATCCAAGAATAGAATTATCTGGAGCAGTCAAAAGGATATATCTTGTATCGCCAAATTAATTATATTATGTCTTAGTAGAGATTAAAACCATTACAAATAAAATGATTATATGCTATTGCTTTTAGGATACAACCTAGTTTAAGAGATGTCAAAGTTTATTTCTTAAACTGAGTTTAGAATCAGTGAAATAAGATATTATTTAATGAAACAATAGAATCAATGAAATCAAAGAAATAAGTTAGCTCCTGCTATGTGCAAAGAAGACTCTTATACGACAGACTGGATAGATGAAGTTGAAAGCAGTATTTAAATTCAATGATATTAATAGTTCAAAATCTTGGAGAATAATAACAAATTAGAAATATTCTTAACATTGATATATATAGCTTAAACACTATTGCAAGCATTTATTAAAACTCGTGTTTG
>CM053515.1:47206032-47317101 GCA_028627145.1 Eidolon dupreanum | reverse complement strand
TTTTTTTTGCACTAGTAGGTCACCACCCACAACAAGGCTAACTAATTCCCTTCACCACCAAAGATTGGTTTTGTCTGTTTTGAAATCTATAAAAATGGAATCATATAGTACTCTTTTAAGAACACTCTTTTGCTCAATGTTTTCAATGTTTATTGATGCTGGAAAGGAAGCGGTAAAACTATCCTCATTTGAAGGCATTTTGATTACATATCTGGAAAATCTAATTGTTTTGTATACTTGATGGTTATTAAATAATCAATAATATGTAAACAAAAGTAAAATAAAACATATAAAGAATATATTGCATTTTTATATCAAAGAAATAGCTATATGTAATTTCAAGAGCTATCTATAACCTATATGAGGAAAACTATGATTTTCCAGATAAAGAAAAATTCCTGAGAAAGGAGAAATTGTAACCTGAAAAAATGAAAGACATACCATATTCTTGTGCATGGAAACTCAAGATTTTTAGCATATCATTTATCCCTAAATTAAATTAACATACACATTCCATGTAATCCTAATAAAAATACCACATTTTTTCAGCAGCTAGACAGATGATAATAAATTTTATTTTAAAAAAGAGTAGCCCTATCAGACATTAAAACATGCCCTAAATTTTATTTAATTAGAACCACTAGGGCACAAAGTTAGAAAGCCTAGTGGAACAGGAAAGAAAATTCAGAAAGAGTCTCAATTATATATACACATTTACTATATTTTAAAGTAGCACCTTAAAGCAGTTATAAAAACATTGACCCATTAAAAAAGGCATTAAATTGGATATTCATAAGAAAAATATAAAATTATATGAGAGCAATTGTACTTATCATGAACCAAGATAAATTCTCCAATGAATAAGGGTATTAAATGTAATATACAAGGTTACAATTACTAAGAAAAATATAGGTATATTTTTTTTATGACTTGAGAAAAAAGAATTTTGATAATCCTGACTGAAAAATCCAGCAGTCAATGATAGTAAAAAAATTACATTGTAAAAAAAAAAAGGAAAAAAGAACTTTTGAATGGCAAGAAACCTACAAGCAAAAGACATATACACTAGAAATATATATGTAAATAAACATATATTCACATATATTGTATATTACATAAATATATGTATGTATGTATGTATGTATTAACATTTTACTCAGTTATATACATAAGGCGTGTGTGTCTATGTATGTATATGTAGAAATATCTGTGAATAGTATTGACAATAGTTTTTATTTTTAATAACATTTCTAAAAATAAAGGTGAAAACATCAACAAAAAATTTTAATTGCTCTTATATTTATGAAAAGACACTTAACCTCATTCATTATAGAAAAATTTCGAACCTAAAATGTATATGTTTAGAAATCATTTCTCACCTATTAGTTGATAATTTTTTAAAAAAATTGACAATAACTTCTGTTGAGGAGGCTCTCATACATTGCTAGTGGGTATAAAGATGTTACAAATCCTGTGAAGAGGAATTTAGTAATACCTAGCAAAAGTGCATATGCGTTTATCTTTGCCCTAGCAATGCCACTTTTAGGAAGTTATCAGGAAGATACCTTATTAAAAATGTGAAAAGATTTATACACAAAGCTGTTCATTGCAGAAAAAATGTAGCAAAACACTATAAGTAACTCAAATGTCCATTAATTAAACTGGACCAGGTGAATCAACTCTGGTACATCCACAGAGTAGGAAGTCGTAGAAATCAATGTTGAATATTACTACATACTATTAATTAGCAATCTCCAAGCTATATTATAAAGTGTAAATAGAGGTAGAGAAATGTGTTATAGTATTCTATTATGAAAGGAAACACCTATGAAGGCAGATACATAGATGATGATAGATGATAGATGATGACAGATGAGAGAGAGAGAGAAAGAGAGAGAGAGAGAGAGAGGATAGATAGATGGATTAGATAGATAGATAGATAGATAGATAGATAGATAGATAGATAGATAGATGACAGATATATAATATAGATAGATAAACAAGTAGATAGATGATAGATATAAATGTATGATTGTATTTAAAAAATAAAAGAATGAATTAAAAAACATTTTAAAGTAGCTACCTATAGGAAGAAGGGATATCACTGGAGGATTTCTTTGATATGTTTTACTGAGATTTGACTTTGGAATCATGCAAATATATAATTTTAAGAGGACACTAAATTCTAAAAGCAATCCCTAAAAATTAAGAAGCCATGAGTTCAAATATCCATTTAATTTGTACCATAACTATCAGAGAGTAATTATTTTAAAGAACTTTAAAACATAGTAATTAATGATACATCTCTAGTATAATATGCACTGGGAACAAAAAAAAAATTAACCTATTCCTGTAATCATATTGTTGGTGGTAGTGTCAGTATTATAAAACTTTCACGTGTAATGAGGGATAAAGTAAATGTAGAACTTACAGGGTATGCTGATTATATCATTCCCAGGATCAGTGAGAATCGGGACTTATTTGAGAGGAGGAACAAGATAAAGGTGTAATATGGGGGATGTTAAGTGAAAGCAAGTCTATAATCCTGAATGTTATTTGCAAATATCACTATAAACTTGTAATGCATTTATTTCTCTCCCTACTTTGTCTATTGTAAATACTTAGAAGCAGTAACCAATTCAAGTACAATGAGTGAAGAGAAATTTTCCATTCAAATGGCTAACCTTGTAATCAGCTCTTTGTTCTGCTTCTGTAGACATGCTGCATAGGCTGAAGATCAACTGAAGATTCACCCTCCCCTTTGCTTGTTCTGTCTACATAATAGATGTATTGACTTTGCTTATTAAGCTCTATAAAAGTAAGTTTACCCCTGAGCTTGGGGCCTGGATCTTCAGAGCTCCAGCTCTTCTGGAACCGCTGGCGTAATAAACCTGAGTTCTCCAACTCTCCAAATGGTGCTTGGTTTCTCGCCAATCTGATTTCTTCAACATGAGCACCCCGCCACCAAAATCATGTTCTTATACTACTGTCTCTGAGGATCCTTGAAGAGACAGTAGAAATACACAAACTGTACTTGAACATTTGAGCATATCAGATAATAAGAAAACTAACAAAATCGCAAAAGGTCATGTTAAAAGAGTTGTGCCCACTGCAAGAGACCCCACTTACTAATAATGGGACAATTTGAACATCAATAAAGAAAATAACTGCAATGGATTGAAACACATTAACTATATTTAAGAAGCTAAATTTGGAAAGTGTTTTAGACTCTGAACAAACATTATTTTGAAATCTGGTAAGTAGAGGAAAGAAATAAGTATTTATATTTCCTATTGTTTACAAATTATGTTACTGGTAAATAAATTCTAGATGTACTATTTACTGAATTATTCCAAATAACAGATGAATAAGAAATATAGTCAGAACTAGACTATAGATATGTTCAACCTCTAATAAAATAATGGAATTTCACATTAATCAAATTCAGCAAATTGGCTTTACAAAAAGGAAGATATAATATATCTCTTGATGGAGGAACACAACACCGCAATTAAATAGTTCCCAAAACAGAAAAGAGAACTGGGAGAGGAGGAGAAGTGTGAGTAGGGGAATGGGAAAAAAGAGAAGAAAAGAGAAGGAAGGGTCTTGATTAAGCTTCTAGATGCAACAACCAAATTACAAAAAGTACAGAACACATAATGACACAGTAAATGGCATCATGGAGAGGCAATAAGACAACTCTGGATCGTGAAAATCACTATGAGTAAATGATTGATTTTTTTTTTTTTTGCAAAAATTAAATTTCTAGGGAAAAAAGAAAAGAAGAACATTGAACCTTAAATTTAAAAACTTAAGAGACCTACCAACCAAACATAATACTTATATATTTATGGACTTTAATGTAAACATTTAACTGGTTAAAATATGAAATTTATAAAACAATTAGAAGTTGTATTCCTGAATAAGTATGACATTGATGAATGATTGTTAAATTTTCAAGTTTTTTTATGATATTGTGGTTATACTTGAAAAAGAGATCTTTAAAATTTATGCTAAAATATTCTTGCATTAAGAAATACAAATTGGTAGTTACAAAATAATCATGAGTGTGTAAAGTATAGCATCAGGAATATAGTCAATAATATTGTAAAAACTATATATGGTATCAGATGAGTACTAGATTTAACAGGATGATCACTTCGTAAGCTATATAAATGTCTAATCACTGTGTTTACACCTGAAACTAATAGAATATTGTGTGTCAACTATAACTGAAGACTAAAAAAAAGTTAAAAATTTTTTAAATTAAAAAATACTGTCTGAAATTATTTGAAAATCATGTGGAAAGAAATGAGGAGAGGTATGAAAAAAACCAGACTGAAAATTAATTTTAGTTCTTGAAATTGATTGCTGGGTGGTGGGAACATAAGTGTTCATTATATTGTTTTATTTATTATTATACACATTTGAAATTTTTATAATAAAAAGTTTATAAGGAGCAACAACAAATGCTATAAAGTTGAGGAAAACACTAAAGACTACCTGTTGTATGATTCAACCTACATGTTGTTTAAAAACTGGCAAAATAAAACATTGGTGACAGTGGGTGTCTTTGGATACAGAAATGTTATGCGCATGAGGGGGCTTCTGGAGTGTGGGAGTCCTGGAGTCCCCTGATCTGCATGGCCCTCCTGCTTTGTGAAAATCCACTGAGATCTCCTTTTGTAGTCTGTGATTGTTTCTGTATTAATCTTCAACAGAAAGCTAAACTTAATTTTTAAAGAATCCTATGCTTATATTAAGAACTCAACATTGTCAAGTGAGGTGTAGAAAAAATGGAGTCCCTAAGTGCTCACATCTACAGAGAATCACAATTACACACATACAGAAAAATAGAAATGGGATAAAGACTTAGTGAGGATCGACTTCAAAGAAGTTGATTTTGTAAAAGAAAATTAGTTTTTTCTTAAGGTGAGATGAGTAATTATATTAATATAACCCAGATTATACAGATTTGAATCCTTATACAAGTAATAATTCTTACCTTGTAATAGGTCATAAACTATCTTAAGCTATATTACCATTTTTTAGTAAATAATAATATTTTTTATTAAAACTAAAAGGAACAACAACAACAAAAACAACAACTTATTTGAGCTCTCTAATTTACAAAAGAACAACTGGATATATTTCACATGGAAAGGAGAATTTACTAATCTGTAATTTTGTGTAGATCAAAAATAGAGATATAAGGGAGAAAAAGAGAAAGAGGTACATATATCTGCTTATCCTGAGAGCAGCTCTTATTTTGAAAAATTTTTTTTTAATTGTGGTAGAGTAATAACCAAAAGTTATGATATTATCTGACCTCTCAGAAGGTACGACTTAACTAAGTTGGTTTTTTTTGTAGTAATTTATGAATCCCAGAGAAACCAACACCATCAAACTTGCTTATATGGCTGTAAGAGGCTTCCTTGCTCCATGCTTCTGGGAAATTCCTACTCATTCTTCAGATCTCAGTTCAAATGTCATCTTCACTCTCTTCCTGCACTCTGCTCTTATGACCTTGAAGTCCTGGCACTTTCTGCAGTTAGAGCAGTCTTCACAAGGGTCTGAATTATCTTTAACGGGTTTGTTTCTCCTTCTCACATTAAAGCTCTATGAGAGTAAGAGTTTTGTCTTATTCTTCAGTGACAGTAGTAGAACAGAATATGAGCTTGGTCACAATTCCACAGCTCTCTAAATTTTAGTTTTGTCACATATAAATTAAATTTAATAATAATGTCCTTATAGGGTAATTATGAGGCTTATATGACATGTGAGGTGTCTAGTACAATGCATGGCATACAGCTGGCATTCAATTAACAAGGGTCAACATCTGGGGAGGCAGCCATCTCATGCTTACCACATACCTGGCACATATATACATCTGCCGAATACACGCATGAACTCTTGAAATAAATGAGCTTTGGCCGTACTGCTGGCATAGTTGGCTTTAATCTTTGGTTGGAGATTTTCCATAAAGAAGAAATGATTCTATTACTAAAAATCTGTTTAACCCAATATAGAAACAGAAATGTTTCTGAATTCTTTTACACTTGTTTTTTGTAAGTCACTTCTTTCTATTCATAAAAAGCTTGCCAATAAGCACGAGTTGTTTAGCAAACGCATGCCGTACCCCAGACTATATATTATACCAGACTACAGTATATCAAACCATTACCCCAAATTTTAAACTTTATATAATAGCATATAATTCTCTTTTCTTTTCTAACAAAAGCTTAGTTATATCTTAGGTGATCAAAAAAAGATTGTCCAGCCAAAGAAAAGCTATGTAGTAGTGCAATGTAAAGTTGTTGCACGAGAAGATAAGGTGGAATGGAGTGGTGCAATTTTTGATAATAGGGTTACAATATGTATTTCTTCTTCTAGTACCAATAGAGTCAATTTCAAATATACTGAATTTCAATATACTGAAGCTATGTGACGCCAGGAGATTCTCCACAGAACAGAATTCCTCATCTGCCTTACTTAATTTTTCTTATAGACCGATTCTCACAGGCGAGGAAGACAAAAGTACCTCTTTGATCTGCCTACTAGGCACACCCAATACGGACACAACAATAATAACAAAAAAATGAATTAAGAGGCAACTGACTAAACTAGTTATTTTTAACAACAAAACATCCATTGGACATTTCCAGAACTATGGTGTCGTTTAGAGATTTAATGTAACTTGAAATATGTATTCCAGGTACTAAAGTGAAAATAGCTATGTCCAAGGTGCCAGCTTGCAGAAAATTGGCATTTTTAAATGAAAATATATTACAATACTAGCATCTTTCTACTCTCTCTTCCCACAAATTATTTATTCAGATGCTGGTGAGTTGGATTTGCAACTACTATTACATCTTACACAGTACAAAAGAGAGAATGCCTGGTGGACTTTATTGTTTAATTACATAACACTTGATGTCAGATCTCACATAATATTCTCTTGGCTGGGGTTTTTATTGCTAAGCTTTTACAAACATTAACTGTGTGCTTTCTCTGTGCACTTAGAAATCTCTAAAGTAACATTTCTTGGATATTCTTAGGTGTCTTGATAGTACTTGTCCTGTAGACAATATTTTAGATATGACTTAGGGCATCTAAATTAAGTTTGAATCACCTTCTAGAGACAAATATGATTCTCTGAAGTGCAGTGAATACAGGTTAATTTTAAAAAAAAACTAAGGAATAAAGTAAATTTTTCACCCTTTTTCTTTAATGTTTAGTTAATGTGATGTGAATATTGTAGATGATAACAGAAGTCTCAAAACACATTGTAAGTTCACAATTTTCTGCTTCTCTTAATTATCTTTGTACGTTTTTTCTTGTTAAACTGATACTCCAACATGATGATAGAAAAGCTAGTAGTCAGCTCCTGCCAGCCATAAATCAACATTTTTTTTGGCACAATGAGTTTTCATTTATCTCTGGTATGCAGCATTTAAGGATTGATGTGTTCTAACTGTACTTTTAAGGACAGATTTTCATGTGAATACAAGCACTGGCATTTAAACAAAGAAAATCATTAATCTGAATCTAAACTCTATATTAACCATTCAGAGCTTTACTTTCCTGTTTGTCTTTTTCCTTTTCTTTCCTAAGGTCATTTTCTGCTATTTCCAAGGGCATTTTAAATTTTACCCAAGGTCTTCCGTTGCCTGTTAGACGAAGGCCTAAACGATTATTTTTCAGTAAGGAAATGAAAATTAGATGAACCTTGACATACCATTCATGGGATAATTTATATCACCAGGATTTATCTACTTTAGAAACTAAACAGTTAACCTAATCATCTCATTTTATTGCTAATTTAGAAAAGCTTTCCCCTCGTAAGTACATTCTCACTTTTCTAAATTCACTGCTTATGACCTGAGCCTTTTATCCATTGCACTATTACCAACAGCTAATCCTTCTCACTTATTGATAATTGGACAAAACTGAACAACATGCCAACTCCTGAAAACGGTATGCCCCTGAGGGTTCTATTCAGTTATTCCCCCCCAAAAAACACATTGGTTTCCAAGTTTGGTTCTTTTGTGGCATATCAATGGGAAACAAGTGAGAGATTTTCTCACTACTTAGGAATTTTGCCAATTCTAACCTGCTTATTGCACATTCTTTCTAAGAATAACATTTACAGTTTTTATGGTTCACAGATCTTTCCTTTCTTATAATTCCATGAATTGTCTGCAATTCCTGTTTATTGAAATAATTATTTTAGTGCATATATTTAAACTATAATTGTACAATAAACATTTCTTCCAGGACTTATTTTGTCAATCCAATGCAAATTCAAACGAGAGATGCCCCAGTGTCTGGGGCTCATGCAGATTTATCACAGGATTAAGCCACAGGCACTACTTTCTATCTGCTTAATTAGTTCTTGAAATTATGGAAGCCTATGATTTGATGTCACATAGAAATCAACACAATACCTTCTTAAGGGAATATTTCATTAAAATTTGAAACTGCATTACAGCATATATATGTAGGTTTAGGTAGTGTTTTCTATCTTTAAGCTTAATAAACATATTTAATGGCATTTGCTTGTGTGAAACAAGCCTTTGGGGCATATGTTAGAAAGCAAGGACAAAGACTTTGGCAACTGAATTATTATAGAATGAAATTCAATGCTTTCACCAGGGTAGCATTCAGAGATGCTCACAGAGGGTACAATGCAGTTCACACATTCAGGGCCTGAATTTATGCCCTTCCCAATTCAATGGGGAGTGTTAGTTGCCTTTCAGTACCTCCACACAGTGTGGAGAAAGGAGAGACCAAGAACGGACACGCATACCTCTCTGCTTTGGTCCTCCCTCAAATCGCCCTTTCAATTTTTCACCCTAACATGACCATGTTTTCTGACAGGCTTTAACATACTTCACATGTTGATTTCCCTAGAAGTCTGATATTAAAACACAGATGGGAAGCCATGCATTTTATTAAATTTGAGCACTTATGTTTAGAAGAATTGGGAAAGTGGCCAATACACGAATTCAAATGACACTCAAAGTTAGAAAATTGGCCATTTAAAGATGTTAACTGACTCAAGACTCAGGAAGGAAATGAAATGTAAAAAATAAAATAAAAAAAAAAAATGACAGGCACACAAGGGAAATGGTAGTATTAAAGTTAAGACTCTGTTGCTCCTTTAAAAAAGTATTTAAACACCTCTCCAAATTGATTTTTTTAAATCCCCAAAATAAAACTTATCCTAACTTAGATGTACATAAGTTTCAGATTGTTTACACTTTTCACTTGAGAGTTGCCTTATTGACTATTAGCACAGACATGAATATATTCACTCATTGACTCATTTACTCATCCACTAAATACAGGTATTTTTATGGAAAACATTCCTTTTCACATGATGTAGCAAAGCCATGGAGTATTTCAATCAATGAGAGACTCTAGTAGTGTCAGGGTGACACCTCTCTCAGAAAGACACACCTCACATGTCAGGAGCTCCACCAAGACCAGGGCATCGTTGGATCTCCAGCATTTGTCCCTGGGTTCTTCCGGAAAAGCAAGTCCTAATGCCTACAGCATCCATCGTATGTAATAAACTAACTTCTCTCCAAGCCCCTCAGATCATATTAATTATGTGCCTTGGGAGACATGAAAAATGACATAAGATTATGCTTTGTGACCCACAGTTAAGATGAGGAACCCCAGTCGAGAAAGGACACAAGTTCCAATGTGTTAAATGTCCAAATGGGGCTTTGTAACTTAATTTTAGGGATAACAGCTAGACGAATAACAAAAAAAGTGAGTGTTTTGGTTTTGGTTAATTGGTTTATTTATTAGAAATAATTAAACACTATTGCTTTCCTATGCGGTTATTCTGCATTTTATTTTCTGGGCCCTGCCTCTCTCTAGCCAGATCCGCATTCCACATTTGTCTCCCTTGCTTTGCACTAGAAGGCAAGCTTTCATGGACTGACTGCTCTCTGGCTCTCAGTAGGGTCCTGCCAGTTGGTGGCACCAGCTGGACTGGAGGGTTAGAGGACAAAGAGGTTGGGGGAGGCTTCCTTCCACCTTGAGCCAGGCCCCTGGTTTTGGTAGGAGCAGTCTTCTTCACCATGTGAGCCTCTTTCCAGCCCCTGAGGGGAGATAACAGATGAAAGGCAGTAAATCCACACACTGAGTCCCTGAGTACCCACCTACACCTCTTAAACTCTCCTCACCTCAATCATATGTCTCTATGGAATCCTGCTGGTTCAAATAAGCAGCAATAGAATACTAAATGCTCATGTTTGTGAGACTTGTGCATCACTTAACAGTCAAATTTTAATTTATTTGGGAGAAAGTACGCTTTAGATAGGTCTGGAGAGAATAGTTCTTTCTTGATTCTAAGATATACCGAATTATTGTGCCATTTGCCTAAACACATTATTAAAAGATTAAATTTTTTGGTGTTTCTTAATTACACAGGAAGTTATTTCCATTTCCTATTCCACGTAACAGAGTGTTTTAAACTGAACGTTTCATTGACTGGTGATGTTCTAACGTTTCCTCTAGACTGGATTTTCAGGCTGCTCTTCCATTCTTCATGACAGATCCCACTTGTTTGCATCTTATATGAAGAACTTGTACATTTCAGGCCTTTTTCAGCCAGATTCTCCTTTGGGGCTGCACCCTGGCATTACTCTTCTAATTTTCATCATGTTAACATTATTGACATGCTATAGCTAAATAATCACTTCAATGGAAAATGAGAAGATAATAATCACTGGTTTACATATTTTACTATTAGTTAAACATCAAATTTGAAAAAGACATTATACAAATAAAGTCCTTCTTAAGGTTATTTTCCTCTTATTTATTCCAATAAATAAATATAGTGACTAACACAAAGATAATTTCTAAGAATAATGAAAGATGCTTATTGCTTACTTTTTTCTGAGGTCGTAAATTTTAGTTTTGAGGATTCCATAGCATATAATCTTTCAACGTTTGCACTTTTTTTATGTTCAACTCAATTTATCTCAACAAAATAGTATGTTTCAAGGCCTGGATTAAAGTTCACGTGGAATCTCAGAAAGTCTGCCAATTCACTTGTGTTGTCTTTTCACTGAAATATTTTGAAATATTTATGAAATGTTTTTGAAATATTTTTAAATATTGTTATCTGTTTCTCAACGTGCCTTAAATTCTTACAGTCGACAATGAGCTTTCATTGGTAAACCACATTTCTTTACAATTCACATATAAAGTAACTACTAGTGTCACTGGGCAGCCAATTGAAATAACCATCAACACATAAGTTGTAAGTCATATTGTCCCAAAATACACATAATAAAACCATATCTTTCATTACTCTGGTGTAGATGACAATGTATGAAATCTTTGTAATTTTATTTCGAGTAGGGTTTTGCTCAACTGTAGGAAGCCTAGAACCAAAGCTGGGGAAAATAGATCCCAATACTGTTATTTTCAGTAGTTTCCAAAGCATTTTTTCCTGATTAAATTAAATTTAGGGAAAAAATAACAATGACAGAATCTTAGAAATAGGACAAAAAATTTATAGTAACTGAGTTCTTTAATTTTCCTCATTAACAACTGTAGTTGAAGGCAGAGCAAGGGATCTAGTAATCAAAGAACGTTTATAGCCAACTTACTCAGTTTACTTACTGGACAACAAAGCTGTCTGTTTGAAATGTTATGAGTGATTGTGTCAAAGAATAAATTATATTTGATAAAAGAGAGAGGTGTGCATGGCACCTAACATGAGTGGATGTGACTCAGATGTAGGGTGAAGAGAGATCTATTCCATCTGAATAGTGATCATAAACCCCACTCCACACCGCAACCTCTGCCAAACTAGTTCCAGGAGGAAAGGGTTAAAGAAGTAATACTCTTTAAACGAGGTTGTAGGACTCCTATTAAAAATGGCAGTACTATAAATGTTCTAGTATTGTCAGGAATGTTCTGTTGGATGACACTATGCTGTGATTTGTACACACCGCGGACCAGAGTTGATGGGTGAATGAAATGATCCATAACCCTCTCTGACACATTTAAAGCAGTTCAGCTGCACACAGAGAACAGTCCATCATTTGCACCCTTCTGTGAAAGCTGGCTTTACCAAGTGTTTCAATGAAATATGTGCAACTTCCCATTTAAATTAGTACCACATGAACCATGAAGAGCACCACAGGTATCTGTTGTACTACCAGCCTAATGCAAAAGTGGCCTGTCTTGTAATGCTCTAACGGGAAAGACATACAACCGTTCATCTGTAACATATTAAAACCAGAAGAAATAAATTACTCCATAGATGAAGAATTATTGCTTGTGAAGAAAATGTGCAAAGGTAGTCCTAAAAAGCAGCTTTTACTAAAAAATTATCGCAACAGCATTTGAATTCTTAATGCATATTAAACTGAGAACTCGTAACCATAAATCATGGTTTTTAAATGGAGGAAATCGGGTTAAAACTTTGAGCAGAGATTTGTTTCACATCTTCACCACGGTTTTAGCCTTGGCATTGATAGGAGACTGCCTGCGTTATGCCAAGAGCCGTGAATCAGAGTGATTGTAACGAAAGCAACAACAAAAAAGAGTAGGTGCTTGTTGTTTTAACGCCTATTTCATAGCATAGCATAATCTAAGGGAGGTTAACTACAATGTGTCAACAAAGCAAGATCTCTCTCTGTTATGAAAAAGAGTACTATTCAAGTAAGACTCTGAAGAATGAAAACCATCTTTGCTGAAATATGTCTGAGCTAACTGCAAAGACATAGTAAGAACCATAAAAACCATCCCAGTGTATACAATATGCATTTCAAAGAAACATAAATGGCTGCAATTCAGTTTAACTACTTTCCCAGTAACTTTAAATCCTTATGCAAAAAGATTAATAACAGAATCATTTGTAGTGTTATGACAATAGATAGGCACTTTGCTAAGTGTTTCACACACATTATCTCTCATAATCTTCACAATCGTCCTCTTAAGGTGATGATTTTACTGTCACCATTTTCCAGATCAGGAAATTAGGCCCAGGGAAGTGAGGCAACAAGTTCAAAGTCACCCAGGTGAATCCTGGAGTCAAAACTTGGCAGAGTGTTGTCTGGATTTGGATCACATTCATAAAAATCTTCTCATTCAGATCTCATAACAAGCCTGCAATGCAGATTGGACAGTTATCATAAGTTTGTTTTACAAATGGGAAACCCCAGTTTCAGAAGTGTTAAGTGGCCTACTCAAGCTCAGAAGGAGAGAGTGACAGAGTCAAAATCGAGACTTGAGGCCCTTGCTTCAGTCTTAATATCACAGAGCCACTGCAGTAGTAGGAGGCCTGGCAAACACACCTAAACTTGTTTAGCTGCTGCTCACTCCATTCTCCTCCTCAGAGCAAATTTGTCCCATTTCACTTTCAATTAATAAAGGATGCATGAAGAAATATTTTAAAAGAATTGATAAAGTGGCTTAATAAAATTAAACATTGTTTCTGAGAAAATGTTTTTTCCATTGTATCTAATATGTATAATAGAAAACAACTATACATAAGGAATAAATAAAAAATATCTTTTCCAATCACATATAAAATTTTTTCTTAACAACTATTGTTTTAAGGCATTCTTGATGTTTCCATATTTAAGATGGGCCTTCATATTCCACCACTGATTGAATTTTTGTGGAACATAGCGTACACAAATAGGTTGAATGCTGAGCCATTTAAGAATTTACTGAGTAGCTTTTTTAATGGCTATAAGTCCATGATGAAAAATTTTCTCCAATAATATTACCACTGTAAAAAGTGCACAGTATATTTATTTCTATGTTAAAACAATGTTAAACATTTTTTTTCTTTATGGTCAATTCACATCGCCCAAGTTAAAACTGTGCTGCTGATGTTAAATCCACTGCCTATTTGTGCAATTGCTTTCTTCAACTACACCACCTGAGGTAGCATTTGTGGCTCTGTGGACACTCACTTCTGAGAGAAATGTAATTGTAATCAATAATTCATCAAAACTGCCAATCTTAAGTTGATGTCACATATTACATAAATTTCTGTCACAAGGTATTGGAAGAACCTTTCGGAAGCCATAGCATATATCTGAATGGAATCTAAGTAATCAAAATAATGGAAAAATCATCTACAACACTAGTCATTTCCCAAAAGCTGCAAAATTAGGAGTTCCAGACATTGGGGTGGGAAACCCTGAAGGCAATTCTACTTTTAAATAAATAAAAATAATTTATTTTTAAACTAGAAAAGCAAAGAGAAGCACATTAACTGCAAAAATTAGGAAGAAGATGGTGGGACACCCCACAGGACACGGGAAACTTCTGGACCACAAAAAAGGAGGAATTGAGAAGCGTTTAATGAAGGAATCTCTTCCATGGAGAGGGCAGGGTTAACAAATAGGCGATAAGGGATTACTGTGGACTAGCAATGACAGGACCTGCTACTGTCAATATTAAACTTACTTAAAATGATAATCCAGGAATGACACAGAGAACAACCTTTCTTTTAAACAAATTATTTAATTAACTGGAACAGCATGGTATTTCCTGCTCATGCCAACTAATTGTTTCTCTTCTATCTGTTTCCTCATTACTCTGTTTACATTACCAGGCTAGCAATTGCCAACTTGATAGGCTGTTTTAAAAGTACCCACTGCCTCCATTTCTAGATTGTGTGTTTTTAAAGAGATTGCTTCATTCCCAGGGCTAGAACTGAATCACATATTGAATGGATGTCACTTCGATTTGGATATCAACGCATGTTCAACAGTATGAACACACACACACGTGTGTATATGTGGTGTGTGTGAGTGCGTGTAAAAGCACAAAGAAGCAGAATGGCATTATACATTTAAAACTCTAACTCCCAGGCTTCTATCTCAGGGGGAGAAGCACAGTTGTGAAAAGTATGAGAAAGTTGATAAAAATGAAAACTCAAATTATATATTTAAACCTAACACTATAATACACCAGTTTTACTTTGATGCTTTGATCACTTTTCTGTTTCTTTGCTTTGGGTCTAGGCACACCCGCAGCATCCCATTTTCTTCCCAGTTCCAAATATCTCAGCCAGTTACTACAAAATAATTGTCAAACGGTTTCTTACCCCTATGTTGGTTATTCATGTATCTTAGTTCCCTCCTGCTCCCTTCTCAATTACACTGCCCACACCTCATTAGCTTCCTAGATCTTCTCCCAGTGTGATCCACCGAGAGCCACAGGACTCCTCGGTTTTCATTCTCCGATATCTCTGCTCCTCTCCTAAGCTCTTTCTCTGATTAAATTTCTTGGCAACTCTAGCTGAGGATTTACACTTCAGCTAGTTTCTCTCTGGTTTGGGTTTCTCATGCTCTCATTCACCCAGTACCTGCTGCTCTTATTTTCCCCCATCCTCTGTCCTGGGGTTCATCCTTCCTATGTAATTTTGCCAGTTGTGTCAAAACAAAATTTCCTATGATGCAGTATATTCAATTCTATTTCACTCATGTCTTTGTCCACTTTCTCTTCTCTACAGACTTTCATCCTCACTTCTATTTATGTTAACTCCGTTATTCTCATTGATTAAAACACTCTTTTTATCATGTTTGACTTATATTTATCCAGGAGTGTTCCTTTATTTCTATGAAGACCGCATCTTTCCTTCTGTCCAGTTGTGGCCATTTCTGGTACCTCTCTAGGTATTTACTGATAGTTTTTTTTTTTTTTTTTTGGTCCTGTCATTGTCTTTTATCTGTTGAAGTTCTCCAAGTAAATTTTCCTCTTCATTATAAACATATTTTATTGATGTATGGAACAGAGATTGTAGATTAAAGTTCTCCTTTCATTGGGTTTTAAACTGATTACATCACTTTTGTCCCCAGGAATTTTTTAAAAGCATAATGCATAATTTATTTTGTTATGTTGGTGACAGGGAGACAGCTGCACTGCTATAGCTGATGTGAGAAAGTTTTAGTACCTTTTTTTCCTGAAATAATGAGGTCTAAAAGAGGTGAAGAATGAAGAGAAAAGAAATATCTCTTAACTTATATTTGGGAAACTTCTTATACCCCCAGTGATAGATTAATTATATGCCTGTCAGTGTCGTATGTATTGTGTATATGTAACATAACTACATCATATTTTATAACAAAATCTATTACCTAAAATATGTTTTTTAAATCTTCTGAGGCTTTTGATATCATGGTTCGCTTTGGCAGAGTCAGCATCAGTGGTGCTGAGAAAGAACTCACTTGTCCTCTGCAAACTCTCCACTTTTCTGCCAATTTTTGATATCCCATTTTCTGTCTTATTTTGTTTGTGGTAAATTATCACTTTGGCAATATGCCCTTCAAATAGACTTCACTGATACAAAAATTTTTCTGATCTGGCCAGCAGGAAAAAAAAGACGTATAATTCATCCCAACAATGATATCATGGGAATTAGTGAGGGGCATGGTTAAAATAATGAGATAGTCTTAACTCCCAAGCCAATACATATTCAGTAGCTTTTGCAGTTTTCATCCCAAATTGTTTAAAAATTAGTAATGATTTCTTTAAATGCACTGTGCTCACTCATGAGGTAATTTATACTAGGAACCCAAATAACACTCAATTGAAATGGGATTCAGTGTAAGCTCATTTGGTCTGAAGAGCATAATTCTCATATAGGAAATCTCATCTCAGTGATGGGTGAAGTTATTTTAGCAGTATACCTAATATGGTGGTATACACTTGGGCACTCCACAAAATTTTACTAAGGAGAATCATTTAGAACAGTCTTTAAAAACTGAGGATATGGGAAATATTGCCAATATCAAGGATTTTAAGTACCGGAACAAAATGTTTTCAAATAGTAGAAGCATACTGAGTTGCTTGTATAAAATAGCCAAACAGTACTGTCACTTGCCTTTATAATTACCATGTAGAAACATGAATTATCAGGTATGGCATGCTGACAACCAGTAAAATGTTCAGATATACTAGATCAACAAAGGTGAGACACAATCTAAATCTTTCCGTTCAAAATTGGCATTTCAAACAAAATGTTTTTGTTGTTTCTGATTACCCTTCCCCAAAAAAGGAAGAAGAAGAAGAAGAAGAAGAAGAAGAAGAAGAAGAAGAAGAAGAAGAAGAAGAAGAAGAAGAAGAAGAAGAAGAAGAGGAGAAGGAGGAAAAGAAAAAGATAAACATTCAATGAAACTTTGGGGACTAAATTGCAGGCTAAAAATTACATAAGCTGAATTCTGTTTCCAATTTTGGAACTAATGTACTGAAAAGCAATCCAAGTAAAAGGACAATAGTAGATTGGATTGACTATTCAAATATAAAATGCATTTGTAGCTCTA
Source organism: Eidolon dupreanum (assembly GCA_028627145.1). Lineage (NCBI taxonomy): Eukaryota > Metazoa > Chordata > Mammalia > Chiroptera > Pteropodidae > Eidolon > Eidolon dupreanum. The sequence continues at coordinate 47,299,786 of CM053515.1, read as the reverse complement.
TCTTTCAAAATATCTATGTACATCTAACTCTACTTCTATATGTACTTTTCTATATCTCTATACATTAGCTATACCTATATATGTCTCCATAAATTATTAGACACTAAACAAAGAACATCAATATCTGGATTTAAAATATTTTTAGCATTTGAGTTGTGACATTCTAACTCTAATTTAGAAAAAGGAGAATTACAAGAAGTTAAAATTCTAGGATATTTCAAGTAGATAGGAAGCTGGTATGTAAGATTTTGATACCAAATGTGTTCACTGGAAAGAGAAAGCCAGTTTTAGATTAAGAATTTACTTCAGTTGACCACAGACACACAAACACTCACACATGTACACACATCACACATTCAATTTTTTCATTGTTGTCAAATAAAAATCTCCAGTTGACAACCGGTCAAAGATGTAACAGGTTATGTGTTTGTTTGTTTGTTTTTTTCTTGCCAAATTATCTATGTAATTTAATTTACTAGAAGCCCTAAACAAATCCAGTGAGAAATAAATATGTCTTCCCTGTATTGTATAATTCAAGAAGCTGCTAGAAATGAGTACATAGGACAGGATTTATAAGAAGCAATTTAGAAGCATAATTGAAATGAAGTTGAAATTTGCTCAACGGGGATGCTATTGGTTGTTTTCTTTCTAGGAGGTTTTTCTTTTTTTAACATGATTTTAATCATCATATCTCTATACAGTGATGAAAGAGAACACAAGAACAAAGTCATGAAGGAAATCTTCTTGATTTCTGATCAATATTATGTGTCAGTAAGCACTCTTCTGTGTGAGACAGCACTCATCCGCCACTCTGGAAACCCTTTTTACCTTTCTATTGCATATAGTATTTAGAGACATAACATCATAACATTTGGGATTATGAACACAGAATACAGTAAACTTCATTTTTCCAAATAAGCATTTCTTGTAACTTCATTGTATTATAAAACAAGAAATCAAAGACCAATATAACAATATTTCCTATAAATTTCAAAACTAACCATTTTCAAATTCTTTGATTATCATTTTTAGAATATGGAGATTTTAGCTTTTAGCTTCCATATTTGAATTACTAAAATTAATTTATTCATTTGAACAACAGGTATTGTGCTTGGCACTAGGAATATAGTAGTGAATAACAGACATATGATTTAGCTGTCGCCTACAATGTAAAAGAGAATACAATCAACAAACAGTTATATAATTAAAGATGTTATATAAATTTGTAATAAAGACAGCAGAAAAGATACAATACATGTAAGGAGGTATTAACAGGGAGAGCTGACTTAGTTTGGGTTTTAGAGAAGGCTTCCCTGAGGATGTGCCAATTACATTAAAATCTGAATGATTAATAAGAATGTGCAGTGAAAAGAATGGGAAAAAGTTACATAATTCTGTGCCTTGGAAACTATAACTCAGAATTTCTGTATTTTTTTTTCCTCTGAGGATTGGAAAATCTTTGATGGGTTTTACACAATGAAAAAGATTATCATGGTTTAAAAATATTATAATTTCCATGCATATAATAAATTGAAGGGTCTAGAATTGTACTGTCTGATGTGGTGTTCACTCTTGATGTGAGGTTGCTAAGTACATAAAAACAGAATATTAATTATGTCGAGATATAAATATAAAGTATACACTAGGTATTAAATACTATAAAAAAGAAAAATATAAAATATATCAATTTTATAGTGGTTACATATTGAAATAACATTTGGAATACATTGGATTAAATAAAATATATTAATAAAAATAATTTCACCTGTTTTTATTGAATTTTCTACATAGACAATAATGTCATCTGTAAATAGTTTTATCTTTTTCTTCTTATTCTGTATATATTTTATTTTATTTTTTTATCTCAGTGTATTAGCTAAAAATTCTAGTATGATGTTTAAAAGCAGTGGTGAGAAGCAACATTCTTGCTTCGTTCCTGATCTTAGGGGAAATTTTCTAGTTTCTGACCATTAAGTATGATGTTTGCTGTAGGTTTTTTATAGAGTTCTTTATCAAGTTAAGAAAGTTCTCTATTCCCAGTTTGCTGAGAGATTTTATCAAGAGTAAGTGTTAGATTTTGTCAAATGCTTTTTCTGCATCTATTGATATGGTCATATGAATTTTTATCTTTAGCCTGTTGAAGTGATAGGTTATGCTAATCGATTTTTGAAGGTTAAACCAGCCTTGTATTTCTGGGATAAATTCCTCTTTGTTGTACGTTTACTACTTTTTAGGTATTGTTGGATTTGAATTGCTAATATTTTATTGAGAATTTCTGCGTCTGTGTTCATGAGAGTTACTAATCTCTAGTTTTCTTTCCTTATAATGTCTTTAATTTGGATATTGTGGTAATGCTGACCTCACAGAGTTAGGAAATAGTCCTTCTGATTATAGAAAGAGATTGTAGAGAATTGTGTAATAAATTTTCTTAAATATTTGGTAGAATTTGCCAGTGAACACATCTGAGTCTGGTGCTTTCACTTTTAGAAGGTTATTGATTACTAATTCAATTGTTAGAACAACGATAGGCTATTTGGTTTTTCTATTTCTTGTGTGAATTTTGGCAGATTGTCTTTCAAGCAATTTTTCCATTTCATCCCAGTTATCAAAATTGCAGGTGTAAATTTTTCATAGAATTTCTTTATTATCTTTTTATGTACATTAGATGGGTAGTGATGACATTTCATTTTTGATATTAGTAATTTGTGTCTTTTCTCTGTTTTTGTTTTGTTTTGTTTTTGTTTTTTTAGCTTGGCTAGAGGCTTATTGATTTTATAATCTTTTCAAAAAATTAGTTTTTAGTTTTGTTGATTTTCTCTATTGATTTTCTGTTTTCAATTTCATTGATTTCTGCTCTTATTTGTATTATTTATTTTCTTCTGTTTATTTAGTATTTAATTTGCTCTTCTTTTTTTAGTTTCCTGAATCAGAAGCTTAAATTGTTGATTTTAGATTTTTCCTTTTTAATATATTTTTCAATGTTATAAAATTTCCTCAAAGTACTACTTTTATTATATCCCACCAATATTGAAAATTTGCATTTTAAAAACAAAGTTTTGTAGTGTCATAGAAAACCAAGATCCAAAATATGTTGTCTATAAGGAGATCAACTATAAATTCAAAGATACAAATAGATTGAACCAAAGAATGAAAATGCTATATCAAATGTGTATGTTTCTTAATGGCTGCTGTAACAAATTACAAAAAAAAAAATGTTAGCTTAACACAACGTAAATCTATTTTCACACATTCCTGGAAGTTGGATGTCTGAAAGAGTTTCACCGAGCCAAAATCAAGGTGTTAGAAAGGCTATGCTCCCAATGGAAACAGTACAGTAGAATTTATTCTTCACCTCTTCTATCTTCTGGTGGTCATTGACTTTTTTTTTTTTTTTTTTGACTTTTGGTCACATAACTCCTGGTTCTGCCTCTGTGGTCACATTGTCTTCCATCTCTTCTGTGTGTGTCAAGTCTTCCTCTGTCTCTCTCTTCTAAGAAGAATTGTGACTGGATTTAGATCTCTAGAATAATCTTCTTATGCCATGTCCCTTAACTTAATCATATCTGCAAAGACCATTCTTCTACTATGGTAAAATTTATATCTTTTAAAGATCATGTCCTGATATATTTGAGTGACCATTATTCTGTATATTAATTCATGTAATTAGCATCCATAAGAAAGTTTGTGTGACTATACTAATATCAGACAACTCAGACTTTAAAATAAATGTTAATGAAAGCAATAAGATTCATTTTATAATGATAAGAGGGTCAATACATAAGGAAGATATAATTACAAATGTATATGCACTTTACTACACAGCTTCAAATTATGTGAGGCAAAATCTGACAGGAAAAGAAAAGAGAGAGAGGGATAGAAGACTGAAATAAAAGATATCAGGGAAAAAGTTGACATTACAAATATAAAAAAATAGAGGGGATGACATAAACAACTATGTTAATAAATTTTATATTAAATAGAATGAACAAATTCCTAGAAAGAAACTACTGAAAATTACTCAAGAAGAAATAGACAATTTAAATAAATTTATTAATAATGATATTAATAATGATAATGTGCTTATGAATAAAGAAAAATTAGTAACATATTTATAAACTCTTCAAAAAAATAGAAGAGGAATGAACACATTCCAACTCATTTAATGAGGCCATAATTTCCTGATACCAAAATCAGACACAGGTATCACACAAGAAGAAAATTACAGGCCTCTTATGAATATAGATGTAAAGATCTTCGGCCAATACTAGCAAACAGAATCCAGCAACATTTAAAGAGGAATATAGACTACATCCATATAGGATTTATCTTAGGAAAGAAAGATTGGTTTAACATCCAAAAATCAATTAATGTTTATAGAAATTAATCACATTAGATAAGGGATAAAGAATCTTGAGTCCTAAATTGGCCAGAAGATAAGTTCTTTCAGTAGATTTTACCTCTTACCCACTGCACTACTGTACTAGAACAAGGCCTGGCACATACTTGGTGCAAAAATAGTTGAATGAATGAATAAATGACAAGCACTGTGCTAAAAATACTATCTATTTAACCATCTAAACAGTCATATCAGGTAAATATTACTGTACTCATATTACAGCAAGGAATCAAAATACCAGCTAGTTTGTCACAGTCTATACCTGTGAAATAGTAAGAAAAAATTTATATGTCTACATCTGTACAAAAATGTGACAATAGTGCAATTAACCCATGAGGGTGAACTCTGGGTATTCAAAAGTGATGGGACTAAGATATTCCATAGGGTTATAAAAGCATATCAATAGGGTAAATTATAATAATAATAGCAATTATTATAATTATTATTTTACCAGGATCATATAACAAGCAAAAATTACAATCTTTAAACAAAGATTGGAACATCCAAGTTTTTATCAGTCACATGGTATACATTGTGAAAAGTCATTTTACTTTTCCAGCATCCATAGTAGATTTTTCTTTTTCTTGGATTCTATCGTGTTCATTTTTATTCACACTTTGGATTAGAAATCTAATTTGAGGTTTCTTTTAGAAGAGCTATGATATTGGATCTTCAAATTAGAAAAGAAAAACTATTATTTTACTATGTTTGGAACATGTATATTAGCCATCAGTACTATTCTAGTATTTATTCATTCATTCATTCATTCATTCATTAAAAAAGTAAAGAGGAAAATATTATCGAAAGCTTGTTAAATGTCAAGTATTTGCTGTGTATTGTGTATGTAAATGGTATATAAGACATATTCCAGAACATCAAGTAACTCACAGTCTAAGGGTTGTTTGGAAAAGGGGGTAGTCTCAGAAAACACTTGAGTTTCTAAATATAATAGAACCTAGAGAGTTTGTAGCCTCTCCCTGAAACCAACATCTCATTGTATTAGTTCCCTGGCAGGTGATCCATGTAAAAAAATAGTTTTCATATTTTTTTCTTCACAAAAGGAGTAGGATTTAGGGTAGAGTAGCCTCTTTGAGCTTCAACATAGTTTTCTCCTGTGATCATTACTTTACTGTTAAAGAGACACATACTTTCATTGTCAATCTATTGTTTAGCTTTAAGTTATTTTGAATGAAGTTATCTCATTTCTCTCTTTTTTCTCCCTTGTATTTTCTTTGATGGCTTTCTCATTGTAAAATAAAGCTCTTGCCTGGTACTCAGATGATAATTATTTTAACTAATTCATGAAGATAATATTCATTTGCTATTACATGACAGAAATTGACCCCAATAGTTTAGGAAATGTTCGCTACATTAAAAACAAAGAAGCAAACAAACAAAAAAAAACAATGCATTAAAGCTATCAAATCTTTAAAAATATGTTCTAAAATTTAAAAGTTAAATACATTTTAGGTTATATTTTAAAACAATGGTTAGAAAGTGTTTCATGTCACAAATCATTAATGCATGTATTATTTTATTAATTTATCATATGTAAATATTCAAATTGTACAAAATCACCATAAACCTATGTACTCCATCTGTTTTTTAATGGGAATAAAAGTCATATCCATTTCAAGTTGTTCAATACATACAAAATAAAATACATCAAAGCATATTTTGCCATAAAGACTACTCTAATTCAATTAAAAAAGGCAATGTTGTAATAATATTCATTGAACATATGTAGGTTATTGACATCTATTGGAGAACTAAATTAAAGGCAGTCAGCCTTAAAGGGTAAATAGATCTTAATGATTGTCATATGGGATAAATGGTGTGTCTTTATCGATAACATTTTCTCTTCCAAGATAAAGGCAACGCATAAAATGATTTTAAAAGTATTAGAAAAAAAAGATATAGTGTATCTAATGGACATAATTTGTTTCATATTCTAATTGGTTAAATACCATCCTAAAAATTTTCATTTAGACATATTTTGGGAATAATATTTAAATCATGTCTTATTGATGCTGAGTAAGCTAGTTACTTCTTATTTCTGTCAAATAAATAAATTGACATGGAGGGTTAGCATTAATAACTCTGGAAAAAATAATATTTTTCAAAGGGAGGATTGTTAAATATTTGTTTACATTTTGAGATTATTTTTTCAAGAAAAATGAAATATAAGTGAAATTACTGCACTTGAAATTAAGAATAGTGATGTGCATTTCATAATTGAAATGGAAATAGAATTGAAGGTTTAACTGGGGGAAATTTCATTATGAAATTGAGGAAGTCCAACTCTTCCCATAATTTCAGTTATCTCTTCTCACAGCCTTAGTCATCACATTTATTACAAGACCTCAGTGTAATGTCATGTCATCTAGAATGGGCTACAACACCATATGGCACAAGACGCCTTTGTCATTTTATTCTGTTTTCAAGTACTGAATCCCCACAAACAGAATCTAGTAAGAGATAAGAACAAATAGCAGATCTTATACTTAAACAATGATCCATGCTTTCCTCTCTTAGGAGGAACAATAATCATTTGTAATGTCTCTATTGCCTGATTCTGCATCATGTTAGTAGTCCAGATATTGAAAGTAAGCACAAAGTTCACTGTATTGATAAAGATATTACCTTTCACAGTGTTTAAGTCATATAAACTCACACAGCTAGTAAATACCACATTACGATTCAAACCTAACATCTCACTCTGAAAACTGTGCTCTCTGTAAATGTTTTTCCTCTCTGGATTTTTGCCATAAGATTTGGGTTTGTAGATACAGAGGTATAAATAAACTTTTCAAGTAAGTGGCAAATGTGTAAGCTGGGGACATGTTGTTTAACCTCACTGCTTTAACTTCCCGCTCTGTTGGGGGTTCAGCACCACCTCAGAAGACTCTGCCAGGATCAAAGGAATTAGGACATGCGCTGCTCTTGGACAGTGTGTGACATATAGAAAACATTCTATAAATATTAGCAATTCTTACCACCTCCCTCCCACCACATGTGCACACACACACACACGACACTCAACATTATAGACTGCAGGCTCTAGAATAAGTCCTTCTGGACTTAAAGCCCCTACTCTGCCTCCATCTTAAAGCTGTGTCTGTGTGACTTTCAGTAGAGAAGACACCTCTCTCTGACTCAATTTACTTATCTTTAAAACAGTTATATTAGTATTAAGTCCTTCATAGGAGTTGTCTGTGTTAAATGAGATGACTCACACAAACTGCTCAGGAGAGTGTTTGGCATTTAGAAACCACTCAGAACTTCTGTCCCTGATTTACATCAGCCTGTCAAAATGAGATCTTTTTTCTACATGTATTTACTTAATTAATGATAAAAAGAAAGAAAGAAAGTGCCTCGTCTGCAGCAAAGCAGAAGTCATTGTCATTGCCGAAAATATTACTCAGTGCTATCTAATTCACGCCAGCCTTTTCCCTGGGCCACCTTAGCACTGGGTCAAGTTCAGTCCCTTTGCTGAGACTTTGGATGTCTGTGTGGTCCTCTCAACCATGTTTTTGATAAGCTCTTTAATAGAGGACTAATGATCTGAGTGTATTTGCTCCACAATGCCAGCAGTTAGTTCGCTCTGAGCCCACTTTTGTTTACATTAGTTTGTATCACGTCATCTCCACCAACCAACTAGAAACCAAGCATCTGTTGGTGGCTTTTAAGCACTCAGTCATACACTGCACTGACATTTCTCTTCAAAGATAGCAACAGCTCTGAGTGGACAAGGCCGGGAATCAAAGGCCTGAAAAACAAGGAGGCTAAAGTATTTCTTCAAAGAACACAATGCAAACAATTTATTGTTTGGTGTCCATAGTGAGAGAGCAACTCAGATATATTCTTGAGCCAAGAAAAAGTAAAAGACTCATCTGAAACTAAGTAAAGCAGTGTTGAATGTCAACTGTAATTGAAAAATTTTTAAAAAGGGAAGAAAACAGTGAGGGGGTAAAATGTTCAAATTTACAATTTTAAAACAAATAAGTTATGGGGACAGAATATATAGCATAAGAAATACAGTAAATAATATTGTAATAATGTTGTATGGTATCAAATGGATTCTAAACTTATCATGGTGATCACTTCCTTAAGTACATAAATATTGACCAACTATGGTGTATACCTAAAACTAATATAATAGTGTATGTCAGTTATATTATAATAATTTTAAAAGAAACAAGTAGAAGAGGAATTGCTAACAAATTTGAAAAAAAAATAAGTTTATTTATAAATCAGTGCCTTATAAAATTACTTTTGCAGGTAAATGGCCATCTTCTGTATTTTCTAGATATCTCACCCTCTTTTCCGTGCTTAGTTGGAAGTAACTTAAATTTGTGGCAAACTTAGATGTGTTCACAATTAGGCAGTTATCTCTGAATGGCATTAGCAAAATTATTCTTTGTGTTCATGTCTGTTAAATTCCATTTTTCACTGAACATTACCTAAGGTGATCCTCTACAGTCTATAAACTTGTAACAATCCTTCATGAGCTAACAACTTATTAAACTAGTGTCTTGATTCAGAATAGTGCATAATTCAAAACAACTGCTATCCCTTAGCCAAATAAAATTTCTAATATTATCAAACAAAATATCAGGAAATTCGAACTGGGTAATTAAAGCTACTTTTTTTTGATTCCTTGCATTTTGATTTCAATGAAGCTTTGCAAAACTAGTTTTGTATATTTCCACCACAGATATTTGAATACCTCACATGCAAATCTCTTTAAATTTTAAGATAATTTACAATTTGGAGAATACTGTACAAATCATCTCATGTTCATATATATATTATACACATCTATGTATATAGATCTATGTATACACATTTATGTGTACTTGTATAGCTGATAATTTTTTTTACTTTTGATTTTTAAATTCTTTAATGTCACCACATATTTGACTGCTTTTACTCCATCTACCTCCCTCTTCCCCCCTTTCCCCCTTTACCCTCTGGTATGATCATTTTTATGAGTTACAAAACTTATACAATTTTAACGTAATGTTATTTATTATTGTGAGTGGTTTGGTTCTTACAAATCAAATTAATCAAGAGAGTAGACATCTTCCAATGCATAGCCAGAATTTTGCATATAATAATTTTAGAATAAACATTTGTTGAATAAGTGCATGGCAAATGACATAGCAGAGAACTGACAGAATGTGAGGAGATTAGAGGAAAGAGGGAAAGTAAGTGTGGCTCAAAGAATTTTGAAAGACCAGGAGTAAATTTGGAAATTGTAGTGAAGGCAGAAGACTAGATATAAAATCCAGGGTTTGTATTTATTAAATACAGATAGGGGAAGAAATGCCAAGTAGCTTAAAATCTAAGATTCTACAAGGGATTTGTATGCAGAGACAGTACATTTCTTACTGACAAGCTCTGACTAGAGTTTCTGGAGTTTCTAATTTTATGTAAATATACAAATGTGAACTCCATATACATGTTTTTATCCTATTGCAATTTTTTCTTTCTTTATCTTTCTTTCTTTTTTTTTTTTAATTTTTATTATTTGGCTTCTATCTCCCTTACACACCTCTTTCATTCTTACTAGTCCATGCACAAATCACTCCAAGCAACACATGTGAAAATTTAGTAGCTATTTGCTAATATGTTTTGTGGTTATATCATACATATGTATGTGCAAATACATGTATATATTATAAATGTTAAATCATATTATACACACTCTTATCATTTTGCTTTTTACACTTAAGAACTACTTTTTACACTCAAATAATAATTTTTGCTTAATTATTTATTTCAAATTTTGAATAGTTATTGATACACTATAAATTATTCCATAAACAATAATACAATAGATGACTATATACATTTAACTTCTTGACCTGAGGGAGTATTGTTTCTATAGTATAGAGACTCCCATTGATTTTTGCTTTTCAAAATATTGTAATATTTTCATTTCCACCTGCAATGTAACATCCTCCTCAAATCCTTAACAGCTTCAGGTATTTGAACTTTTTTTTTGCTGGTTGAATGGAGGATAAAATGATGTTTCATCGTTTCATTACCCTGAAGTTTTATGCCTACTGGTATGGGTTTATTTTTCTGTTAAATACATATATATCTTTTGCTCATTTTTCTTTTGGGTGTTTTGGGTTTTTTTAAGAGCTGTTTGAGTATTATAGATGCTAGTATCTTATCTTTTCTGTTAGTTTTTAAAACTTATTATTTACCTTTTCTATTGAATTTTGACAAGAAAATACCTCCTATAGGTAGCTTTGGGTTTTCAGCTTTAATTAGAAAGTTCTTCCCATTCATCCACAGACTTTATTATATATATATTCTCTTAGATTTTCTTATAAGAATTTTCGCTTTTTATTTTTCTTGTACACGAGGCTTTAATTAGTCTAGAATTTATTTACACAGTATATTACACAAGTATAGTTTTATCTTCTTCCCAGTACATACCCAGATGTGCCAGCTGCATTTATTACATAATGTTATTCTATGTTTCATTTTTCTATCTCCTTACTTTCACTTGCCTAGAAAAAAGCTAAGTGGCCCAGGAGTCATGATGATGAGTCTGGGGTTAAGATAGACTGAATTATAACACTATATCTTTTCTTTTTAGATTTGCAACATGCAATAATTCACATATATTCATAAAATTTTGATTTTCTTATTAATAAAATGGGTCCAGTGACACATCTTAATGTTGCTGTGAAGATTATATTAGATAATATGTGGAAAAGTTAGCACACAGCCTCATACACAATTCTTCAGCATGTGCAGACACGAATCATTTACTCTTATCACCATGGAAGTCATATGTCTCATAATTACTACAAAGCAGCTAAAATACTGAATCAAATAAATCAAACCATTTTATTATCTAACTAGTGGTGACCTAAGGTGCACTGTGAGATTCTGTTAAATTTAGAAAAAAAAAAATTCCCTTTTGCAAAATCCTTAACTTCGTTGTAAGAAAAAATAAAATCACATTACAATTGTTAATTCTCCTGACCAAACTGGTTCAGAAAAAAAGCTAATATCCTGGACTCACCTGGCTAAGACTATCTCAATGTTCCAATGTTCCTAAGGCTATCCCAATGTTTCCAAGGCTATCTCACTCTTCCCAAAAACTATTCCACTTTTCTTAAGGCTACTCAAATATCTTTAAGTTTATATTAATTTTTCTCATGCTACCCTACTGTCTATAAGCTACCCAATTATTCATAGTAGTATCTCACTATTCATGAGGCTATCCCACTATTTATAAGCCTATCCAAATATCCCCAAAGCTATCCACATTTTCCTAAGGCTATCCAGATTGGAAGACTATCTTATCTTGTTTTTGTTACTAAGCCTTTTTTAACATTGTAAGTATACACACTTTGTCTTAGTAATGAATATAAATATACTTTCAAAAACTCTAAGATATATTTCTTACCTGTTAACAAGAAAACATTGACCAAAAAAGTAGAAGAAAATCTTGCCCCCACTGAAATTCAACCCACAGCAGAGTTTTCAATTAGTCTTCTATGGACATGCTTTTACAACTTACAATACCTTTGTAATACAACAGCTCTACATGTCTCTGGTTATTTACATTCAATGAGACAGAAGTTCATCATTCAAGTTTCTTATAAAATATCAAAAATATCTTTTCTTACCAGACTACCCAGGTGCAGTTTCATCAGAAAGAATGACAGGAAATCAGCCTGGCATTTCCCCTTTGGTTTGTATGCTCATTAATGTCTTTCTTCAGCGATGCCTAGGGCACAGCATTAGTCAAAGGTCAGTTAAGATTTGGGGATTATAGATAGCTAAACCAGTAGACATGCCCAAGGGGTATGAACTGAAATCTCAGGTTAAGATTTCTACAGAGGACAAAACTTGCATTCTGAGTAGACAAAAAGAGTATGTTCTGAAGCCTGTAAACACTCCCTCAGGACATTTGACATCTGTTTGTTATTCACTTCCATGGACTGACAGCTTTTCCAAAGCTCAGAGCTGTGTTTCATGATCTTTGTTTAGGCAAAATTTCAGTTGACTTCTGAGCCTAACTAGGATTCCTATTGCTGAATGGATATGTAGGCTTTCTCTGGTACTTCTATTTGTGGACATATTCATGTATGTGTTTTGATAACAATCATTACCCCCTGTGGGAAGATGGACTCTGGCAAGTAAGTGTATCATTGGCAGAGCAGTCAACTCATAGCATGAAATGACCATGTGGTAAGCCCCAAAGCTTGCTTACTGAGAAAGTCATATCTTCACCTTAAGGCCAGTGAAGTTTCTTCTTACATTATTATCTAAAAGAGCATACACTGAACTTTTAAGGGTTTTCATATCAAATATAAATTTTATCCTGTGGAATATAGTGAATTGATAATTTAATAATTTAAACCAAAGGATTCTGGTAAAGCAAAAACAATTAACTGTTTAAATTATCGAATCTTCGCAGTTGAAATAATAAGAGATACAATGAACACAGTTTCATATTACCAGCAAACTTGACTGTTTATGTTCCCAATTTTGCAAAATACATGCTGTGCCTTTCTTGATGGGTTCTCTCAAGAAGGCTTTAGATAAGGGCTTTCATACAGGTTGTTTATTTTGGGAAATTATCCCAGAAAATAAGAATGAGGGCTGAGAAGAGTCTCCTGTAAAACACAGAAGGAAGAAAGGATAATTAATACGCGATTATGTTTTTCAGGTATTTAACACTGAAGGTGACTGAGGCTCAACCGTACTTGAACCCTCTGAGAAGCAGTAGAATGGGTTTCAGAATTATTGGTCAGGTGGTCTGAAGTGGGAAGCAGTTCTCTATTAGTTCAAGGGTTGACCAAGGGTCATTAATTCACTTGGATCTTTAGGCTTACGGATTCCTCTAGAGTCAGGAAAATCATGAGATAGAGAGTGACAAACATGCAATTCAAACAAGAAGTGTTTCCAGTTACACCCAAGTGAAGCTGGTCACCATAACAAGGTAAACAGAGATGATGTGGGGCAAGGTATAAGAAGTGTCCAATATGTTGCCATGACTTTGTTAAGTTTTTGCACTAATTGTCTCTAAAAAAAAAAGCTTTGAAAATATAATTAACTCATGGCTGCCCACAATCCTGTCCTTTCATTACCCTGTGTTAAACCTCTCAGAAGAACGAGATGGATGGTAAATAATCCTCAAAGCCAGAAGTCATGGAGAGAATCAAATGACATACCTCAAATTTAGGTTTAATATTTTGAGATAGGAAAGGAGGTTCCTGACATTAGGATGAATTTTCCTCCCTCAAGGCCAGAAAACATTTGAGATGGATGCTACCCATAAGATATCACAAGCCTTTAAAAAGTAAACTTGCCCTGTTCCCTAGTTTAGGGATGAGGGGAGTGGGGTTCAGTAGGTGTGTTACAAATCTCGGCACTCCATTTCTGCTAATTTTTGGCAGCATCATCTAACCCTTTGTCATCTGACAGTGGTCTGTCAGTCATAGAATAAAATGAAATACTCAGATGGGTTCCAGTGTTGGAAAGGACAGGAACAATTAGTGGCCCAAATACAAAAAAAAAGGAATTCTGTCTAGAAAAACAGACTAAAAACAAAAATTTTTTTTTGGTTATGGTTTATGTCATTTATGTCAGATACTGTAAAGCAACATTCATCATATTTTAGTCACACATTAGGAAAAGTCGAAAGTTTTTAGAGCTGCAAAAAAAGCTTCTCATCAAAGAGAGTAACTCTGCTGGAAATGAAATAATCATGAAAAGTCTTCTAATGCTCACGATAGTGCCCTTTACTCTTTCACTTTAATTTTCTCTGTCTTCTAATAGCATTAAAACTGTCCAAATAGTTTCTTTAAAATGTTATTTCCATCAAAAAAAAAACCATAAAATTAGTAACAACAATAGCCATAAGTACATGTTTGGAAATAAAATTCTGGAAATCTCAATGTTTTCAGCATCATCTTCAAGATACTTTAAAATCAGTAGCTCTCAAAATGCACAGAATTAAAATATTTTTCCAGATGTTTCTCTGAAAGAAGACATTTAAAGTACACACAGTAAAGTAGAAATTGAATGTACACTAGTATTATATGATATATTGCTCTGTTAGAGACTCTTAAAGTAATGCATTATGCCCTTGCTTAAAAGAGATCAATAAGTACTATACCCCCTTTACCATTTTCATGTGCTTTTATGAGCAATAACAATTATGGGTTTTTTCACATGATCATGTTTAAATATAAGCATGTTTGGGGACTTGTGAGTATTATTAAGGTGAAACAATTGCTCTCATTGGACTTAATGAAATCTACACTTGCACATGCCTGGGAAATCATTACAAATAAGGTAAACACAAATAAAGCAAAGCAGAATTATTAAGTTTATTTCCTAAAATAAAATTAGTCCATCTAAAAGTAATAAACATGATATCCCTGACATAACAACTTCTCCAAACAACTCCTATATACATTAATAAATGTGGCTTTTCATTCCTTTTTGTGAAGCTTTCCTGTTGCTTTACTACTGATTGAAACCTCACACTGTTTTTGACCTTGACTTCACGGAGTCCATTGAAATGTATGGATTTATCAGTTTTATATCTAAGATTCCTTTACCTTGAGGCTTTGGAGGAGAACGTGGAAGGATGAAGAAATGGATTTAGGAAGAGTACTAGGGTAAGTCTGCAAGAGCTTTGACAAAGTGGTTTTTAAGAGTTCCATGGACTAATGATTTATGCAAGTGGACCACTCCTGCTTCTGAGTGGAACCTGCTACATGAAATGCTTTCTCTCATTGCAGGTACTTACTGGTCTAGGCATCAAACTGCCTCAGAGCACAGTTATAATTTTCAGGTACAGCATTTGTATTTTCTTTATGATGCAGTGTTGTTTTAATAACTTAGCAAATTTCAAGTTCAAGATGACAAATAGTGCATCCACATCTATATCTTCTTCCAAAACTCATCCTGAAGGGATAGAATATTTATACATACATAAATATATGTATATGTACACTTATATGCTGATGTACATGTTTATAATATAATGTAAACTCTGTTATATGCCATATTATACAAATACCCCCAAATAAGAAATATTTTAGCAGAATAGAAAGTCTGAGAAATTTTCCAAAGCAAATACATTTAGGTTTGTCAAAAATATAGAACTGTGATATTCATGGTTCAAAGCGTTAGTGGTAAGACCATTTCTTTCCAGTGGCAGTCCAGAGAAGAAGCAATCTCGTAGCCAAAGTATACAAAGGGCAGATATGAGGCTTGGGGCAGTCTTTAAGGCAATTATTGAACCCCTCTCCTGCCCTTCCCTATTTGTCATCTATGCCTTTTATACTCAGGACAAAGGCTAGAGGAAAGCATTTATGAATGGATGATAATTGATATAAAGGTCACTGGTATGATAGATTGAAAAAAAATAATAATAACAGAGATGGAGGGAACTCATGATTTTCCAATGTGTTTTGCAATGCACAAAGTGGGGAAGAGAGAAAAATGATGCAACGGTAAAGGTAGCTTTATTCAGAAGTGAAATTCAGTAGAAATTTCTGCTTTCTTCAAAATGTACTTCTTAATTTGGCAACTTTGGGAATTCCTGGCTGGCCAGCATACTCCTTTTGCCATAAGCCATGACCCCAAACTCATCCACATTTAGTGTTCTGGCTAATGGAGAAAACATCTAAACAAAGAAAATGCAGTCCAATAACTAAAATAATCAACCTAATTCTCAGCTGTATAGATAAAGATGGAAAGGCAGAGAAAAATAGGAATAATTAAGAAAACAGAGCTAAATAAATATTCACAGAAAGAGTCAAGATTATCGTGTAAGAAGATTCAGCTTCACAAAGAAAATGACTATAGAACATGAATATTTTTGGAAATTAAAAATTGATTGCCAATTTTTTTTCTAGATAATTCCAAATAATTTATTTAGATACTTCCCACTCCAAGAGGTATAACTTAATTTATGCCTTTTTCCTCTTGATCATGGACTGGTCTTACTGATTCTACCAAGGTGGAGAGTACAGAAAGGAAAAATAATAACTTTATAGTAGTGAAACCTGATGTTGACTACCTTAGCTGGTTGATTAAGTTTATGTGGATATGATATGACAAGGGCACTTCGCATATGTTGTTTCTTTCCAAAAATCTATAACTCCAGTCTAGTTATGAGAAAAACAGACAAACCCAGATTGCAGAACATTCTACAGAATTCCTGACCAGTACTCTTCAACACTTCGCTTTATCGAAAAACAGAGAAAGAATGAGAAACTGTCAAATTGACATTGCATTTATGATGATCAACTGTAAAGAAAATGAAACAGTGCTTCAACCATTTAAACTCTTAAATTTTATATCCAGCCAAATTCTCAATTAAGTGTGAGAATAAAATAAATTTGCAGAATTTAAGGGTATAACTTTAAAGACCACAGAACCTTTGTGAAAAAATTATTTAAGCATATACCAATAAAATTGAGAACAGAAGGCAACAGAAGTGTGTTTTATCCAAGAAACTTTTTTTTCTTGAAAAATTTCTAAGGAAAAACACAAAGTCAAAAAAAAAAAAAGAAAAGAAAAAAAAAAGAAATGAAGAAATAATTAATTTAACCTTGACATTTGGGAAATTCTCGTTTCAGCAGCACAGATTTTTATTTCCTTCTCTGTGGTAAGTGTCTTACATAATAAATAAATAATAATAAATAAATAAATAAATAAATAATATATTCTTAATTACTTCAAATAAATTAGAATCGTTGTTTATTTACTTAAAAAATTTGAATCATCGAGAGTTAATGTACTGAAGACATAATTGTATTTAGAAAATAGAATGTAATGGTTGTATGTCTTAAAAGTGTAAATGTAAGAATGTGACAGAGAATAGAACTCTGTCGTCAGACCCAGGGGATAGTTAGAATCCTGGCTTCATGTCTGACTAGGCTATGTGACCTTAACCTCATTATTTGATCTTTCTAATTTTCTATTTGTATTTTTATGCAATGAGGGTAATAAGAGATATATAGCATGGATTATTGGCCATTTAGATTGAGGACATCCTGTACTAGAAAACAGAGAGCACTCAGTACATTGTTCTTACTTAGCTATTGTTATTAACTATGTGAAATATGCAGGTGAAGAAGAGAAAATTGGCACTGTTAATTTTCTTATCTTTAATAGTCAAGGAATAAGATATATTTTTCATAAATTATGAAAAATATATTATAATAATATTATTTATAAGTAGATATGAACACAATAAAAAAAACCAATAGTTGAAAGTAGAGCAGAGATGGAAGATAGTATAAATGTATCTAAATCTTTGTCTTTTAAAGAAGCACATCAGTAGAATATACTTACATTAGTTTGATTAAGAAAAAGAGGTTTGGCATTTAAAGTTACTAAGGAAACCATCAAAAGGCTGAAAAAGGCAGACTGTTACAATATTTACTTCTGGGAAGAGGGAGTCAAGAGGAAGAATGATTTAAAAAAATTATTTAGGCAATGTCAGCTAATAACATTATAAAAATTTCAGGTGTACCACATTATACTTTGATATCTGTATACTCTATTAGATGGTCAACATCAGAAAGAAGGACTTTTTATTTTTACACTTTTCTATGTTTTCCCTCATTTTATTATTAGATTTATTATTTTTACATTAATAAACTTTTAAAAATACTGTCTAAGTTATGACTAAAAATGCCATATAAACTAAACTGAGAAAGGTACATATCAAACAACTCCAAATATACAGCCATGTGAAGGGAATATATTTTGTTATTGGTATGTCTTTATTTTCTTTCATGTTCTTGCTCTTCTAATTTACTTAGGAGTTATATAAAATGTGACATGATTAATAATAGCCAGTGGAAATGTTTTTTTATTAATGGAATAAAAAAGTTGCAAACACATTATAGCTAACTTATCTCCAGCTTGGCTCCACAATCTATCTCCAAACTTTCTCTTCAAACATTCCTTGCTTCTCTCTAAAACAGGGAATTAATCATTCATTCATTTAATTAACATTGAATATTGCAGAGTTAAAGTGTACAATAAACAGTGTCTAGAGAAAATATAGACATGGGAAAATGCCAATTAAATAAAAATATGCATGTGTTTTAATAAAGTCATTGCAAAAGTGTTGCGCGAATAGAGAGCAGGGGGGTGCCTACATTCCTGGGATATCAAAAAAAGCTGGATAGAGAAGATGATTATTTGTGTTTAACTTAAATCATGAAAAGGAATTCTTCAGTTCATTTTGGAGTTGCAGTTGTTCAGTCTTAGCAAGAGGGAGCCTCTCACCTCACTCATCCAGTCAGTGGCTGAGCTAGGAATTGCGTCCAGTTTGTTGGTCTTTACCACAATGCCCCACCGTCTGTGACCATCTGTGGGTTGTATAGTCACATATTTAGAAACAAAGCCAAAGAGATCATAATAATTAGAATTGGGCACGACTATGTTTTTTTCAATACCATTCAATAGGTAATAAAGACGATGGCATTACTAAGAAATTGGCAAACACTCGAGGCTTCATTTACAAAATTGGGACGGATAATGAAGAGCACTATGACCTCATCACACACTTTCGCCAACAACCCCGCTTATTCTTAGATGATCAAACCAGGCAACGGCCGTGTTGCCAAGCTGAGTCTGTTCTAGTACTTACATTCATTGCTCTTTTTAATAATCATTACATGTAAGTCACCTGCTCTGCTTTTGAAATTATGTTATGCGGGGATGGTCTCAATGTTACTTCATCTTACTTCCAAAGGTAGAAAGAAAAAACCTCAGTATGACCCAACAGCTGATGAGCAGAAGCTTATAAATCTACCTGCACCTTAAAATGCTCCTTAATCACTTTAAACGGTGCTGCTTTATTGGAGCAGGCAAGGCAAAATTGACTACTAAGGGTGGATTCTGTTTTGAGTCATTGGCTTTGTGAACAAACATGAACAGCCACAATCCTTAAGATGTGACACCTCAACATCAGATATATATACTTGAATGAGAGAGAAGTCATGGCCAGTATCAAAATATTTAAATGTGTGGTTTTACTTCTTTGAGGGGATTATACAAACAAAATAATATGCTTTCTCAAATCTAGTATTTCAGGAATCAAATTTAAAAAAATTTAAAGACTTGCAAATCTTTAATAATAGAGAAAAAATACCTTTATTCATGAATTAATATATAAATATCAGTATTTATGTATGTATATATAAATGTCTACTGAATGACAGGCATTATAAACACACATCTTAGAGTGATGAATTACACATTGCCCTAGGGTAGCTCGCCAATCACTAAGGGAGAGGAAGAAGTAAATAGATAACTACAAAATGTCAGGCAGGACCTGACCCTATGGGACCCCAGACATGGCTTTAGGAAGAGAGGCCTCCAGAAGAGAAGGATGGCTTTAACGATATCCATCGTGGGCCAGTGCAACTCAGTATTTATGGTTCACCTTCTCCCTGCAGACTCCAGGATCTCATTTTCGCTTTGATGGATGGGCCTTATGTTTGCTTGTGTCTTTTCTCTGGCTTTGGCTCTTGATTTAACTGTGTCTTGGCCTTGCGAATTCATGGCATTGTCTTCTTGTTCACAGCCTGTCTCTTTGCTACAAGTCCCTCAGCCAATTAAGAATGATCTCATTGTAACCGATATCCGACTGACCTTCTTGTGAATGGAGAGGATAGAGAGGGGGGAATCTGAGTTAGGGGATTATTAGGAAAGAAGATGATTAGGTCTAGAGTAGATAAGAATGTGATGTGATGAGGTGTGTGTATGTGTGTGTGTGTGTGTGTGTGTGTGTGTGTGTGTGTGTGTGTTTAGGGAGAGAGAGAAAATAACAATGAAGGAAAGAATCCCAAAATAGAAATAAGTTCTCAATGTAGAAAAGTTTCTTGGTGATGGTGATACAAAATAAATCAAAGAGGTAGGCAGTGTTGAAATAAAAGTGTATTTTATGTATAGTAAACGTATGAATATATGCAAGCAAAGATTTCTAGTTACCACAGACTTCAGTTTACCTAAAACAAGCTTAGAAACTAATATAACTAATATAAGTATTTACTTTATGAATTTTAAAAAAGAGGTTCATTATTCTCAGAATCTCGAAAATTAAACTAGGTGAGGCAAGCCCTTCCTCCCCATTTACAAAGTAAACTCAATCTATATTCTAATGCAAGATACTTCCTCTTATTGAGGCTCGAACATTCACTCAACAAATATTGTTGAACACCTACTATGCCCAGGAACTTGAAGGAAATTTTTTAAATAAGCAAATAAGTGTTAAATACATCCAGTGGCAATATCTTCTATGAAGGTAAGATAAAGAGAGTTGGATGGGTTTGGAGGTTGTGTTTAGTTACACGGGTCAGAAGATTTCTCTCTAAGATGACCACAGAATACAAGGCAAATGAAGCCAGGGAGAAAGCTGCATAAATGATCCCTCATAGATCTTACTTTATTCACCAATAAAATGGGTACACCGACACACTGACAATGTCTCTCTCAGAGGGTGTTGTGAAGATTAAACAAACAAATGCATGTTAGCCAGTGTTGTTATTGAAATTCTTAACAGATGATGGGGACAGTAGCTCAAGACAGATCTGAAATGTCCCCTAACAAAAGCAGGCTTGAGGAGGAGGAGAGTCACATCTGGTATATTCAAGTATTTTCTTTAAACGAGAACAAAAAACCTGGGAACTGAGAAAGGGGGATATGGAGTCAAGGAAAGTGTTGCTTGCTTGTGTGTCAGAAGTGGGGAATAAGAGGGCATGTTGGTATGCTTTTGGGAAACATCTAGTGAATCAGGAAAACCTGATGTGAGAAAAGGAAAAGGAAACAAACGTGGGACTGATGACCTGAGCAGACGAGAGCTGGTGGTGCCAAGGCACACGCAGGGCAAACACTGTGTGAAAGCTTGTGTGGTATGAGTACCCAGCAATATGTTCTGACTTATTCTCCTTGGTAATCACCACACATTTGTCTTCACCTAGAGAACCAAATGAAACCCATTTAGACTTTCAGTGGGTAGCATTTTAACAGATCTTTACTTTTTGATTTCCCAGCCCCTAAAGGATTGTCATCCGTATCCTACCCAGGGCAAAACCTTATGACACTATTCTTATCCAAGGTCATCAGTGGTCCTGAGTCTCATTTACCCTCTTTTGGATACTGAGTATGTCAGCCAGTCTCTACTCTTCACAGTAAACCCTGTCGAGGCTTAAATTAAAATCAGCTGTAATTTGAGACACTGTCATGGTCACTGTGATGCTTCCTCTTAGGCCAGTAAGTCTCAAAGCGCTGTCCTCCAAGCAGCAGCAGCAGCAGCAGCAGCAGCAGCAGCAGCAGCAGCAGCAGCAGCAGCAGCAGCACTGGACAACTTTGTAGAAATAATTCTCAGGCTCCATCCCAGAACTGCTAACTCAAAACCTCTGGGTGTAGAGAGCAGCAGTGTGTGTTTGTGGGTAAGAACCCTCCAGGTGACTCAGGGCAAGCCTGCTGTTTTGCCTGAGGGAGGGACAGAAGAACGCATGTAAGGGGAATAAATAAAAGCAATCTCTTTTCACTCTGTTGCTACCTGCCTCATAAACACTAATTTAGAATAAAATGCATATCCCATACAGACTCATTAGAGAAAATTTGGAAACACAAAATTAGAAAAGTTTGTAAAAGCCAGTCAGTGTCCTATTAATCAAAGACTACCAGTGTTAACCTAATGTTCTTTTACTTCCTAAGAAGATACCATGTCTGCCTGTTGCCTTTGTCAAGCTTGCAGCCAAGGCTGGTTACTGCAGGCACTTGGAGGTTCAGGAACCACTAATATTTTTGTTTAGCAAAATGCACTTGGTTTACAGCTTATTTTTCTTGAAGATGCGTATCTCTCTGTGGCCAGACCTACGCTCTTTCTCTGCTTTTTACAGGCTTCGGCAAATTATTTATGCAGTCAATAAACGTCTTATAAGTAACTACTCATTCAAGTTGAATTGATGTTTGCACTAACTAGAAAAGAATGTTGATTCTGGCACTTTGTTACCTTTGCACCTTATAAATAGAAGGGATTTAGTAAAAGAAGCAGGATGGTAGAGACTCCCTGAAGCTTTTTGCAGAGAGGTTATGAAGGGAAAGCAACGCAAAACCAGGACAAATAGGCACACTGACTCAACTCAGGCATTCTGGGCCTGGCTGGGGGGTGGGAGGTCGGGTGGGTGGAGGCTTGCAAAGGCGTCTACCATATTAGCCATCTCACTCACTTAGTAATTCTTGCCAATGCGTTGCTTTCTTTCCATTTTTCCAGCTCCAGCAGTACTTACTTCAGCACTTCCCAGGTCTCTTTTTCTCTTCTTCCAATTTCTCTTTCTGTGTCCTTTACTCTTCCATAACTATTTCATCTCTTCAATACAGAAAACATAATAATTATCTCTGCACCATCTCTGCTCAATCTCTTTTTGCATTAATAGAAGTACTCTATTTTTTATTCACATTGTTCTCTTTTACCTTCTTACAGGCAAAGGCTGCTTCCTTTTAGATTAGCTTGTGTAAAGGATTTAGAAAGTTTCTATGGCCCTTACATAGTCGATTTTCCTTTACATCAGTGATTTTGCCAAGTAAGATTTACAAAAGACTTAAACAGACTGAAAAAAAAAAAAAAACACTTCTTCATAAAGACACCTCTTCATAGAAGAAATCAGTTTTCACAGCTAGTGCTTAAACAAAATACTTTTAAAATCTGCATCTCTAAATTTAAACATGCTTACACCCACTCACCTGAGGTAGATGCAAAGCAGAAAAGCAAAAATAGAGCAAAAGAATCTTAAGTAGAGTGAAAGACATTTGTCATCATGCATTTCACTGTACTGTCTATCCAGTAACAAGTAAATAAATGTGCATACTTTAAATCCTGTTAATTACTTAATGTGAACTGAATGCAGTATGTTTTATCTCAATTGCTTATTGCTTTAGCTGTGCTGGCCTTTTTATGATTTTGGAGACTTACTTATAATCCTTAACTTTCCATGAAATGGTACATTAAGTCCAGTAATTTAATAGCAGTACTACAATTTTCTAATCTAAATTTTGTTTAATTTTAGGAAATAAAACATTTCTATTTTTAAAATATAGAACCATCAACTTTTTTTTCTAGTAGAATCCAAGACAAGATGCTACTCAGCCTTAGACGGGTGCAATAAATTTCATCAATTAGACACTTTTTTCCTGCTTTCACCAACTCATTCTTTTGCTTCTAAAGTGCCCTAAAATTAAACAATCATCTTAATCAATATCAATGAAATTATGAAGATGTAATTGTCAGAAAATTGGTTTAAAGCACAGTTTCACAGGAGTGCTTTCAGAGATTCGTTTTAGTTCAGGCAGCCCATGCAGCAGATGGCCTACCGTGTTATTTTCTCTTATTGTCACCTTGCCCTCTGGGCCCAGATCAGGTCAATCGAGGACACATGCCTTGATGTAGAAGTCCCTGCTTTCATTTACTGGCCAGGAAGCAGCAGAGAATGGCAGAATGAAAGGGCTAGGGCCATCCTCTGCACATGCTTTAGTGGTTTTTGTTTGTGGTTCAGCCAGTAGCGTATTCTGTGCTAGTTGTGTATTATTGCTTAAATTCTTTTTAGAAATGTTATAATGTTTTATTGATAAAATTATTTATTAGCAGGTACTAATCACATATTTTGGTTGGTGCTACAATTCGGTAATGCTAACATAACAATGTTTCACAAAACTTTTCTTGTCATACATCTGCGTGCCCCAAATAGTGTGTATATGTCTGTGTGTGTAGTGTGTGCTTTGGGGCAACAGATATAATATTGGTGCAATGTGGATACTTGAGCCAATTCAATGATCTGGCAATAAATTGGGAGTCTCGGGGGAGCACTTGGGAGCGGTACTTAAGATTAAACGCTTGCTACTTAACACAACCTTTTTACTGACTTAACAGACTGTTACCTAGCAGCTCACATAGTATTTTCACAGCAATACCTGTCAGTCAATTCTACCAGCTCATGTTTTAATTAGAAAATCTGAAACCACAAGCAACAAGGGGTTGGAGAAAAGCAAATGGTCAACTCCTTTATGTTGTCTTATTGTCCTCAAACTATTCAAGAGTATATTTTCTAAAATAAAGATCAAGAGATGAGAGTAACATTTTAAAATGATTAGTAAATGACTTAATCACTAATAAATATAGAAATATATCTAGATGTCGGTGTATGGGTATGTGTGTAACCATGTTGTTTATTCTTCCTTGGTAAAAGGAAGCTTACAGGATCAGCAAGATTAGAGGAATAGATATAAGTGTTAACTAATGTAACCAGAAAGGGGCCTTGTTTCTCTTCCTCCTCAAATAATGCCGCTATTATGTCTTTTTCATTTTTCTTAACATTTCCTCTACTACTTAAATAGGCACTTGATGAATAAGTGCATACATAAATTCATGGGTGAAAATTTTACATTGTGTTTATCTGAAAGCAAGTTTGAAAAGGAGGAGATAAAGAATTACTACAAACTTAAAATTCTCATTTCTGATAGTATTATTGATCCTTTTAGCAAATGAATTCACTCTAGTAATGGCTGAAATCCTGAATTTAATTCTCTAAACTGTGGATGGGGGAAATCACTAGCCGAAGGGTTCAAGACCAATGAGAAAATGCAACGCTTGTCACTGAACCATCAGGTCTGACAGTCACTATATAGGTAAATAGAATAAGCCACCGAGCTTTATAAATAAGGACTCCCTTAGAAACACTGTCTAAATCTCAACTGGATATATGGCATAGTCTTGCATAGTATCCAGGTGGGTATAATGGTGAAATTTGGGATAGATATAAGCCTAGTTTGAAACTCTTTAACTAGTTAAATATCTCCATCAAAACAGTGTTTAAAAATCTTTTTCAAGAAGGAACTAGAGAGGCCTTAAAAGTTGACCCTGCTAATATACAGGAAGACAGATTTTTAAAAATATCCAGCAAGATTTAATTTTTAAGTGGTAAAATGCAAATTCTAACTCAGAAAAAAAATGTATCGATTAGTAAAGGACAATGGCATCTTCTCTAATAACAACATATGGCAAAGAATTCCCCCAGGGTTTTCACTGATTGTGGTTTTACTAGCTACCTTTGGAGTATCCTTAAACAAGTCTTAGGCATGGGCACCTAGTAGGATGAATGTGGTCTTCACAGAAGACATTTCCTGTCTTCCCTGAGACAAGAAATAAGAAAAGAAGGAAGGTAAAGTTAAATAAAAATATTGAGATGAATGGGAGATATTAAAGGTATTCATATCAGATAGCATCTGCTGCCTCAGACAGATTAGTGTAATTATTCTAAAGTCTATTAAATTGCATTTAATATTTTGAAAATGAATCTTTCGATTTATTCTATACCAAGAAGGTAAAATAAAATGGGATCTAATAATACTGAAGCATCATTTTTTTTTTAAATCTACATTTCAAATGTGGAAATGGCTTAATAAAATCCTTTGCATACAGCGATCGGTTATTTCTCATTGTGTTGCCATAAAATGTGGATAGATTTGTAATACAGGTGACATAAGATGCAGAGAGAGCTCTTCATTCTCATATGAGACAAACTGAAGTTTGGTCCACGGTGTATGTCAGCTTGAACCTGGGTTTTTATTAACTCATTTATTTCTTGTCTCAGGTGGGACGAGTCCACAATATAACTATGTTAGATCAAGAGAGGATGGACTGGGTATTACTACTAATCTAACATAAGTATCCTTAATTTCTGAAGAAATAATCCATAATTTTTCTTATAAAACTCTGAACATAATTATGTTCTTATAAACATATCGATTGAGATAATCTATAGAAAGAATAAAACAAATATAGATGGACTAAGAACATTTTCTTGACCAAGTTAAAATCAGATTTTTGAAAAAGCAAATAATGCAAATAAGCTGATTATTAACTTTTCCTTCACTCGGGGTAAACATATAGCTGCTGCTGCTGGTGTTGCTTTTTTATGTTCAAAGGTGATTCTATGGGCAATGATTTTCAGTGTAGATAAATACAGCTGAAGAGACTGATGTGTGACCTTTACTTTCCAAATCCAATGTGTGCGTAATCTGCCTCTGGTTAATGCCTGCATCCATATTCAGGAGAGACATTGACTCCCCTTGGCCTTGGCCTTGTCCCAGAGCCTAAGTGTTTCCATGAATACTGAGCTGACTTGCCACAAAGGCTTTGAGGCACGCATGCTCACAGAGCTGCCCACAGCTTGTCCAGTAAAAAAAAATAATCGCAATCTGTGAACTTGCTTTAAAAATACTTCATGTTCCCTTCTCATTTCATCATGGCCCTGGGTTTGGACCATGGTATTTCAAGCAATGTGCTTTTGTTCTCTTTGGAATTATAATGCTTTCTGCAAACACTTATCAATTATTGATGGCCTTTATTATATTCTTAGAAATAATGTGACAACAAGCAGTGTTACTAACTTAGGACATCCCTTTTGATTCCAAATGATTGAATGATTCCCACACATTTTAAACTCCAAATAAGGAGGTGGAGAAGAGAGAAAAAAAAGAAAGACAACCCACATACAGATTTCACCTCACTAACAACTTAATTGGTATCACCCCTGGGGTGAAACTTTGTAACACCCTACAGCTCTTTATGACAGGAAGTGAAAATTCCATATCCAATTGGGGCTACAGGGATAATTTAGGGAGGCAGAATGCAATTATCCAATTAGGAATTTAGCCAGAACAAGAAAGGTTAATCCCTCTAAGTCCTTTCAAAAGAGCCCCTGGGATCTTTAACCACGACAAGGGGTCAGGACCTGTGTTTTACAACTCAAGCCAAAAAAATTATTCAGACTTCGCTCTCTCACTCTCTAAAATCTAGCAAGGCTCAAATCCACCAAACTTCAGGAGGAATCATCCCTCAAATCAGAACTTTTCAGAATTTGCGGCTTCCTCATATTCTCCATCCTAGGTGACGAGACCACTGTATAAAAGTTGTTTCAGTTT
This sequence comes from Eidolon dupreanum, assembly GCA_028627145.1. Classification (NCBI taxonomy): domain Eukaryota; kingdom Metazoa; phylum Chordata; class Mammalia; order Chiroptera; family Pteropodidae; genus Eidolon; species Eidolon dupreanum. Next base: position 47,272,386 of record CM053515.1, on the reverse strand, counting down.
CAAAAACAAGTTTAGTCTTTAGCGAGCGATGATTCTGTGGCGTGGATGCTTTCCTCACATAAGACAGAGTGGCTTGGAGTTGAATGCTGACTCATAGGTTTGGAATGTGCCATTGATGCCTGGCTGGCTTCCAGCTTTGGGCTTAGACTCTGCCAACTTGGCAGGCTGGAGATTGCTGTGGCAATTTTTCAAAAGAGGAAGAATCAGTCCAAGAAGAGGTTGTTTCTACATTTTAATGACCAGGACAAGTGACAGGGTCCTCTCTGAGAAATAATCTGGCTCAAGACAGAAAGGAAGGCTGTGCTCAAAGGAGAACCAATGGCATATTTGCAAGAAGCTCTTGTAAAAACTAATATCCTTTTTGGGCATTCATTTCAAAGTTCCAGCCAAAAGAAAAATGAATTACAGATTTCAGACTGGGAGGCACAATGCACAGACTTGCTGGATGCAACAACAAATGGTACTTTGCAGGTCTTCTTATTTGACATACAGTTATGTGATGGATGTTTAGAAGTAAAGCAATTTTTCTTTGGATGCCAGCTTATACAGGATCATTAAATAGAGCCTTTTGAATTCTCAAATCTAATGGGTTGAGAAATAGAGAGAGAGAGAGAAGTTTCTCAGTCAGCAAGCAAGTATAACTTTGATGTTTCACTCTTTCCAAATCTTTGGTATTTAATTTTTTAAAATATTTTGTTTGATAAATTCCAATCGACCCAAATATTTTGATGAAAATTAGAATGTCCTGAATATTGTGTAATCTTTTAAAAATTCCAAATTGTCCCAATGTCCTACAGAATAAGTTTATTTTTATAAGACTTAAGAAGATATTTGTCAAAAAATTCTGTAATGCATTAATGCAGAAATTTGAGGACTTAGTTAACTTTTGTGAATTGAGAGACATAATTATAGTCACATCAATGTATAACTCAATCAGGTTATAGCATTACTATTCACACATCAGACCATAATTGCTATTGAAGTGGTTTTAGAGAACGCATCAAACCCTGTCTTCATCAGAACAGCAAAACATTTAATAGTACAACACAGGACACATACAAATTTTACATCACCTTATGTTTATTATTAATTTCAGTTGTTTATTAAATTTCTCAAGACAAATATTTTGTGTGTGGGAACTTAAAACACCTAAACAATAATTTTTCTAGGAAAGAATATGAGTTTCTGTATACAGAGAAATACCAGTTGCTACTCTTTTTAAGGCTATTACATACTGCATGATTAAATTTACATCAAAAACAAAATGATAAAAACGTACTAGAAAGACATATAGTAAATGAGCAATCTGGGATGCCCAGCAGAATGAAACTTCCTTTAGAATACTTTTTGTTTTATCTTAAAATATTTAATTATGTAAGGCTTAATGGTATCTGAATATAAAAATTTAAAAGTCATGTATTTATGATGTACAATTTAGACATTTCTTACGTAGGCAAATCTTTAAAAAAAAATGAGTCTTGGCATTATCTACTTTTAAAGCCATGTTTATTTCACTCTACTTTTTACAAAAACATAACCACTAATCCATGATTTAATTATGGTTTCAGAACAAATATTAGCTCTTTTTTTTTTTTCCGTTTATGTTGGATGAGGGGAGCAGATAGATTTCTAAGAGTGAAGATAGCTGAGAAGTTCAGGTATATGTTTTAAAACATACATTTTATTATCAAGTATAATAAGGTCCACAGATCAGAAGACAATTGCCATTGAAAGGGTAGTTTGTACTCACAGCTCCCAAGAGGCGGGGGCATGCCACACTGGTGCAGGGCCAAGCAGAGGAAGCACCGGGGTCAGTAAGTAGGCAGATGGAGTGTGGGTAAAAAATGTGGGTGAGAGCCTCCAGTGCGATATCTGCGGAAGAGAATGTGTGAGGCACAATAAATTACAATAATTTCATCAGGCTCAGAGAAGTTTATCCCTAGCTGTTGACATCTGTCTCTGGGATGATTCCAGCAGGTCGATGGTGGCCTGGAGCATAACAGCCTAAGGGATAGATCATTGGAGGTGTGGTTTCTGGACTGGTTGGTTTGCACTTGAAAGGCACACTCATAAGCAAGTCATTTACCATTTCTTGGAATTGGTTAGCCCTGGGAGGGGCAGTCTCTCTAGGGTGAGCAAGTCTCCAGATGTGAAAACATCAGAAATCCAGAAAGAAAAAAGAAAAAAAAAATAGCAAGATTAATACAATATGCTTTCTCATTTTGTTTTAAGTCAGTATGACACTCAGAAAGCTTCTTTTCGGATTGTCAAATACGCACTCATTTTCATTAATGTGCAGCCATTTTGTGTTTATTTCACCATAATCATAAAGAATTATTTAACATTTGCCTGTATAATGAAGTATTCTTTAATCAGATTTTTTTCCCCCTAGGATAAACAGTATTTTTTCCTTTGATGGAGAGACCCAAAATGAAATCCTACCTTTGCCCTCTTTTGGGTGGCTTGTCATGAATAATTAATCTCTCAGAGCCTCACTTTCCTCATGTATAAAAAGATAATTCTTTTATCCCTTAACTTGAGAATTAAATGAGATAATATATGGGGGAAATGCCTGTATAGTGTCCGGTGCTCAGAAGGTAATCAATGATAACTTACTGTAATTGTTCTTTACAAGTTGACAAACTGAAGCCAATAGGATTAAGAGAGATGCTGGAAGTAGTGTCACTTTTAGCTTATTCCAGGCAGTTCCAGTGTAGTTCCCTAGAGTCACATCAACTATTTTATAGAAAAACCTTGCTGTTATAAATATTCAGAGGTCTGGATTATGAGAGATGTGTGTCTTAACTTCTAGAAAAGCACTGTTCATTGTCAGCTAGTGGACATCTGTAGACTATAGGATTCAAAAAGCCTTGGGTAGATGCAGAAAAGACCTTGATAGCTTATAGCAAAGTGGCATGGGGGACCTAGTCGGAAATGGACTGAGAGGCCAAGGAAACTCATAGCCATTGTGTAAGTCCATCTGGAGAGTGAGTCAAGTTGTCCAATCACTCCTGGGCTGTAAGAACCAGGGCAAATGACATAACCTGAAGGAGCACCATGTCCTCGGTGGCAAAGCGGGACCAGCAGCACCAGCCTCACAGCAGTAAAACATGTAACGTTGTTTATGAAACATATTCCACATATGAATTATTATGATTCTTATTATGCCACTTTTATCACTTTACATGAAGGAAGGTTATACAGGAAGGTTATATTTCTATTTCTAAAGCAAAATTTCAGAAAGTTTTGCTCTGGGGTCCAAAATATTTATAGCAGAATACTGACGCATTCACCAAGACTGCTTTCCTTGCCACTCACAATGAGACCACCACAGATATGCTCACATTCTACACACTTTCACCTGCATATCTCATGTTTTACCTAGCATTTTTTTTTCCTAAGTGTATTGCCATTTAAACCCTTTACTGAATATGTTCATTTTTGGATGACCATTTTCCATTCATCGAGACCATTTGAATTTGTTTTTGCTTTTCAAGTTATTAAACAACCCACGTGATTTAGTGTTCCATGGCAATGTGATGGGCCTACTCTTGCTTCATTCATCTCAGACATCAATATCCATGAGGATATCAAAGTTTGAGCTCAGGAGTGCAGATGACTCCCAATCAGTTAGAATCTTTTTTCAAGGCTTCAGAAGCATAACATGTAGCCTTGAACAAGGGCAAAGCATAGTAGGTCCTTTATGGATACTCATCAAATTAAATAGAGTTAATACATTCATAAAACTCTATTGATAGTATTGCTCTTATTTTCTTAAACATAATCATATCTGAATGTTAAAGAAATGTGTGTTTAAAAAACATGATTTTATAAGAAAACATTTTTTTAAAGATGGACTGTAAGTAATTTTCTGTTTTATTTCCTCTATTTAAGAATGAAAGTTTCATATGAAGAAATGCAATTATGTCTGTCAGAATCTGGGTATGTAGAAGCTCTTATTCTCAGCTGTTTCATATAAAGTTACAGTACTAGATTTCTTAATTAGTTTTCTCAACAGTCCATATTCTTCCCCAGTCCCAAACTGACTCATATCTGATTTCAGCCATTCATCACAGGCCATGTCAAGGTTCCTGCTGTGTAAAAAACTCTCTGTTCTCTTATAGAAGGAGAGGTCCTTGTTATAAACATATTTCTCAAATTTCTCTGAGAATAACACCTTCAGAAAAAAGTCATCAATTCCTTTGTCTCTAAGACTCTATGATACCATGAAATAGAACTTTTTATCATTTGGAATAATTTTTTTTCCTGACAATAGAAATCTAATGACAGAATACAACTATGCAAACTTCTTATTATGAACATGAAATAAATAAATATACACTAAATTCATTATGTCTTTGAATGATTTAATAGCTCTGTTTTAAAGATAGTGTTTCTCAACTAAACTGTGAATAATAATCTATAATGGTATACAACCAATGTCAAGTAATCAATGTGTGTTAAATTTCTCATGCCCCTAAAGACTTTTTTCATTTTCTTAAATTTTTGTTCACTACACAGTAATTATTGTAACATAATGTATACAGACCAGTACAGAGTGTACGGTGGATGTGATTGAGAGCCACACAACTTGCCACACATGCAGGCACTGGGCCTCGGGGTTCCAGACATTCTCACTCCTTCCCTTCCCTTCCGTCTGCCACAGCTTAACAATGTGTGGGATTTCTCGCCTTTCTTTCCTCCCCCTTTTGCTTCACTAAAGGCATTCTGGAAGTTTCCATTCTCTTCTGTATAACCAAAAGGCTGCTGGCTGATACAGGAAAGAGTCCAAAGTCTTTAAGGCTAGCAAGGATAGATGTAAAGAGAATGAAGAAAAATGAAGGGGAATATCAATGTGCTTCCTCAGAGTCCCCAGGGGCCCACTGTTGGGAAGGACCATGTGATCATCTCTGTGGCATGTGTCTTTTTCTGGTCAAGCCTACACCAAAACGAAGTGATTCTCCATGCTCTCTTTTCCTCTGCTGGAATCATTCTCAGAGTCACATGTTGAAGTTGTCCAAACACAAATGAAGTCTTGAAGATTTCCAGGTCTCTGTTTGAAAGAAAAGTGCTGCAGAAAACCAGTTTCTTCAGATTCTTTGTGTGAGTAAAAAACATTTTTTTATTGAACCACAGGGATGTGGGGCTTGGTTTGTTCACACAAACAAGCCTCACTGTTGAAACTAATATAAAAGCTCCATCTCCAATTACTCTTACCACGGATGAGATGTAAATATTTCCTATCCATCTGGCACAAAAAACAAAACAAAACAAAACAAAACAAAACAAAACCTGGAATTCTGGACATCTTTTTCCAAGAGAATATACCAGCACAATTTTACTTCGAGTATCCAGAAGTGAGAGATAGCCTTGCTCTTCGTTAAAACTTCAGCACTCAGCAGAGCATTCTAAATGTTCACTGAACAAAACGATCCTAACTAATCCATTTTTATGGCAAAATAGACCTCAAGTTTCCAAACGCAAACTAAATAACTGGTCATAATGAACTAAAGACACATGGAGGAGTGGGAGTCAGTCTCACACCCTTGAGGGTGCTCCATTCCTAAATATTTGGTGAAATTAACAGTTGAGGCCATCTGCGCATGACTTTGTTTATTAACAGGTCTTAAACCATGAATTTAAATTCTTTCATGGACATAAGTCTTTTCCATTTTTTTTTCAATTCCTCTTATGTCTGATTTGATAAATTGATATTGTCTCTGTTAAGTAAATTTCCAAATTCAGGGCTATTGAGTGCAAGATATCACCCAATAATGTTTTAGTATCTATAGAATTATTGGAAGTTCTCTCTTTTTTTTTATTGCTGATATTACTTTTTGTGTCCTTTCCGTTTTTTCCTGTTGGAAGTTGATCAATTTTTGTCACTATTTAGTCTCTCTGTAAGGCATAATGGTTTTTTATTACATTTAAATTTGCTCTTAATTATATTTTTATTTTATGCTTTATGAGTTTAACTTTCTGCTCTTATTCTAAGTTCTTGAGATGGATGCTTTCAGTCTTCTTTAAAATATATGCATATATAATTATGGCTTAAGCAACATCTACAAGTTTAATAAGCTTTTTGTTACTACTTAGTTTTAAGGATTTTATAATTTTTATTATGACTTTTTCTTTGACTTTTTGAATTGGTTCTCTGCTTAATTTTTCAGTGTTTGAAAAGTATAACCAGTATGATTTTAAGTTTTGAAATTTGTTTAGCTTTGCATTGTGGCCCAGCAAATAATCAATTTTATAAGTGTTTTGTGTTTCTTGCAATTTGCAAATATAATTCTATCTAAATTAGGTCACATTTTGTAACCATTTTACTGAAATGTATATTCTCATTGACTTTTTGTCTGCAATTCTTTGTACATTTGTTAAATATTTCTCATTATAATTGTAATTTTGTTTGTTTTACTTCTGTAAATTTTCACTTTATACATTTTGAGGCTGAGCTATTTAGGCACATGCATACTGTGAACTCATATTTTCCTGAAAAATGAAAATTTTATCATGATGAAATGCCTCACTATAGCTTTTTATAATGCATTTTGCATAACAGCATCTTTCACTCATGTAAATATAGCTATATCAGCTTTATGTCAGTGATTGTTCAGTCTAGTTTTACTATTTAATAACCTGCCCAATATTTCTCAGTCCTCATCCTTAATTGTGATGTTTGCAAAGATCATCTAAATTGATTCTTTTTATCTTTTTTTTTTAAAAGCCCAATCTGTCAATCCTTGTGTTTTCTTTTCCTATTGGGAATTTTTAGTTGTTTTAGTTAATATTATTATTGATATATTTTTACTATTCTACATCACATATTAGTTCGCTAGTACTATTAGTTCGCTAGTACTATAAATAACTACATATCCTATTGTTTTAATAGTTAACCTTCCTAGAGCTTGATTACAATGTAAATTATTACTTATTAAAGTTTATCTACATGAGTATTTTTACCACATTTTATACAAAGCAAAAGCCTTAGTTTTGAGTAACCACTTCCCAATATATGTGCCATGCTGTGTATTATGTTATTGTTGACATTATTATTGTTCAGAACAGTTTTATTTAAATTAATGCACATGCCTTCATTCTTTCTCCTTGTCAAAGCATTCATCTTGGATCATCGCCATACCTTCTAAAGATGACCTTTAGTGAGGATGAGCTTGTAAAAATCACTTTTGTTTTAGTTCATTAGAAAAATGTCTTCATTTTTTAATTTTAAATAATATTCTTGCTAGATGTGGAATTCTGAGCTGGAATTTAGTTTCCTTCGGCACAGTAAAGGTACCATGCCATTGGGAAGACAGCTGACATTCTTGTTGCTCCATTGAAGGTAATCTCATTTTTCTCTGGGTGTCATTAATTTTTTTTCTTTCTTTGATTTTCATCAATCTTAGTTTTACATGGGTAAGTGGGATTTTTTTTTTTTTTTGTATTTGTCTTGCTTTATAATGCTTTATGAATCTGATACTTGAAGATTTCACCATTCCTGGTAATTTCTCATCCATTATCTCCTCAAATACCTCTTCATTCTCTCTCTTTTTCATCTCCTTCTGGAACCCAAGTTAAATGTATAAGAGATGATAACCATATCTCACGTTATGTATTTCCTTGTCTGCAACTAACTTTATTTCCAGCTTATTCAGTCTGCTAGCCACCTATTGCTGGCCACTGTACACATCTGTTCACAGAAAAGTCTTGAGGCCTCTTTGAAGTCAGGCCACCGAACCCTGCAGCCTGCTAAGAAGTGGAAGAAGGCTGCACATCCATGCTGGCACCACTGCCTACCCTGCAGACACCCTGCTGGTTCCAAACAGGCTGAGCAGGCCACTGAGGCCTGGAGCCTGTTGCTTGAGCTCTCTTCAACCCTTTCAGGGACTAGGGAATGTTATGACATCCCACTTTTCCCATCCATTCTTCTGCAGGAGGGAGGAAGTCTGTTTTTTTGTTGTTTTGTTTGTTTGTTTGTTTGTTTTCCTTGAAATTTTTACTTACTGTTACAGTTTCCTGCATTGTTTTATAGTGGCTATTCAAATCAAGAATTGGTGGAACAATGACATGCATACACTCACACAGATGCACAATGAATACAAGATCTATTTGATGCAAGAAAGAAACCTGCCTCTGGTTAGGGAAATCCTTTTGCCCAGAGGTGTGTGTAGGGGGAGAACAGAAGGGGTGGGCAAGTACATATGTATGCAATTGCTCCTTTTTCATAGCTGACTGCGCAAAGTGTTTCAACATGAGATGTTATGGGATGCAGATTTTTTATTGAAGATTATGCAAAGTTAAAGAAAAAAATCATTCCACTATAGAAAACAACCCCTCTGAGGTGAATAAGCATCTCCTTTTATGGTCAAAATTCTTGGTCAAGAGCAAGGAAAATGAACTGAAATGGTCACTTTATACTCATGATCTGATCACGCTACCAATCACTCCTCTGTCATTTTGAGCTTTGCGATCAAGAGAAAGTGATCAATATTTACCAAGAGCAATACTATTTTCCTAATCCTCTTAATATTGAAGCCGTAGATCAGGTGGCTGAGGGAAGGAGATACCTGGAAAGCTAGAGAAATGTGAATTGGGCTGGTGAGTCCGAAATTTGCAGAGTAGATAGGCTGGACACCTAAAGAAGAACTGCAGCTTAAGTCCAAAGGCAGTCAACTGGTCTGCAACAAACCAGCAGGATACATAGTGGCTTGAAACAGCAAATATGTAGACAACCGGGGCTGCACTCAAATTGTAGACAGTTGGGAGGCTCTGATTTTAGCCACGCTCACTGATGCTTTGGAGATGCAGTTGCTGGGTTGGCTGGGGCCTGGTTGTTCTAGGATGGCCTCAGGTGGGACAGATCATCTCTGTCTTCTATGTGGTCTCCCATGGTCTAGAAAATTAGCTTACACTAGGTCACAGAGCAGCTGGGCAGGTTTCCAAGAGGCATACTCATGGGATGGAGAAGAGATTTCACTTCTTAATTAAAAACAAACAAGGGGGAAGAAAAAAGGAAGGAAGGAAGGAAGGAAGGAAGGAAGGAAGGAAGGAAGGAAGGAAGGAAGGAAGGAAGGAAGGAAGGAAGGAAGGAAGGAAAGAAAAAAGGAAAGAAGGGAGAGATGAAGGGAAAGAGGAAACAATAAAAGTAGGAAAGTAATGAGCTAAAGTGATATGTTGATTCAAGACCATTTCAAGGAAGTTTAATTAGAAATCTGAAAACTAAGATACATTAATTTTTAAACCTAGAAAATCTAAGAAAAAAAAATTTGCCCTGTGTGAAAAAGATCACAAAAGTGCTGACAATTTCTCTCTTGCATCCCTTTTCAAAGGGCAAAACATCTTGTGTGCATGGCTGTTAATCTTTTTTTCTGTCTTCTATGCAAATATTTATCCCGAGTTTAGGAACAGAGAAGCACCTTTTACTTGCGTTTGAAGTCTGTCTCCTCCCCCTACCCCATTTCACTCCTCAAATTTAAGTTTGTTCTCTTCTTGTATTTTATAGCAGGAAAACTGGGAAAAACCAACATATAATAGACAAAGAATTAAATGCTATGAGAGTAGACAAAGGCGGTGTCGTGTAATCAATCCTGAAGTGGTCCCAAGGGGCTCACAACCTCATTCACTAACTGAAAGTTTCAGCAGCCTCCTGGCTTCAGCAGGAGACTCTAGAACAGACAGCTGTCTGAGATAACGCTGTGAGACTCCACACCTGATCGCCCACGAAGCTCAGAGCCACACAGCGAGACAACGGTTAAAGCTTTTAGTGAGGCAGGCCATGGCCAGGCTGCAAACCGGCCATGATTTAGTCTCACTGCATAGCAGTTGGTTGGTTCACAGCAAAGTGCCCCGATATGAGGTCACCTAAAAGGCCAATCCATCACCTCCAGCTGGTGTGTGCTGAGTGGAACTGGTGGGGAGAGCGAGGGAGTCCATCAGCCCCTGCATTTTGAGCTCTGCACAGCTTATATTCCTCTCCAGGCTGAATTTATGACCTTTCTGTCAACCGCTTCTTTAATGCATAGGGCTAAATATCAGCGGCATGATTCAGACACTCAAGCTCTTGAATGCTTGCTACTCCTAGGACCACGCAGGGGTGCGCTGACTGTCAGCATGGGACATTATAATTTAAAGCCTAGCCACCGGGTGTCAGGTCCCTCACTGAGCAGCTGGCATACTTCATGCCATCTTTCTCTCTTCTATTAAAAAGAAAGGTGCAATGTCTCAGATCCCAAGAAAAGCCATCTAAGTATACATAAGCAATATAAGAAATATAAGATCCCAAGTTAAACAATACTCTTTTAAAAAAATAGATCACTTTCATTTTCCATTTTTATTAGAACTGTTCTGTTAGGCAAATATTAATCTAGTGCATAAAGAGAAATGCTGAAAAAATTTTCTCAGGACTTTTGCTAACGAGGAATGTTAAAGGTTTACTATCAACAGGATGGATATAAAGTATACGATTCCTGCAACCTTTCAACATTTAAGAAAGTAATATGTGTCCAACCTCAGAAACACACATTTCAGAAAACCCTGCTCCCTCTTGCTTGTGAAAAGATCTTAACAACTCCATGCACATCCTCCCGAGATTGGAAAGGATCCACAGGGAGTCTCACGTGCAAGCCTGAACTGTCTTTCATGCTTTCAAACTCAGCCACCTCCTGGACATCTGCTGCCAGAAAGCCTCTGCAGAAAGCGTTTCCCAAGGTCACTGCTGCCAGCACCCACTAGGCACCCATTCAGGTTTGCATGCAGGCCACTTGGCCTAGGGCTTCCGGCAGTGCACCATCTACTGGCCAGAGCAAACTGGCTCTTGTTCCGTTTGCTGTGCTGACATGAGGCCTGAGAAAAATGAAAAGCATCTTCTCTCCCAACGTGTGCTTTTTCAGGTTCTAAATTTACCCCTTACTCCGAGGGCTTGGCCCCAAGTCAGTGGAAATGGCCAGAAGACCAGTCTTATATAGATTTGCGGCCATTTTTGTGACCCTCCCAATCTACTTCGGCCTATCTCTTCCTCTAAACACGGCTTTTAAAACTCTGCCTTAATTCTCCACCAGTGGAGGAAAACCCTAAATCATGTAAAGTTGTGTAAAGACAGAATCCCAGAGGTTGGACCTCAGATACACTTCATGTTCAGCTAAAGCTCAGGTTAAGACCACAACTGTACCCATGTGCATTTGTAAATGACATGAACTGCCAAGTACCGTGTGACTTAGTAGTACAAGAAATATTCTGTGATCAAATAAAGTTGGAAAATGCTGCATTATAAATCACTGACCGGGGATTCATATGCACAACACACACCTGAGGCAATTTCCATGTAAAGAAACTCTTTTGATTTGCTTAAAGCAGCTTTTCCAAAACTTACTTTCAAAAACGTATTACTTTTTAAAAATTTTTTGTAATATCTAGTTCCTGAGGAATCAAAATTGTGTAGAACAGAATTTGGCAAACACTACCATAAGTATACTCTGGACAAATTTTGCTAACAAATCCTTTGACCAGTAATTTGCAAACTAATGTGAGAAAAAACTAGTTAAGCCTTTAAAGTCATTCACTCTGTTTCCTTCTAAATTGGTATCAGACCACTTTTTACAGTAGGAAGCAGTGAGAAGGGAGGGTACAAAAGCTGGACTGAAAGTAACGTCCTTGAGTGACCAGGCCTCCTACAAAGAGGTCCCTGAGCTATCACAGTCCGTGAAGGAGGGGGTGGTGTTCTGAGATCCTTCTACTTTCAGGGAAAACTAACAAACCAGTTTTTGGTGAAATAGCCTAAGTTTTTAATGTTAACAACTACGTTTGATTTTTTAAAAAACAAAAGGAAGACATCTTACATCAAGGCACCCACCTCCCCTCACCAAAACAAAACAAAGTGAAACACAACACTGTGGGTTGAACCTAACCCATGGGTCGCCAGGTTAATCTCCTGTGTAGGCCCATGATTTTGAAGACAGGGGATCAGAAATAAAGATAAGAAGTAAAATTCAGGCTGCATTTTAAAATTCTGTCTGCTTTTATCTGTTGCATACAGCCTGAATATTAAGGTAAACAAAGAGAGTGTTTGATATTATTTTATGACCTTCATGAGTTCATAATTTATCTCCAGTGAAAGGGTAAATTATGAGGTTGAGGTTCAGAGTCACTTTGGCTCTTAAGTGAAGTGTTTTTATGCTGTTAAAGTCCAACAAGCACTGCTTTAGGCCACACTCCCTCTGAGGATGTTAAAGATTAATTTTGTTGAGACTACAATTAAAAATAGAATTTAGTGATAAACTTTTCCATTATGTTATTATTTTAAATGACTGAACTCTAAACCGTTATCATTAAGGATAAAAAGAATATTATTTTAATTATATCTACAATTCAAGAGAAATTTGATATCAGTTTAAGTCACCCGAGAATCATTAAAAGCTCTTGTAGATAATTACCTCTCAATGGTCCCAATGGTTCATACAGGGCTTATACTTGAAAATATTTTCACTGTGGACTGTTTGTTTCCACTCTGCCATCCCGCTGTCTGCATCTCACCCCTAATAGAAATGGTCTCATACACACAAACATACTTGCTACATATATGTGTATATATTTAGGTATGTATACCTACATACGCACACACATATAAATACACACACATATGCACATGTGTTCTTTAAAATAATTTTACTTGACATAGAATGGGTACTATATCATAGCATACAACACATGTTAATGTAAAACGATTTTCTGAAGTATTTATCATTCTTTATTAGCATATGATTTGCAACATATTCTGATACTCTATGGAATGTGCTTATCTGTTACATATTTTACTTCCAGAGAAAGTCAACATAAAATAAAATCCTTTAGGAAATATAACAACTTTTATTAATATAGTTGTTTTGTATTATAGGCAATTTTGCTTCATTTTGTTATCATATATTATAAAATATGTATATCTGAAAAGTCATAATTTTGTTATAAATTGCATCATATTTTTTAAATTGGGTTGTAAATTTTAAACAAATGTTTTTCTTTTAAGAAGGATAAAACAATTCTGAATATATCTTCCTAAGATCCTAGATTTTATAAAATGAATTAATTGAACCGGGACAGAAGTATATTACATGAACACTTGATTTCCATTGATGGAACCTTTGCCCTTGATAATGATTCTTCAATTAATTATCTGTTTTCTTTACAATTTAAGAGAAGTGAGTTTTGAAAGCAGAAATTAAAATGTTCCTTTATATTCTCTTCAGGAGAATAAAGAGATTTTTTTTCCCCCTAATCTAGAAGAGATCAAAGAAACAGTGAGGCAAGGAGGAGAGTGGCTGGCACAGTTGAGAAAGGATGGGAAGAGGCAGGTTTTTGGCAGAACAGAACGTGTTAATCTGCAGTGAAATTAGCTATTTTAAAAAGTATTTCTCAGCTGCACATCAGAAAAAAAAATTTATGGGTCTAATTTTCCTTTGGAAATTTAAAATGTTACAAACTCATAAGATATAATTATCCAAGTTTTTCCACCCCACACTCACCATGCCCACAGAAAAGAGTGGGAATTATGTATGGATGCAAATGGGATGACTACTGCAAAGAATTTAGAAACATTTCAATAAACATACTTGCAAATATTTTCGGTATTTTAAAAAAGTAGGACACATATGTTAAATTCAAGTGAAGAGGGCCTGAAAGGGAATCTCCAAGTGCACAGTTTGCTGCTATATTTGTGTGAACCATTTTACAAAATATCTACACTCTATTTTCCAGTCCTTATGGAATTTTCAAAATACTGTATATCCTACAATAGACTTTTCAACATATGTGTAAGCTGTAGTGTGAAAATAATTGTGGAAATAATTCTAGATCTATATAATTCGACAACCTACTTGCCTTGAATTGGCTGAATGTGTTTTTCATGTAAGTATGCTTCGAAAATGTTTAAGTGTTTCACACTAAACTTGTTTAGATCTAAAAACATCTCTGCAGTTGGCAAGGATGTGCCAACCTAAGGAAATTAGCGAAGATAACATTTAATAACACCAACCAAGAGAGCTCTTACTTTTGTCAGATTTCTTTAAAATGCTTAGAAGTTTGGGTGAAATAGAGGCAAGTTTAGTTAAAACACACATCCCTTAGCTCGTAAGATATTTGGTAGTAGGGAATTCTCTGTACACTAGGGCTTTCCAAAAATTAATTATTTAATGACTTTTCTAAAAAAATAGAAAGATTGCTAGGGAAGGACTTTTTTTCTATTCCGTTTTCTGTTAGAAACAGTCTTATCTGTTTTTGAAAGTTACTGAGAATAGTTTTAAAATAGCCAAGGCTTTTCTTCAATCATCTGTTTCCTAAATTTCCTCCTCCTCCAGCTTTTCTTTACCCACTTAAGATGTTATAAAAAATTATCAAAGAAAAAACTAGCGCTCAGCAGAACTATACACATGTGGATGCTAAATAAATACTTTTGATGATGATGAATGCTGGCACGTCTCCATGGAAGAAAGACCTTGCACAAAAGATGTTATAATTATTATGTTTAAATGATTATGCTATAATTATTATGTTAAAAATCTCCTATGTTCTCGGAGCTGCTCGGCGGTGGCAGAGCTGTGACATCCCCATTCAACCTCATCTGTTGCTAAGGCACTTGCCACCTTCTCAAGCAATGTAAAGACAGTGGCTGGCCAAGCCAGAGCAACCCAAATAATGGGTAGGAAGAGTCTCCTGGAATTCTCTCTTTCTCTCCCTTCCTTCACTCTGCAGGGGGAGCTGAAAGATGTCGGCAAGTTCATTCATCCAAGTTTAAATGAGGCTCAAAATGTTACCTTCTTTTCCTAAAGTTAAATAAGTTTTAAAGAAAAGATGATTAAAGTAAAATAAATGAATATCTAATGGTAATTTTTTTTTTTATAATGGGTTTTCCTGAGGAAAATATTTGAATTCGGAACCAGTTGTCTGGGGATGTCAGGTCAGGGGTCCAGAGATACTAACATCTAACTGCAAATATCATATTCTACAGAAGTATATTTTTTCATTTTGTGTTTTGGGCTCCTACACTAATTTCTAGCTGGAGAATGACAGGCAGACTGGATGACTTTACATAGACCCTTGTAGGTACATTGATGGCCTTTCATTATCCTCAGAGTCTTCTCTAGAATTATGGCAAAGGCTAAATTCAGGCAGGTTTTCAGTTCTGACTGAAGCAGCAAATGTTTCAGAGTAAACTGATATCTTTTTGTAGACATCCAATAGAATATCCAAGATGTGTCTGGTTGAGGATGCTTTGAGGTTATCCAAATTACATCAAAAGTTACTCTTTAGAATTAAAAATCATTAATAGCCTTAATTTTTATTGCCATTGATAAGGTTTTGAGGAATACCCAGAAGAACTGCAGTTTTGAATGACATGCTTGTACTGCCCATGTTTATGACGTCAGCCAGGGTAACGTGGTGGTGGCAGCACAGGTTTAGAGGAATGGTGGGCAGATCCTGACTCAAGTGCTATTCAGACCCTTCCTTGCTGAATATAAAGAGCCCGTCACACCTCCTGGCATCTGGAAAGGGCCTAACTCACTGCAATTACTCTTACCAATTGTTATCTTTAATAGTCACAGTCCAATTTATGAAATTTTCTTAAGTGAGAAAAGAAATAAAATCAGGGAGAAGATGGGTTGAAGGTGGTACAACAGAAACCTATCGAGAGGACTTTCAGTGAGTTTGTTCAAACTAGAAGGAATGGCACAGACCAAAGTTGTGCTAGAAGGATGAGTTCACAGACCAAAGTTGGAGGATTTGGGATTAATTGAAATCCTCAAGTGGTGCATGGTAAGCGACTGCCTATTTAGAGCCAACAGATAGGTTTCCGTGAGGTTAAGGAAGCGAAAAATCCCATATGAAGCTAGTGAGATGTTAAATTCTAATTAGAAGTGTTAATTAAAAAAAAAATTCCAATTTCATCAGTGAGAGTGCTTTTGTTGTTCCAATTCTCTTTGCTACAGTGAATCCTAAGTGAATCCCGACTCACTTTGTTCCAATATTATTTACCTCTTCTATAGGATAGAGAAAAGTTGGCTATGGCCATAGGAGCACGAGCATTAGTGTGCTCTTCCCAGGGCTGTCATGGTAAGAGGCCTATTGGCATTATTATAGAAAAATTCCTATCTTTGGAGATTTTACTTAGGCATAGAAATTCACTGTGTCTCAAAGTTTAGCAAATCAAGTGCAGGGTTCTCAGGAGGATAAAGTATTTATCTATCTCTTCACAATATCTCTTTGCACTATTTTCTGCTTTCTATAACTTCAAAAAAGATCTAATGAATTATCCAAATTTAGATGAGGTTTTTGTATTCTGTATTAAGTTAAATATAAAGGGATATAATTTAACACAACATTTTGCAGTCTATTAATCCATAATGAGGATTAAACCCTTCGAATGAGTATACAAATATTAGCTATCTAAAATTGTTTAAGAGTTAAACATTAAATTAAATCTAACATTTAACAGATTTCCAAAGAATATACAAGAGTACGTTAATTAGTAATAATCAACATGTTCCAAATTATTTAATGTAAATTTAAATGTTTTCTACTATGATTTTTATTTCTGTTTTGATAATTTTAAATTTCATAATAAACATTAGAGAAGAAATTGTTATACATAGTATTCAAAAGTCTTAAAAACCTTGAGCATAGGTAGGCTTATTTTTTACATTCTAATTTTACAGTCTAATTTTTTACATTGACTACTGTACTTATTTATTCAGCCAGAATAGTCATTTTAAACCATAATAGTTAATATAATACATTTTTAGAAAATATGCATGTATCTCCACTTACCACATAGTTTTTCTAGAATAGATGATATCATGGCATACATATTTACAGTGTCTTTTCCAATGCTAATATAAAAATAGAAGATATAGTTAAAAAAATCAAATATATCTAAATTCCTAAAAACCACCATTTCCAAGTTCTAGCTCTTTCAAATCCTCTTGCTATACATAGAATCTATAAAAAGTAGATAACATTTTATTTATAAATTATCATGAAATACATATAAAATAGAGCAAGGAAAAATAGAAACTAGGTATCATTGTCCATGCCCTTTTTCCATCTCCCAAGCATATTTTCATAATTCGTGTAAGATATAAGACCCTCTCATTCTTTCACATTACGTCTTGTCTATGAAACCAAAGCTACTTACAACTTAGATTAAATTTAGTTTTAGATCCTACCTCTAAAAATCATCTCTTCCTCCCTCTCTCCCTCCCTCCTTCCCTGTCTCTCTGTGTATGTGTATGTGTATATACACACACACACGCACACACACATACATATATATACACACATATATGTTTTACATACACATATATACACACATACCTACCTGTTTGTATATGCACACTCCCCAGAGACCTAGCCTTTCCCACAGATAATTAACAACCTTTGAGGCAGCAGAAGATAGTGGCCAGGACTTGACTGATGGTCGCACAATCTGTACCTCTGGCAAGACAAAAACGACATCTTGACCTATTATATTTCCTCTCCCGAGCCCTGAGTGAAATGACACCCTGGCTACTTTCCCATGGGATTGGACAGAGGGACGCCAGAGCAGATCTTAGAACTGTCTTCAAGACCTAAAGAAATGAATTATTAACCTTACTTCACTTCCAACCAATCAGCTCCCAGCAAGACACCAAACCCCTAACCCGTGGGTGTCTTGTGATTTTGTCCTACAGAATCTGTAACCCAAGCGCCACTACAAAGTCGAGCTTTTATGCCATAAGCTCTCTGCCTCCGAATTGGCCAGTTCAATATTAAACTATTTTTTCCTATACTACAAACTCTTGCTCGTGCGTTTCTTTGGGCCGGTGAGCACAGGCAGGAGCACTCAAGGAAACCCAGTGAGGTTCCGGAAATGTCTGCTCAAAGCCACCAGTTACAGCATCTCTTCTACTCGACAGCCCCATCCTGACAAGAGGATAAAAATAGACATTTCCATTTCCATATTCTAAGTTAAAATATAACTCTACCGGTTCCATTTTTCCTAGTTGTTTTTATCCCACCTGAAAAAGTACTTGCTTAGGTTCTTTTTGATATTGCAGAAGAGGAATTTTCAGGTATCAGTATAGATCAATGACTCTCCAGATATATACTGTTTTAGAACATCTCAATGTACATTATATATGGTGGATTCCATATGACAGAAGATAAAGCAGATACTTTAATCTTTCTTTTTATTTATAATTAGTCACAATTTTAAAATATATTTTAAAGTCTTTTAGTATACTAAAATTATTAATATACCTTTTTATTCCAGATTAAAACTATCATTATTTTAATAGGCAAAATCAAAGTGCCTCTAGGGGGAGAGATGGAACTTCCAGAATCCAAGGAGGCAGCACAGTTGTGGCAGGTGCTAGGGCAGGCTTATCTGCATGATATAGAGAAACAAGTTGGATGGTTTTTCTTCCAAAAGGAAAGAGGAAAGAAAAATTAAGAGGAGAGATAAAGAAAAAGAAAGAAATGGCAAGAGACTAAGATTTTGTGTTGGAACAGTGTTGGCTGTGGATCAGTGACCAGAAAACATTGCAATGGTGCTCTTTTATTTAAAGGTCCCTGTATCCCTGGTACGTCACTCTCCCACCCAAGCCTCAGTAGAGCCTACTACTAGGCTAATGTTGTTTTATCTGTATGAAGATTTGATGATACTCAGAAAAGCTATATTCTGTGTTTAAAAGGATATAGTACAGAACAAGAATCAGGCACTAAGCAATATTAAGGAATTAGGTATAGGAAGTGAGGGAATCTACACTGATGTAAACTATTTACACATTTACAGAAACAGAGGAGATCAGCACAGACTGTGGTATGCGAAGTGGAACTCAGCCAATGTTACTTTACTATTAAAAATAAAAGGCTCCGGATTATGTTACTTAATGGACAAAATCATCATACACAAAGTAATTTTGGAGAAGATAACTTTACAAATACCATATATTTTGATATCATCACCATATTTAAGAAGGTATTTTATATATACATGATTATGAAGGCAAAATACTTAGCTGGATTTAAAGTTGGTAGAATTATCATTATAAGCATTGAATTATATCATCTTAGAAAGATTTCACATTATATTCATTAGTCAACCACACCTAGACTAATATTTCAATTTAGGGACAATTATCAAGTCAAGAATATTCTGAGAAGAGCAACTAACTAGTAACTAACTAAAAAGTAGCACTCATTGAGCATTTTTATGGGCCACATATTAATTTATTTTATTCTCACAAGAGACCTCTGAGGTAAAACTAAAAACATCACCATTTTCAAATTAGAAAATGAAATCACATAGGAGTTAAATAATTTCCTGAAGATCACACAGCTAGTAAAAGTGAGGCTGGGGTTTGAACCCAAATTATGTTCGCATCCAATCTTCTTAACCGTTAACAGAATTATTGAAGAAACTGGAACTTAGAAAATAAGACATTTGGAGGAAAAAGAAGGAAAAAGTGACTAACAGTAAAAAAAATAATAACACCAACAAATATTTTCTGAACCACACAGTGTACAAATCATGTCTGAAAATCAGTTCATCTGGGACAGAATATCAACTCCTTGCTACCAATAAGGTGCTCAAATTATGCAACATCTTATGAGCTTGAAACTTTTAAAAAAATCTTAACAGTAAATTGAATCAGCCCTAAAATACAGTGAAGAGGGAGTTAGAATACTAGCCATAGCATGTATCATCTTTAACGAGTCTAGGAGAAGAGTTTTCCTAACACAAAAAATACAACCAGGTCTAGTTGGTTGTATTTGTCATCTAAAGTGTAAAAAATTAACATTCTATTTCTATGTTTTTCTCTTTTTTGTGCTCAAAAGTTATATGTATTGGTCCTAGGGGTTCGAGTACTTCCTGATCAGTTACGGTATTTGGGGGCATCCAGGATTATGGTGATGATGATCCTTGCTGTGTTGGCCAAGACGATAGTACCTAGTAGTTTCTGGCCACACCTTAACAAAGATCACATCTGTAGTTTAGGTTCTACATGTCAACATCCCCATGACAAACCACCAGGTAGGGAAAGGCAGTCTTTGTTGCTTCTGGCTTCTTCTTTCTGAACTCCACTCCTCTTGAAATAAGAGGTTGAGCCATTCTCTATCTTGTTTATTATGTTTTTTGAACCCTCTTTTCTCACCTCTTATGAAAAAGCGTGTTCTTATGAAAGAATCTGATGTCTAATATAGATATCAACAACTTAGTATGAATTCAAGAAAATTCACTATGCTCTCATTGACAATTACAATGTCTAAAGTATCATAAATAGTTGTGGAATGAATAACTGTTCTTTTTGTAAAATAATTCAAGAGTAATTAGGCCAGTGGAAGAAATATTTTAAGCAAGAGTTTCGAAATTAAAATGTCTATGTGAGTTTGTGTGTGTGATGAGTCTGAGCTGAGAAACACAAGAACAATGCTTTTGTTTACCTTTATACTCATGATTTTGAATATATGTATATTTTTATGTAATTATTTACATGAAAGATTTAACCTTTCAAGCAGACATTTAGAATATATATACATATATATTCTAAAAACATATATATATATATATATATGTTTTTCTGCTGATGTCACCACCAGGAATTCACATCAGAACAGAACAGAACATGAGGAACTAGGGACAGGCTTTAACAACTCAAATGTGGAAGGACCATAAGAAGCCGTGTTAAACTGCCATAAATTTTACCACCAGTAGCTAAACATGGTGGACTAAACACATTAATTTATCAATGCTCCTTCCCCAAAATCCATGTGATGACATTTAAGGAGGTAAAGATAAAAGATATGAACTAACCTGACCAAAGACGGCAATGGTTTAAACATGTCAACAGTAGGAAAGCAAACAGAGAAGAGGGAAATAAAGAAAGCTGAAAATTTAATGCCTGCACAGAGTAGTACTAATAAGAAAAAGTCAATTCATGCTTCAGAAACCCAGAAACTGGGATATCAGGATTCTCAGAAGGGATTCTGGGAATTAGCTGAAATGTAATTATAAAAAATATTTAATCACCAGATCTCTTTCTTCACTAAGGGTGGCAAGTAACCAGCTGGGAGAGGGGAGTTCATTCTCTGGAGAAATTCAGTTGAAGAACCTCTGGACTTGGGCACCAACAAGAATAGGAGAGGGTGGAATGAAGTCCTAGGACTGTATAAAAAGTTAAATGAATCTCTATGTACTAAACAGATTGCTGGTCTTTCCTTTATTCAGCTCTGCAAACACTGGTTGCCAATTACCTTCTCCTCCAAAGAAGGGAAGGGAGGAATCATCTCCACACAGTCTGATTATCTCCAGAGAAAAGTCTCACAGATACCAATGGTTATGTTTGTCCAGAATGTCTCCCATCCAATCACCACCAGTGAAACTCACCAACAGACCAGCCCATTGTGGAAGTGGTCATCAGTTTACTGTGTCATTTCTGAACACAAATAACTGACAAGGATCTTTGACAAAACCTCCAAAGTAAAAGGCCAAAATCAAGGTAAGGAAATTTAGAATAAGAGAAATGTAAATCAGATAAAAAATAAAAAGAAAAGACTTGGGTACAAGAAATACTTTTAAAACTATAGTATTCTCAGAATAATGGGATAAGATGTTACTACATTCATGAAATATAAACAGGAGATAATAGGCAGGATTTGCAATGAGCTTATGAGAATAAACATAATAAATTTTAAAAAGCAATAGAAAAGTTTGGAGATAGAGTCAATTAAATATTTCAGAAAGTAGAACAAAAGAATAAACGAAAATAATAGGAGATAACACATTAGAAAACAAGAGCAAAATTTCAATGGTTTGTCAGAGATACCAGGCAATCCAAAAGGAAAAGATTTACAAAGAATCAAATCAATAATATTTCACAGTACACATGCTTCTGGTTTGAAAGTGTCCACTGAGTATGTGGCACCATGAAGAAATATATCTTTATTAAAACACACTCATGGTAAAATTTAAGAAACTATGAGATAAAAAAAAAAAATCTCGAAAGCTTTCAAAGCAAAAATAAATGTCACATACAAAGGACAAAACATCTTAATGGCATTAAATTCTTCAACAGTAACATAAGAAGACATAAAACTAAGTAAAAAATAAGGGAAAATGAATTTTATCTGATAATTTCATTACCAGCCAAGCTATTATTTAACTGTGATGGTGAAATAAGTCCTTTTTAGACTTCATAATCTAAAAAATATTCCACTGTGGATTCTTTCTTAATAATCAGAGCGTGTCTTCTAGCAGAGTAAATCAAGAAATAGAAAAACAGAGTGGAGGTGTGTGTGTGTCATTCATCATAAGAGAGAGGGAGCCCGTTTTCCAGAATGTCAGCAAAAAGAAGCTGCAGTAGTTGGCAGCAGGCAAAAAAAAGTGACCAGATGACTTGGAGCAGAAGGGTGAAAAGCTCTAAGAGGAAGTTCTCTGGGTAATAATAATAATAATAATAATAATAATAATACGAATGAGGAGATGGGAGTTTTTATGTAATATATGGAAATACATTGGAATGGGTTTTCGGGAGTCAGAATTTGAAAAATTCATGAAAAGTGCAATAAAACCATAAGCAAATGAAATACCTAGGCATTGCTGATTATGGGAAAAGCAAAAATTTGTGAAAGAAAATAAATGTAATAAGCATATATTACTTGGCTTAGCAATACAAATACTAATATATTCATAATAAAACTAAATATTACTTTAAATAAGAAATTTTATTGTAGCTAAAAAATGATGAGAGGAGGTGGAATAATGTTATATAAAGTCTTCATTATCATTTTCTATGATTGAATGTCAAAAGGTGGTTAAAGGTATAGCAGTATAAGTGTGTAAATATTGTAAAAATACCATAAAAACAGCTAATGGGTTTGAAATAGATTATCTCCAAGAGGATAACATGGAGACTAGGAAAACAGAAAACTGATATTTTATTAGCAGCTTTATAGTACTGTTTTCCTTTTTAAAGAACATGCATGTTATTTTATTGAAAATAATATCTTTAAAAACAACCCAAAGAGCTACTTCCTTTTCTCATCAAAAGAAAGGAAATCTGGACCAGGTCATGTGACCATCTGTCTAATTCATTCATACAAATTCATTCATACAAAATTGTATATGTGCATCCATTTTCAACATTTCCTAGAAAACGACATCCTGGCTTAAGCTTTTTTTTTTTTTTTTTTTTTTTATCTATAGGTATGTTGAAATAAGTAATACAAATAAAAATATTATGTCCTATGGGAAACATATTTTGAATAACACACAGGCATGAAACATTTTCTATTGATACTCAAAAGCACTCTGTATGAGTTTCACGTATGTAGTCAATCATTAGAAGATCATATCGATACTATAGTTAAACTTCAAGAAGCAGTTCCTCAGCCATGTTTTTCCAGGATGCGCCTGGAGACCTGGTCACAGCCATCTTCCTTAGGAGTTTCAAACACTCAGTCACTTTTGTGTATCTTGGGTTTACGCCAAGGTAACACTATGAGGTGGTTTGAAAACCTTTTCCTGTGAAGCCTGCTGGGCTGATGTCTGCAAAAAACGATTCATAAGTCATTTCTACTCTTTATGTACAGTCTAAACAACTTTCTTTTAAAGGCATTTCCTTATATTTATCCTTTTAAAAGTTCATATGCCAGTTTTTTGCTCACTGACACAGGCTTTTGAAATATTCTTGCAGCTGGCATTTCACTGTCTGGCATTTCAGTCACTGTGAACTCACTCACCGGATCATTTATAACTCTAAAATGAAGCCAGTACCCACATCATGCTGTAGAGAAACTTACTAGTAAAAATAAAACAATACTGTCCTACATTTATCCTCCATTTCTCCCTTGTTCACTGTCTTTAATCTAAGTTCCTCTGTGTGATAAAGCAGGCTGCTTAAGCCCATAGTGATGTTTTGATCGATTTTAAATGAGTTTGTGGATTTAAATCATTTTTATGTCTTGGTGATCCTTTTTGTCTATACTGCAATAGATCATTTTGTTATTATTATTACTGTGACTCTAGCTCATAAGTGACAGAAACCCAACTTAAACCAGTTTAACTAAAAAGGGAGAATTATCATAAGGATTTAAAAGTATTCCATAGAAACAAAAAGCAGGAACAAAGTCTAGACTCAAGAACAGCTGGAACCAAGCATTCTAATACCATCCTGTTCTTTTTCTTTTTTAGACACCACTTTTATTTTCCTTTTGAGACAATAATTTTGGCTTTTCAGTCCATACAGTTGAATTGCTATTCATTTATTTTTCATGTTGACAAAGCTCATAGGAAAAATGTAGTATTACATTTTATTTTGACTTGTATTTTTATTACAGTGAAGGTGAATGTATTGTCTTATTTATCGTTATTTTTCTATTTCTAGTTATTTGCAAATTTTTCCTCTACATACTTGGCCTGTTTTATTTGGGTAGGGTGGGATGGGCGGAGTAAGACTATTCATAATTTTAAAACCTTTATAAGAGGTCTTTATATTTTTAAGAATATTAACCCCTTTTCTATAATATGTATTCTTCATCTGTTATTTTTGTCCTTAGCTTTTTATGTGGTATTTGGTGTAAATAAAATTTTAATGTTTCTATTTTTAAAAAATTTTTGTGGTATGTGCAGGAAGTTTTCAATAATTATATGACTATTCTTCTATATTATATTCTAGTAATTCTGTGAGATTTAAAAACATTTATATTTTGTCTGAAATTAATTTTATAAGATATGAGATAAATGTCCATTTTTACATTGAGTTCTTTTGCTTCTTGTTTTAACAATTTTATTTAAAACTCCATCTTTTGAGAAGACCACTTTAGCATAGTTACATACACATGCGCGCGCACACACACACTCACACACAGACACATGCAATTTCATCTGCGTTGCTGCAAAAAATAACTACCTTAAAACTCAGTGGCATAAAATAAATGTTACCTATGATTCTTTGGGTCAGAGATTCAAGAAGGACTCAGCTGGTTGGTCTGTCTCTGCTTCATGTGGCATCAGCTTGTGTGACTGGTATTGGAGGACCCAACTGCAAGATGTTTTCTCTCACTTGTCTGCTATCTTCACATTTCTTGGCCTTGTTTTCCCCTTACAAAACATAGCATCTCATCTTTCAGAATCCTCCTTGTGCCTTAGGCATCTCACCTCATGACAGTCTCAGAAAAGTCTCAAGGCTTCCAAGAGGCAGGGAAAGGAAGCCGTCAGGATAGTCGAGGGTTGAATCCAGAAGTGGTACTATATGGCTTCCACTGAATTTTACTGGTCAGTGAAATTGCAGAATCATTCTCTCACTAGATTCAAGGGGATGAAGAAATAGACTACATTTCCTTCTGGAGAACAGACAACGTTCCATTATAAAAACACATACATATGCAACGGGAAATTTTCATGGTGGCCATCTAAGGAAAGTGTATTTGAGCACACACACAAGGATACATGTAAACACAGGCAAATATAACCTCTTACTGTCCAAGAAGGTGATATGTGATTCTTATTTAATTTTAAGTATAAAGTTATTGCATATTTACAGTGTAAGAGATCTTGTGCTTAGGCATCGATGATGGAGTGGTAAACCTTAGAGAGCAGAACCTTCCTAGAGCTTGTAGCTTTCTGCAATATTTCTCAGTAAAACTTTTATTCTATACTAATTTACAATAATTATTATATTAATGCACTTTGATTCTTATAAAAGTAAAAACATCTTTGTTAAAGTATTATCTTGATTGTCACTGTTGTGATTTGTCTCTGTCTTCCCCATTAAATTTTTCTTGAAAACAACTTGTTATTAATATATGACTCTATTTTGCAATCAATTATTGTATCACTCAAGTTTCTAGCAGAAAAAAGGAAAGCATATTCAAAAGTTTTAGTGAGGACAGTTTGATGGAATGATGACTGTTTGTAAAAGTGTGAACAGAGTTAAAGGAAACAGCAAATGATGGGAGACTCAGGGACTAATGACATAGGGACACCATTACTATCACTTAGCCTGAAGGAATAAAAGGAGAAAGAGCCCAGAGAAAACTTGGAGCCATGGATAATGGGCTGCCTTTCAGGAGTGTAAACGTGGTTGCAGCTACTGCTAGAACCACAGCGGAAGGAGTGGGGGTGACTCTGGCCTCTTCTTTCTGATCCTCAAATCTCATGCCAGTGCCTCCTATTGGCCATTCCAACCAGGATCCAGAGGGCAGTGGAGCCTAAGTGAGAGAGTATGTAGAGACAGTCACAGATATAGAACTGATCAGACAATGGCTACCTAGAGAAGGAAGTAAATAGAGAAACACTAGCCCAATACCCAGATAAAATTTGTATTATTTCTAAAGATGTTTGATCCAGCAACCCTATATCTGGGTTTATAACCAAAGGAATTGACACCAGGATCTTGAAGAGATAACTGCACTACCATGTTTATTAAAGCATTATTCTCAATAGCCAAGACGTAGAGACAACCTAGATGTCCATGAACAGATGTATGACATGGATAAAGAAAAAGTGATATATAAATACAATGTAACATTATTTAGCCTTCAAGAAGGAAATACTGTCATTGGTGACAATATGGATGGAGTTGGGTAACATTACACTAAGTGAAATAAGCCAGAACCAGAACAAATACTGCAAGATCTCACTTTTATGAGAAATCTAACATTGTCAGACTCAGAGAAGCAGAAAGAAGAATGGTGGTTACCAGAAAATGGGCAGAGGAGGGGTTAGTGAAAGAGAACAAAGCTTTAGTTATGTAAGATAGTTAAGTTCTGGAGATCTATGGTACAACACTGTGATATTAAATATACTGTATCGTATATCTAAAATTTTCTAAAGAGGAAGATCTTATGTTAAGTGCTTTTATTACATTTTTTTTAAACAAAGAAAGCAGGAGGAAGCTTTTGGAGATTGTGGCTATGTTTATGGCCTTGTTGTCATGACAGTTCCATAGATGTTACTCACCTCCAAATCCTTCAAGTTGTATATATTAATTATGTATGTCTTTTTGTATGTCAGTTATACCTCAATAAAGTGATTTTAAAAATCATACAGACATATGTCAGAAACTAAAAAAATAAAACAAAATAAAATATAGTTGTTATAATCTATTTTTCCTTTTTTTGCAGATAGATTCAAACAATGATAAATTTAACTCTTTCATCTTTGAAAATAAAAATTAAAATAAAATTGAAATAATAGCAACGCTAATAGTAAACATGCATGCATCTTAGTTTTGTGGTTTTTATCAATTCCATGAGTTAAGTATGCCTTTTCACACTGTTTTACAGACTATGTGCTACAGTTCAGACTTGTTAAATGACTTACCCAATATTGTAGTAGGAGGTAAAAGTTGGAACCAGAAATTTAGTCTGCATCTACTTGATTCCAGAGACCTCACTTTTAATTGCTGTGCTTTATGTTCTCTTTTAAATTTTGGGGGGGTCTGGTTGAATTGATTAAATCAGTGACTGATTTAATCTTGCGTAATATTAATCTTAAATTATTTTATTTAATCTTAAATAATTTTGGTGAATGTAAGAGAAGGTAGCTTGTTCAGTTACCCATGAAATGGTGGAATCTCAAGTCTGCACCATGATGTAAGTCCTTATTGAGAAAGATATGTTTAAACATTAGAAAATACAATTTTATTTCTATATGTCACAGAGAGATTTTTTTGTTTTGTTTTAGAGTAAAATTTTTTAACAAATACAAAATTTACAGAATTCACCAACTCTGTTCTGTATGAGATTCACTCTTTTCTTCTTGACCATGCATTTTTCCAATACCTATTTTGTCAGGATCTATGCTAGACA
Source organism: Eidolon dupreanum (assembly GCA_028627145.1). Classification (NCBI taxonomy): domain Eukaryota; kingdom Metazoa; phylum Chordata; class Mammalia; order Chiroptera; family Pteropodidae; genus Eidolon; species Eidolon dupreanum. The sequence continues at coordinate 47,244,549 of CM053515.1, read as the reverse complement.
TAAGACTTCATATTACCAATGATGACATCAGAATATCTATAATTCACACTCTGTTTGAACTTGCAAAATTATTTAAGCTTCCCTGTTCTCAGTTTGCTTCAGTGAGAAATGAGGTTAGTTTAAGGGTCATTCTAGGCTCGACATTTTTTTATTCCTCTGTCTATGATATGAAAGGAAGTCTGGGGAATTAATTTTTGGATATCTCTCAGCTAAATTTGGAGGCTCTGATCTTTGAACACATTCCAGAAACCTGTCCCATGCCATATTATTATTAGTTCCTAGCCTTTAAGAATTCATTTTACTCAAAAGATAAGGGAAAGAGAGGTGACTATATCATATGCCTTTTCAAATATGTAGATATGAATATCTCTCCTCTGTTAATGTGACATATAAATACATTAAATTTATATATTATCCTAAATCTATTTTTGAATTAACTAGACAATTAACTTTCAAAGATTTAAGTTATAATCACTTTCTGGGAATGATGTTCATTTTCAAAAGGGACTCTGAGACACATAAAATTCCTAAATACAAGTAGTGGTGTTTCAGTGCATGAATAGTTACCATGGGGATTCTGAAAACCACGTTTTCCTCCATCTTTATAGTTATCAAGATTTTGTCAACCAAAACTTATTCAATTCCTGTCACTATCCATTACAACAGCCTGCTCTCTTCTCTGGTGGTGTAATGCACTGTCATATAACGCTGTGTTGTAGTATTCTGGAGGGAGTGATATTCTTAGAAGCAGAAAAAGCAGTGTGTTTAGCTGCTTGTATTTTAATTTGAATTTTTTGATGGTAGAAGACCCTACACACTTTTTATATTTTATATCCCTGGAATTAGATGATTAAATGTGGGTCCATTTATTCAGTAATTTATATAGCCTCTATACCATCAGCAAAAAGTGGGAAAAATCAGATATTGTAAAAATCAGCACCTTTTAAACAAAGTGTTACATACATAGTTAGGATGCATTACGCCTTTCTTTTTCTTTCTAAATTCAGATTATGAGCTGATTTGCTTTATCTAGATTTAACCTTGTTGTAGACTCTGTCTACATATAAAATTGAAAGTGATGTGAAACCTGGAAACAATTAAAGTTCATCTTGTAAGTGATAGAAGACATCACTGAAGCTTCAATTGCTTCTCTCCCACTGTTAGGAAAATAGAATTGGGGATCGAATTTCTACCTCTGATTGGTGTGACTAACTGAAAGTGAAGAATTATTTAGCATACAGAACCTTAATGGTGCAGTTTGGGATTTATTATGTAAAATGCTATCTTAAAATAGCATACTTTAAAATGGTTTTGCCTTAATAGGTGAAAAAAAAAGCTCCAAGTTTTATGAGTATTTTGTTTGAAAATATACAGTCTTTCTGTCTTAGTCAGATATGGCTTTTAAAAATTATATTTAAATAGGTGAAAGTTAAAATACTACATACTAGGATTTTCTTGGTTCCAGCTACGATATCAGGGAAGCAAAATGAAGGAATATATAATATGGTTTAATCCTTTTTCTTTCCTAAGAAAATATTACCACATCTGCCTAATTTTCAAAAGATTCCACTGACTTTTAAGATTATATGATCCACTTTGTCCTCTCTCAGCAATCTTTTGAGATTTAAGTGACATTGTTTTCTAGGAAGCTTCCATAAACTAGATGTAGTTGCTTTTGAAACATATGTTGTGTTTTCCTACATTGATTTTGATAGAAACAACAGGCATTGTTCAAATGTGACTTATGATGATGATTTGTTTAACTATAACAAATTTAGAAGAGAGGGACTATGATATCCATGTTTTACAAATGAGAAAACTGAGACCAGACAAGTTAACTGACTTCCCCAAATAAAATAACTGATAAATAATAGTCTCATTTTAACACAGACCACGCGGCCCCAGGAACTGTGTTCTATGGCATTCTGCAAGAGTCACAAAGTACAGTTTTTATTCTCTCTATTATTTATACTATCAACTCTTTTCTGTTTCTTTTACCAGACAAAGATTAAATTGTTTCTTGTTGTTCATTTATTTACTTTATAGTATAATTTTATGTAATAGTTTTTATTTGTCAATCCGCTGTGAGCTTTGGGCTTGGACGACTTGCTAAATCAGGGATCATTGCCTCTCCTGGTGGTAAAGCTACTCCAGGTCTTTCTCAGAACTTCTTTTTTTATTGGCATCATATGCCCATTCCATCTGTTGTCCCTCCAAGTCACTTTCCTTCTGAAGTTTTTTCTTGCCCCTGCCAATGTTTCTCTGATTTATTTTCTCTTAAATATTTTCTTGAAGACATTTATCCTTGTCTTAGAAGGAAAAGTGATATTTTAGGGTTATTTTCACTGGAAAAAATTCAGAGGAGTATGTAGACAGTGAAGTTGAAAACCAAGCTTTGATTTGTGGATCTGAAAACAGAAGAGTATGCTAAGGTCTACATTTGCCAAGAGGGAGTACTTAATATGGGTTTAATAAATTTTGAATTAAATATCAACCCTTCAAGAGGAAACCATATTTAATTATATAAAATTAAAATTAATGTAATAGTTGTAGAGCATATAAGAAGAGGAAGAGAATACATATGGTTCTAATTTAGAATAAATATATGGAGACCTCATGTGATAATCTAGAGTCTGCAGAATAAATATAAGAGTGAAATGCTGAAATAGAGAAGGAGTATGGTCTTCTCTGTTTCAGGAGTATGTATTTGAAAATGTATGCTCAGATATGTAAACCAGATCTGGTTAATGGTCAAAATCTGGATGTCGTGCCTAAGCTGTTGTTCAGAGTGTGTTAAAAGTCTTAAGTTGAAGTGTATGGACATATCAGAAGACAGAAAATGTAATGAATCTTTGCAATGAGTTTATGAGTTATACAACACTTCAAATCAGGCAAAGTTATCAGGTATCATAACATTACACAGATTGTAGAATATAAGGAATGATGGCAAAACAAAGGCCAGGCCAGCAGCCATGAATCCAGAAGACAAAAATACCAATGAACAGATCTTTTACTTGAAAGAACTAAGATTAGGGAAACAATAATGGACCAGGGTATTTATTTATAGGATGGTAAATTAGAGCATTAAGTCAGCAAATGAGGAGGGCTTTGGGCATCAGAAGTAAACTAGCAACCAAGAGGTTGAGATAGGTGGGGAGGTCCTTGTGGACGCCAACATTCTGCTATCAGAATTCCAACATATCAAATGGAAGTTACATGACAGGGGACCCAATAATGCCACTCTGCTGACATAGCAAAAAGGAGAGTGAAATAAACAAGTAATGAAATCTGGGCTTCAAGTCTAGGCTCCGCCACTTGTCACCTTCTTGATAGAAAAATATACTCCAAGGAAATCTAAGATATTTAAAACTCTTTTTTAAAAGCTTGGATTGAGATTTAACAACAAAAAATTTACTGGAGGCAGAGCATCAATTGATATGGGTAAGCTGACAATGGAGTCGGGTACTGTTCAGAGGGCATCCACCAGTCTCAGGAAACTATGGTCTGACTGGTGGTACAGGCTGAGTGTATGAGGTCATAAGACAGAGCCTGACACCCTGCTTAGTGAGAGGTCAGAGGGGAAATGACTGTCTCCTCACAAAGCTGTGATATCTTTAGTCAGTAAACTGTGTGGACGGGGGGTGGGAAGCAGATCACACACATAAGAAACTTGATGTATGACAGAAATGGAATTTTTTATATGGAGAAAGGATGGTTTTTTTAAAATAAATTGAGAAAAAATAATAGGTTATACATATTAAAGAATTAAGAAGATCCCTACCTCACACTATACATAAAAATAAAGATGAAACAAAACAAATATAAAAAGTTAAATTTTATAAATTTCAGAAGATTATGTAAAGAATATAGGTGGATAGTGACATGAAAAAGAATGTTTTCAATTAGACATGAAAGCAAATTCATACAAGAAAAAAAACAGATTAATTCAACCACATTAAAAGTAAAAAATGATTTCTATCTTCAAGATATGCAGAAAGTTATAAAACGTGACAAATTCTGAGAGCTGAATTTGCAACACACATGGAAGTTTCATAAGTTTTCTCATCAGAATATAGTTAAAAACAACAACAACAACAACCCTCTACTAACCAATAAGAAAAATCCCTGTATCAAATAAACTATGCAAGAATAGTACAAACTCTTGACCAAAGTGGGTTTGAATGGTGTGGGTCCACTTATGCATAGGTATTTTTCAATTTATCTGCTTTGTTCAAATGAACATTATTTAAGAATCAGCTCCTGGGTAAGCATCTACCTATGTAGAGGGCCAATTTAAGTTATATAAGGATTTCCAACAGCGTGATCTTCTTCTGTCCCTAACAACAGTGTTGACCTTTGAGAAGAGGAAACATAAGCAGCCAATAAACACACAAAAACAAGCTTAGTCTTATACACAATTAAGACATACATACTAAATACAAGGTGAGGTAACATTTTCCACTAACCGCATAGGCAAAAACAGAAAAATTGGACATTACAAGGTGATGGAAAAGATGTGGAGAAACAGAAACTTTTATACACAGCTGCAGGGAGAGACCCCTTGCTCTAACCTCTTTGAACAATGTGTTTGCTAGTTAAGTTGAACGAACACAAACTATAACCAGACAGCCCATTCCTGGGTATACTGCTACTCTAGAGAAAGTATATAAGTACATCTGGTCCTATAGGACAATATTAAAAGTCTTGCTGTCATTTGAGTTTCATCCATTGTAATTGCTAATTTTAAGCTATAGTTTTTAGTTCTCAGAGAATGTAATTTAAATATTCAATTTTATTTTTACACCATTTTATTATTTTAATGACGTTTCTTCAGAATTGCTTTGATTAAGGTAAGCATGAAAAGGAATCTTGAATTTTAATCATATTTGTTTTGGTTTAATCATGTGCCATGCTATGCACTTGTAAAAATTGTTTAAATTATTCATATGTACTTATTCTTCTAAAATAAGTTTATTTCCCTTCCTCTTTTCCTACTCAAAGAGAACTTTTAACAGAGTAAATTCCTGTAAATTCATTTTTACTTTCTTAGTATTTATTGTTATTATAGAATTTTCACAACTTTCGTGGATGTGTCAAAAATGATCTTATCGTAATTAAATTATCATGTAAGAATACTGACATAAACTACCAGTTACACATCAGTTCTTCAGGATAAAATTTGCTAGATAAATGCAGTTCTAAAGAAGCTTGTTAGCAGAATACAAATATGATGCCAATGTACTTTTATTCAACAACCAGTATTAGTTCTCATTTCATAATATTTACCTTAGAGATCTAAGTCACAATATTTTCCTTGAGTGAGATTTCATTGTTAAACACACCGTAATGAAAAGTGTTGACATTTTATTGAAAACCACTCTATATTGCTAATCTGCTATGAATATTGCTATGGCAGTGGGGAAAATCTGTCAAAATGTGTTGGGCTATGTTCTGCTTTGATGAGAGAGAATAACTTCTCACAGTACAGGCTCTTATTTAATTACCGTTCCAATGTAACAGTAAAAAATGGGTTGTCTTCCACCTCTGCCTTCCCCTACTTTCCCATTGAATCTCAGTTGGAAGGAATGTTCATTTTTTTCCTCAGAGAAGCCCTTTCTGCCCAAAGTTAATGTTTCCTGTTGTGGGTTCTTTTCCTTCATGACAATTATCACAGTTGGCAGCTGTGTTTCACTTTTCCATCAGTCTACATTCCATGATAAGTGGGTCCACACTTGATTATTCATTTGTTAGCTATTCCATGTCTGTATATGTTTAACTTTCATTGATCACCTATGTGAGATTGAGTCAGCCATTTCAAATCCCAGTTTCCATTTTCTTATGAAAACTTGGGAAGGTGAATAAGTTAAAGTATGAGATCTCATAAAACTGAAATCCATTAGTTAATTTTTTAACAGTCTCCTAATTCTACTTAGACTTTAAGAAATTGAAAACTTGAAGTGAATTATTAATTCAGGAAGCACCAGTAAATTATATCAGGTTTGCAAATAATTTTCAGTATTTAACATAGTCAATAAACTTGTTCTTTCACCTGTGCATTTTGCTGTGCAATAGAAACAATCCACACCCTCAGATTTTACAGCTAAAAAAGGAATAAAAATCTACAAACACAAATAACTTCAAGTTTAAGTGCAACATCCAATTTGTTAAAATACATAGCAAGTGTTCAAAGAGTTCAAAAATGGTGCTATTAATTTCTGCTGAAGTGATAAGGAGTTCCATAAAGAAATGTTTGCAATGTGCTTCAAAGAACAAAGAAAATAGTCAAAAAAAAAAAAAAAAAAAAAGATGGCTTTCAAAGTAGAGGAAGTAGTATTGTAAAAACAAGTGGAAAATGGATTAGGCACTAACTAGGAAGCCATTGAAGTGGCTGGAGATGAAAGGATCAAACAGATAATGACCTAATGGGTGAGGCAGTTTATTTCATCTGGTGACATGGTATGGTAGAGGTGAGCTTAAGGAGAAGGATGAAGAAGTGTTTTCATATTCATCCCCAGACCACACTCTCCATTTCTCCTGATATACCACTCCATGGGACATGCCTCTCCTGCAGTCCTATCAGATGTGACATCATCTGTATCAGTTATGTGCTAGTGCATAAGTGGAAGGAGGGGACAGTACTTGAGTATCACTGGTTAATGCAGTCTATGTTGCCAAATTTAATACTTTGTCCATTAAATGAACAATTATCGAGCTCTGCAGAAGTGCCAGAAAAGAGAGAGTTGTAAATATTAAAAATCAGAACACAAACAAAAACTGCCACCAGAAAGCACCAACTCAAGAAATTCACAAATTCTTGGAAGAAATAGATCTGTAAAAATGATCGTAATGCACGTAACAAATGTTCTCCCTCACATGATAAGTACATGGGTACAGTAACTATTAGGAGTCCAAAGAAATTATGATATTTAAATAAATTCCAAATTCTCATTTATGATTTAGTCCCTAAAAACCTCCTTACAATAAGGGATTTCATACTAGTTATAGCCAAGATATGTTAGCAAACTAGATGTCCGTCAATAGATGAAAAGATAAAGAAGATATGGTACAATAATACAATAAAATATTATTCAACAATAAAAAAAATAAAATCTTGCCATTTCTGACAATATAAATGGACCTAGGGGGCATTATGGTAAGTAAAATAAGTCAGACAGAGCAAACAGAAATACCCTATGATCTAAAAAACAAAATAAATGAATAAACAAAACAAAACAGAAACAGAATCATAGATACAGAGAACAAACTGAAGGCTACCAAAGGAAAGAAGGCAAGGACTGGAAATTATTAAAAAAAAAAAAATGCTTTTAAAAGATGCAATTTTTATAATTTGAGAAAAATAACCTTTGGCTCAGAATTGGCAATTACTTAAATACATAAAAAGCCTAATTCTTTAAAAAGTCAAAATATATCACAATCATTCTTTTTAAAACAGCAACAGTGAGATTTGACTTATTTTATAGTAGAATTTTTAGGGAAAATTTACACTTTTGAGTCTATCTCGAATTGACTTGGTTGAAGGAAACTTTGCACGATTTCCATTTATTTGAGTATTTCTCTATTCATTCATTTGTCAAATTTGATTATTTACCAGATGTACGATGTACCATCTTTCATTCTAAATATAGTGAAACCAATGCACACATGGTATATATTTAAGAATATTTTAACTTTAATGTGGAATGTTAAACATTTAGTTTTCTTTATTTATTTGAAAAATTTAAGGAAAAATTTCCAAAGCTAGTCTAATCATTGATATGCTTTGCATAAAATCATATGAAATCACATGGGATAATTACTTTTCCCACTTCCCTTCACAAATACAATCTTATTGTCTCTATAGGATTGAAAGTGGTAGTAATAAATAATAAAAAGTAACAAGTGTTTTGAGTATTATGTGCTGTAAAATGTTCTAAGTACTTTTTATATTTAGACTCAGTTAATACTCAAACCTTTGAAATAAGTTCTACCATTATCGGTATTTCACAGATGAAGGAAGTAAAGTTACAAGCATTTAGTTAGCTTGTCTTATATAATGTAGCTAGTCTGTGGTTTAGCTGGGCTGAAATCCCAATCATTCTGAACCAGAGGCAGCACTTCAGATTATGCAGTGCTAGCTCTCAAAAATATTTACAGTGTTCTCCTTGTTTACAATATGTCTTAGTGAAAGGGGTACTTATTAAATTCCTAATATGTGGCCAGCTCAGTGCTAAGGCTGTCACAAAAACCTGGTACAGCCCTTCAACCCAGCTTCACCAAAGCGGCACACTAAATTCTGACTGCTTTAGGTCTGCTCGCTTAGATTCCTCAAACAAAAGGTCAGCTACTAAGACCTCTTTTTATTTTCTGTGTCTCTGCCATTAGCTCACTAAGTAAAGTAAAGGAAAAATACATAAGTAACATGACATTTTTCTGATGTTGGTTGGTGTTTTTCAATTTTTTTAATGAATGCATAACCTTATAATTTTTGTGTTTGTCTTAAAATGGCCCTAACAACTGTTGAATGAGGTCTCATCAATTTTTTTTTTCTTTTGACTGAAGTTTTTCCCCTTGCAGAGACACAAAAAAGAATCATTAGAAATAGTCAACTAAATTGTGTCCTGTGAAATATGAAATCTTCTATGTCGTTATCCTCTCTAACAAAATGCTACTCAAAATGCAAGTGTGTCTATAACCTAGGAGATTAATAATATTTTCTCTTTGATTGGTTGTTGTGTTTGCTTTTATTCAAGTAATGAAAACAGAACAAAGCTGCCTGTGTTCAAACGGCAGTGATTCCATAGTCTTTACAGATATTGTCTGAATCTAATTGGATTTTAATGAAATGATATTTCCTTTGTGATAGGTATATAAAAATTATGTTTCTAATTAACATCACAAGGTATAAGCTATAGATACCAAGTTTCAACAGAAGTAATAATTCTTTAATGTTTTATTCTTTTAAAAGAAGCCTGAGTAGTAACAACTTGGTAGGAAAAGTGAGTAAATTGACTGGACAGTGATTAGTGGTTTGGCCTTTTCATCTTTTAGGTTGTGCCAGAGTGACACATGTTTATTTCCTTTTATGTTTAAAACATCATTAGGTAGTTTTGTTTCCAAAGACTTTCTAAATGTTTGCTTTTTAAATCTTTGTTATTCAACTTTGACAATGTTTGTACGGGATTGCAAATAATTTAAGTTCAGTTTACATTGTCATAATCATTTCAAGCACTGTTTAATATATGTATTGAAACCTAAAATTAAGTGAGCAAAACTAATTTGTTACAAAACTAATTTGTAAAACGTATCTATTTTTTACATAAAAATATTATTTATTTGGCTCAGAAGGGAACTATTTGATTCTCAGAAAAAAAATAAAAGGAGGAAATGATATTCTAGAAGATGTGGGAGTAAATAGAAAAAAGGATTTCTCATCTATATAGTTTCAAAAGTGATATGAGAAACCCTGAAAAGAAAAAAACAGTGAATAAACTTCAGCAAATCAAGTTCATCGTCCTGCAGATTTTTTTCTGGTTAGAATAGCTTGTCTTGCTCCTGTAAGTTATTAATTATATGGTCATTACCTACTGGTGACCTGTATTAGTGGTTTATGTAGTGATCTTTAGATTTAGTCACCTCCTAACTAACAAAATGATCACATTGCTTTATTTAATAGTTGATTATTACTTTTTTCTTTTCAATACTTAACTCAGTCCATTGTATTTAAGTATATTTCATGGATAAGTTTAAAAAAATATTCTCTGATTTAGCTAACCATTAGTGCCCACTGAAACATAAAAGTGGTTTTTGGTAGCAAGGGACATACAGATATTTGAAAGTTTCCTCATGGAAGTAAAATAGCTTGCTTCTTATTCTACAGCCTCAGACAGATGGTGTTCTGATTACCTCTCCTTTAGTTTAACAATTCTTCCTACTCTGTGTCTAAACCATTTTAAGAAAACTAAGTGAGCATGTGGAATCAGAACATATCATGAGCCTCCATAAAGCTGAAAAGACTCAACTTTTCATTAAAGGAGATTTCTAAAATTCTGAATCCACTGAAATGTTTTTATCTCCATTCACTTTCTGTACAGCTGAAAGAGGCACAATGACTCTAAAATAGTCTCAAATTTGGAAGAATAAAATATTACAGAGATGCAATTCACATTCAGACAAGGCAAATCAGTGAATTTCAAAGAGTTCTATTGATTAGCATTTCGAGTAAGCATTTCTTTTCAAACAGATAGATTTTTGCTTTACTTTTTTCTTTAACCTTAAATAAATATTTGACATTTTATTAACATGCCCATGTGATATCAGCGATACATTGTTTGCCTTTGGAATAGATAGATAGATAGATAGATAGATAGATAGATAGATAGATAGATAATAGATACATACATACACACGAATGTGTATATATGTATGTTTATGGAAGTATAATCAATGCGAACAAAATACATAAATCTTAAATATGCAACTCGATAAATTTCAATGTATTTGTATACTTGTATAACCACCTACCAGACTGAGATACAGAATATTTCCAGCTTCACAGAAAGCTCCTTATTTTCTACTCTCAGTCAGTAACCCAAGGGTAACAAGTATTCTTACCACTATCATCAAAGGTTAGATGTGCCTTACATGGGACTTCCTATAAATGAAATAATACAATCTTTTGTGTTTGACTTTTTCACTCAGCATATGTCTCTGAGATTCATGTATCAATGATTTATTATTTTTCATTGCTACATAGAATTCCATTCTGTAAATATACCATTATTAATATACCCATTGTATGTTGATGGGTATTTAGGTTATCCAAGTTTTTCCTATTATGAATAGCATTGCTTTGAACATTGTTTACAAGTCTACTGGTGGACAGAAGCACTCACTTTGGTGGGCATTGAATTGATTGCAGTCACACAGAATCTTCAAGGGCCAGAAAGAGGAGAATAAAAGGAAAGAGGAAGAAAAGGAGGAAAAACAGAAGTAAAAAGAAGGAAGAGAGAAAGAGAGTAAATAAGAAGGAGAAAGACAGAATAGGCAGGAGCAGTAACAGAATGAACTAAAGGTATTCGGCAGTGTGCTGTTTCCCTTATTTGCACTTCGATTGGTGGACTAAGCCCAGGGCATATAACTGGAGGTGAAGCTGAAACACAAACTACCTCATTTAATTTAACCCTCAAGAAGTGCGTTAAAAGGGTAACTACAAGCCTGATTTATTGACAAAAGGAAATGCTTCCTAGATGTATATATAAAAAAAAATGAACCCACAATTTAAAATTTGTAATAAAAATACCAAAACCTACAAGGAAATTAATGACCAGAAGAAAGGATCAGGAAAAAACAAAAATAGACTCTTGGTAAACTCAGATATTGCAATCATTAGATGTAGAAGATTAAAAAATATATATACATGAACTGTTTAAAATGTAGAGCCACATATTACTATAAACTTCTATTGAAACAAAAAACATTTTAAAATAAATTTATAAACAGCACATGTGAATACATTTCTGGTTGGAATGCAAAATGGTACAGACACTTTGTAACACAGTTTGACAGTGTCTTAGAGCTAAATGCATACTTACCCTGTGATCCTGGCATGCCACTCATCAGTCTTTACCCCCGAGAAATGAAAACAACGTTCACACAAAATCACATGCACAAACGTACATATAAAAACACCCCAAACTGGAAATAACACAGATATCTCTCATTTGGCACATGAATAAAAAAATGGCAGTATATCCAATCCAATGGAATAGTACTTTATGACAAATAGAAATAATGACTGATAATTTAAGAACATGGATGAATCTGAAAATCATTATGCTAAATGAAAGAAGATTCTTCAAAAAGGCTAGGCACACTGGATGAGTCCATAAAAAAATTATGCATGAAGACCTAGAAAAGGCAAAGTTATAAGGACACAAAATAGATCAGCATTGCCAGAGTCTGGGGTTTGGGGAAGGGTATTCAGTACAAAGGATTATGAGGAAACTTTCTTGGAGGATTATGTAAATATTCTATATTTTGATTGTGGTTATATGACTGTATACATTCATCAAAACTCATAAAACCTAACATCTAGAAAGAGTGAATTTTATTGTTTACAAATTATGTATCAATAAACATGACAGCAAAAATAAAACTTCAGGCAAGTCTTTTTTATGAATTAAGAGTTTAAGATTATCTCAGGATATAAGTTCTATTAATATTTTAAAATGCCACAATATAGATTTTATTATTAATGAATAAAAACAAAAGAAGTATAATCTTCATATTAGATACAATGAAACCATTGATAAAAGTCAAAATGCATTCATGGTATAAACACTTATCAAATAAGAAAAAAACTTATCAAAGAAGAAGCTTCTTTAAACTGTTAAAAGTATAGTATAAAAAATAAGTAAAATTATATGCAAACATGACTGTAAATGTTAACATATTTGAAGGATCCTCTACAAAGTTCTCTTTAAAAGATTATGAAACAGACAATCACTGCTATTTAACATTGAAATGTAGGTCTTTGGACAACAGAGTGAGAAATGAAAAGAAATAAGATATAAGGTTTGGAAGGGATGAAAAAGAAATCATTATTTAGATGTCATATGGCCATCTACAAATATAAGCCCAAATAATATACAAACATTATTATAATTAATAGAAGATAGCTCATGAGCCAAGCATAAGATCTGTAAAAAAAAAAATGTACATTGCATTGCTATATGTTTATTCTAGGAAGAAAGTGACTTTTACAACTTATTTCTTTAGAAATATGAAAATAAGTACATAAAAATAATTTAAGATTGAAGACCAATAATAATTAGAATATATACTCAATTAATTGGGAGATTTATCTATTTATGACTGTAATTAAAACCCAAATGTCTATAAGCAAACATTTATGAATAATTCTTATAAAAATGACAATGAAAATAAGTCATTACATCATTCAGTTTCACTGTGAAGATGTGGACTGTGAAGCAGAGGTTTGTCTGTAATCAGTACAAGTAGTGAGGCATTTATGAAGAGGTTAGAATAAGATAACTGCCTGAGATGCTGAGTCAGTATGGCCAATGCTTTTGCAAATTAAATTAAATAGCTGCGAGCTCCACTTTAATAACCCTCTAAGAGTCAAAAATATAGAAGCCTAATTTTTATGACTGTTTTCTCCAATAAAATCTTTATCTATTATGAATACTCATTTCTTTCTCGACAACACTTTAGCAAGCTGGAGAAGTAGAATTTCTTGTGCAATATATTTTCAAAGGAAAAGAGAGTTATAAAAAATGAAAAATAGTTTTGGTCAAGTGTCCCCAAAGTGTTTATAAGTAAACTTATTTCCCAAAGTGTTTATAAAACAAGGTGGATACACATAATTAGAACCATGTAGTGATATACCCCACTGCCTTGCTAAAGCTAGTGATGACTATCAAAACATCTGCTTAATCAGATAACACACTGCAGAGGGCAGGCATTGGTGTGGTGTCAAGATATAGACTTTCACATTAAAACCTGTCTCTCTGGAAAACAGACAGCTATGCAAAGGAACATATTGGAAGAATGCTTTTAACATCTTAGAGAACTAAGACAACATTATCACCCATACCATACCAGGAAGCAGGCAGAAAGTTAAAAGGCTGTCTTCATTGATAGAATAAAACCACGTGAATGTAGGGTTCTGATGACCATTTGCTCGTGCGTTAGAGAAGCATGTAACACCAGGAAAACATTTACATGGGAAAACTCTTCGGCTTCATAGAAGAATCATTTGAATTTGAGCAAGCTGCTCTTTGAGGATTTTGGAATCAGTTTCATTGCTTATTTAGAATCACCACTCATAGTTTATAATTTTGAAAGAGGCTCTGAAACTCCTCAGCTTGGCATGATTTTCCATCACCAAATTCAACTTGACTTATTCTGCTTTACTATGCCCCTGAATTAGCTCTTATTTCTCAGTTGGCTTGAATGATTTTTCCTCTTAGTTCTTTGGCCAGAGCTGGAATATATGGGTCTAATTCCAATGAGATTTTTTTTTTCTAGGACTTGGTTAAGGCTTATTTCTAGTTCTTGATGACCTTTAACTTACTTTTAATGTTCTTCCTATGTGCAAAAATATATTTATTTATTTATTTTTGTATTTTATTTTTATCTTTACATTAGAGTTGGCATTCAATATAATTTTCTTTTAGTTTCAGTTGTACAGTGCACGTTAGACATTTATATAATTTACAAAATGATCCTCTCTATTAGTCCTGGTACCCACCTAGCACTATATATAATCATTACAGTATTATTAACTATCCTTTCCGTGCTGTTTTTTACATCCCCATGACTGTTTTTATAAATACCAATTTGTACTTCTTAATCCCTTCCCCTTTTCCACTCATCTCCCAAACCCCCTCCCATTGTCTAATATGCCTCATGCCCTGCTCTGGTCCCTGGACAGGCAGCAATAGTCACAAGAAATGGACTTCCCACTTCAGAGACATGTCTTCTAGTGGAGGCAACAGTAAACACAGAGCTAATAAATAACTATATAATATGTCGGTTGAGAAGAGGACTGAAAAAGAGCAGGATAAGGGGTCAGTGAAAAAGGGTGGAGTGGAGGGTGGGCTTCTGGCAAGTACAGTCTGCTGATAAGGTGACATTTGAGCAAATGTCTTGAAGGAATTGAAGGAGTGAACATGGAGAATTTGAGCAGAAGAGCATTCTGGGCACAGGACGAGAACATAGGAGAAAGCTTGTCCATGTGCCACCAGTGGACTGACGAAAGGACAGATGGGATCTGTATTGTAGGGAGCTCTGATATGTGGACACTTTCAAGTCTTTGTAAAAACTTTGGTCTCAGATGAGAAACGGGCTCTTTGGAAAGTCTTTCCCACACATCTTGAAATTACTTATCACTTTTATCATAATTTAATTACTTAATTTATCTTCTTTTTCTTGAACATTTTACGAAGCTCAAAGGCCAGAGTTGATACTTTTATTTGCTTAATATAGCCCCTGTACGGTGCACCACAAATCTGTGACTGCAAATGACTGTGAGATAACACCAAATATATTACAGATGACAAATGGAGAGTCGATATCATGTTTGATATCTTAGAAGTTCGAACAAAAATAATAATAAGATAATTTTCAACTACTAAATTCACTAGGATATTTTTATCAGAGAGACCCTATGTTTAAATAGTGGACAGTGAAAAAATATTCTATACGTTAGGGTAGAAATAAAGATCAACATAATTTTTCTAAAGAGAAATTTTTTTTAATGAAGCAAAATTCTGTTTTTTTTTTTTAAATTATAAACATCTTTTAGAATTTTATCTGCTCTGAATCTATTCTAGGGATAAAGTGTAGACTAGGATTTATGGGTCAAGATGTTCACTATTAAGTATTTAAAGGAAAAACTGAAAAATTAAGTGCTCTTTAGTTAGTTAAATAATTACAATTAATCAATCATTAAATTAAACAATAAGCATTTTGTAGACATGTAGAAAAAATATTTTGGCAACCTAAGAGAATGTCCAGTACGATATTGAGTGAGAAATAAATCTAACCACAAATTCCAATGGATTCTAGTTCCATAAAAAATAAAAAGAAGATTTTCTGAAGGAAAATAAAACAATATTAATAGCAAGTATTGAGACACATCTTATCCCTTTCTAAGAGGAAAGAATTTGAGCTGGGAATCAAACCACCCAACTAGAGACCGCTCTCCAGTAAACTTTGCAGCAAAGTGTTGCTGTGTGACCAACTTCTGGCCAATAATTTGAGAATGGAAATTATATGTGAACACCACCTTAAAATGAATCAACTTACCCTCTCCCTACCTTCCCTTATCCTCCTATTCACTGGAATCATAGCATCATGGCAATCGCCAATGCAACCAACTTAGAAAGGACATTGGATGAGATGAGGGCTGAACAACATGACAGGAAGTTCTCTGTGACTGGGGAATTATATCAGTAACCTTGGAGTGCCTATCCAGAATTTTATGTAGAGAAAAACAAAAATAAAAACAAAAACAAACTTCCAAATTGTTTAAATTACTGTTATTTTAGGTCTCTCTTTTTAAAGAACTAACTCTATATTCTAACAAAGGCACCTGTCTTGATGCTTTTACACATTTTCCAGGTTTTCGAAAATAAACACTAAATAAGCTATAAATGTAAAACTAAATGTGTTAATTAGGCAAATATTAGGATACGTGAATAGAACAAAACCCAAAGTAAGAGAATTTATGTCTGACTTTGAGTTTTAAAAAACAGCATTACCAAATTAGAATTTAATTAAAGAAACAAACAAACAAAAATAAGTGTTATATATCATATTTAGATATGTGAGATGTTATTAAAGGAATTGGAGGTCTTTTTATCTAAAACCATAGGAAAAAAAAGATATGATTGTTGCTCTTAAATTTCAAAAAGGTGTTCAATGAAAACAAAATAGGCATGTTTTTAATAGTACCAAAACTCCAAATTAAGATGAACAGTAAGATACAATGACACATAAAGAGCAACACAGTATAGAAAGACTGTTAGTACCTCTTAGCTTCTCAGAAATGGAACATCTTCCCAAATGGAAGTGAGGGCTGTGCCACAGAAAATGACCACTAAGAAATGGATTACCTGCTCTTGTGTATTCTGCCCTTAGTGGACTTTGTAACAGACAGTCTGTGATTCTCTAGCAGGTTTCTGGGCATTTCGGGTCTGAGACTTTCCGACTACATTAGTGAAAACCATATTCTGAACCATTAATGGGAGTATAAGCTGGGTGTTCCCTTATTAGTTTCAGTATATGAACAGTAAAGCTCATTTTTATCATTTCATTGGTTATACCAGTTGACTTTTGAAATAATTGTACAAGTATATAATCCATTTCACAGAAATGATTAAGAAAATATAATTGACATTGTGCTGACCTTGATGACATAAGTAAATCTTAATCAGATTCTATACTGCACATAGGAACATCTTCTTTCTCTCTGCTCTGTGATAGTCTACTTAGTAAAGAGGTGCTAAGAAAAGTGGCAATGCAGTCACAGAGACTCCATAAATGTAAACTTTGGAAGAATTATCTCAGCGTCATATGTCTCCACAGGAGTAGGTCTCTATCCACTTTACCACTGTTTGACACCTATCCCCCCAGTTCTGGATTGCTTTTGGCCATGGAGGGGTATTGTGGAGTCCTCACTCAGTTCTTCTAGAGCTACCTAAGTAATGTGGCCTCGTGACCTGACTTTAGACATCATTCCCACCCCACACACCTTACTACTTACACTGACTTCTCTAGTTTGCACTGAAATCAGTATGAATGCAGAGCAATCAGCAAACATATTGCAATGGCCAAGTATAGTTATTCTACAACTGGGGAGAAGAAAGATAATGACTGAGCAGCTGGGTGAAGTATGTTGAGCTTCTCTGCTGGAGGAACTGTTAAAGAAGGGAGGTGGAGATTAAGCAGTCCCTTGGGAAACTCAACAGAGGCAAGAGCAGACAAGCTTGGTGAACCCTGCCCTAGACACGTGCCTCAATCTCGCATTTTTATAGGCATACACACTGAGGCAGTGCCATTGCTACCACAGTCACCAGCTGTCTCAGGAGGCGTTGGGGGTGAGAATCGCTCATCACCCCAACTGACTGCACTCCATGGAGGAAACTGCCCTTGGCTCGTGTGAGAAGTGCTGAGACAAGACTTTGGTTCAGGGCAGGTGCTGGATGAATGTAATTTCCTTGTAGAGTGTCTACCCGTAATTGGATACTTGCAAATGCTTCTGCTGGTGATGATGTCCATGTTGCTGCCACTGAGACTCACGAGGAGTAAGGAGTATTCTCGGCAGGAACCAGAGCACACAGAACACTTCACAATCCAGAAAGCTCGCCACCATGTTGCCAGCCATAACCTGGTCCTTTTTCCACCCCTACTGAGTAGAAGCTGCTAAAAAGAGATTAGAAAGCTTGTATCTGTAATGGAAGAGGTCACAAGGATGAGAGGAAAGTAAGACCTAAAAGAAATAAGGGGAGAAAATAGGACCATTTTGGAAAGATTTTTTAGGAGCAGGTTCTTAGTTTTAATGTACTTTGTGTTTAAGAAGCGCATCCTAAGTGTATCCTATGTAGAGTGAGCACAGGTGTGGTGACTGTAGAGGCTGTGACAGCAGAGACCAGTTGAACTCCCCTGACTAAAGCCCTGGGCAGAAGGAAGTTTTCCAGTCATGGTTCCTGTACTGGTCCAGGGGGTGATGTGAGCCAGTTGGCTGACTTACAAGTCCCCTTTTAGATATAATAATTATCAAGAGAGAATGCAAGAGGAGGAATGTCGTGCTGGAGTGAAATGACATTTATAGGGAATTCGAGATGCTAGTAATCCACACTGTATCCCCTAGTTTGGGCTGTTCTATTCAACTACAAATGAGAAAATCAAACCTTCACCACCAACTCAGAGCGAAACGAAACCTCTATTGTTTGGTCTACCTCACACATAGGAGCTCTGCTGTCATCACACCTGGTGTGCAGCACTGAGGTCCTGGGTTTTAGCATACAAGAGTGTAAGCACATAGATTTGGTTTAGTGCTATTTGACATTTGAATATCCAGTTTCTTGAAATGACGTATAGGAACTACAGTGCTTTGTTTTCTTTAATGTGAGTGTGTGTCAGTTGTCCCAGAATTCTACCTGTAGTGGTGGGGAGGAGCAATGTACAGAAAGGAAGAGGAAGGAGCTTAAGATTTAAACTTTTAGAAAGTATAAGTTTGGACTTTTTCATTATAGTTGTGATTTTGGCAACTTTATATCGAATAAGATGCTTAAGTACTATTTTATTAAAGTAAGTATATTCAACAAGGGCAGTTCCAAGTAAAACCCTTATCATTATTTGCCAAAGCGGGGCCTTCTCAGTCCAGCAGTGCCGCCTGTGAATTAGCTATGACTAATGCCACTTTGCAGCCCTCAGTGTGGATGGCAGTAGGCTAGAAAGGGTTTGCCAGTGCCGTATGTCTGATCTGCTTGTATCATCTCTTCTGTGGAAGTTAGAGGACACTATTAGTTGGAAGGAGATGATGTTCAGCTTTTCATCTTTGACTGGATTCATCAAACAAATCAAAACCGCCTCCACTGTGGCTCTAAGGGTGCCACTGAGAATGAATCACATAATAACAGATTGGCCTCAGTACCTCAGAAAATAAGTTCTAACTAAAAAAGGCAAAAGCTCTGTATCACACCTAAAGTCACCCATTTATAAAAGTCTTGAAGACTGACTGCCATGTGTGGCATACCTTTGTCACCAGGTACGAGAGATTGAAGCTCAGTGCCATGAACTCAGATAGGTTTTTGACAGATGCTTGTCACTTACAGCTGTCCGTGCCTTCTAAATCACTAACAAACAATTATTAAGAAATGAGTTCCTGGAGTTGTAAAAAAGGATGTGTTCTGCATCCTACAATGACATCTTCTAAAGGGAGACTGTTTTGCCTTTGAACCACACAAACTGTCAGTAGGACAACTATTCTACATAAAAGCTCATTAAGAGTAACTTAAAATGAATAATGGTCTATTGGAATCAGAGCGTTTAGTTTTTTTGCTAAGAGCAAAGTCCAGAGTTGAAAATACATCCCCATTTTCCTACCCTGTACACACATGTTCTTCTTATCAACAATGTATGGCCCTCTTCCATAATATAATAATGAATATCTTTATCTATTAAAATAAAAATTATTATATGTATATGTATATATATAATTATTATATGTGTATATATGTGTATGTGTAACACCTACAGTTCCTGGTATTCCTAGGTGGTCTCCCATCCAAGTACTAACCAGTCTTTACCCTGCTCAGCTTCCGAGATTAAATGAGATCGGGCACATTCAGGGCGGCATAGTCGTAGACTATATATTTCTTTTTGGTTTCAGACTGTCCTTCAACTCTACCCTTGTCATGTTAAGCTCCTAGGATTGCCATAACAAATTACCATAAACCCTTTTGCTTAAAGAATAAAAGAAATGTATTCTCCAAGAGCTCCGGAGGCTGGAAGTCTAAAATCAAGGTGTTAGCATGGCCACGCTCCCTCTGAAGCCTCTAGGGAAGAATCCCAGGCTGGCTTTTCCAGCGTTTCCTGTCTTTCCTTTCCCTTTGGTAGTATAACTGCAATCCCTGACTCCATCTTCACATGGCCTTCCCTGTGTGTGCTCTCTTCCTCTTATAAGGTCACCAGTCATTGGATTAGGGCCCACCCTAATGAGATATAGCTTCATCTTAACTAATTACATCTACAAAATCTTATTTCCAAATAGGGACATATTCTAAGATTCCAGGTGAACATGCATTTTTGTGCGACGATGTTCAATCCATTACAGAAGTTGATGTGAAGGAGTTGCATAATGTAGGCATTCATCTGACCTATTATTTACAAACATAAGAAGAGATAACAGTGACTCCTTGCTGCTATGATGTTTTAATTGTTGCCAGAATCTGTAAATCAAAAGATGCCAGAAGCTCGTAGAGACACTTGAGTGCAATGAGGAGAAGCTTGAGGACAATGGTGATCACCAGTCCCACTGCCCCTAGGTCATATGAAAAGGTATTGAGAAAAGTCTGAATTTGGAAAAGAATTGTGACTTTGGAAAATATCATTTCTCTAAGCTCCTAAATTCTACTCCAAGTTGTATCCTGTGGATACCAGCCACAGGTATAGCACTGAAGAACTCCATGTAGCCTATAAATTTTCTGGGGGTGAGGGGTAGAGGAATCATACACACAAAACTTTCAAGTTTCTGAGAGCCAAGTTGCTGTTTATCTTTCTTGAACTATCCTGTTAACAATGGGATGAGAACTTCAGGATGGGAGTTTCTACACTACTAATCAAATCAGAGCAACTGAATCTCTTTATTAAAAACATGTAAACAAACAAACAAAAAACCCTACAAAGATCAGAAAACAAAACAAAAAAATGTATTCAACTCATGCAACTAA
The DNA here is from genome assembly GCA_028627145.1 of Eidolon dupreanum. NCBI lineage: Eukaryota > Metazoa > Chordata > Mammalia > Chiroptera > Pteropodidae > Eidolon > Eidolon dupreanum. The sequence continues at coordinate 47,223,568 of CM053515.1, read as the reverse complement.
CATGTTTTATTTTGCATTATATCAAGTTCTGATAAAGAGAGGAGGACTGGTACATGGGGAAATAAATAAAAGAAAGCCAAACAGAGGAAATACAAATAGAGAAAAGACTAGCAGAAAAAAAGATGGAGAGAAAAATGCTTTAAATATACATGTAAACAGAAAGAATTTTAGTTGAAAAACAAAACAACTTATCATATTATCAGAAACCATAAAATATCATTCGATAAGTAAATCTTGCTTCCACCTCCCCCCGCCCCCACACACATTCTCTCTCCCTCTCATTTAATCCACACATCAGACTGTGATCTATTTTATATAGCAGGGAAATGGAAGCACAGAAGATTAGCATCTTAGGGAACCCAGGTAGTTCTTCTGGCCCCAAATTCTAGGCTTTCTTTCTAAACACGAAGTGCTGGTGGAGATATAAAACATCTACTATTTGGACCACAACTACTAATTATATTTTATACGAATCCCTTGGCACAGAGTTTGGCACTACCTAGTAAAGTGAAACATTCAACTTCTCTGTGACCCAACAATTTAATTCCCAGGAAGATCCTTCACCAAATCTCTGATACACCTGGACCAGACAACACATCCAGGAATGCTCATGGTGGCCCTTTCAGAGCTGCTCACAGGTGGAGATAATCCATATGTTCAACAGTTACTTACATAATTTAAGCCATGATTTATTCCCATAAAATAATTCTAGATCATGTAAAAACTAGATCTACATCCATGAGAGTGAATGAGCCTTATAAATATAGGTTGGGGTAAAAAGTTCAGAAATATTTTATAAAAACCAAAAAGGGAGCTACGATTGATAATATGCATTTAGAGCCGTAAGTACTGATAAAATCATAAAAAAAAAAAAAAAAAACAAGAGAAAGATGAAAAAACAAAATTCAGTAAGTAACTAACTTATAATGGGGAGATAAGAGGTAGAATTAGAGAGAGAGATAGCATCATAAACTTTTAATTCTGAGTTGAATAATGAGGTCTTGGAAAATCTATACTTTCTTTCTTTCTTACATATATAAAACTTATGGGGCTAATTTCCTCCTTTTAAATAATAAGAAAATTAATAAAAGTTAATGGAGTGAGTGAGTAGGCCATTGATGAAACTGGGGGAGTGGGAAGGAGACTATTCAGGCTGAGAGTATAGGTAAGAAAGAACTTGATGAATGAATTTTTCAGGAATAAATTACAGAGTGGTACATATTATATTTTTCCCTGCTGTTCCAGTTTGAAACTCTCCAGACTATTCATTCATCATCTCAGTGTCTGGTCTGAATGAAATGTTCTAATCTATAAAGGGAGGAAAGGAATTATAAATGGAAATGACCAGATGACTAGAATAAAAAATTTAAACTAGGCACAGATAGGAATATGAATATGACATTTATAAGAAAATGATTTCGGTCACAAATTTGGCTGTAAATTTAGCAAAAACTGGTATTCTCAATGAAAATTCCAACTTATAAAGTGGAAGTTCTCCACAGAGATTACAAAAATCTGATACACAGAACTAATACATCTTTAACCTTCATTTAACACTGAATAGAATAAACAGTGACCCAATCATACCAGGTTAACTTTGAGCATTATTTTTAATATATACTCTAGCTATTATAAAAGGCATTATTTAATATATATCTTAATTTTAGTACCTGATGAGATTGAGATAGTCTTAAAAATTCCTACTTCTACATTTTAATATGATTTTAAATAACTATATTTTAAGATACCCATGTCATAGTTGTTACATGGTATATGGGACAAGAATAGCTCAATAAATATTTATTAAACAAATGTATTGAATAACTAAAGGGTCTATAAGCATGATATATTTGATAAATATACCCAAGTTTTTGATATTTGTAGAGTTTTTTTAATTCTAAAATATTTTGAGGTAATGTTCAATTGTTTAAAAATTTATTACTATTTCACTATTGTTCACATCAATAGCTTTGAATCAATATATTTTAAATAGCATTAAATTTGACTTCAAAATTTGTTGATTGAGAATACAGATTTTACAACCCCTGTTGTACACTGAGATGTAAGACTCAAGCCCTTTCAGTTTTTAATGTGAGAAAAAGTTACACCTCTAAAAGTCTAAATTCTCAGGAAAATTTCTTGAGAAACAGATGTCATTACTTTTGACCTCCTTTGTGGGTTTCTGAAAAGATGAGTAGTAAATGCTGCCCTCCTGACCATTTTGGAATGCACTAAAAAGACATCTATGTAGGATGTTAATACCTAATAGTCCCTAGAATAGGGTTGTCAGATTTAGCAAATGAATACAAATACTCGCTTTTGAATTTCAGATAAACATTGGAAATATTTTTTAGCATGAGTATATCCTGTTCAGTATTTGGGACACATTTATACTACAAAAGTATTCACTATTGATATAAAATTTTATTTAACTTTAAATAGTTTCTTGTATTTTATATGAAAGTCCTATTTCAGGAGCACTGTTTACCAGGTTCAGAGAGAGCAGGGAAACATATATTTTAAATTAGCAAATGTCTCCTGAAAACCATCTTGGGAAAGCATATTTTTAAACACACATGAAATTCTTCCCAATGCTTGGGTGAAATGTCTCTGATTCCATCTGGGCAGTGAGAAGTAGGAAGATTTGTTCCACAGGCTCGTAACAAACCAATTCCTGATGAGTGGTTATTGGCCAAAGGCAGCACACAAGAAGTTGGGAGAAGGCCAAATGGAAACTGAATGAATTCTTAAATGAAGAAGAGGTTAGGGAAGAGCAATTGTCAAGGTGTTCTTCTGATCCATGAAGAAACTATGCAACAGGAAACGAAAATATTTTTTCTTTAAGTCTCTTGTCTTTGAGATTACTACAGTGCAATCTTATTCTTTTTAAAAGGTGTTACCTGGGTTAACATTTTTCTGTTTGGATTCTATATGATTCTCTACTTTTAGTTGGTTCCTCGGGACTTTGTAAATGAATACTTTTAAAGTAAGCATAAGATTTTATCAATAGACTGATAACATTAATGATAAAGATGAAATTGAATGAGCATGTGATAATGATTTAGCCTTACATTTGTATACATTACAAGGTGGATGGCTTTCTTTCATTATCTTCAGTCCAAAATGTAAATACAATATATCTTCTAAAGATTCATACAGCAACAGGGAATATTACATAGCACTTCTGTCATAGCACTTTATTGCATAGCACTTTATGAAAAATAGCTCTAAATTTAGCATATACTTTAAAAATCCACTGAAAGTTTTGGACTGGGGGTGGGGAAAGAATGTCTATAACTATTTTGAAAATCTGCTCCCTAAAAAATAAAGGATTTAAAGATGTCAGCAAATACAACAAACATCAGTTTGAAAAAGATGTGCTTTTTTGAATTTTACCTTTGCTCAATAATGCAGATATTTCAATTGTTCAAACTAGACATGGAAATACACATTTTATTGAGTTCAGTCGAGTGGGTAGTATGTAACAGATATTTTACTCTGCTAATTTGATGTCCTGCTGGAACCTGGTAGGGATTATTAAGAAGGAAACCATTTCAAATTTATTTGATGATGCTCCTGATTGCATAATGTGGGTATGTATTTTTATAAGTGATGTAATTCATCTGAAAAAAATCCCATTTAAAAAACTGGGTAAGGTTTGAAATGGTGAAAATGAGTATGTGATTTTGCTACATCACATAAGCTTTGTTCTGCGATGTTCTCTTTCTGTTCTTGCTCTCTCCCTAAAAAACCCACGAGGCAGAATGTAGTTAGTCTTGAGCTCTTTTGCCTGGCATGTAGTAAGTCTCTTGCATGTTGCCCAAGGTAGTAGGAGCTCTTTCAGTGTTTATTGAATGAATAAATACATGAATTATTAATTAAATCAATTATATGTTGACTGTGCTCTTTTGCCAATACTGACAAATTTTTCCACATTAACTCAGGGTCAGCAACTAGGTACACAAGAACTCCTGCACACATCATCCAGTTTGTATGTTGGATATCTTTCTGTAATGTCTCAACCTGAACTACAAGTATTTTCAGAACAATTCATTAACAGTGATTTTCTTTTAGCCACTTACCTCTGATTCTGTGATGTTGATACAGGCTGTAACCTCAGGAAAATGTTTGGATGAACAGCTATCATTACATTTTGTCACCTTCCTGGCTTTATAAAAAGATGAATAGTGAATACTATTGATAGATGATAGATGACAGATGATAGATAGATGATGATGATAGATAGAGAGAGAGAGAGAGAGATGATAGATAGATAGATAGATAGATAGATAGATAGATAGATAGATAGATAGATGATAGATAAATAGATGATAGATAGAAGATAGATAACTTTTGCTGTAAATATACTATATATGAGGTCACAATTATTTTTTTGAAGACCAGTTTAGATGATTGTTCACTGTACTATAATTGGACAATTAATGGCCAAAATTATTTATATTTGTATTTTGGGTCTAGTTGTGGTCAAATACAAATATCAGATCTCACCTTTCATCTTACACTATAAGTGGTGCTAAACACATATGATTGTTCCCTCCTTAAGCACTTTTTTCACCTGCCTTCTGAGATCCAACATTTTCTTAGTTTTACTCCTACATCATTAGCTCTTCTTCCTTGGTCTTTCTTGATGAATCATTTCTATCTTCCCAAAGATGGAATTCTCCAGAACTCATTATTGGAAATCTTTGGGTCTCTAACTACCTTATTATCTAGGTCAAAGGTTATGAAACTTTCAAAGATTTTGGTACCGTTAGTGTCTCAGTAGTGTTTTTCAGAATATCCTTATGATGAAAGATGTATCTGAGAGTTTCATTTTTTAAGTAATTAGTTCCAAACAATTTACTATGAATTTGCATCCTGTGGTAGGCTGAATAATGTCCTCCAAAGCTATTCAGAAACAAATCCCTGGAATCTATGAATATATCATCTTATATGGCAAAAGAGACTTTACATATATGACTAATTTAAGGATATTGAGATAGCCAGGTTATCCTGGATTACCTGGATGGGCTGCTGTAATCTCAGATGTCCTTACAGAGAAAGGAAAGAGGGAGAGTCAAAGGATACAGAGATAATGTGCAACAAAGATTTGAAGATGCTACACTGCTGATTTGGAAGATGGAAGAAGGAGCCATAAACCAGGTATTACAAAGGAATTAGCTATAGAAGCTGGAAAAGGCTAAAAATGAATCCTTGCCAGATCCTACAAAGAGAGTGTGGTCCTGCTGACATCTTAGTTTCAGCTCAGTGAAACAATTTAGGACTTCTGAACTCCAGAATTGCAAGAGAAAAAAATTATGTTCTTTTAAATAACTAAATTGGTAGTAATTCATCACAGTAGTCATAGGCAACTAATACATGTTCTAACAACATTATGGTCATGTTAAAAATACACCACATTTGAAAGAAGAGTAATATGCTCATTTTGTTACTACTGCAATGCGTACATCATTTGGGCACTGCACAATTTCTGACATCTTAAAATCCAACTGGACACTGACATTCTCACTTCTTATTTTACATTGGTTTCCATGCAGTACTTACTTTTTATCACATAAAAATATGATGACATTAAAAGGAATGTGGTTCAATCTAATGTTGAAACTGTAAACTACCTGTGTTAGCTCATGTACTATACAACAGATACGAGAAATCCGTGTTTTTTTCTCAGAAATGTAAATACCTTACAAAGCTTTTGGAACGCATTTAGGCACATATTTTTGTACCAGTATCTTAAGTGATTAAATCTGGTCCTGTGATTTTAGTCTCTCTATATATTGATTCCCAAATAAGTTTGTGTTTTCACTTCAGATTAGTCCCTTTAACCCCCAACTTGCATATCTAACAGTCTACCCATTGTCTCAACTTATATATCTAAAGAGAATCTCAAATTACATGTTTATGACAAAATTGCTATTACCTTTAAACTTTTCTCCCTGCCCTATTACCCACACCCCTCAAATTTTTCACCTTTTGTCTTTGTTGAAGATTTCTGACTTAAGTCAATAACTGTATTAGAGATCTCCAGAGAAACAGAACCAATAGGATGATGGATAAATGGATGGATGGATAGATGATTGATTGATAGATAGATAGATAGATAGATAGATAGATAGATAGATAGATGATAGACAGATAGATGATAGACAGACAGACAGATAGATTAATTGATATAAGAGGATATTTATTATAAAAATTGGCTCATGAGATTATGGAAGCTGAAAAGTTCCACAGTTTGCCATCTGCAAGCTGGAGAACCAGAGAAGCTGGTGGTATGATTGAGTCTGAGTCTAAAGTCCTGAATACCAGGGGTTTGATGGTATAATTTCTGGTTCCAGTCTGAAGTCCAGAGAAACTAAAGCCTGAAGAATCATGAGTGTTAACGCCAAAGGACGGGAGAAGATGGATGTTCCAGTTCAAGGAAATATAGCAAATTTACTATTCTTAGCTTTTTGATGTTTAATCCAGGTCCTTAATGGATTGGATAATATCCACCCACATTTGTGGGGACTATTTTATTCACTCAGTCTACTGATTCAAATCTTAATCTCTTCTGGAAACAATATCGCAAACGCATACAAAAAAATAATCTTTTACTGGCTCTTTCGGCATCTCTTAGCCAAGTCAAGTTGACACATAAAATTAACCATGAAAGTGACATTATCATTGTTTAGTTATCTTGGCCAAAAATTGGAGTCTTCTTCTTTGTCTTCTTACTTCCTTTATCTCACCCATCAGTAGTTCCTAACAATAATGACTTGAGCAGTTCAAGCCCAGGTGTATCTCATCTGGATCTCTACCATTGTCTCTTCACTGGTCCTCTGACCTTCCTTTATACTCTCACATGTGGTGTGGAGCTTTATGTAATGTCCACTAGAACCCTGCAACATTTCTGCTAAGAGGTTAATGATTCTGGGTAATACAGAGAATAAATACAAAGCACTTAGTATTGGCTACAATAGTGGTCCTCAACCAGGAACAATTGTACCTCCTAGGGAAGATATTTGCCAAAGTCTGGAGACATTTTTGTTTATCTCAATGGGGTGAGAGTACTATTGCTAGTGGGCAGAGGCTAGAAAGTCTGCTAAATATCATATGATACATAGGAGAGCCCTCTCAACAAAAATCATCTGGCTCAAATTACAATAATGTCAAGGTTGAGAAACCCTGGATTACATGAACCCATGTCATCTGGTTCTTGCCAAGAACTCTTACCTGATTTTCTGCCTCTGTTTCCTTTTGATCAAACTGACTTTTCTCTTCCTCTAATGTCTTAAGCATCCTTCTCCCTCAGGAACACAATCTTTGTTGTTTCTCTTGCCTAGAATGCTCTTACCCTAGATATGCACATTCTACTTTGTTCAGGCTACTCAAATGTCACTTCCTAGAAAGGACATTCCTGACTACCTTATCTAAGATAACTGATACGGTAGAGCCTACTTCAATAATTTACTTGATCAAAATGGTTTATTAAGTGGCTCCTAACTTCAGTCCCCCTCACAAGAAGAATAAATAGCAACTATCCATAGACAAAACTGCACTGTAAAATCTAGAGCATGGAGATGACACTGAAGCATCCTCCCACCCTTTGGACTACAGAGACTGAGAAGGACTGCATCACAAAGGTAAGAGGAATGGCTACACTCTGATGACATCATACACAGGCTGGCACAGCCCCACACCTAGGAGCCCCCCTGAGCCTATGATTTCTCCAGTGGGAAAGGAGAGCCAAGAGTGGATGTCCAGCTACTCCAGGATACTACCCAGGAGGCCCACTAGGGAAATACGTCACAGGGATTACAAAGGGGAATCTGTGCATCTAGACAACTAGGTGTCAAAATGAGAGAGGAGGATGATGTTTATACCAACCGGCACTCAAATCTTGGCAGACTGCATTTTTCTTTACAGTGGCACATGGATACTGATCCCAGGAAGTGGTTCTGCTCATCTGCAGAGCAGAGCAAATGGCTCGATTTGGTCAGAAAGCTTGGTGGGCTGTTATATCTGATTCAAGTCCCCAATTAATAAACCGTACTGGCTCTAGACTGTTCTACAGCCTTGCCTGGGCAAGGAAGCAAATGCAAAGCCCTGCCTACTGCGGAATACAGTCCACACTGAAGCCTGACCAAGAAACCCAATTAGAGCACCTGGGAAGCTGTGTAGCTCACCTTGGAGCTCCAGTTACCTTGGCACCCAAGCAGAGAGTTAGCAAACACCTCTGACAATCTGCAGAGCTGAGTTTGTGGCCTCCTCTGACCAGGGAACTTGGTGGGCAGTTCTACTTGATTTGGATCCTCACCTAATGAGCTGTGTGGGCCTTGTAGGCTGTTCGGTCAAAGCACCTGAACAAAGCAAATTTGAAGTCCTGCCTACTGCTGAATGTAGCAGTCAATCATACCTCACCAGGAAGCCTAACTGGAGCACTGGGAAGGTTGCATAGCACACTCTACATCTCTATTTTCAGTGATAACCTGAGCAGAGATCCCAGCCAGTGGCTCTGCCCAGCTTCAAAGCTGAGCCAATGACCTCATCTGGCCCAGGAGCCTGGTTGGAGTTCCGCCTGATTCCAGTCCCAGCCATCAGGCAATAGTACTTATAGAGCTTATTTTATAGATCTGCCCAAACAGGAAAGTAAATTCAGAGTCATGCCCAGATGGTGAGTATAGAATCCAGTCCCAACTAACTAGAAAGTCTAACCACATAAAACGGTCAGCCTGGAACCGACCCTACAGCCACATTTGGACAGGGAACTAAGACAGCAGTCTTATCCAACGGTTCCCAGCCAGTGGCACTCCCAACCTCAGAGTACTGGAAGTAGCATACCCAAACAAAGAGAGCCCCACTTGCCCAAGGATGCTAACAGCTGACCTGTCTAGAGCCCCCAACTGAGCTGACTAATGAAAAAACGTCCCTGTTGAAAAAAGACAAAAACAATCTCATTTACAATAACATCAAAAACAATAAAATACTTAAGAATAAATTTAACTGTGAAAGTGACAGATCTATGTATTGAAATCTATAAGATGTTGATGAAAGAAATTGGAAAGAACACAAATAAATGAAAAAAATAACCTGTGTTCAGGAGCTGAAAGAATTAATATTGTTAAAATACCTATACTAACCAAAGATATCTATAGATTATAATCTCATATAGTGAGATTCAGGTTGTAATGTATCTGTAGAATACACTGGTATCAAGATTCCAATGGCATTTTTTTGCAGAAATTGAAAAACCAATCCTAAATTTTATATGGAACCACAAAAGGCTCTGAATAGCCAAAGCAATTTTAAGGAAGAAGAAAGCTGGAAATATCAGTATTCCTGATTTCAAACTATATTACAAAAATATAGTTTGTATAATACTGGCAAAAAAAATGAACACATAAACTAATGGAACAAAACTGAGAGCCAAGATATAGACCTATGCATATACAGTCAACTAATATTTAACAAGGAAGCCAAGAATACTCTATGGAGGAAAGATAGCCTCTTCAACAAATGATGCTAGGAAAACTGGATATTCACATGCAAAAGAATGAAAATAGACCCCTATATTAAACCACTCACAAAAAGGTAACCCAAAATGTTTTGAAAACTTAAATGTAAGACCTAAACTCATAAAACACTCAGGAAAAAATATAGGGCTAATGCTCCTTGACTTCAGTCTTGGTGTAATTTTTTGGATTAACACCCAAAGCAAAAATAACAAATGGGAATATATCAAAGTAAAAAGCTTCTGCACATCAAAAGAAATGATCAACGAAATGAAAAGGCAACCTATAGAATGTGAGAAAATCTTTGCAAGCCACATTACCTCATAAGGTGTTAATATCCAAAATATATAAGGAATAAATACAACTCAGGAGAAAAAAATATAATCCAATTTAAAAATGGGCAAAGAACCTAAATATACATTTTTTTTTCCAAAGAAGAAATGCAAATGGCCAATAGACATATGGATATGCACTCAAAAATCACTAATATGAGGGACTGAGTGAAGGTAGTCAAAAAGTTGTAAGATAAATAAGTTCTGGTGGTGTAATGTATGTCATGGAAACTAGAGTTAGCAATACTGTATTGTATCTTTGAAAGTTGCTAAGAGATTAGATCTTAAAAGTTCTCATAAGAAAAAGATGTATAACTCGTTTAGGTGATGAACACGTTAATTAAAATTTTAATCATTTTGTGACATATAAATATATGCAATTATTATATTATACCCCTTAAATAATGTTATATGCCAATTATCTCACAATAAATAGGAAAATAAAATAAAATTTAATTTAAAAAGAAGACTCCTACCCTCTCCCTCACACACAAAATCTACTAACCACAGGAAGTTGGAAAGTTGAAGAGAGAAAGATCTGTCCCAGAAAGCCTGGTCTCATGAGTCAAGGGCTCGGAGAGGATTACATTTATTCTGAAGGTAGTAGAATGTCTGTATTAGTATGATTAAGCTGCCATAAAAAATACCTTAAGTTTAAACAAAAGACATGTTTTCTTACAGTTCTGGAAGCCTGGAAGTCCAAGATCAAAGTCCTGGCAGATTCATTTCCTGATCCTTTTACAGGCTTCTGACATTAGATATCCTAGTTCTCACTGTGTCCTCGCTGGAAAGAGAGCAGGTTCTTATCTCTCTTCCTCTAATGAGGATACTGATCCCATTATGGAGGGCCCTGTCTCATGACCACATAGAAACTTAATTAACTCCCAAAGGCCTCGCCTCCAAATATTATCACCGTGGGGATAGGGTTCAACATATTTATGGGGGTGGGTGACATAAATATTCAATCCATAAGATAGCCTTTGAGATCTGTTTCTTTTTCTTTAACACATCACTTTGGACTTACCAATGATTCAGGATGTGTTTGTGTGTGTGTAGAAGGGGTATGTGAACTATAAGGCAATTATGGAATTTCATATGGAGTAAACTATGAAAGCTATGAGTAAAATCATTAAAAAACACTATAATATTTGTAAATTACTCATGTTCTCTAGTATTTTATGGATAATACACTTAAAATGTATTAGTATAATTAGTCATTAATTATTGCATGGAAAAATATCAAATATATAATACTCTAAGCCAACAATGTTATACTTTCTTCAATGATTTCTTGGGAATTTCATCTTGATTTATAAACTTCTTTAGTTTCTCTTTTGGAAAAATTGTATGCATTGTCAGGGAAATATTATAAAAGATATAATTTTTTTTTAAAACAACTTTAAGCATAAGCCTTTGAATCAGATCAATATTTGAATGCTGCCCTCTCCTAGTTTTGAGCTATGTGACTATGGAGCAGTTATTTAATATCTCTGAACCTCAATTTACTCAACTGTTAAATGGGAATAACAATAATAATATTTGCCTAATATTATTTGACTGTAATAAAGAATAAATAAGTTGACAGTGAAACAGTTTAGCATAAGGACTCAATTAATATCAGTTTGATGTAGGGTGGCTCTATGTCCAGGTTATCTATGACAGTTCTTGTTTATATCTGTTTTCTGGCTTATTAAAGAGTATTTTTTACTTCCCAATGTGAAATGTCTGGAAGATAAATGGCCATAACCATCATAGTCTCCTCTACCTCATCCTTATCATCATCAACATATATAGAAAGCTCCAGATCAAATCTCAAAAAAAAAAAAGGCAAAATAAAACTAAGTGAGTGAATATATTTTCAGTTGTCTCACGTATCTAATGGCAGGCTAGAAAACATAGGAAATGCCTAAACACAACATAAATTCTATCAATGATGTATGACGCCAATTAAATAAAAGGGAGAAATAATGAGATTCAGGTAATAAGTACTGTGCTGAGGATTCTAGAAAGAGAACTGTGGGCTGGTGAAGAATGGAACTGTTCCCTTGTAGTTACAGCTGGTAAGATGAAGAGAAAAAGTTGAGAAAAATTATAGTACTGTCCCTCATCTAATCCCTTTGAAGGACAATTTTGCAAAACAATCCATCAATCGATTAATTTATTTACTTGCCAAGAAGAGATGCTTCTGTATCACATCTCCATTTTTATCATACAAGCGTTCTCTTCTGATTTCATGAGAATAGTTATGATACAAGAAACATGAAGTAGAAAATGGTAAAGCATATCAATAATACTGAGTGAAAAAAAAAATAAGACTCCTTTGTAAGAAAACTGTTTTACTTTTGTGAAAGGAGAGTGGTTGACTGTTGAAAATAGCTTCTATTTTAAATGTCAGCATTGATAAAGTCGTGACGTTTACCTTCATTCAATTAGCAGTTATTGTTCGCATTCTCACATAACACCACTAATCATGTTACCGTGCTCCTAAACTAAAATTTGTGATACACTATAGAATTTGAACTTTGTGATAAAGTGAATAACATAACAAAATCAAAATTCTACCTATTAGGACACTACCATGGTCTGTAACACATATTGTGCAGTGATTTAACAAACCTGATTTGGTACAGTATTTTGTGATCCCAGAACATCCTAGAACTGAAGAGTCAGAACCAGCCTCCCTCGGCAGGCTATGTCAGTTATCTCTAAGTTCATGTATTGATCTGGGAATTTCTGTGTCTAAGATATAAAGGAATCGTCTAGAGTCTGTTCATTCACGTTTGTATCTTGGTACATTTTCTCTTTACTCATCGGCAAGGTGCCTGAGATCTGCCATTATAAACAGTTTTTTTTTTCCTTAAAAACTAAAAATGACAGATGGCCTCAGGCATCAAACTTGTCTTTTCAGAATTTATCACTGGGACCCTTTGTTTTAGCAGTGAGGGACTACTTTCCTGGCAAAGAGATGAAGTGAGTCATCTTATAATGGTAATGGTAACCCACTTTGTCCCTACGTGGTAAGGATACCTGGCTAGATAGAAAGCAGTGTCACGAAACAGAGGCTTTTTGGTAGTGAGGTGTTTGACTATCAATGTTTTGAGCCTGAGTACATGCATTGAGGAGTAGGTTGAAATTCAGACAGCCTGCGTATGAGTTTTAATTTTATTTTTGAGTCAATGAGTGACTTAACGTGACCTTCTACCTTTTCATTTTATACTGATTTCTACCATTTTGGAATATTTGTGCCTCTTGTTTGAGACACTCCAAAGAATTATGAGAAAAATAAAAAGATAAAACACATTTAAATTCCTTTATGTTGTGTTATAGAGTACAATTTAGAATTGTTTTTTTCAGAATGTATATTTTGAATGAAAGTCTGATATTTGGGCCTCAATCACCCTATCGATCTATAGATTCTAGATTTTATATATAGTTGAGATAATTCTACAAAGGCAACCCTTCCTCTCTGCTAACCTATTCAAACATTTGCTCTGCTACTATAAAGATGGAACAAGGAAAGTTTTTCTTATATTTCATTTGCCACTTGAAACCAAATCTCTCTTGGATCATTTGAATACTTTATTTAAAGTTAACATCTACCCTAATGTATAGGTCTTTAATGCTTTGAAAAATATACTGAGTTCCTTTATAGAGTAAGGGTTTCAGTTTCCAAAAAGAGGCTGTAAATATGCATGATACTGTACATTGTATACACCAAATATGGTTTATAATGGGTTAGGTTGGCACCATTTGGATATGGCATGGATGCAAAATGTTTCTGAGGCTCCCTGTCAAGGATACAATTATTTTTAAGCTTCAGTGCTGAATGCTTCATCAAATGCTGGAACATGTGACATAATGGCATAGCCAATTGCTAACTTAATATTTAGCTACCAAAATTCTGAGGAAACACCTTGATGTTCCCCTCAGGTCTCCATAATTAGCCACATTTGCTAATCTTTTCCAATATGTTTCAGTAGACAGAGAAGAATGCAAAGTTCTAATTTGCTAATCACCCAGTTGGATGGGAGTTGGGGGGGAGATGCTAATCGCCTGCAGACGTCTGTAACGACCCTTGGACAAAACCGAGGGAAACTAAATCAAAGCTTTGACAAGGGCAGGAGAGCGGAAACAGAAGCCCTAATTGTGGCCATGTGAAGTGCACTTTCCCCTTTTGAATCTTTTGTAGCAGGATTGCACAATACTTTATAAAGTAACTTTATGGACAGAAACCAAAATGACTTTTTCCATCTTTTGGGATAAATGGTCAAACTTGATCTGTGAAATACAGGAAGAGAGGGCGACATTATGGTGCAAATGTCGCAGACAAAAGGATTGGGGCAAGCTTTTGCCAGTTAAATTTGGCTAACCTGCAGAAAGCCTATTGTCAAGCCAGCCATGCTTCACTGAGCTCCCTTCTACTTTTGTTGTCATGTTTCCTCTTTATGGTTAAATGAACCTCAAAACAATGACAAAGAAATATGCACTGAGTCACATATTCTAAGAAATACACTGTACTCTCCTCAAATTGAAATAACGGCACTTTAATTCTTGGATTTTCCACATTTTCACTGGTAAAGCTCCTATTTGCTTTCTTTGAATCTGTATCAGTCCATGCAGTTCTGCCAAGGGGGGAAGCTTAACAGGACACTACCACGTTAGCACTTGTATTAAGATGAACAGAACAAGCAAAAGGTAAGCTTGCTTCCTTGCAGTATTTTGAGTGTCTGTTTCTGTGCTGGTGAAGGATTTAGAGTTCTTGGTTGAGAGAAGTTTTGGGTAATTATCAATCCTGTGTCAAATAAATTACTCTTGTTGTTGTTTTTAATGGCTGGAAGCATAGGAGGGAAAAAGAGAAAGAAAATCTGATGGCACTCCACTCATAAAACAAAGTGAAAAGCCATGGGTTTGCACTTAAATATAGATAGACTACACTTATGTAATTGTCAGAGGTGAGTGTTGTCTCCTCGAAAAAACATAACTTACTGCATTTCCTTATTCAGAATTAAATTTCTTGAATAGCTCCTAGCGAACGTGTTTTTGAAGATGAAATTGTTATGTAATTTGATTGTGGAAAAATGTCAGCATTGTCTAGTAAGCTTGGTCTAAAATCAAAAGAGCTGCCAATTATGTGACTATTTCCCGAATCTTCTCTGCTATAATTTCTTGAGATTAAACTAACCCTTGTAAATGGATATTTTAAAGCATTTCACTTTAGAATGTCCTCCCAAAAGAGCTTAGCTTCAGAGATGTCGAACTTTTTTTCAGTGACAGTTGCTAAGTCACCTCAGAGTGGATGGTTGACATTTACTGTGCTCAATAAGTGCCCTTCCCAGGGTCATCTCCTTGAGAGATGATCTAATGGAGTAATGCATCTTTTCACTTTCCTTTCCACAGCAAGTTCTCTGGTTTCAGTCTTCCAAATTCTTTGGTATTGAGTTTTCATGCTAGAGTGAAGGCAAGCAACTTTCTCTAAAACACACTCTAAAAGCTCCTAGTCAATATATTTCAGTGCTACTCCCTATGTGGCCCTGACAGCTCCTCATAGTGTCCCTCACTGTGTTCCAGCCTTGGTTTTCTCAGCAGGTGTCTATCAACACACAACCTGATTTAGTAGTCTTTTACCAGCTCCAGGAAATGCAAAACCTAATCGATTTCTCCTGCTCTCTTTGTGTTTCCAACCTTCTCAGATAAGAGCAAATGGACTTCTTAGATGAAGAATTTCACCTTTTCACTTTTGTAGTATTTGCACCCACTCATTCTTTTAGATGAACAAAAAATAAGAACAGAGTCGATGATAAGTATTTCAAAGTCTGCTTGGTTTAGTTCTGTATTAGGAAGAGAAAGGCTTTTAAAAAAATCCTTAAAAATAAATAAAAGCTGCCCGATTGTGCTTTTGTTGCAAGTTGCTTTATTTTCCTGGGAGCATAGTCATTGTTGAAATTGATATAGAACTGGAAAATACTTATGCATGTGGCATTCCAAAAAAGTGTGGCAGATAAGTGACCAATATCATTCACTTTTGAGGGTGAAGAATCCAAACACAACATTTAGCCTTATTGTGTTGCTAGGCTTAGAAAAAGGGCTACATACATGTTGTCTTCAAATTTCATTTGCCAGTCTCTCCTAGAAAAGAAGTAGATGCAGACTGAGGTATAAGAGGCTAATGACTTGCTGATGTCACATTTTGAACTCAGGGGATGTTTCCATAGAACGGTACTTCGACGCCCTTTTTAAATACAGAATATAAAAGTAAATAACACAATATAATAATTTGGGTCAGATTAATAGGACTGTAGATGTTCACAAATGTACAACAAATATGTATTTTTAATGAATTAACTATGAATATATGTCTTTTTTATAAGGATTGGAGAATTCTCTCATCCTTGAGTGTGAATAAGCAACTAGGAGGGAAATGTTTCCACAAATGATTCATGTTTTTTCATGTGGAATTAGAAATCAAGGACTATCCTGATAACTTTTTTGGTAGCTTTTCTAATAATTGTTTACTTCAAAATCTGAAATTCCCTATTTCCTGATAAGAAAAATCTACTTAAATAGTATCTTAGCTAAAAACATTTGACAAACTGTGATGTTTAGTTTTTAATTCTTTCATATTTCCCAATGATAACGGATAGCGAGCGATGTAAAGTGAAATTTCAAACTGTACTATAAAGAGAATTTTAGAAAAGATTCTATGAAATATGTAATTTTTACGAACTTCAAATACTTTGAAACTTAATTAATAGATTCTTCAGATTTTAGGAATGTAATTTATATTTCTTTTTCCATGCCTTCATACACAGTGCTCCACTGTAATTTTGTAGATGTTTTAAGCTTACATGTTGGGATTAATTGAATCAAGAGTGGAAGAAGAAGGAAGAACACTAACAAAAAAGTCAATTTTACATTTTAAGTTTATGTATCATTAGTTTATAATGAGAAAAAATTTTTTAATTCATAGAAATAAAAATAATGTGAAGACTGTGGTACTATACTAGGTGTTCTCCAGCACAGTTTATTGCTCTTGAAATCTCAAGTGTGTGACTCACTCCTGGTCCCAGCTCACTGCACACTCTCTAGTTTTATAACATTTGACCAGTTTTGAACATCTTACTTTTTTTAAACTAAATTTTCACATTCTAACTTTTAATAGATAACTGACTTAAATTACAGGTGTATAAAATTTAATTTCTAAAATATTCTTTCAGCTAAAAGCATCACCTACTGTGAAGTCAATGTTTTCTGTTTAATCATCTTAATAAATTTAGAACCAAAAGGGAAGGGATGAATATTAATTAGTTAACTAGCATTTTATAGGTATACGTGTATTAATATGTAAGTATACATTATATTTAACACAAACAATTATATACTACTATTATCTAACATACATTAATATGTATGATTTTATGAATATGCTTTCATTGTTATCTCTTAAAGTTTTACATGCACGTTTCTCAAGGTTTTAATAATGACTAAGTACCAAGTAAATGATTTAAACCAAATCACTATTTAATTTATCTTGGAGGAAATTAATGTATCCTCTTATATTTAATTACTATCATTGAGATTAAAATTAAACTAGAATGATAAGAACATGTGTTTTGTCTTTTATTTTGTAGCTTGTATATAATTTTCTATGAATTTCATTCCCTAGCTTACTTGTATAAATTATATAGCTAA